>CM032664.1:59230274-59267447 GCA_019095985.1 Streblospio benedicti | reverse complement strand
AATCTAAGCCTATTTTTTTACCATATAAATAATCAGTAAATAATCAGAACCACGCCCCCCTTTATTTATTCAAAAGGACATTTGTAGCCCAATTCATAGTTCCGAACCACGCCCCTTTTTACGTCAGCCAGCCAATCAGCGGGCGGCTTCATACAAACATACGCAGGTGCGCTATCATGGTCTCACAAGCTTTATCTCCTCCCGTAGTAAACAGTGAGAAATTGTCATGTTTTGACACCAGATTCTTGAATGAAAATGTGCTAAACGTCTTAATTTTTCAGTTGGGATGCACTACCTTTCCTCTTTTCTACATTGTATCCAATGTATACATATCAATTATCGATTTAGAAGAGTTATGACGTTGTAGTAAAAACACTACCGCACACTGTCACTGGCATTTTGACAGTTTTACGTCTGAGACAATAACGTTTCTGGTGCCTCCATAAATACTTAATTTTTACATAAATTGTCCACGTGTACACAGAATCGTATCGCGGTTCTTATTTTCAACATCTAGTTATAGGAATATGGATTTTTACGTCTAGATTATCTTCCAAACATGTAGCGAGTGCATGTAGCTTGTGCTGCCCTCGATTCAAAGACCGGTTCGAGGTACACTTTATAAAGAGGAATTTCTAAAAGTTCTCATACTCGTAAAATAATTTGACTGCTGTGAGTCATCATAAAGGGTACAGATGATACGAAAATGAACATAAAACAGCTTACTTGAGTGAAAGACTCTATAAAAACGTCTTCAAATATATCTGTCGTATGCGTACACCCGTGTAAACTGTCAAATTTCTTCATCGCCAAACACACACGCACAAACCACTGTGATTTTCAAACAATTTGCGTGATTTGAGAAATATCCTTTCGTCCATGTCTTCATAACCAGTTCATAATTGATCCGACGTGTGAATTCTTGATGGGTATGTTATTGTAACGATAATAATCCATTCGTTTCACAAATTTATCACTATTTGGCGACGCCATTTGCAAGGACATACGAGCCTTTATCACACGCCGTAATTTGTCAACACCGACCATAGCGCGATGCAATTAAGAGTAGCGGCTGGTAGTGGATGTAAAAATGATTGAAAACTAAATACCCCAGCAAATCTTTACTATCAATGATTTCTGAGAATACTTCTGGTATGTTGTAGAACAGAGGTTACCGAATTTATCCCAAGTTAAAACTAAGAAGATCAGCACAATTTTGATTCAACACTCTTGGGTAGAAAGTCGGCAATTTGGTGACTTGACCTTGACTGACTTGAGGAGCGTGTACGGATATATGTGAAATAAATAAAAAGTCTGTGTTGTCATACATTTATTCCAACATCTCTGGACAGTTCATGAGTTGTACATTAGATATGCATGTAGGTTTTGTGTCAACACTTGTATTATTCATTAAAAAAAGACGTCTAAAATGTCGCATAATTTCAATGCTTTCTATTGTAACAAGGCGGTGTTTGTGAGACCAACGTCGTAGCGTAAACAAATCGACAGAAAGGGGCGGGAGTCATCGAACCATGAATTCTACATTTATACATGAGTGGCTAACAACTGACCATTTACACTAAATATTCAAATAATTTTAAGTAATATAACTGGTTTGACACCTATCAAATATAAGCCTATTTTTTTTAACCCCCCCACACACACACATATTTTTAATCAGTAAATAATCAGAACCACACACCCTTTTTTATTTTAAATGACATTTCCAGGTCCGTCAGAATGTTTAGACTGAATTTTTGCAGATTTTGCATTGATTTGGTAGTCAGAGCCCTTATAATGGCTCAGACCACTAAATGAATGCTTAATATTCAGATATTGTAAGGTCTATAAACAGTGTAATAACTAGGCCCCATCTGCTCTGGCTTTGAGTGTTGGCAAAAAAATCTTATTTTTCTTCAGTAGGGTATTCGATTTCCAGTTGCTGAGGATAAAATTTTATGGGCATAACTATGTTCCCAGAGCTCTGGCAGCCATTGAAGAGACATACCCTATGAAATCCTCTCTAGTCTAGCCCAATTCTACATTTATACATGACTGGCTAACAACTGACCATTTACACTAAATATTCAAATAATTTAAAGCAAAATAACTGGTTTGAGACCTATCTAATCTAAGCGTATTTTTTTTACCATATAAATAATCAGTAAATAATCAGAACCCCCCTTTCTTTATTCAAAATGACATTTCCAGGCCCGCCTTAATGTTCAGATTGAATTTTTGCTGATTTTGCTATTTGATGGTCAGAGCCTTAAGTATTACTTAATTGTACGATCTATAAACAATGTAATGGCTTTGAGTGTTGGCAAAAAATCTTATTTTTCTTCAGGAGAGTATTCAATTTCCAGTTGCTGAGGATAAAATTATATGGGCATAACCACCTTCCCAGAGCTCTGGCAGCCATTGAAGAGACATACCCTCTGAAAAAAACACAATGCAGAATCCATCAATCAGTTGATGTTTGCCTTTTAATGGTTGAAGTTGAAGAAATCCTCTCTAGTCTAGCCGAATTCTACATTTATCCATGACTGGCAAACAACTGACCATTTACACTAAATATTTTAATAATTTAAGTAAAATAACTGGTTTGACACCTGTCTAATCTAAGCCTATTTTTTTTACCATATTTATAATAAGTAAATAATCAGAACCATGCTCCCTTTTCATTTAAAATGACATTTTCTGGTCTGCCAGAATGTTCAGACTGATTTTTTTGCTGATTTTGCATTGATTTGGTGGTCAGAGCCCTAACTATAACAGCTCAGACCACTAAATGAATGCTTAATATTGTAAGATCTATAAACATTGTAATAGCTAGGCCTCTGCTTTGCTTAGCTTTGAGTGTTGACAAAAAATCTTATTTTTCTTCAGTAGAGTATAACAAAATATTCAAAAAAAAATTATATCAGTTTTTGACAAAAATGGTACGGAAACTAGTCTACATCAACCTGCTTTTTAAATGTTTAAACGGTACCCATGGTGGATGATATTTTTTTGGGTGGGATAAAAAGGTGACCCATGTCTAAAAATTACATAGCCTTGATATATTAAAAAAGCATGAAAAGTAAATGCTGTTAAATAGTGAAAATAAAACAAAATTTTCAAAAAAATTCTAAAAAATTGTATATCAGTTTCAAACAAAATGAAACTTTGTAATCAACAAAATATCTGTAAATTTATTTTTTCAAACCAATAGCTATACCAAAAATATCAAATTTAGGCCCATAACTATTTTCAAAAATCAATAGCTAGCTATACTAAAATCACAAAATTTAGACCCATCACTATACCTGAGATGTCTAAAAAGGTGACCCATTGAAATGGCACACCTGTACTACCCGACACATAGACACATAGACACCCCCCCCCCGAATTTTTTCCCCTGTCAAATCAACTTAGTCGATTGTTAATTAAGGGTTAGTAAAGATTATTGCACTTATTCATTACTGTTGTTTCATACATGGGCGCTGCAATAAATAGAAAATGAAAACAATTGCATTACACAAATTCAAACTGTTACTAAATTGACACTATGTTGAAGTATGGGATGCGGACTACTGTATTCGATCTTATTAGCGCACACCCCCCAATAAGCGCACACCCCTGTTAATGGAGATTAAATATTTAACAAATCTTGCTCTTTTACATTCAGGATTGTAAGACCATAACACGCCAATATATTTTTGCCTAAAGTAACGATATGAAGAACATCCATCCATTGATACAATTTTTTTTTTTCCAAAGCATAGCTAAAACTTTCAACTTCACAGGAATGACTATTACCGGACGTTCATTATTTTTTCTATGTATAAATATTTATAATTGAACAAATGATAATGCACATTAATTTTGAAGAAAGTACCAATTTTCATACATAAGCATAGTACTTTCTTAAACATTCATGATACATGTATTTATGTTCGGAAAAAAATGCATTTTCGTTTGAATGTTTCTGCTCACAAGTGTATATCCACTGTTGAATAGTATTGTTGAATATTATTCATGTTCTCCATTAAAAATATGTAAAACATGAGATGCAACAAGTGTGCAAAGGGGAGTCAGTGTAGAGTTTAGCCAATAGAGAACTCATAAAAGTGATGAACAGGGACCATTCTTGTGATTTTACTGATTTGCTGAAACAGGTAAATGATAAATCAACCACCAGCTGCCTCACAGCAAAAAACTAAATTGAAATTTTTACCTCATTTAAAATACATGACATTGAGTGGGTGGATGCAAATGTTTCACATACTATAAACATGAGCTGCCGAGAGGCAGCATCAGTCTTGGTTCTAATTTTCTAATGACAACATAGACGATTTCATAGGACATATGACCAGTATAAAACCATGAAGGTGCCACAACTGTACTGGGGGACTAGCAGAAAATATTCCTACTTTTACATTTTTTCTGTTTATTTTGTTAATCGTAAGCATCGTAGTTTCAGTGATTGATTAGTTCCAAGAAAACCATGACAGCCGTAACTTTGTTTCAAAATGTTACAATTTATTGCGTTTCATTACACCAATTCCTCTAAGTTCATTACAGTTCTGTATCCTTTTGACTCAATCAGTACTTTATGTCATCTATTCTGTTAGGGGATGATTAATAATATTTAACAGGCGGGGGATTCTTCTAAGTTCATTAAAAAAACTGATGTCCATTCATCTGTATCCTTTTAATTTGTACTCAATCAGTATGTCTAACTTTTTTGCATGTCATCTACTTAATCTGTTATCATTGTTAAATCCTATGCTTTTATATAATTATGTTCACGAAAACCACAATATGAGAGTGTTTTGGCAAACAGAAAAGAATTCTCTTACTGGATACAACTTATAAAAGAAGTTATAATTTTGCTGATTGCGTCAGTGAGCAGCTTACAAGAAACAGTAAGGTGTCTGTAGGTATCCCGTAATCTTTATCATCAATATCACATCTCCATAGTGTTCTAACATGACCACACCTTTCTTTGTTAAGCAAGGTTGCGCATTTCTTAGCCCCTATCAAGCAGCTAATTGCTGGTTTTACATATAACCCACCACAAGTGTTTCATGCTCTTTTGAAGGTTCAGCTCCAAATATGAACTTTTCTTTAATTAAGATTTTTAGTAAAAGAAAAAAAATATATGAAAACCTTTCCGCTTAGCTTATCTTGGACAAAGTATGAAAGGTTATTTGTATAAGAGTTGATCATGAGCTTAAAAAATGGAAAAAAGCCCACAAAGAAATGAGTGGTCGAGATTTTTGCACAATCCTAGTTTAAAAGCACTCAAAATGTCTTAAATTTTTTCTAATATTTCTTAATCTTTAAGAAAAAATCGTTGTAATAGTTCATATCCTTGTCAGTCCATAGCAGTACCTCCATAACTGAGCAGTTTACAGGACTTCCTCTTCATCAGTGTTGTTAAAAAAAACTTTCACTCTTGTCAAGCTTTCATAATTGACTCTTTTATTCATCTCCTGCACTATTGCTAGCATTAGTAACTGCAGTAGGATGGGTGTGGCTAGCATTTTCGTTTACAAGCGATAAAGTTCCCATTCTTGATACTACATCATCATTAGTATGATTTGTATTTGGTGATAGAGAAATATCCACGGTTTGAACATTCTGATTCCCTAACGTTGATGAAAGTGGCAGTTCTCTATTGTTTTGAACATATGCTGGAATTTGTGCAATTAGGGGAGGCCTCGATGTTGATGCTGCCCTAGTTTGAGAAATGTTTATGCCATCACCATTTTCTCTTTCAGTAGCATCATGCTCATCTGTCTTTACTGACAGTCCAGCAACACCTTTTGTACTAACTTTATTAATTTGATCTCTTTTGATTTTTCTTCTTCGACTAGGATCAGACCTCCTATATTGAAACATTTGTTCTAGGTCAATTACATACAAATATCCTGCTATTAAAATTTCAAAAGTTCCAATGCCATTCTTATATTTTTCTTCGAGTTCCTCACTTGTTCTCTGGTCATACCTCCACCAGCCACTATTTTTTCCAGCATAGAACCATTGAAAGCCATCATCAAATGATGAGGTATTCAGTAGATCATCCGATTTCAACAACTTTGGTTTATTGATAAAATGTCCAGGAATATCAGTTCGACATAGAGCACATCTTTTGGCACGATTAGAACTGCCTTTCACACAAAGATAGCAAAACACATGGGAGCATGGCAGCTGCACGGGATGTAAAGATTGTTGTAGACAAATTGCACACTCTATCTGATTGTCATCTACACCAGCAGTTTCACCTGTAATAGATATTTCCACATACATTGAAGATGATATAATTGTATTCATTATATAAAGGATTATTTCACATTTCATACAAAAAACTTGTTGCAAATATAGAATTGTTTTATCGATCATCCTATTTTAATGAATTTGCAACGCTTTTTGCAGACTAAAAAGCACTTTACAAGTCATGCAGTAATGACGACGCCTGCAATCCCTGCATCTAGATTTTAATAGGATACAAATTAATTGCGATTATGAAAACTGTTTGCACAGCCGGAGCCATACAAAGTTGAATTTCTCCTCCACACTATAGGAGACGATGCTCGTAAAAACTGCAATGCGAATGTAAAACAAGAAATATTCATTTCACTATTCATGAAAAAACTAATTAAAATTGAAGACATCTTACAAATGATGAAACTGGCTGTGCTAAAATGCATTTGGGTAAAAGATTATGTACACAACATTATTTAATTTTGTTGATATAAACATATTTCAGAGGTCTTCCTAACCAGTCACCCGGTCAGGTTATAATGCTGTCTGGTGAGTATAAAATGCTACAAGTCCGGTGGGAGACTAAGGTCTCAAATCCCCTATTTAATATGTGGTCGCCAAATGCGACTTACATCTGAAGTACTGCCTATGTAAACAATATTGAAAAAATGTGTCATGGTTTGGAAGTCACCATGTATGAATGCATGCCCAAATGTGGTGAATATTGCCCGAGCTTTCAAGGGCAATATTCAACCGTACGAGACTTTTAAAACATTGTTCAACGTTATGGGCAGGTCACTAAGTGCCGTTGTGACTACCGTAAAACGTCTCCCCGTTTGCAAACAACACTTAACAGTTTGCCTGAATTATAGTTACTAATGTTCATGAGCAAATATGATATCTAAACTTATTGTTTCATTAAGTAAACATATAGCCAATTTATCTCTAGATTGTTATCTCTTACTACGTTCTGTTATTACATCAAACGTGGAGATATTCTCAAAAAAGCCCTCACTTCTGTTTCCGGTCTGTGCGGGTCTGGCAGTGACAACAAACGCACGTGTGCCGTATTGAACATAAACAAGAAAGCACACATCTGCCCTATTGACGTAAACAAGATAACGTCTGGAACGTGTAGCGTATTTCATAACAACGGAAAAGCAGCATTTGGCGTACAGTGATTCACACGATTGTTTGGCAGGTTCGGTATTTGCTGTATTAACGTCGGCTATTTGAAAGCCCCAGGAAACTTTCATTAGCAGCCTCTGCTCTAAAACCTGTCCAGTGTGTTATACAATGATACATATATACAACGTTTAATTCACAACTAACAAAATATGGTAACTTTAAGTACAGAAATATCACATCAAAAACGCCCACTTTCCCGTGCATTTATATGGTCACGTGTCACTGTTATCACCTCACGGTAGGGTGATCACGTGACGCGGGGGTTTCCTTGAGAATACACCAGTTTTCGTATAACTAAGAATCATATGGGAAATAAATAGACAAACAAACCAAGCACGTGGCTGTTTTGCATATATGCATGAAGCTTTTTCGCTGTCTCATATGAAATATCTAGGTACGATCGTAGTGGTGTCTCAAAATATTTACAACAATTTTTACCCACGTGGTTCAGTCTCAATCAACCAAAGCTGTGTGATGCTACGGCGTGGCAGAAAGAAATGATAAAGACTGATACTGTTTGTCTATTTTTTTCCCAGAATGCAATTGTTTGTAGCCACCTGCTGGTTTTAGACACTCAGAACTACTCAAAATGTTTCGGAGCTCAACAGACCTCGGACAGGATACGTTTGAATCCATTTTGGAACTATGTTGCTTTTATTGACGGGTAATGGTCAGAGTTTAGCGTGGAGATAACACTAGCTATGCACAAGTCTTTTCTACACAAGTGACCACTGCCCTTTTATCTCTCGACTTTTTTTGATTTTTAAAACTTTATGATGCTTACTGTTCGTGCACCTCATGATGGGCAGACTGCCGATTCGAATCTTCCTGTCCTGATAACGTCAATTGGGTTGCATATCCAGGTGTTATAAATGATCCTATGGCATTTTGATCACCATCTATATCATTAGACACATTGTGTAGCACTAACAATACACGTATTATTACTATATACTAAAATGCCCAAAATTCAGACCATCAATAAAATATCTGACTTGGTTTTTTACAATAATGTTAATGGTTGCATGCTTAGGGAACGATCATAAATAATGATACCAGGGGGTTGGCGAAAAAGGTGGGGGGGTCGTCCAACTTTTTTTATTCCTTATGGGCAGGGGTCGCTGAACTTTTTTTATCACGCTACGGTATATTTTTTTCAAATAATTTCTTTTAGCAATGCAATGACTATATAGAGGACTTTTTCTTTAGCGGAGGTTGGAGGGGTCACTCAACTTTTTAAAATGTTGATGGAGGGGTCGGTTAACTTTTTCTTCACGCCCCAAAAAATGGACGACCCCTCCCACCCCCCCGGTATCGTTATTTATGATCATTCCCTTACGAGAATGCAGAGCGACCAGCATAAAACGTGCAGCGTTCAACATAGGACACAGTGCGTTCAATGTGTTCGTTAAAACAACCCTCCAAACAATAACATGCACCGCATTTCTCTGAACGTTTTACATGCTGTTTTGAACATCGTAATAGAATAGTGAGAAGGCAGCTGGACTGATCATTTTTGTAGCAATTTGCTACATACATGTATTCCTACTCCTATTCACATCCAGGATTTGTTGTGAGAGTAGCAGAAACATACGAGGATTGCCAAATGGGTTTTGGACAGGAACTACGATTAGAAAAAAAAGTATACGTAATAATCAATCCCTATGTTGGATGTGCCCATAATTTGAACATTGCGCATAGTTTGAGCACTAGGTTTACATAAATGTATAAACTTTTTAGTGCTCCTTATTTATTGCAGTGTATAATGTGTTTATCTTTTGTTTGTAATGTATCTGTGATAAAGAAAATATTTTCAATTCAATTCTGTAGTCGAGTCTAGGGTCTAGACACAGGAGCAATTTATAGAGATCACACGTTTTACTGATATGCAATCAAACCTAAACCGTAGAAGTTTAGGTTTGATTGGAGGTTTAGGTTTGGTTGCACATATGTAAAACGTCTACATGTCTCTATAAATTGCTCCTGTGGGTCTATACTCTACTAGACTTGATCTATTTAGTAAATAAATAGATCTAGATCTAGATATATCAGTACCTTGCGATGGATCTAGATCAATATTTGCAGGATTTTCGTCAGCAGGCAAATTTTGAGTATTACTGGAATTACTCATTTCATTTGAATCTTCAAATTGACTACCAACATGCTGATATGAGGTTAACGCAGGGTTTTTAGATTCTTTTTCACTCTCAATATTTTCATTGGCAGCCATTACTTGTTGATCACAGATTTAGGTCTCTAACCACCACTAACATACAATTCAGGACTTAGACCACCAAACTATGAGGAAACGGACGGACACATAACACCAAACAAATGCTCAATTGTAAGATGTAATAACCAGCCCAACTCTACTCTGCTTAGCTTTGAATGTTGGCCAATAACCTTATTTTTCTTCAACAGAGTAATTCATTTCCAGTTATAAAACGGCCAAGTATCAAATAGAATAGTACTAGACTACAGAGGATTTCAAGGGGTAGGTCTCATCTATGGCTGCCATAGCTCTGGGAAGGTGGTTATGCCCACATGAATTTCCCCTCAGCAACTGGAAATGAAATACTCTGTTGAAGAAAAATAAGATTATTGGCCAACACTCAAAGCTAAGCAGGGTAGAGGGGGGCTGGTTATTACATTGTTAATATATCTTACAATTGAGCATTTGTTTGGTGGTCTGAGACCTATCAGCCCTTGACCTTGGCCTTCACAAGTAGACCTTTGTTCACTTACTTTCGCGTTTCGAAAAGGTGTAGTTGGTCACGTAGTCAACCAAAAGCGCAAAGCTATAAAAAGGTCGTTGAATTTGAGATTATTATTGAAAAGTAATTCTAGCCTTACTGGCGGTGTAGTTCATTCTATTTTGGAAGTGATTTTTACAAGGTTTGTTGTTAAGTTTGGATTAGACTGGACTTTTCAAATGTTGGCGTTAAGACTACTCTTGATCTAGGTCTATAGTTTGTCACGTAGTCAACAAAAGATCAAAAACTATTATAATTTAAAGATCGTTGGAAATATTGTGAAGTATATTATTGAAAAGTAATTCTAGCCTTATTGGTGGTGTAGTTTATTCTGTCTTGGAAGTGATTTAAAAAAAGAAAATTATAAAGAACACGTTAAAGGATTTTTGTAAGGTTTGTTGGTGTATCTTAACTTCTTAAATTGATTTAGGCTCCCAAGTTAAGCTGATATGGTCATTTTAACATACTACAAACAATGTAAATTGTGTGGTTAAAAAGCAGGGTACCGATATTTTACTTTCATATGGAAGAACATTTTGTTACATATCGGAAATACAATTTAGCAACTTCCATCGCCCAGTACTCTATTTCTATGAGAATCGAGCGGACATTACTCGCTATGTACTATTTTGAAAGGATCCCCTGCTCTTTGTGATCGGGAATCCACTGCTCTATGTGATAGAACGAAGGAGATTCAGTTTGGTTTAAATTACCTTGCTAGCAGGTAGTCCCAAAGATGAAATATGTTGAAATTTATATATCATGTTTGAGGTCAATATGTGTGAGTTCAATGCCCGAATTCAAGGTGAGGGCATTGACTCCTGGTGTTGACTGAGAAAACATGACTCATCATCATGCAGTAGAAACACCAGTTTAAGACCACCTCTGTATTGAGACCACCTCTATAATAACTCCGCTTTCTTTGTTGACGTGGTTGTCAGTGATGTTGAAATATATTGGTTGTTCATATATATTTCTGTATACAAGAAATATTGTGTTTTTGCTTTACATGTCCAACATCCAGCATCCATTGCTATTCCTGCTAAAACTATATTTTACAACCTAATGTGGTCCTACGACCTATGTAACATAAGGTTTCTCACAACTGCATGTAAGGAGAAAACATTTCTGAATCGACAATTTTTCACCAACCATCATGGCGTCTTTTGTTTACGTTTCGTAAGGTGCACATGTTTCTAGTCTAGCCAGGGAGCGCTGATTTTGTCATCTATTTTACACAATTATTCCATGTTTGGTACATTTAGAAACACTAAACATAATTACAGAGGCCTAAATAAGCAAAGAGAATAAGATGATACGTTTTACCAAGTGGAGAGTTTCTTGACTCAAGACCAAAACAACTTATGCGCTTCAACCAAATCGTGCGTTAATCATAAAATTGAACTTAAATAACGTAGAGTACGATATGAAATCGATATGCATTTTTCTGCAGTACAAGTTTATAAGGAAAACTCCCGTAGTAAAAATAAATATGTAAATAACAAAAGTATCACAATGGTCGAAGATTTGTATTGCATGCCTAATCATAGGTTGAAAAATGTCGATTATGGATAACTACACATTATTACTGTGGTAGGTTTCAGAAATTAGTAAACTCGATTTTACTTGTATACAGAAAAATATGTGAAAGACCAGTATCATGGTTTCGAGGTCAATATACATGAATGAGTTCAATGCCCGAATTCTAGATGAGGGCATTGACTCCTGGTGTTGACCGAAAAAACATGACATGCAGTAGAATCACCAGTTGAGACCACCTCTATAATAAGACCGCTTTCTTTATCGACATGGTTGTCAGTGATGTTGAAATATATCATGGTTTTGAGGTCAATATGCATGAGTTCAATGCCCGAATTCTAGATGAGGTCATTGCCATTGACTCCTGTATATTGACCAAAAAACCCAGGACATATGCAGTAGACCCTCCAATTAAGACCACCTCTATAATAAAACCGCTTTCTTTGTGACCGTTTTTTTCTCCAACCAATGAAATTGAAGGTAGTCTTTGGTAGATTATGGGTTAAGGGCCGGTCATGCGCTCTGTCCAAATCACGTCAAAAGTCTCAAATTTTTCGTGGACGTGGTCGGTGATATTGAAAAGATATGTCCTGGTTTTGAGGTCAACATGCAGGAGTTCAATGCCCGAATTCCAAATGAGGGCATTGAACTCATGCGTTTGACCTATTATCACCTAACTTTTACGTATTATCACCAAACATGTTTAGCGCCGTACTACTGCCCAGAGCTGATTAGATTTTGGAGTACGTTGACCTACTTTGATGAAGTTATGATGTTTTAAAAACGAATTATTATGAATTTGTGTTTATCCGTCTCCTGGGAACAGTTTGACAGATCATCACCAAACTTGAAATTTTGTATGACTATTGGACTGGGAAGGAATTCAGCGAGGATGAGCGATATTATTCACGTGATCTTGTGTTGTCAAACAGAGTGTTTTCCAGCAAGTGCTCGTACACGAAAATTATTTGAATAAAATGCTTTTTCTTAACTATACTATCCACCCTCAGCTCATATTAAATATACCAAAATGCTCACGACCACTAATAGAAGGGCCGAAACTTCGTAAAATCACTCCAGACCCCATTATTTGATCTTTAAGAATAAATAAGATGTTTCTATTGTGACAAAACATACACATTTTACTTAAGAATATTAACAAAATTTGATATCACAGCAGCCTACCAGTCCTCACTGTATGCCGGGGTGTTGATGTTGGGAAAAAAAATTAATTAGCTCAAAAATGAATTTGATATTTTCACGGGCTGGGGTTACGGCGTGGTGCATCACCTTGTTAACAGTACAGAGAGAAGTATTTGACCTATTATCACCAAACTTCATTTTTAGCTCTCCAGAGATGATTAGATTTTGGTGTACTTTGGCCTACTTGTAATGAAGTTACGATGTGTTTTTAAAAACAAATTATTATGAAATTTTGTTTATCTGTCTCCTGGGAATAGGTTATGACCTATCATCACCAAACCTGGACCCCCCCTATTTACACTTACACTTTGGGTGGTGCTCGGCTTCACACCCTCACACTGGAAGTAGCCCTACTCCTTCATTTCTTTCAATGTTGGTAGGTCTGGTATTCTCCACATTTGTGTAGCAGCTAAGACCAGACATTTGGTTTTACCCATGTTTACTTGGTCACTTGGCTTCCTTACCCATCTTCCATGCATTCACCGTATCTGATAGCTCTTAAACAGAAATAGTTCCAGATTATAATTATCATTCCATAGTTGATACATGCCTATGGGGGTAAAATTGACTAGGCCCCAGGGGTCCATCAAACTTTTTAGTATAAAACGTGAAAAATGTAGAAAAAATATTATGCTTCAATGTTTGTTTGACCCCCCTCCCATAATCAAATAATGGTTGATGCCTTATTTCATTAAAAATCATGTTTTATTTTCATTTATAACAGAATCTTAAATTAATAAAGCCAATTCATAACTTGCAATTGGCTAGTGTAAATAAATAAAAACACTAGACAAACTCGGCTAGTGTGAAATTCTTTTGGCTAGTGTAACTTTCAACTCACTAGCCAATTTGGCTAGTATGAAAAAAAAAACAAATTTGTCATTCGCTGTGATCTATGCAATAAACTAACCCTAAAAATATTTGCGTGTGATTTAATTTTTCTAAATTCGTGTATTTGGAAGGATTGGAAGGAAATTAAAAAGCTGTGAAAATTGAATGAGTTACATAACTTCTACGACTACCCAACATGGGCGATAATGGAAGTATCGTGCATTTTGGTGTCATTCGTAAGTGGAAAAAATATTACCTTTGGTGTGAAAATAAAGTCCATTGTAATTTTCAAACTTTTGGGTGTTAAGCCTAAACAAGAACTATTTGAAATTCAAGTCACACAAAATGGTTTTGTCATGTAAAGTTGGTTACTTAACTAGCACCTGTCTGCCATAACGTATCAACTTAGCCGAGTGCTGGGGCTGATTAAAGTCAACCAACAAAGACACTGTCATTCAAGGTCACTGACCACTGCTGACCACTTAGTCAAACAATAAGTCTGTTATAGGGAAATTACATAACTCCCATTAGGTCAGTTTGCAGGCGATTGTGTAGGATTTGTTTTAAAGAAAAAAATTAGCCCTGAGACAATTTGCGAAAATAAATTGCTACGAAACGGCCTTATGGGTTCATACGCGAAATATTGTAGTAGCTAATATTAATAGCATGGCCACGAATAGGAGGAAAATCACACTTGTCCATAGGACAGGTATCCTGAAAAATATACTCGTCCAAGCTAAGATTTACACATCCAAATAAAAAAACATCATGTAAATACAATTGAAACTGATGTATGGGATGGATGAGAATACACGTCTATAGGACAAGTGACTCAAAAATTTTACCCGTCCCGACAACACAGATACCGGTCTTAGACTATAGGACGGGTACGGAATAGGACCGCAGTACAGATGATGATAGCAGGGTTCATTGTGGCAGTGCGCAACACGCCCTGGACGCATTTCTTTTTTAAATGACCCATCGATACACCCATGTGATGCACTAAATAATTAAAGTTTAGGGACGCATCATGACTTCACGGCGTCCCCGTGGACGCATGTCAATTTAAAACCATAAATCCATTAAAATAAGCTCACATTTTAATTTTTTCCCCCACGAATCGGGCGACAGCCGTGTATGTTGTTTACAAAATGCACGGCAGCGCCAACTTTGGTGTTTTTATGAACTAGCGTTTTCTGACATGCGCTTAGAATGCATGCGCACTTAGACAATAAGTTATTTTTTGGCATTCGTGATAGATTTTTTTCTTTACTAATGGATTATGCAATTTATGTTTTGACCACACAGATTCGACCACGAGATTATTACACCTAGAATGTTACTAAATGGATTATGCTTTTATGTATTTGACAACTTTGAAGGATTGAATGAATGGCCCTGGGCCAGAATCATTTGGATCTATGTACACACTTCCGGGCCACTAGAATCCAAAGGTCACACCGACTGGACCACCTTTCCTAGACTGCTTGCATTATTGATTTCTAAGTCTAGTATGGGTAATCAAGGCCAAATAAAGCCACTGGCCAGCTTAGATATTTGTTAAACTGTCATGAATTGCTTGCATATAAATCATTTTCAAGTCTAAATATTTATGGGTGTACTAAATTTAACATAGCATTACTGGCCAAATAAGATAGTTTGTTAAAATGTCAAAAAAACCCAGTGAAATTGTCCATTTTTGTAGAATGTCCCAAATATTTATGGTGTACTAAATTGTCCCATCTAATATTCAAATTAAAATAACAATACAGTTTTTTTTGTTGAAAATATGAAAAAACCCAGTTATGAAAAATTGTCCCATTGCATATGTAAAAAATCCCATTTGTTTTTAAGTACCCAATTTAGCCCATGGTGCACTTTTTTTTTGGTCCCATCCTTATTTCAACCCTCCACCAAAATGAACGCCTATGATAGTACAGTTATTTTCAGCTTGAAATACCAGTACAGTTATGGAAAAAAATTAAGGTTGTTGACATATAAAAAATCTATTCGGTTTTTAAGTACCCAATTTAGCTGTAAATTATGCACTTTTTGGGGTGGGGGATTTAGCTAACCCTCCACGCATGAGCGGGTGTACTCTCGCAGGGCCCCTCACAGTCCTAAAAGCACCGTTCAAAATAAACAAGAGCACTGAGTCTATTCCCTAAATTCATTAATTATAGTGTAGATCTAAACAATGATAAGGAATTCTCGCTAAATGCCTGACACATTGGCGTGGCTATTTTTAGGTTACTATCTTGCTGGTTCTTCTATCATATATGTCAGATTAAAACGCAATACCCTTCTTCATTACAAATGAACATATGCGTTTAGACTTTCAGTGCATAGCGATGAAACCTGAACCAGTATATGTGCAAAAATCATGCGAGTACAGTTCAAAATAAACAAGAATATGTATTTTTATCCTTTCAAAATATTAGAATCATTGTTGCTCATGATTTAAAATTTAATTTAAATAATAAGTTGTATTATGACTAAATGCTGACTGTACAAAAATATTTAGAATATTGTTGCTCATAATAAAAATTTTAGCAGAACTTTTAATTTTAGCAAAATGATAAGTTTGCATTATTTACCCCCAGACTAAATGTACATCATGACTGTACAAAAAAGAGTTATACAACTTCATTTTTGAAGGGACTATCCATCTCAAAAGAACTTTAGCAGTAATGCAGTTTGCAATATGACTAATAGAGAGACTACACATTTTACACTAAAAATGGATATGTTGATACCGGCCCTTGTACACATGTTAAAGTATGGAAAAATTAAAGAAACTATAGGCATACAACCAAATCAACTTTAAAAGTTAAACCACCAACGCAAAAAACAAAAATCCTGAAGCCAGAGGGTCTTCTTGGATTTCTAAGGGCAGAAGTTCCATTTAACATATTTGTGTCGTTCTCAAATCATACAGTCCTTGGTGATTGTCGCTCAAAATGATATACAATAATCGGTTTATGTAGCATAGAAATATGAACTTTAATAAATTACTTGGATAAAATAGATAATTAATTATTTAAAAAAAATACTTCCAAATGATAGTAAAAATTTTAAGCTTATTTTGCATACAATTTCACATTGGTATGTAAAGGTTATTAGCCTTTACGTTTGACATTTTAAATTTTCACGTGAGCAGAGTGATGTTGACTAGTTTTCTGTATGAAAAGATGGTTGATAGAGGGTATTTTTGGAAAAAGTCGAGGTTTGTTATTTCATGGCTCAAAATGATATGTTATTTCTATATGTGGTCAATTCTCATAGAAATTCATCTAAACATCCATTGCAAATAATTATACAATATGCCAAAATCCATTAAATGCGAGTCAGAACTTTTACATTGTCTTTGCCACATGCTTTAAAAGGTTATTCGTTCTGGAACTCAAAATTCTGAAAAAAGGGTTTACGGGTGATCGTTCAATTTGTGTATATATAAAATTGGTATACTTTACTGGTCAACTATAAAAAAAAAGATTGACAACTGGCCAAATACACATTTTGCTGACCAAACATCAACTGTAAAATACTGCAGTAACGCAGATTTCATCGTGACAGTACTTGCTTGTACTTTCTTCCATGTATGGCAAGTTTGGTATCAATTTGAAGGCCTATACATACGCTTAACATTGCCTTTCATTAATTCTTTATATCACATTTTATAAGAAATAAAAAATTAGTTTTTCCTGTGAAAAAACAGATGCTTTGTTTACCCCATGCAGTATCTGCAACGTGCGTGCTGACTGGTTCTTTTTCATGTTGTCCATGAATTATTATTTTTTTAAAACTTTTAAATCAATGCAAAGGGATTGTATTTATGATGTACAATGTTTGTTCAGAATCAGTGATCATTCAAGTTGTCATAGAAAGTAAGCAACATAGAATGATGTTATTGTCTTGTATTCTGAAATGGGCAGGTGCATGTATACATGAACATCGGGAAACAGTCGCCCGATTCTAGTCTGACCTGTTCTTTTATCTGTGTTGTCAGGAGGGGTATGAATTTTGAGCTACTTGTCCCGAGTATTCTGAGTCATCCCTGACAGCAGTTATTTCATTTGCATTAACGTAGTTTGTTGATTAAAAAAGTATGAATCATATTTAGGGACAGTATGTTAGTCAGGATACCAGTCTTATGAACAAGTATGATTTTTCTCATTCATGCCCCTGACTGTTATTTGTGTCTCCAAAGTCTGGCTTCTTGATTTTCAAACTTCCTGGCCCAGATTGCACCATTATATATATAATACAAACCAGCTAGATACGTAGAGGGCTCGCGTGAGACCATCGCCTGCTGCCCAATCACAGGACACCCAGACCAGTTGACAAATAGACCTTCGGATGTTGTATGTTATCCGCTATTAATTTGTTTTTGTTTTTTCATTAGAATTTCAGTATGGTGCATAAGAAGGTTGTTCCAGAAGGACCATGGGGTTTTGGATTCGGCTTAAGAGCATTTAAGAATTTTCCAGAGGTATGTACTTACCTTTTTAGGCACATCTGACAATGTGACCTTTCGTTCTTCCGCCAATCATCTGGCCACAGCTCATATTTGCATAAAAGATTCTTTATTTTTCATTTGTTTTATCAAACTTGCATATTATAAGTTGTATGATTATGACTATCTTTCCATATTTAAATCATGTCCCTGGTGGGGGAATTGTCCATTTCCCACGTGTACTTTAACAACATTTTGTATGAACTATAGAGATAGCTGCATCATTTTTCATTTGATTTTCACCAAATTTACACATAATGCTGGAATCATGGCCATCAACATACTAGCCCTGAAAGTTGTCATTTCTAAGTTATTTTCCAAATTAAATATGAATTTGAATTTTTGTACTTTAAGCTGATACCCTTGGTGTCTATTATTGGCGGAGCCTGTTTAATGGGGACGAGTTTCATTGCGTATTCACTCTATCAAAAACCTGACGTTACGTAAGTATTCTTTAGAGCTATTGCTATGATTATTACTAGTAATTGTTTATTTTCTGAAATATGGTAAAGTCACAAATAGTTGGCAAATCTGAAAATATAATTGATTCAGGGATGATGTACATATTTTATCACGCTCCACAAGTGGAACATAATTCAAAGTGGAATAAATGCACCCCCCTTGTGTGGACAATGTTCCCCTTTTGTCGAGCATGACAATGTACATCATTCCTTACGTTGTTGCAATTTTTGCAATTGAATTGTTTGATCTCCAGGATTGTGAAGTCCAATAACAATACTATGTATGTGTTTCTCCGTGCTTGGGGATACATTTTCAAACTTCAATCTCCCTCCCACGTCTTTTTAGCAAGCATATTTCTACCAACGATAGATATAGCTGAAGACCGGTTTTACAACCCTAAGCTTCCATTTGACTATATCAAGTGGCCCTGACGGGACTCAACTCACAACCGCAAGGTTGAGACCAGAATGATACCGTCATCCCAAGCAGCGACCTGTTTAAAAGGTTATATGGCTGAACCATTTTCTCGCTAACCCCCAAACTTACATGCTTGGTCTGTTATCGAATCCCACATGAGGACTCCCACTCTGAATGTATGGCTGCTTTATTTCATGGTAGCAAATATCTGCTACCAGACCCCTTATCTTGGTAGCAAACAGACATTTCCTGGTAGCATTTGCTACCATTGCCACCGCTAATTTCGAACCTTGAATTGGTGATTGAACATTTTTCAGGATCAACAAAACCACTTCACGAGAATATGCTGCTCCTTGGGAGAGAGTCAAATACAATGAGAGCCAAAAGGTAATAGTCATGTTGAATTAAGAAATGCACCCATTGGTACCATATGTATTTCTACTATTTTGTTTTATATTAAAATGTATATATATATGTATATATATATCTTTCTCTTTTTCAGTTACTTAATTTCAACACAAAGTTCGTGAAAAATGAAGAACTGGAAAACCTACGAAAAGAAATTGGCAGTTACAAGTGCTAACTGATTTGACAAAGATTTCAAATAAGAACTGTTTCTTTTTATTATCAAAGATTTTTTACATTAAGCAATATGTGAATTTGTGGAGAAAGCACATTATTTTAAATAATTGGACTCAATTTGACTGGTATGTGACGATTATTGTTACCAGTATGTGACCATGAAATAAAATCTATTAAATGTAATATCAACTGCTACATGTATTTTACACAATGGCAAGTGATGCAGTGTCTTATAATACAAACTACAGTAATTTATTGAATAGCTGCATATCCTTGATATTCCGCACACACATCTGGGCCTAATGCTAGTTAAATAGGTTTGAGATAATATTGGGGGAATACAGTATTTCCACGTTTTGTAGCCTCCCCTCAAATAGATGACGGGATAGACACAATTTTTAATCAATAAACGCCCCACTCGCATAAACGCCTATTCATTCAAGGCCGGCGCTTATCAAAGATACCGCCGGAGGCAAGTTGATTATGTTTCTAACCTACCTGTGGTATTTTGCTTGTAACTTTGTTAATCCCGATCCGATTTTGATAGTTAATATCATTTTAAAGCTAAGAACATTGTGGATATGACTATTTACACAATGACATGAATATTTGTAAAATTACCAAAGAGTTTATTACGTTAAGAGTGGGATCACACAGTAATACCTGTAATCATACACTTGGGAACAAATGGCAGTGTTTATTTGAAATTACTTGTGTAGTTAGACACACCTGAGGAAGCCACTTTGCCTCACTCTAGTAACTTCAAATAAACACCGCTACTTGTTCCCAAGTGTATAATTACTGGCATTACTGTGTAACTTAACTTGATAAAACCTTAAGTTGATCAAATTGTTTTCTGTTAATTAACGCCTCCTTCAAATGGACGCCTTCCTCATTTAAACGTCTATGCCAGAGATGTTTTGAAAACAAACGCCTATAGTACTTCTAGGCTACAAAACGTAGAAATACAGTAGATTAAGCCCTATGTGGCTTATGCTGGCCGGCGAAGTCTTATAATTGGACCATGCCACCGTTTCAAAACCCTACGTGTGGCCACGGAGCCAGCTACATTACATGGTCTCGTATCTTCTTGCCCAGATAAGCTCTTCCATTGAAAACCTCCCTTCAACAGATCCCTCATCACACTTTCTATTTGCTTCATATGCCACAGAGTTTCTAATAGATTTCCTCATATTGCTCCACTATTTTTTTTTAATGAAATTCATAATTATCATTACATAGCTACCAGGACACAAAACAATATTTTTTGGAATTATGTGTTGAGTGGTGGGGCAACTTTTGTTCTGTCACATATAAACAAATGCGCGTGTGCGTGTGTGTCGGAAATTCATATTTCAGGCATTCTTTGAATTGGAGGCGGGGTCGTATAGTTCCTTTTGGTCACCTTTGCGAACCCGTGAGGGGCGGAGTCTCCTGTTTGAAACACTTTGTGAACCCGTGGGGTGGGGTAAGAAACAAGTTCATAACACCACGGTCTAAAACACTTCTGCCCGACCCCACTGTCTTGGATGATAACTCCATTAGACCATAGAAGGATAAAGTTTATCACATATTCAATCAGTACCATTGACCAGTACGGATACTGATATGGAACCCCGTCTTAATTGACCACCAAACCACGAATAAATTGGTAAGTATTACATAATTAGTTCCGTATGAATAGAAGAATCCTTAAAGTTCCGGGAGCCCGTACCCGTAGTGGCAGCCTATTGTAGTGTGACAGAATTGACCGTTCCAATGTCCCCAAAGGTAAATATTGACATGTGCATGGAGGTGGTCCACATCCTTCATCTTTAGTGTGACGTCACGTTGACCAGCCCCTGACCTTGCTCGGGTTCACCCTGACCATAACATGACCCATGTCTGTATCCACGTACACCACCTGAGCGGGGCCTGTATAAGCCGCCACCACAGCACACACGGATCTTGTGATCGGACCCCTGACGCGTTCTTATGCTCTTTGTTCTTGATCGGGACCGTAGCAGACTGACCGCTGATCTCTGATCTGACCTCGCCGCGGCTTTGACCAGTGACCCGACCTTGCTGGCAGGCAACGGGCGTCTCAGTACACCCGTTGGCCAGTCTGCCTCGACGTTCAAGCCTGCACGAGGCGTATGGATGTTAGCAGCAGCGTTTTGTTCTTATATGTATAATGTATGTATGTAATATTGTAGGATATGTTGAATAAAGGATCTTAACTCTCAATTGACACTGGTGCTAATTTAAATATACACACCGCCTGATTACTATATATGTGAGAAACCTGTTACAGTAAGGGATGATGAACATTTAGTCACGCTCCGAACAGTGTTCTCTTTTTTGACCCCCCCCCCCAAAAATGGAAACATCAGATGTGTGACATAATCAAAATTATCACAGTGTTTCGCGATATTCATTCAAATATTACTTACTTATGCCATAAAATAATATTTGTTATATATAACCCCCCATTCCAATCGTCCCGCAACCCCCTGAAGAAGTCGCGGTATCAAACCAGGTTTACTTACAAAATGCTGATCAGATGTTCTGTCACCGTCGCCAAAGGTTACGACTTGGTGGATAAATCTCCGGCGACCGTGAAAATATCTCGACATGGTAAAGGTCCTCCTTGCTAGTAGCTAGAGACAAGGTGTTTAGCTCACATGTCCGTCATCATGGCGATGTGGTTCGCGACCTTATAAAGTCCCAAAAGGTGGCCAGTTAAGACCTGGTCTAGGTTTTTATTTAATGCCACCAACTCACCAAAGTAATCATTTCTTTATCTAGTCTCCATCTAATCTTTATCTAACCTAAAAGTTTATCTGTCCCCCCACCAAGACTTGATAACGACATGGTAGAGACTTGATGAGGACATTTTAATTCTGGAGTCTCGAGTAGATAAATACAAGGTTTCGAGTTGGTTACGACTTCTGGCGACCAGGATTTTTACTTTTGAAACCAAACACCCGCCACTTTTTAGTTGAGCTGCATGTCTGTGCAACTAAAAGACGTCATGACATAGTCTCTTTTTGTGTTTTTGGAAACTAGATAACAGTAACCTTGGATACTAGATGAAGACATGGTAGAAACATGGTAAGACATGGTGGCGACCATCAAGTCTCTATCTAGTTTCATCCGTGACGGTGGAATGGAGGGGTGGAACGTAAATTATAATATTAATGAATGTGTGAAATCTGCTGTGTATATTTTTAATGCCACATTTAAATAGTAAAATAGTGGAATTCTGGTATGAAAAGTTTTTAGCTTGAGAGATAAAATTTTACACCCACAAAAAGTGGAACATCCAAAACTTGACCGACCCCCCTAAATGATGGAACACTGTTCCCTACTTTTGCGCGCTGACAAAACGTAAATCATCCGTAAATATGATTGATTATATTTAATCGAGGTTTTCAAAATTGGGACGCTTCTGCTCTCTGGGGGCAATATTGAGTTCAGCATCACGGAGAAATATGTAACAGCTGATTTTGGCTCTTTATCAATCAGAGGTCAGCATTTCACAGTGTGTCCCCGGTGGATTCCAAGAGTGATATAATAATAAATAATAAATTTGTTTGGTTTATTCATTGATACACATATACTTACCTACCGGGACTCCTGGCAAATTTATGCACATCAAATTGTTGAATTGGGTTCTGTATCGTGGCAAAGGGTCTTGTATATAATAGGTATGATGTTAGACTATTCACTCGCTTATTTGGTAATGACGTATACATGCTTCAATCCTTGAATAATGAAATCTTTTTCATCCAGCCCCGTGTACACGCGCTGATGACAGTTGTAGATCTAAGGTAGTAAAGACATGAGAGCAAACACAATACCAAAACTAGATCAAAAGTGCTCAGAGATCGCAGCGTGGCTAGAACAACGTTGACTTATGGGTAATAAAGATGTTCAATAATATGTTATGGAAATCTTGATTAAAAAATAACACAATTACAATGGATGTAATCAGCCACAGATAATCTTTGATGCTACTGGCTATTAATAGTGGTTCCGTCATGCAAAATATTGATAATCCTGCAGCATCAAACCGCACTAAATAGACTTTTGCTGCTGCTATAATATTGATTTCTATTGTGCATTTTATACGAGTAAGAATGACGAAAATGGACCATAAATGGCTCAGTGGAAAGAATATACGTTAATTGGCAAAGTGGCCCAAATCGAATCACTTCAGTATCACCTCATACCTCATAGGTGTGTTAAGTTTGAAAAAATCGGTTCATTGGTAAACGCTTTAGGTTGTCTGCATACAAATTTACATACGTACATATTAACTCGTTAGTAAGTTACAAGCAAATGAAAAACAAGGTTTTGCTTCAGCAGCTGAAGTGACGCAATTATCCGGGAGGTGGACGAGTATGACCCTGGGGCGTCCCCTCTCGTCCCTCCCAGATAGAAACCCAGCATGACATACACCCACACACTCCATCATATGTGTACAGATCTAACAAGACAATACACACTCAAGTTAATAGCTACAATTAGGTTGTTTATTTTTCTTTGGAATCCCTCAAAATGTATCCTTTGTGATTGGTGTTTTATCAGTTTGGCCGATCAACTTTTTCAGGACATGCACTTCTTCAGTCAATGACCGTAAATCCTCCTTTAACTTATAGTTTTCACTCACTAGTATATTAGAGGCATTACTTTTTGTTTGATGTTGTGAGGTGGACTTGTCAAACAAACAGGCGGCGCTGTCGTCCATGCTACAATCCCTGGCCTGTGTGGAGTCCGCTGACGCCACGGACACTATTGTATCCTTTCTGTGCTTCTGGCAAACTGGTGTGGCTGTTGAGCCACTCTGTTTTAAAAGAATATCACTGGAATAAGCCTTATTTCTCAATTTATGGGGTATCCCTGAATGCTTTGCTGGTTTATGCAATATCTGACCACAGCAATGGTCCGGACTGACAAAACCAACTGCAGAAGTCGAGCATTTTTTTCGTTTCATTACATTTGACGGGAATGTATCCCTGTGACCAAATGGAACCGGATCTTGTTTTGTTACCGGTGGCACATTACACTGTGAATGATAACTATCCTCATCCTCACTGAGATATACAGTGGTTCTGTACGTCTCTTTGTTCAAATTTTCATATCGACTATTGGTGTTGCAAGAGATATCATTGATGGGAGAAGTAGCAGAATAGTCGGGACAAACACCAAGATCAAAGTCTGAATGTTTTTGTATCATTTTGGATGAGTCGGCGGTATCCAGTGGAGACGGACTCCCCGGGCCGCGGGGTCTGTCCGGGCCGGCCTGCTCGGGATACACGGCAGTGGGGGCAGCAGACCCCGTCATCAAATTGAGAGGCTTATGGTTTGGGGCGTTTGCATTACAGGGTGTAGTGTCTGAAACCGGATCAAATATTCTGTTCAAAGGAAGACCAAAATAGCGTTTGAGTTCAACAAGTTCGCGTGACAATGCTTTATTTTCTTCCACTAACACACGTATTTTCTCGTTCATTTCCACGTCGTAGAGTCTCCGCTTCTCGCGGCTCCTTTTGGCCGCCTCATTATTTTTCTGTCTTTTCGTCCAGTATTGATTGTCCTTTTTTGCATCAGGAACAAACTCTCTTTCTTTTCGAGACATTGTCACCTTTGAAGTTGATGTTTTTTTGAATAAATATAAAGAGATTGGATGCCAAACTATGGTAAATGTTTTTTATATAATGTCTTTATATTACACTCATAGCCAGCTCACACCCAATTTTATCTCCATCAGAGATACTGTGACTTGTTCTGATAATACTGGTCTGTAGACTTGAAAGACATCAATGCCGCGCGTCGTGCAGGACACGCATGGCTGAGGTAGACACTGCAGAATCCTTCTTTATAAATACCATCGAATAAAGCGGGGGCAGTTCGGTGGTGTCTGAAAGAAGTAAAGGTACATATGTATGAAAGTCACAATTTTTATTTAGATCCATATACAGCTTCAGGTAGAGCTAAACATTTTGGAGCTTTAATGATTTATCCAATTTAATGATAATCATCTAGTCAACCCTAATGGGGTCATGAGTTCGAGTCCACCAGGGCCATTTGGTGTAGTAAAATTGAAGATTTTAGCATTTCAAAAATCTGTCTTCGACCACTGGTAGGAACTTGCTTGCTGTAGCCGAGAAAGAAAAAAAAAAGATTAGAATTGAAGTCACAATCAAGCTCGGGGAAAACACGTCAGAATGCTTTATATTTATTGTTTCCTGCATGTTTCTTATACGCGACCATCAGGACAAGGCGTCCACCCACGGGATAGCTAATGGATAACCCATGCAAAAAATGCACGTGGAAGACATAACCTTGACCAATATAGCAGTCAGCTCTAGCCTTGACCGAATGAGAGCTGTAGCTGCTGAAGGCCTCTCTCAAGGCCACGCTGTGTGCTGCTGTAGCTGCTGCTGCACGCAGCTAACGGGAGAGCTTCTGTTTGAAATGGATGTATTATGGTAATAGCACAGCGCGGTGCTGATGTTAGCATTCAGAAGCTGTGGTCGAACGGGTGTGTGTGTCCTCGATTATGCAACCACATAACAATGATAGAAATAACCATTTATATAGTGAGTGGTGGGCTCACGGTTGCTGATATGAGAAGTTTGAGATATGAAGCTATGTAAAAACAATAGTTTCTCAATGTGAACGGTAAAATGTTTACGAAAACCAACAGACAAAAAATCAACAAACAAACAAAACCGCTGAGCAAACTAGCTGTACTTCTGATCAACATTAACAAGTACAACCACGGGAGATAAGGGACTGGCCATTTGATATCAATACGAGCGGCAGGTTGGTTTATTTTTCATGAAAAGAAATGTCATTAACAAACATATTCGCCAAAAAACCTCATGGTAGAAAGCAAATGTCTCACAGAAACGGTCGATACAGCGAGCCAATGGCGGCGGGGGCGGCGCGCTATTATGCAACCCGGGGGGGACTTCAACAGTCGGGTTGGGTATGTATGCTCAGCAGAAAGACACCCGATTTTGAGACGACAACATGTGTAAGATCTCCTCTTTCTTGGCAGCCAACCCCCAAAGACCCTCTAATTTCTCAAAATCGCAAAACAAAGAGGAACAATTTTGCAAAAAAAGTAAGCTGAAGAATGATGATATTTTGTTGTTGCACTCAGGTTTCATAAATATCCAATTTATTGTTTTAAACACCAATATTTAACAACACTATTCCGGCATAAACCCATCTTGCCACAACAAGGTATCTCAATCATTTAGTTTACACTATGATAGATAGTGAATATATATAAACCCTGAACTAGAGAAGATGGCATAAACCATATGTACCCGCTCCTCCTCCCCATTTTACAAATAATTAAAGACCCCATTTTGAATTCCCCGTGAAGCATACCTACCCAACACAAATGCCCCCCCGGGTAACGCCGGCAGCCTCTCTGCTGTCTACAAAAGGCCTTGAGTCCGCACCAGTCAAGGCCGCACGGTGGCCTTGGGGGAAAGCTACGTGTAAAACGTCTCTTTATCGGGCTCTATTTATAAAAAAGGAATATGTTAAGAAATCAAAATGGCCTTTTCCATCCATACAACTATTCGAAATAGAATATAGTTATTTTTATTTAATTACTTGCAAACGTATGTACGTTATTCTGTGGGCGGTAGATTATGTCATCGGCTGTGTGTGTTGCTGGTATTACATAATACCACAGATCACTCCCAATCGAGAAATGAAAGCCAAGTAAGATTCTCTTATAAATTGGACCATGATTTTATTATAGATTTTTACTTATAGCATACTCGATGGCGATGTTGTTGTTAATAACCATCACATTATGGTGGTACTAATGACTAGAGCAATATTAGCACGGACAGTCGTACACTGTTCTTGTTGAAATTAAAATATTTCTATGCGGCTATATGTTGAGAAATATGTATCGTATAACAAGTCGATCTACCATCGAATTCAAAACATGCACACACTGTATTTTGTAGTAATAATACACTAAAACACCATGTAGGCCTACCCCCTATATCTTTCGAAATCCGCGCTATACGCAGGGGTACATCAGGTTGCATCACAGCAATAAGTTCCATAACGTGCGAGTTGCCATTACACGTCCAAGAGCAGCTTAATTTGAAATCCCAGCGTTTAATATAATGATGTTAACTAATCATGTAAATTAAACTGTCAAATTAACGAAGCTACCACGAATAATATATTCATTGTAGGAAGATAGTAACAAAAATGCACTTACTCCGCCCTCTCTGTTATGTAACACAGCAATTAATCTCCAACATCCTAATTGCACAAAACTCGAGTATGAATAAGTATAAACAATATCGTAACTGCACCGTTTTTTCTTACACATTAGTGTGTTCCACAAGCACCGCGCGGCGGCGGCGGCGGCGGCGGCTGTAAGTCTGGATGCTGCACGCGCAACCTCTCATTGGTTCAAGGTTTGCTAAAGGACGCGCCGCCGCCGCCGCCGCCGCCACCGCTGCAGCACATTGTCTCACCCATGCATTTGTAACCCTGCGTGCGTGCGTGCGTGCGTGCGTACCTGCCTACCTGCCTGTGACTCTCTTTCTGACTCTCATACTATCTTCATTTTCTCAACTTTACCTTTCTCCTATCTCTCTCCATTTTCCTATATCTCTAATTCTCTATCTCTCTCTCCTAGGTTGTTTGTAATTTGGTAAGGGACCATTCAGTATTTATGACAGAGGTGTAGGAGGATTTTAGGTTGGCATGAACTGTTGTCACAATGTTTGGAGGGGGGCTATTAATTTTTTGACACACTTTTGAGGAGGGGGCTATCAATTATTTCACAAAAAATCACCCCTCTTTTCTTTAGAGATTCTGTAATGAAATGTACCCGGTTGTTTATATTATGGATATCAATCAAATAGGATTTACATTAACTGACAACGATTGTGTTAACTCTTCAATGATTAACCAGTCTTGTTGCGTCACTTCTGCTCAGCTGCTGAAGCAAACATTATGTTTTGTTTATTTGTAACTATCTATGTATCTATGACTGTAGGTATTTATGTATGTTTGTCTTCGGACATGCTAGCGCGCGTACTGATGAACCAATTTCATTCAAAATTTACACAACTATGAGGTTTGAGGCAACAACGAAGTGATCCGATTTTGGGCAATCTGCCAATTAAACTGCGCTTTCCACAGGGCAATTATGGTCCATTTACAACATTCTTATTACAATTGAATGCACAATTACAGATCAATATTCTATTAGCAGGAAAATAGACTAGTTGGTGCTGTTTGCTATTTGCTGCTATAGGATCGATAGATAGACAGTGGCATATTATTTGTGGCTGGTATATTGTAATTGTGTACTTTTAATAATGATTTTCAAAACATTTTAGCAAACAACTTTATCGTCCATAAGTCAACGTTGTTCTAGCGACGCCGTGTTCTTTGAACACTTTTGATCTAGTTGAGTTTGTGACGCATCCCCTTACTTATGTGTTTGTGTACCTAGGGAAATAAATAAAGAGATCGATAACTGCTTATACATTTATTTATTTCATTATTCACAAATATACAAGCAATATCATAAATGTAATCATTATAAAGTCTTGTTTGTAATACTGTAAACAGAATAATGCCTTTGGTAATGATCGTTTAGGTCTACACCCCGGGTCTACACCCCGGGTCTACACCCGCATTGGCGGCACTTCTAGTGGACAACACCTCGGCTGTCAACCTGGATCTTTAGCGGGGATGCCAACTTGTTCATGGTCTGCACAACTGCTAGCAACTTTGTCGCTGGGTCTCCACTGAGACCTGGGACTTGTGCTGGGGTTGGTTTGGTGCTGGGTCTCCACTGAGACCTGGGACTTGTGTGTGTGTGTGTGGGGGGGGGGGGGGGTCACTTGTGCTGGGCCTTCTTCCTCCGGTCCAGCTGCTCGTCAGAACTTGGATCCTGCGTACATTAATGCCCGGCTTAGACAAAGGCAGTACATGTGAAAGACCAGATTGTTTTGTACACAGCAATGGAAAAAGAGGTGATTGCAATGCAGGAGTGGTCTACATGGGAACTTGTACACTATGTGCTGAGCACAATGTATAGAGCATACATATTGGGGAAACTAGTAGACCTAGTTATGTAAGATGCCGCCAGCACATGACCGCTATAAATAACCCAGGAAGAAATACACATAGCGGTAATACTTTTGCTAGACACGCTAAAGAACACTACCCTCAAGAAACACCACAATTCACCATGGAAATCATAGGAAAATGCAGAACACCACTAAAGAGACAGATAGCAGAGGGAATAGAAATATACAATAGCAATACTAACATTGCAATGAACTCCAAGCTTGACCACTACCAACCTGCATTCCATAGACTCGTATTCACAAACCAGCTTGCTGATTAATAACCATTATGTATTCCTTGTAATGTATTTGTACTGTCTTAACTTGTTATTTCTATTTTACTATTTTTTGAGAAGGAACCTACATGGTTTGAAAACGTTTAAATAAAGATGCAAAATTAAACAATTGTAAAGATCACACAGCATAAAAGAAAATTCTAAAACAAAATAAGTGCAACATACGTTAGGTATAATGGAAAGATCTATGAACAAAGTTATGGCTAGGGGTTCAATCTGCCTCGGGTGTTTACAAATCTGTTCATGGAAGAGTTTGAGATTGAAGCACTTGAAACTGCTCCACACCATCCAAATGTTGTGGTAGATACGTTGATGACTATTGAGAAAGAAGAGCAAGACCAAAGCTGACCCATGTTAGACCTTAGATTGATAAGAAAAAATGGCCAAATATGAACAGATATTTACAGAAAACCAACTCACACAGATCACTATCTAATATGGACACTCAAAAATTATCATTGTTAAGACACTGATGAATAGAACAGATACATTAATACAAGATCCAAAACTAAGACAAATAGAAAAAGATAAGATCAAGTGTGCTTTGGGAGTTTGTGGATACGCTGAATTGTCATTGAAAGAAGAAAAAAACTGAAGCTCAGTATGGAAATAAACATAACAAGGAAACAGCACGAAAATTGTTAACACATATGGTGTTACCATACAGAAAAGGTGTGTCGGAAAGTTTAAGAAGAGTCTATAAAATATGTAACACCTGCCTTTATGATAAAGCAGGGTATACCGTCAGAAATACCTTGGTTAGACCAAAAGACACCTAAGATCTGGAAGAGTCATATACCAAGTTGATTGTATTAAAGGAATGCAGGAACACATATATTGGCGAAACTGGAAGATCTATTGGGGAGAAAATGGAGGAACATGAAAAATCAAGGAACAAGAAAGACTAAATCTGCCCTCTGTCAACATGAAATTAATAGAGAACATACCATCACATACACTTCTCTTATAGACGTCGTTAAGATCATTGATACAGAAAATGAAGACTCAGTATTCATGACAGTATGGGGTAAGATGATTTTAGGGCGGGTCACGAACTTTTGTCATCAAATTTTTCACAGAAAATTTACCCCTATTTTTTTAGAGATTCTGTACTGAAATATACCGTTTTTTATATTATAGATATCCATCAAATAGGATTTTAGATAACTGGCAATGATTGCGTTAACTGTTGGGGGGGGGGAGGTCATCAATTTTTGTCACATGAAATTGAGGGGGGTTACAAATTTTTTCACAGAAGTTTGACGAGTGTGTGTGTGTGTGTGTGGGGGGCTATTAATGTTTTCACGGCAATTTTGGAAAATCCTCCTACCCCACCCTGTCATATATACTGAATGATCCATTACCCAGGAAAATACTTGAAGGGATACATATTAGGTGGGGAATGCTAGTCTCAACAGGACGGACGGTTTTGACCTGCCTCAAGCATACCGTATAGAATGTATAAAAAGGGGTGTGCACATAGATCTTTGTCCATTATTCTGAAGTTCACGTTCAATGAACATTATTAAATGTATTTATTTAGTTTATGAAGTTAGAAATATGTAAAGTAAATGGAAATTCCAATTAAAAATGTTAAAAATATATTCAGACTGAAAATTAAAAAAAAACTGCAATGAATCCTGGAATACGTGAGAATTTAAATATTTATATGAACTGGTACTATGGCATTGCTCGACAGTGATTTATTGTACATTAGAACTCTGTTGGAATACAATTTGGCACGTCCGTTTATAGACATACAGCCGGTTCCTTCAGCGGATAACAGTGACAATGATTATGAAGTTCATGAAGTTCAAGTTTCCGCTAACCAAGGCGCTGAGGGTGATGACGAGGCAGACAACATCCCAGCCAACAACCCACAACAGCAGAGACGATGAACCAGGCGAGTAAGAAGGAGGCAAGGGCGCGGAAGAGCTAGAAGATGGCCCGTGCGACCGTGGTCTACTCCTCGGGAGCGCCAACGCTATGGACAGTATGAAAATCTCGTGGTGAAACTACGATATGAGGATCCCCAGTCTTATATAATCTATCTCTGTATTTCACCACAGCTTTTTGATGAGATTCTAGGCAAGATTGAACATAGAATCCAGAAGACCAGCATCAACGCTGTCAAGGCTCATCCGGCGGGTTTGAAGCTGGCAGTCACCCCTAGGTGCTACTTACACAGGTGCTACTTACAATAATTTGGGTTACGCTTTTCGAGTCCCAATAAGCACTATTACCAAATTCATCCCTGAAGTTTGTGCTGCCATTCATGCTGAGTATGTGGACGAAGTGATTAACCTTCCCACCCCACCAGATGGTTGGAGAGAAGTTTCTGCACAGTTTGCAGCCAGATGGAAGGTCCCGCATGCCCTAGGAGCCATCGATGGCAAGCACATCAGAATCAGAAAGCCTAGAAGCTCGGGTAGTTTGTACTACAACTACAAGAACTTTTTCTCCGTGGTGCTCCTTGCAGTAGAGGATGTAGACTCTAAATTCATGTACGCTGACGTTGGTGGAGTGGGACACCAATCTGATTGCCAACTGTACAACCAATCTTCGCTGGCATACGGACTAGAGAATGGTCACCTCAACCTCCCACCCCCCGATCCGCGGCCAAATGACATTATTGACTTCCCGTACTTCTTCCTGGGGGATGATGCATTCTCACTCCGCGAGAACATGATGAAGCCATTTGGTAAGAAAGGCCTATCTAGCGAGCAACAAATCTTTAACTATAGGATTTCGCGAAGAAGAATGGTCGTGGAGAATGCATTTGGAATTCTTGCACAGCGCTGGCAGTGCTTTCTGACCACACTTCAACCAGAACCACCAGTCATCCACAAGATTGTGCACGCAGCTGTGTACCTCCACAATCTTATTCGCATCCGTTTTGCCCAGGACAGAGACCAAGATCTTGCCCCCGGTGTTGGTGTCGACCGCGAGAATGAAGAACATAACATCATTCCCGGTGCATGGAGAGAAACAGCCAATCTAGTGCCCCTCGATCAGCGTCGCCAGGGCATCCGTGATCTGGAAGTTGCCAAAGTTTGCAGGCAAACACTCCAGGCGTACTTCAATACTGAAGCTAGATCAGTTCCATGGCAAGGGGAGCGTATAGCACAGTGCCCCAACAACCCATGAACGTTGGTGCGTACTATTGTAAGAGATTCAGTCAACAGTTATTTACTATTTGTATTGTGGTAATACACCTCTTTTTTAGTGTTTAAGATACAAATATTTGTCAATGAGTTTCTATGTATGATGTCAGTAACTTTCATTATGTTAAATAAACTATATGACTGTTCCTGTATGTTTCAGTAATTATTTATGACTTATTATTAAATTAATACATTTAATGTCTGTTATTTGAACGTGAACTTCAGAACAATGGACCCAATAAAAATTGAAAAATACTCAATATGTGTTGCAATTTTAAACATCAAATGACATGTTCATGTCCTGTTCAAATAAAAACACTTGAATTCTAACACCCCCCCCCCCCAAACACCATGATATTCTCATATAAAAGCTATAAGAAATAAGATATTTCTTTTCCTTTTCCAACACATTTTGGTACCAGAATATTGGCAATCATGTTTGCATACTTTGGAAATACAGAAAAGTGTTAATGCGATAATAAATTGCAATAATAATCAAGGAACACTTTGCTATTACTTTTTTGAACATATAAAGTTAAAGCAAGCACAAATTTTTAGTTGTATTCACTTGGGAATTCTTTAAAGTTAAAAACATTGTTGATATTTTAGTTAAAAAATACTGGGTATAAAGTGTTGTTGAGATATTTTTTACAAAGTGTGAATATTACAAATTTCTTTATTTAAACTTGTCAAAAGGTGGGAATTTCTTACACTTATTATTATAAGTCCAATATGACCAAGATATGTGAACAATTGAAAACAATAAATAGCTTTTATTCATTTTATTTATTTTGGAGGTTCTTTCTCCATACAAAGCGGCCAAGATGTGTAACTTAATTACCTGTAGCATTTCATGTATTTTCATGTGACAATTAAAAAAAAAAACAATCTCACAGCAACCGTCAAATAATAACACAATAGACATCATTTTTTAATAGATGTGTTTACAATGATTAATTGAATGTTTACATTTGAATGATTACAGTATTTATAGCAAACCGAATCAGTTTTTTCAACTAGACCATAAATCGACTTAGGCGTACAAAACAGGTGGTTCTGGAGACTTTAGTACGAGACCACTCCACTTTCCACGTCTGATTTCTCAGCCAGGATATTCCATAAAGTAGGTAAGAGTATATATCAGGCAAATTATTTACTTTTTAAAAATGTATTTTAGTTTCAATTATAAATCTATCACTCCGTAGAACATGCGGAGAACATGCATTGTATGGTGCCTTTTCTTTCTGTCACCAGATAGCAGCAGGTGACGGTCGATTATTTAATTATGCAAATAAACGTGCAATGTGAATGCATTATGATATCAGATATTTCCTTTTGTCGTCACTGAGTGGCAGCACCTGACGGTGGTCTATTTTTTCCTTCTTGTTTCTGTCGCCAGATGGCAGCAGGTGACGGTCGGATATTTAATATTATGCAAATAAACGTGCGTTATGGATATCGGACAGTTCTTTTTGCTGTCACTAAGTGGCAGGCAATCACCTGACGGCGGTCTATTATTTCTATTTTCTTTTTTTTTACAAATAAATATAATAATACTTTTAATACTTTGAAACGAATTTAATTGGATTTCAAAATTTCTATTTTGTGATGTTATATTATGATAGATGTTTAAAGATCAAAATACAAATGACATCATTCAACGCGAAAACAAAATCACAGAGTAACATATTAAATAAATTAAGAATTAATTGTGTAATTCGTATCTATTAGCTCAAACAATTTTTGCTCTCGTCAAAAAAAAAAAAAAAACAAAAAAAAACAAAAAAAAACAAACCTTTGTTAACAAAGTGTTACTATAATAACGTTTTACCAATAATGTGGGTAAATAGATGTCCAAATAACAGGCCTATGTATCGCAAGAAAAAAAAATATTACAAACCGAAAAGTATTGAAATAGAATTGATGTCAAGACAACAGCACATTAATATATTGGCTCTTGAGCCTTCGTACCTAGGCTTTTATGTGCCTCATAACATTATTGCAAATTATGCTAATTAAGTAATAATACTAAACAAACATCCGACTCTCGTCATCGGACACTTCGTTTACCCACCGCAAGATGGCAGCACCGGACATGGGTTGTTTTTACAAGGAGAACCCGTCACGCAATCCGTGTGCACCGGAGTCCCGTCTGAAAACACGCAAACCTCGCTAGATGAAACGTGTCCCTCATAGCATCCACGTTACGACCGAGACCACGCCGTACTTGATTAGATGTTTATTTGTCTACTTATTTATTATAGTGACATTGTACATAGGTTAAAATTACGAATCAATGTACATAGATTAATATTACGAATCAAATAAAACAGAATGCAAAAAACACATGGCATGTACCCAACTCTTCAAGGGTTTAGCAGTCACCTAATTACTTTTGCAACAGTTACAATGACCTATTTCATAGTACATCATATAAAATTCCATGAAATTTATGGCTAAAACACATTGATCGTGAGATATCATGGTAAATTATGCGAACATTTTATCCGTTCTGACATTCCAGCCAATTTGAAAAAAGCAAGAAGGAACTTTCCATTTCTCCATTTTTGTGGTGAAATTATTAATTCTCTTTCTGCTGAATATTTTGTACAAAGGAAGATCAATTGAAACTCATTTCATTTTCTATTTCTACCAGGTTACTAACAACTATAACTGATAATAATAATAGTGATTTTAGGATGTTTGTATACCCATCTGCATTACAAAATAACATAGCGGGAAAGGCGGCCCCCCTAGAACTGCCTATGTTATCTTGTCGAAGTCCGGTCCCAGTGCAGCCTAAAGTCATTTAGTAGCCGGTCCGATGCTCCCGATGTTTGCATTGTGACTGACTGTCCTGGAGAGTTCCCGGGAGTCAGCAGATGTAAATTGTCCGGGAGTCGTTATACTTTGCCGGGGACAGTACTGGCTAAGGTGACCCTGTTCGCCACATTGCCAGCACCACGCTTCTTGCTGAGTACTATGCTATAGATTTTTGTTATCCACACCACCTTTTGTCGCCTAACTTCACGGATTTCTATAAAAGTAACACCATTTGGTGCAGAAGGAGCGTAATTAGAATTCATGGCAAAATAACTCAGAGGGCACATATACATTGCAACATACTGAAGTGTTCGTGTATTTTCGGCAAACTTTACAGAGTGCAGTACGTTACGTGTCATAGTGTTATGACACAATTTCATGTATGTTACGGACGTATCTCACTTACGTAATATTTTCTAAAGGAGTCAAAGTGCATAGTGTGATATACCATGTATGTGTTGACCTTCAAGGTACAAGTTCATATGCTCTTGAGAACGGCTATTTTTATGGTGTAAATAATAGAGACCGACTATAGATTCCGGAGGTGCCAAGTACCTGAAGGCAGGTTCCCCGGGGGAGGTTCCCGTTACGGAGCTCCAGTTATCCAGAAAAGATCCTATTCAGGAGCTTCAGTGCTCCCGAAGGGAAGGCACTGTTCCGGAGGTTCCAGGTAATTTCGGCCCAAGTAATTTCTTATACCAGCGCAGGCAAATGTGAAAGAAATGGTAATGGATTTTGAGGTGGCTGCGTGGAGTGCAGTGCGCATAGTATTCCCCAATGTCAAGGTTTGGTTTTGGTGTCCTTATATATTACATGAGTGTAACATTGTAATACTTATCACAAGTATATGCAAAAGGCTGTACTGTAATTTTTGATAAAATGTACATGTGCATTTATTGTTTTCCATGATATGGAATGTTGTATTGGTGTTCTAGGTGAGAGGGCTGTGCGTTCCACTGGGGGCAAGCAGTGTGGCGCAAGCCTCAAAATCTTGGATTAAAAGGGAGTTACCTCCAGGATAATGCCACC
>CM032664.1:59083484-59230174 GCA_019095985.1 Streblospio benedicti | reverse complement strand
GCTTACTAGTGTTGTAACAATTGACACACTACCTGTAACCAAATGTATTAGGCCTCGAGAGGCACGAGCAAGCTCGACCAAAAAACTAGCAAAGCCGTACATGTTAGGTTACACTACCTGATGAGTTACCATACTTCGCGACAAGTCTTCTTTGAAAGGACTGCTTATGCCAAGTAGGATGCCATGACAGCTGTTCTGCTGTTGGTGGAGATAAAGCATGTCTCATTTGGCTTCTGACGTGTTGTGGAAGACGAGCGATATTACGGATATCTTTAGAATAACATCGACTTACAGACTTTCTAATCCCAGATGTGACATTCTCTCTTGTAAGTGAATATATAAAGATTTTACTGGAAAGACTAGCCTGAGTAAATTTTACACATAAACAAGTTGACATGTTATTTATCTATTATTTTTATTTCATTTGTTATTTCAAGGGTCGACTTTAGTAAGTAAGTTAAGCAGGCCCGGGTTATTTTGACAGGCCCGTAAAAATAAAAGCACGTCTATTGTTAGGTTTCAGACCACTAAACAAATGCTCAATTGTAAGATCTATTACAATGTAATAACCAGCCCCCCTCTACTCTGCTTATTTACTGATTATAGATATTCTTCATTTTCCAGTTGCGCAGAACGTCATGCGCATTGGTATTTGCAGGTGCGCTAAACGTTCATCGCACAAAAGCTACGATTTTTTGGTCAACACGACATTGAATATTAAAAGGTTATTTTCAAGTATGTTTCGTCGTATTGTATACGTGAAAAGTAGTTTTCTAATAGAATTTTGAGTGAGGAATACGAATCTGTAATCGGATTTACATTACTATGAAAATTGACTGAGATATAAGGGGAAATACTGATCGTAAACAAATATGACAGACGACCCGGTTCAGCAGAGAAACTTGGAAAACACAATATTCTGATGAATTCACGCCTCAAATAGACATTTTTGTATACATTTCCAAAGTTTATCAATGTGACAGCCACCAATTTTCCATACAATACCTTATATCCATGATCTGGCATGAAATATTTTTTCAAATGGGATTTTAACATGTACCGTAAAAGTCATATGGAACGTTTGTCGCAGCTAAAAATGAAAAAAAAAGACCACTGCGCATGACGTTCTGCGCAACTGGAAAGTGAAGAATGGTAAAACAAATTAAGCTTATACCAAACAGGTGTCAAACCAGTTATTTTATTTAAATATTTTTGAATAGTTAGTACACATGGTCAGTTATAAGGCGGCCATGTATTAAATAGAATAGTGCTAGACTACAGAGGATTTCAGGGGGTAGGTCTCATCTATGGCTGCCAGAGCTCTGGGAAGGTGGTTTTGCCCATATAAATTTTCTCCTCAGCAACTGGAAATGAAAGAATCTGTTGACGAAAAATAAGATTATTGGTCAACACTTAAAGCTAAGCAGACTAGAGGGGGCTGGTTATTACATCGTTAATAGATCTTACAATTGAGCATTTGTTTGGTGGTCTGAAACCTAAAGATAGACGTGCTTTTCTTTTTACGGGCCTGTCAAAATATCCAGTCCCTGCTAACCTACTTACATATAGGGCTCAGACCACTAAATGGATACTCAATTGTAAGATCTATGAACAACGTAAAACTAGGCCACCTCTGCTTTGCTTAGCTTTGAGTGTTGGCAAAAATCTTATTTTTCTTCAGTAGAGTATTCGATTTCCTGTTGCTGAGAATAAAAATTATATGGGCATATCCACCTTGCAAAAGCTCTGGCAGCCATTGAATAGATATACCCCCTGAAATCCTCTCTAATCTAGCCCAATTCGGCATTTAAACATGGCTGACAACAACTGATCATTCACACTAAATATTCAAATAATCTTTAAGTAAAATGACTGGTTTTGCACCTATGTAGTCTTAGCTTAATTTTTTTTTACCATATCTATAATCAGTATTAATCGGAACCACGCCCCCTTTTCATTTAATATGACATTTCTTGGTGCACCCGAATGTTCGGGACCGAATTTTTGCTGATTTTGCATTAATTTGGTGTTCAGAGCCCCTAATTATGTAGATGATGAATATCATATTTTGCTTCAAAGTGCATATTTTGACGACAATTGCAAAACATGGCCAAATCATAAAAAATCAACCAATGAAAAAAAATTCTGCATCATTCTCATGTTTCAAATGGCTGCAGTTTAAGCTTCAAAGTTTGCTAGAGATATACATAAACATATTTTTTCCATGAAAATGAAACAAAATTCACAAATGGCTGCACTTGCAGAGATATACTTTTCCATAGGCAACACAAATCTGTAACAATGGTTTATGCATTGTTTGTTAATATTGTTTACTCTATGCCTTCATAGTCCCAAACTATGAAAAAATGCAAAATTTTAGAAGAATATGTTAAACCTTGGCTCAGCAAGATTACAAAGAAGCCACAAGAGGCATTTTCACACTGGAGTCCGAAATCATCAAAATGCCATTTTACCTCTACTATAGCTTTACTTTTGATTGACCTAAAAAGTTTTTTTTCTGAATTGTGTATGTGATCTGACACTGACAGTAGATAAAAACAATAAAAATGAACCCAGCTGCTATCACATTGCTACAGGAGGGGCACAAACATGATTTTGGAGCGAAAATTAGAAAAATTTGGATAAAAGTAACTTTGATTTTCAAGGTAAAAGATGTATTTTTCGAGAAAAATGGCACATATTTTGGTTTGGAATCACTTAATATGACAAAATAACTAATTTACTGGGCATCTATTATCAATAGTCTAGAGCTATAAGGGCTCGGACCACTAAATGGATACTCAATTGTAAGATCTATAAACAATGTAATAACTAGGCCCCCTCTGCTTTGCTTAGCTTTGAGTGTTGGCAAAAAATCTTATTTTTCTTCAGTAGAGTATTCAATTTCCTGTTGCTGAGGATAGCAAGCGAGACCTAACGATGTCTGGACCTGCGTCGCGTGTAACAGGAATGTTATATGAATATAACATTCCTGTTAATATGCACATCTACATAATACGTATATGAAGTTCTTGTTATAAACCAAGTTTCATTGCTGTATGTCGAGTAGTTTAAGAGTAGCAGAGACAAGCTATTAGTATAGGAGGCAAAATATTCCTCAGTTCAAAGAGGCATAAATGCTATAAAAATTGTAGAATATAATATTCCGGCTAAAAAGAAGCACAAAATTTCTAAGTTCAAAGAGGCATAACTACCATAGATATATAAATGCATATGTTAGCTACTCACTGCTAAAAGTCTCCAAAAATCACCCCTTCAATAGATGAGATACAGTAATCAACAGAAATATGATATTTGTACATAATGTACATTGCTTGTAGTCACAAATTGGGAATAGGGGTTATTTCTAAGTTCAAAGAGCCATAACTCCCATAAAAATTTGAGAATCAAAAATCCCTGTGAACATGCACACCTACATATAACATTCTTGCTGGATACCAAGTTTCATTGCTGTATGTTGAATCGTTTAGGAGGAGTAGCGGAGTCAAGCTATTAGTATGAGGCACAAAACTTCTAAGTTCAAAGAGGCATAACTGCCATAAAAATTTGAGAATCAAAATTCCCTGTTAATATGCACATCTACATATGATGTTCTTGCTATATACCAAGTTTCATTGCTGTATGTTGAGTCGTTTAGGAGGAGTAGCGGAGACAAGCTTTTACTACGGACGCATGAAATTTCTAAGTTCAAAGATGCATAACTCCCATAAAAATTTGAGGATCAAAAATCCCTGTTAATATATACCAAGTTTCATTGCTGTATGTTGAGTCGTTTAGGAGGAGTAGCGGAGACAAGCTTTTACTACGGACTACTACGGACGGACGGAGTGACCCGGTTCCTAGACCTGCTCTGCCGTTGGGGACGCAGGTAAAAATTATATGGGCATAGCGAGGCTGGCTGGTCGAGTCTAAAGCCCCACCCGCATTCTCTCAATATCTGATGAAAATTTATTATGTTTAATTTGTATTTTGAAATTGTTGTTCTTATGTTGTTATCTTTATAGAGGGGGAAATATACCCTACCCCATACTCAAATCTCAGCAAAAATCCAGGGTCATTCTCATTAATTTTCTAACCATTCTAATTTCACAGTTTCACAATTTCTCAAAGAAAATGGACCCCCATTCTCATTTCTCATAAAAAACCAAAGGTCAATCTCCCAACTCAAAATAGGTATATTTCCCCCTCTTAATATAACTACCCCTTCGAGTTATCAAAATCTCCATCCGCGGGTCCCTGCCACGCGAAACAAAAATTTCAAGCACCGCCCCCCTTCGAATCCTGGATCCATCACTGGTTTTATACGGCTAAAACTGGTTTTGTACCGTACAGGTGTACAGAACTGTACAAAACCTGTATGAAGCATTCAAAAATCTACGAAACTCGTACAAAACCTAGACGACAGCGTAAAACCTGGATAAAACTGGACATAATCCATGAAAAGCGTCACCATAGGTGACAAACCAGTGTTTACTAGTTACTATTTACAACTGACAAACCAAGGTTGTAGAGAGGTAACAGTAAGAAATGCACCAAATAATGGTCCAGAGGGGACCCAAATATGGACCATTTGGTCCCATGTGAAATAGGTTTCTTGTGGTCACCATTTACAAGCTACATGCCAAATTTGAGCACTCTAGCTCAAACGATGTGATTTGTAGAGGAGTAACAGTAAGATGGTCTGTAATGGTCCCAAATATGGACCATTTGGGTCCATGTGAAGTAGGGTCCAAGAAGTCTCCATTTTCAACTGACAAATCAAATTTGAGCATCCTAGCTCAAACGATGTGACTTGTAGAGATAACAGTAAGAAATGGACCAAATAATGGTCCAGAGGGGACCCAAATATGGACCATTTGGTCCCATGTGAAATGGGATTCTTGGGGTCACCATTTACAACCTACATGCCAAATTTGAGCATTGTAGCTCAAACAATGTGTCTTGTAGCGAGATAACAGTAAGAAATGGACCAAATAATGGTTCAGAGGGGACCCAAATATGGACCATTTTGCCCCATGTGAAATAGGGTTCTTGTAGTCACCATTTACAACCTATATGCCAAATTTGAGCACTCTAGCTCAAATGATGCGACTTGGAGAGGAGTAATGAACCAGACGGAAGGAAGGACAGATGCAATTAATAGGGTGTAAGCCAGTGTAAAACACTGGAAAACTGGAAAACTAATGCACATTATTCCTCTGGCCTGTGAACAGCATTAGACATGATAATATTAATAGCATACAATGGGGGGGGGTATATAGCTTTGATGAAAATCCATTCACCAACATTTTCTTCCGAAATCACCAGTCACCAATATATTTCATTGTCTTTCACAAATCCCGAGGAATTGTAATTGAATAGGTTGCATCACATTTCACACACTTAAATACAGGAAATTCACCATTTACACTCAAGATTTAGGGCAAATCATTTATCACAGCCTTTGTAATGAGCAGATCACCAGTCCCCAATAATAGGTCCCATCACATTTCACGCACCTAAATACAGGCAATTCACAATCAAGATTTAGGGCAAATCACCAATCACATTTTTGCTCTATGACCCCCTCTACAAACAGGATAGAAAAATATCATGTGTTTCTATTGTATTGAACTTGGAAGAACTAAAAAACCAATTATTTAGTTTCATAGTTCCATACACTTTTACTGTACGAAACTAGTTTCGTACCGTATGGTTTTGGTTTAAACCACCGGTTAAAACACGCCTGTATAAAACCCTGCCAACCCTGATTGAAAGAAAGGTTTAAAAAACACCAGAGAGCCAGCGCTAGTGGGTACTCTTCTGCAATCTACCATCATATTCAGCAGCACCAAGGACATTCATTCAGCATGGAAACAACAGACATCCTGGACAGAGAACCAAGGTGGTTTGAGCGGGGCATAAGAGAGGCAATCTATGAGAGACTTCATTAGCCTTTCTAAAACAGGGAGGGGGACTTAGAGTGGAACTCTCTTCAGCGCGAGACCCAGCACCCATGAAACCCCGCCCATCTCGGGGTTATGTCATTACGTCATACACCACACTGAAGAAATATGGCGGATGCCATATGAAACATCTATTATCAACGTAATTATCCAGTTGTATAGTATAAATATTGTATAAATATAAGTTAACCTGGATGACTAATCTTCACAATATCATTAACACCATTGTGTGTGTGAATGACTTATAAATTGATTTGTCGTGAGAAATTGCAATATCTAGGTAGCCTCCAGAAGTGCCAAAATGAGCCTCCACGTTTTAGAGAACGCCCTTAAGTTACGTTCACACATAAGCGATATCGCGCAAGAGACGAAGCGACGAGGCGATAGGCGATGTGTTGTTCACACACACGCGATCTTGCAAGCGATTTTCCTTGAACGTATAAAAATCTTTGTCTCCAATTGATTACTAAAGTGTTTGTCAATAATTATATAAGAGATCAATTAAAACCTGCTAGACTACATGAGATAACGATCTTGTTCCAGTGAAATCGCCTAGCGACAAGGCGATTTTATCGCTCATGAAGCGAAAAAATTACAAAAGCGATATCGCCTCGTCTCTCCGTCGCATATGTGTGAACAGCTCAATGCAAATATGATATACCGAAAATATTGCCTGTCGCTTCATCGCGTCGTCGCCCAATCGCTCAAGCGATATTGCGTATGTGTGAACGTACGTTTAGAAGTGTTAATTTCATACATATTTAACTGCTTCAAAATCATGCCAAAATGGTTTGCTTGATACAAAGTCGAATGCCCTTTCAGAACATGTACTTTACAAATGCCATAAATTGTCATAGTAGACTCACCTACCATCCAAGCAAGAAAGCAACTGTTTTAACATCTACATTGTAGCTTATTAGTAGGCTTGGTAATTTTTTCACAAACAAATAGCAATACAAGTTGCCAAAATGTACGAGCCACTAGTTCCAGGAATAAGGGACGGTTTTTCACAGTAATTTGCATTGTGAAATGGATCAATAAAACACGTGAAAAATTACTGACTTAATGATTATTTAATACACATGTCAAAAAACATTTTTCAAGGAAAAAAAGGATGTTCACATCCATGATTATGTAACACCACATCACAGCCACTATTCAACATTTGTCCAAACAAAAGAGATTAACAAAAAAGGGTTCAATAGTAAATAACATCACTCTCATATTCATTTTAATCTATTTCACCTTTGACGGCTACAGTTACAGATTGGGCTGCAACCTTGGCATGGCGAATTACATGGAGTCTTAAAGTTCCAGTGATAACATGAGTATGGCACCAGAAGATACCAGGTACGTTTAAACCCTTGATATGTAATGAGTTTGTTCAAGCATCAAAATGGTATGTCATAAAATGATATACCTTAAATAATTCTCAAATTATTGAAAGACTTCATCCATATATATACATATATGTATATTCAATATCACTGCATCAAATCAGGATGGTTCAGGTTCATCAACAATTTCATGAGTTACAATAACTCCACCATCCTCTAAATGTTTCTTCATTCTAATATTTTGTTTTTGCAGCTCCTCAATTTGTGCCTTAAGGAGTTCATTGTCAGTTGCAACAATTTGTGCTTCCTTGATGGCCTCTCCCATATTGGCATTTGAATTCTGCAGCTCTTCTATATATTCACAAGCTTTCTCAAGTATTCCACCCTTACTTTTGGCAGATGGGTTTTTATTTGAGTTTGCAGACGCAGCAGCCTCCTCCGCACAACCTGGAACCATTTTTGACAGCTGAATTATCCAATAGTTCATTTTATCTCGACGCCTCCGTTCGACTTCATTGTGCGATGCTCTACGACGGTCATCCCTCGTCACTCTACCCTGCATCAGCTTGCCTCCACCTGGCGATTGCCGAATGTCTAGTTCACCAGTTGCATCTTGGGGTGATACCATAACATAGAAAGATCCTCCGTTACCCGCAACCTGAGTAATCATGTCATCTTGAGATACAGATGCAACCATCATGCCAGCAGATGTTTGAATCACTTGGGGAAGGCCTCCTTGATTTACAATTTGCGCGTGTCCACTATTCGTGCCTATACCGGTATGAGGTGTCTGTAGTGAGATTGGCGTAGGGTCTTCTATTGGAAGTAATTGGGGCAGCATTTGACCTCCTAACGAAACAGGTACAACGATCTGCTGACTGTTATCACCCAATTGAACCATGCGATATGAGATTTCACCATCTCCATTATCGACTTGTTGCAAATACTGATTGGTGGATTCTAATGACATACCAGACACACTGTCACCTCTATCACTGGCTTGGGCTATGTCATCAGATTCCGTAGAGTCAGTAGTATCATGAGTTCCAATGGATAAATCCATTTTTTCGCATGTGTCAATTATACATAATATTTGTAAACATTCAAAACATGTACACTCGGAATGTTTTGATCACATGAGACACGATCATGTGACGTGTCACGCTGCACATGTTTCAGGGCTCAGGACATCAGTACATATACATTAAGGATAAATGTAAAAGATTGTAAATGAAAATAAACATTAAAAAGATAACATTTTTCACTTGAATCACGATGATGCGAGAATTTGTGATTAAGATAAACTTTTGTACCTTTTTAACTTTATAATCTGTTCTGTTTTGGGGAGCTGTCATTATTTGTGAGGGAGAGGGGGCGGTCAGAATGAAAGGGGGGGAGAATTTCAGTGCAAGGACTTTGATGGGGCGTCACATTGAATGCATGCAGTTGAATAGTGGGGGGGGGGGGGGGTCGTCCAACTTTGTGATTCCTTTTGGGGGCATCGCTGAACTTTTTAATCACACTACGGCATATTTTTTAGACATTTTCTTTTAGCAATTGTCCAAAAATGCAATGACTATGTAGAGGACTTTTGCTATAGCTTTCCCAACTTTTTCAATGTTGATGGGGGGCTCCGTTTACTTTTCTTAAAGCCCAAAAATGGACGACACCCCCCCCACACACACACACACACACACTCCCGGTATCGTTATTTATGATCGTTCCCTTAGATCTAGAACTTTCATATATGATTTTAGCATTACTTGCAAACAAATGAAAAAAGGAAACTAAACTATAAAACCAAATATCTTTGATACAGTTTTATTCTTTCAACAATTCTGATATATGTCATGCAAATGATGAATTAAGTAATGAAAAAAGTGTTGTTCGGGTTGTTCCAAATCATGATGATACTGATGAAGAAACAAGAATCAGATAATAGTTCAGATGAAACTGAAAATGTTGATAGTTATGATGACCATATCACTGTTCAACCTACCGTATATTAACATCAAGGTCAGGACGTGTACGTAAAAACGAAAATGCTGACATGATGGACAGAGTGACATTTGTATGTGAACATTAAAGTTGTGATACAGCTTATATTTTTCACATAGTCTTTTATCAAATTCAATATTAAGTGCTATGTTGCATTCACTCTGACATGAAGGGCGGTTGGTGTGTGTGTGGGGGGCGGATTTCAATGCACAAAATGTGAGGGGGGGGGGTAAATTTTGAGTACACTACTTCCAGGGGGGGGGGGAGGGTAAAATTTTAGTGTAAACTAATGACACAAATCCGACCGTTCCCCTCCCCTCATAAATAATGACAGCTCCCTTAATATGATATGGTACAAAGAAGAAGAATGTTAATTGGTCAACGTGCATGTTACACATATATCCATAAAGCGGACACATGGTAATGAGCAGCTCCCAGAACTTTATATGAGGCGGATGACACAGGATAGTGGAACATGGAACATGGGGTAAAGAAATCATAGAGAGATCCAGGGGGGTGCGGGGGCACGCGCCCCCCATTTTCCCACCAAAATACTTCATTTTCATAGGGTTTTTCATGAAATTCCAAAGTGCGCCCTCCCCCCTTTTCCTTTAGTGCGCCCCCCCCCCTTTTCCAAAAACCTGGATCTGACTATGGAAATAGTGAAACATAGGGGTAAGAAATAGTGGAACATGGAACATAGGAAGTCATAGTGGAACATGGAACATGGCAATTCCCTCAATTTGGGGTAGCTCATTCTGTCGGTCTCCCAATGTTGGCTCATCTTCATATCCACAAAGGTCTTCTTCACCAAGTCTTTTGCCATAGCCAAATTACATTTACGTTTGCTGGGTCAGATAGATTTTTGAAAGATCCAAGAAGGAAAGTCTGATCCCGCCATCAATATATTACAAAATGAAAGTCCGAACCCCCCGCCCCCTCAGTAATTGAGACATAAAATGTACAACCACCCCCAATCCGTTCAAGTGAAAGTCATTGAAATTCATATGGTTTCAATATCCGGGGGAAATCAATGAATTTTGTAATGAGTCATTGAAAAGATAGAATTTAGTAAAAAGTCATTGAATTTTGGTTAAACTGATAATTTAAATGCTGTTTGAGTAGAGATAAAATTTTGTTATATTCGGCCCCTTAGCAATCTGTTCAATTACCAAAAATAAGGCAAAATTCTTAGCTTTGAGATGGTTATGTAGAAATAACGAATATCAATTCAATGATGATATCAGATATAGATTCATCACAATATTGAGAGACTGTGTTCTATGATGATGTACTTTCCTAAAAGTAACAATATACAATTGAATATTCGAAGTTTTAGTAACATCAAAGAACAGAACAATTTGAATACATGAGCATCTAGTGATACACGATACCGAGAAGTGTGTTTGGTCATACTTCTCAAATCTAGCAAAAGACAACATTATCATTGTCATGTTATCATTGTATGTAACTAGTTACCTTGAATACATCATAAGTTTAAATAAAAACTTAGCCTATCAGTGTGCACACAGCACAGGCGACATAAAGTGAATATACACATTTTGACATGGCACATTATTTGTACATCTACTTATAACATTCATGATTTGTGGGTGCTTGTAATGTTCCAGAATCAGAAGTCTAGATTCAATTCAATGTTCATGTTAGGATTAATTTGTATGCATGATCCAATCTAATCTAAAATAGACTGTAATACAAAAAAATGTTTGCAAAAAAACGGCGGTGGGGCGAAGAGGAAAAACGGTGGGGCGACCGCATCGGTTGTCTCATACTATTTTATGTTTGTTTTATTTCATACTAAAAGTACGCAGTGTCTTACAATTACATAAAATATAGGCGATTTAGATTGTACAAAAGAATAATGGCGATAGCATATATTAAAACAAATATTTTCTCCACATTACACAATGACTAGAATAAAACTTGAAATATTTGCTTTGAACAATGTGAGAAACAAAAACATTATCACTCTTAGTTAGTCTACATCTAAAATTTCCTTGATTCTTTCTGAATAGTACCTTAAAATGATCAATACCAATATACATATATATTTGAGACATGCTTACACCTCTTGCTCTTGGGAGATTAAAAAAAAGTGTCTAAAAACATTTTTGTAGGGGACAGATGCCTTAGAAAAAAACTTTTCTTAAAAAGAAGTCCATAAATGGCAACCATACATACTACTCGTATAGGTTTTGAAAAGAAGTACCTTAACATCTTCAGAGCACTTTTTAAACCTATAACTACTACATTTGTAATTAACATATTACCTTATGGGTAAATTAATTTTACTTGACGGTCTATAGATCTATCATCATCATTGTCTAATGACGATTGAATCAACACCCCAAGATACTTGGTATTCTCCACAAGTGGTACAATTTCACTTCCAAGTGATACACAAGGAACGTGAAGATTGTTTAAGAGTTTAGGTTTGAAACGCATATATTTGGACTTCTTCCCATTAAATTTGACAGAATGCGATTCTGCAAATTTACTACACATATCCAATAATTTCCTTAGAGCACTAGTGCAGGGAGCCACAACACATGTGTCATCTGCATACATAAAATTATTGTACAAATATACCTTTAATTTTGCATCCCATATTAGAATTATTTAACAAAATAGAGACTAGCTACGCCCCTTGGCTTAACAAGCCCGTGTCTAATTGTTGAGAAATGAAGAAATGCTCTTAAATGTACTACCACAAGGGTAAAATGTTCTTGGGAAAAAAAATCTAAATATTTGTTCATGCTGCCATTATATCACGGACGCTCTCTTGATAACCAGGTTGACGTTAATAAAGCTTTATGAAATAAGATCAAATTGCGACCAAGTCATCTTCTAATCGAAATATGTGTCACCCCCCTCACTTCCCCAGACAAATTGCCCCTCACCTTCCCAGACAAATTGTACATAGTCATTAAACATGGGAACGAAATTTTATCGCCTACAAAAAAGGTTATAGCATAATGTGGGCACAGCTGGAAATGAATAATGTGCAATTTGCAGCGTACACATGCAAATCATTACATAGAACACACACATATTCCAATTTTGATGCTCAATAATATTGTAACTATTGATTTTGCGCAAATTCCCGTTCACATTGCGTATATAAGCTTCATTAATAGTCGTTCGTAACTGTCCGTTGAGTTGGTGGAGTACAGATTGAAATAATTTGCTAAAATGGAAACAAAGGATTTAATCATTGATGATATCAGCCCAGAGCTTCTAGACAAAATAAAACAATTATTCATTGAAGAAAAGGTTGATTTTGAACGGAAATGTCGGATTGAAACGGTTATAGAGCCTATAATAGATCTCCCTAAAACAGGTACACAACAACTTGGTGACAACAGTGTTTTACTGTAAACCAAGACTTTGCATGTGTAAGAATCGGCGTTAACATTTTGTGTATAGTATGTTTCATGAGGAAAGCATGTCATATTTTATGCAGGTATGTCTGACTATACTAACTTTGTATACAGTCGCTCTTATACCATTTATACTCTCTATTTAGGAGCAGTTGGTGATCAACCACCAGTTAGTGATGTGAAGGTAACACTTCTTTACACTTTTTTTTTACATATTTAGTTAATAAAATTTTGCGTTGTTTTTTTCAAAGAAAGGGGTAGATTACAAACAAATATTACCCAAGTGTCAAATCTCAACGCCATATTCATAATGAATAATTAAAATCATAGCGAAAATCATGAGCCAACAAGCACAGAAAGTTAATAAATTGTATTAACAGTATATAGCCTGAATACTAGTATCACCGCCACAACGGCCCACGACTTGTAAAGGCGGCCGCCACAGTCCTACGATTTTCGTATGCGTATGAAGCGTAATAAAATCATAGTAACGTCGTAACATAAAACAGATCTTGCGTCGAGACCTGTCACAAAGGATTTGTTATATCTACGATTGATTTATGCTCTTCAGTTGTATAATCGTGGTAATGTCCTGCTCTAGACATAGGACTCTCCTATGCTTGTCCTACGCCCGGCCTACGACTGCTATGACTTTGACATATTGCAGCCAGCCTACGACTGTTCTATGACGTACCTACGTTGGTTCTGGGATACGCCCACGTCAGGGGCATAGGATACACACGAGAATGTGTTAAAATCGTAGATCAAGCATAGGACGGGCATGTGATCGGCCTACATCTATCATAGGACAAGCATACAAATTTAACAACATAAGACCCTCAAAAATCATAGTAGAATCGTATGCCAAACTCACAAGCTCACTACAGTCTAAGGATCATCTTGGGCGTGATGCACGCTTTCCATCAATCGTAAGTCCGTGCATAACAGGAACGTAAATTTTGAACATTTTCAAAACTCTACGACGGCGCCCCTCGTGCAAAAACATGCACCTACTAAAGTGCGGTATTGATAATGAGTATACTGTAACTAATATATGTCGAAACAGCAACCATGTTGCTGACATGTTGTCCTAGACTCGATCATTTTTATGGTTGTGTTTCTACCTGATCAATAATCAAACCCACAGTGAGAAGTATGACCAGATGTGCTTTATTAGTGCTAAGTCTAATTACTGGCCAGGCCCCTGCATACTTGCCAGCGTGCTCAAACTGCTGAACAGTGAGCAAAACACACACACACACGCACGCACGCACGCACGTGCGCACACACAAGCAAGCAAGCACGCGCGCATGCATTTCCAATTATTGCTGACAAAAAATCTTTTTTGTGACTAATCAAACAGGTTGTTGTGCCAGAGCTGTTCAATGTACTTCCTAGTAAGAGGCACACATGGTATGAAGAACTGTTGGAGAAGACAGTTGCGGCTTCTCGCGATGATGCTATTCGCTATGCTGCCGTGGTGTCTTTCCCAGATGGTGTAGTTCTTGGTACATACCCAAAGGATTTTCAGCCAGACAAAGAAGGTATGGATTGGGTAATCATAAGCAAATTTGAGTTCAAACGCAAATGCTTCTAACGTTTGGATTTAAAAAAAAAAGAGTACAAATGAGTAACAATCGTTAGCGGCTATAATCAGCTTGAATCTGGCGCGTGTCTGCTTCATACTGCAAACAAAATCCATGTGTGGGGTTTGATGTAATTTTAAATGCACACATGGTCATTCAACTGTGTAGGAAAATATCAAACTGTCTTTGAATATGTTATAAAAAGAACGATTCATGAAAATGACTAAAACTTGCTTAAGAACATTGCTAGAATGATATGAGATAAATATAAAACGCACCTCCTGTTCAATACTAGAAATATTTGTTGGAATCTATCAGATCGCATCCCCCTCGTGCTGTGCACTCGGGTGGTACGGCTGCAAAACTTGTCCAATAAAAATATATAGTATCAAACAGGAGATGTATTTTTCTCTACGTATTGTTGCTCCTCTTGGCGAGCACACACGACACCATGTTCTACATGTATTTTATCTGCCCATATAAACGTTCTAGTAACAAAGGCTTCAAACCATCGTGACCACTCATATGCATTATAGTTGTTCTTGTTTTTCGGTATGGCCAAGTAGCCGTTAAAATCTGGATAAGGTTCTAGAGGAAAGGTTTGAATGTTTAAAAAAGTAATCTAATCTGTTGGGTACATGTGATATGATATACGTACTTTTTATTTGGGGAAAATATGTCCAGAGGCTTTGTTAATTGTTTTAGGTGTCCTGAACATCATTGCTGCACTACAGGGTGACACAAAGAAAATTGCTGAAGAAGGCATGTTGCTTGGTCCTGGATGTAAAGTAGCTGTTCCTGGAAAGCTAGACCCAGGAAAAGGAATATATGGAACCGATACAGGGGAAGGTGGCACAGATGCTTTTCGAAGCAAAGAAAATTTACTTATAGCATCGTATGTAAAAGGTCCTGCAACTTCAACCAGACTTCTACGAAAAACTGCACAGTATATGGAGGATCAAGGGCGTTAAACGTGGACGATCAATGCAATGTCAAGGCAGTAACATTAAAAAAATAAAGGTTACAGCTAAATGGAAAATGGTATTTATAAAAAGGGTTGTCATCTTACGGTATAGTAGGTTGTGTGTCTAAACTTTGATGAAATATATGATATGTTTTATTTACCTTGATTCCGGGAGGTAGCATAAGTATATGACATGTACATGTACAGTACGCAAGTGCGTACCTTTTTGAAAAATCACCAAATTTTGGAGGCTTAATTACCCCTAAATTGTGTTTTCTGCCAGTGCATGGGTAACTGGACTGCTGCTTGGAAACACTGTGGCAACAAGTTGATAATGATAAGAAGGATTTTTAGCCGTACTGATGTGATGGACTTTCACAACATATCGCTTGTATGATTGTGCTAACATTTTTTTAAAAACAAAGTCTGCCTTGATTGTTTAGTTTGTTTTGTTTTTGGTAGGGGGTAAAGCACTAAGGGACGTTTATGTAAGAACAATATACCCATGACCCTCCTGATTGGTTGCGTTTCATTAAGACTTTGCTACATTTAAATTTTGTTAATAATATTGTGTGCAGATAATTAGTTTGTGTTCAAAATACTTATCTAATATCAATACACAGTTCTTTATGCCTGTTTTATAGTCCAATCCAGAGTTCTAAATATTTTATTTTAAAAATTCTAAATTTATTCAGTTTAACGTTTCGACAAGAAAATGTCCTCTTCAGAAACTCTTTCAAGAAGATGTCCTCTTCAGAAACTCTTTCTGAAGAGGACATTTTCTTGTTGAAACGTTAAACTGAATAAATTTAGAATTTTCTAAAATAAAATATTTAGAACTCTGGATGGGACTATAAAGCAGGTATAAAGAACTGTGTATTGATATTAAATAAGTATGAGAGGACCTGTACTGCTGCAGCTCAAATGTTAAACCTTGCAAACGTGTTCAAAATAACTCGCTGTATTTGGTATGTAGCTTATATGGTTTCGTTTGTAGTGTTGTTGTTCTTTGATGCTAGTTATCAAGACAGAGTTTTAAAGCTCTATACTTCTATTATTTTCAAGACGGAAGTCTCCATTTCTAAACACATGTATTTGATCGTGTCAAGTTGAATTTTTACCAATCATAGTGGTATAAAACTTTCCTATACAACCAAACATATGAGGCTATAGTAACTTGATTCTTATGGTGACGGGGAAATTACTTGTAAAATGTTCCACTCTTTGCACATTACTTTCGAAGTATCCCCATCTGGAACATGGTTGAGGTTGTTCATGTGATCAATTATGGCTGATTGATGTACTTCCACAGTGCTGAGGCGAGTGGCTCTGGTGCGGACGCCTCTCTGGTCATCTTTGGTGCTCTCGAAGCTATGTGCCGAATTTTCTACGTGATTCGCCAATGTACAAACTTGGACAGTTCTTATAACCATTAGTGTATACACTTCCAAACGCATCCTCTTGTTTAATTTTGTCCTTGGGGTTACTAATATCTTGCGACGGGTCTTGTAAGGTTTAAAAGCTGAGCTGATATTGTGATCTTTTAGAACCTTAGCCATTCTTTCATACAAGACTTTAACATAATTTGAGCTTGAGTCCAGTATATGGTCGATTCGAAATTCAAAAATTGAGGTAGTTCCTCATCAGGTCCACCTTGGTATCACTAGAGAGTAATAGTATTGCTACATGGGAATCTTTTATAGACAATATAATTCAGTGTGGTGGATCATACATGGCCTTGAGGTAACACTTCTGTCATCCAAGGCAATACCTGCTCTAGATGCTTTCAAAGAAAGGTTATGAAGCAATTACAATCTTTGCATGATCGTACCCCCAATCCAATTACCTATCTGTTCACAGGCGTACACCCGGTTTAGATTGAGGTTGACAAGAGAATCCTGTCAAAATTCGGTGCTATACTCAATGACCTAAGGTCAGCGGAGTATGATGAAATAGTCAAGAGACAATTAGCGGTAAAAGACCTGTCCAGGAAGTTGTGGACCACAAACGTGAGTCTCCTGACCCATAAATATGGTCTTCCCACTGCGCATAAAGTCATGCTTGATCCCCCATCCAAATGCACTTGGAAAGCTTGGGTCAAATGAGCTGTGTCCGGGTAGCATCTCGAAAAGCTCAGGCAGCAGTGTTTCGGGCTGAACTCTATCAGGTACGTGAACCTGGATGCCTGTCCGTTGAGGAAACAACACCCTGGGTGAGTCCTGGCTGGGTCGAGTAGACGTGAACTGACAAGAGACCTTGTCAAAATTACTGTGAAATTACTGACAGGCACGTACCTCCTTGAGGGTAGAAAAGATACCATAAATAAGTCTAGCAAACTGGGATGGTGCCCCCTCTGTGATGTAGAGGTTGAAAATAGGGAACATTTGCTACTTAAATGTATAACGTTAAGCCACATAAAGGATCCATATATAGCTCACATTACTGAACATTTCAAAACCGATTCGCCCAATAGTAATGATTTGACTAGATTAGCATTAGATCCATCTAACTTCATACACATCCAAAGGTTGTTGCATAGCGTAGAGGAAATAACAAAAAGACTGTGCTACGCCCTGCACCACCACCGGCTTCTCTTCCTGAAGTCCAAGCAGAAGCAAGTCAGTGCAAGTCAGACGACAGGTCAGCACAACTGCCAGCAGAGACACGGGTACTGCTCAGAAAGCAGGAATTTCAAGAAACAAGTAACAAGAAAGTAATAAGTAAGTAAGATGGTCTAACCAAGGTTGACCAGCCTGGTAAGTCAGCTGTATGAGTTACTATGCTGCTACTTACAATGTTGTTCTCACAGCTTCTTGGAACAGTTGATTATAAAGTTCTAATAAGTAATTATCTTAGCTAAAGAAGATGGCCACCTTGAAGTTGCTCTACATGCCAAACATTGTTTTGGCGGATTTTTCACCTAAAATTTCCGACGAATAAACGACAAACATACGAGGAGCTTCCGTAAAGCATCAGTGGAGGGTCCGTCACGAGATGAGAACGTTTTGGAAACGGAGCAATCCGTCAAAGTAGATAGCAGCAACTTAGCAGATCCTTGGCGGGTATGGGCGTGTTTTCCACGTATGTTTGGCAGATTCTTGTCGGATTATAACAGTTTATCGATCGTATGCGCAACGTATTACAACGAATGATAAGCAGATGCTTGTCGACTTTATATCGTATTATCAGCGTATCACAGGCGTATTGTTGTAATGCTTGGTCTAGGGATATAAATTGGCCCACTGCTCGCCGCCAGTATCTGCTATAAAAACAGGCAGCACACATAAGGTCTTGATCATTCACTCCTAAAGATGGAGTCCATCTACAGAGACACAATAAAAACAAGTTGAGGAGGGCATATGAGTGATTATCAAGGAATGCTTTGTAATGCAAACAGGTACTTAAAATGGTTATCATACTTATATACTAAGCTCACTTATAGTCGCAGAAAATCATGTGTCTCATTACGTTGCAAACCACAAATGCCCGCACCACGTTTGATCACAATACAACCTTCTCAAACAAGATATATCTCCATATGTAAAGGTATCACATTCTACAATATTGTTGCCAATATCTTAATCATACACAACCCACACAAGTGTAGCAGTAAATGTACATATTTTAAACTAGTTTTAGACATTATGAGCTCGAGTCTACCATCTGCTTTATTGATACGCGCATTGGCAGGTATATACAGGAGGTATTAAATCTTAAATCTTTATTCTGTTAACAATATTCGTGATCTAACTTCATCTAGACATAGCAGGGCGTAGCACAGTCTTTTTTGTTATTTCTTCTACTTTATGCAACACCCTTTGGCTGTTTATGAAGTTAGATGATAATCAGTTAGATGTAAATCAATCATTTTTAAAGTAATATTTTGAAATTTGCATTTGAGAAGGATACTGATGGTATTGAAATATGTTAAGAGTAATAGAGTAAATAAAAACCCTAAAACATTTAGAACAACATCGATTAAATTTAGACCGCATTAGAGCAACAGAAATAGAAGAAGGAATTAAAAAAATCTGTTTCTTATCAATTTTTTTCATGGTGCTCAAATCTTTTAAAAGTAAATTATAATTGGTGATAACCATTGCCCTGAGGACCCTACAGCAGGAACGTGAGGCCCCACGTGAGCAAGGCCGCTTTTATCATCCGAGGTGAGGACGCAATACAGGCGCTGAGAGGCCGACGTGCAGACACTATACGTACGCACCAAATCCAACACTGTTCTGTAAGATGCCGGTAAATTTTCGACAGGCTTCCATCAGTACGTCTACACGGCGTTCAATCGATCTCCAGTTAATGTGCGTAATCAAGAGCTTTTGTGGGGTAAATGTTTACTTTTGAAATCATACATTTGCATTTTTCACTGTAAACAGGCTGAACATCAATCTTGAGCATAATTTCTTTCGTCCATGCGCTATAAGAATACCTCTGGCACATACTGATGCGTTTTATCTCCACTCACATGGGCTGGTTTCTGCTGCTAAGTCTGCAATACATGACCACCCCCCTTCAAAATTGGTGTCATTGATTGGGAAATAACGGATATTGTGGCTGTAAAGCCGCTTAATTCAGGCAACATATGAATGGGAATGTATCTCAAAGTTGATTGATGCATATTACACTAATCACATGCTTTTTAAAAACATTATTGCACAGTCAGTTGCAAGTCCGTGGGGGGATCAGATAGATTTTTTTCATATAAAAATCATAACTATGACCCCCCCCAAATAATATTCAAACTTAAACCTTGACCCCCCCCCCCAGTACACCAAGATTCAAACCCTTGACACCCAACACCCCTCCCCCAATCAGATTCCGTTGCACTCATATGGCTAAGATGATTAATTACAGTGAAAAGGGGGAGAAACAAAAATGTATATAAATGTAGCTTCTCTTTAACATAGTTTTATTATAAGCAGTATCCAATGTCCATTTATATTTACATTGTAAGACATTCATTGTTTTGTTCGTCATCAACAATACCATCAACAATAATTTCTGAGCCATCTGCATGATTATATTCAGGTTCATTGATCTCATTGGGTTGTGTAGTTTCATTCTCGTTTAAATTGTCATAAAATGACCCATATGCTTCATCATATTTTTGTAATAAGTTGGTGAAAGGTAATCTAGTATGAGACATACGGTTCAATATTTAATACAATTTCAAATTGTGTTGAAACTTTCTATCAAATTTGTATCTTTTCTGCGAGCCTTTGTCTGAGTGTCATCATCTAGATAAATAATTAAACAAAAAAAACTTTCATTTCAAAAGTATGACCCCCCAGTCACTTCTATTTCAAAAGTGTGACCCCCCAGGCGCCTTGGTTTTAAAAGTATGACCCCCCCTGACTATGCGACTGACAGGGCCCTAGTTTACATGGAATTAGTAATTTCTATTTTTAATCTTTTGCATGTTCCTAGTTTCTTGGGAGTGTTCATAAAGTACTGTGGGGGTTGGGGGCCTCGGTAATAATCAAGTAGCACAGTACCCGATTAAGGGGATGGGGGCTGAGCGGGCTGTAACCAGGGGCCCCCAACATATAGGGGCCCCCAGATTTTGTCAAAATTTTTGCGAGCGCAATTTTTTTACTCGAAAGCCTCTAATAATAAGGGACCGTAGTAAGACTTACTATGGGGCCCCAGTTTTAGTCAACATTTTTCCTTGTACTTCTTTTTAATGCGAAAGCACCAGAACATAAGCCCCCATTATTAAAAATATATTTTTTCAGGGGCACCATAAAATGCCGGGATTCGCGACAAAATGTCACATCACGGGTCAAAGGGCCCCACGTTGGCTCACAGCCCGTGGCCCCACTACACCTTAATTGGGCACTGAATTAGCGATTCGAAACGAAACAACTTTTGGTCTAGTTTGAACAAATTTATTTAACACATAGCAGATAGAAAATTATGTGCATTTCTGGTTTTATAGTAAAATAATCAAGGTGCTACTAAAAGTCTCATACGTACAGTGATTATTTGCAAACAACATGTCCAAAGTGTCTGAAGAAAGGCCGAATTTGAAATTATGATTAACGATCTGTATGATCTCGTCATTTGCAAAGTGGTAGTGCATGGGACGGAGCAAAATATAGGCTCACTCAATTCGGGAAAGAACATCATATATCATTGGAAAGCTTACAATCTCAGCTTTCCAACCATGTACGAGTAGCTTATTATTAGAAAAATGCGTTTGAAAAAGACCCCTTCGAATTCGTTCGGACTGGGTTCTGTGTCATTCAGCAGAGCATAATTTTTCTTAAGTGTTTGTAAGCTCGTATGCAAGTTGTTTTGAAAGGTATATCCAGTGTACAACATACCATTTAAAAGAACAGACTGTCAGCTTTAAGATGGTGTATATTAAATATTTATAATTCTTAATAATATAAGAAAATTGTTCGATATAGAAATGTGTGTAACAGGCACTCGTCACTACAAAAAGGAACGTAGTAACTGTGCATGGGACGAGGTCTGTATTTTTATGATACAGGCTCACTCAAATTGGGAAAGAATGAACATCATATACCATTGAAAAGCTTAAAGTCTCAGCTTTCCAACCATGTATTATTGCAGTGCATAACGAGTAGCCTTATATGAGCAAGATGCATTTGAATAGGACCACTACCAGCGTGTCTGTCGTAGATATGACTTGCCATTTTTGTAGATGATTTTTATTCGGTGTTGACAATCATTTTGTTTAAGTTTTGCATTCAGAAAATGTAATGTGTAATGCATCAATCACACGGGGAAACAGTTTTCTTTACATTGGTATGCATATCGCATATATACAGATCACATATAATATAAAAACTGGCCTATTTGCTTATGAGTCCGTTGTGACTATCGTTTGGAAAATATATTAATCAAATGACAACATTTACATTATTGCAAAGACATTGGTTATCATTGTCGTCCCATGGGTTTTTGTTCACTCATAGTACCGCTATCAAAATTGGTACTATTGCTATGGGAATAATTTATGGGGGGGGGGGCTAAAACAGCAATATTATAACCAAATAATCATTCTAAAATGGATCACATTTCCTTGCCAGCTTACTGATTATCACAGCATTTCTTGATTGCTTTCAAATGTGCGTTGTTCATTCGTTTCCTTCTAGTTGGTTTTGGAAGATTGTTTCTAGCATTCCATTTGATAAATTATTGGAATTGTTTGCTTGTTTTTTGCAGTTCATGCTTGTTCTATTTGCTTCGAGCATTCTGGCTCATAGATTCTGTTATTTCACTATTGATGTTCTTGATTGATCTTCTTTGACTATCACTCTATTTCTGACTTTGCCATACATATTTTTTTCTCTCTTTTTTTGTATGCATTGTCATTGGTTTCTGTGTGTTTGATATAGTTGGATCATTCGGTTTTCTTTGGTGACTCTCGGTTTGATAATTTAGTCCATAATATAGATCATAGATCATGGCAGATGATGAATTTACTCTGGAGAAAAAGCCTTGCCTTGGTGACTTACTAATGCATGCATATGTTGACAAATATTGTCTAGTTTTTGCAAGTTCTGTTTCTGTACAAAAACTGGTGGTTGAAAACTATAGACTGAATCAAGAAATTAATTTTCTAAAATCAAGTTAAGTAACATCCGTTTTGAAAAGTGCTTCTTTGCTCGTTGTGCAATGCCATCATACATGGTTGGAAAGCTGAGATTGTAAGCTTTCAATGATATATGATGTTCTTTCCCGAATTTAGTGAGCCTATATCATGAAAAATCCAGGCCTCGTCCCATGCACTATGGTGCCAGTGGTCAGAAGCATTATATTTAAACTGCAATCACCACTGATCACTGATGTAAAAGAAATTAGGAATGAGTATTTGATACTAATTTGAAATTTGGAGACAATTTTTGCTCAAGTAGATGACATTTTCCAAACAAACTTCATATCAGCCATAACCAAAAAAAAAAGACACAAAAACAAATAAATTCTATTTTAAGTAAAAAAAAAGAACAAAACAAAAAACACTAAAAGATTGCAGACATCACCAAAAAGTTCAGAAATTTTTGTTAACACATGAATCAAAACTTCCTTTCTTGACACCTGGTGGTTCTGTGGATGTGAAAGAGATAGATATTACTGAATGAAGATGTCAACGCAAATGCTTTCCTTTGATTCTGCGCCATTTATTTTTACATATTTGTTAAAAGAGGTTGTGTGGCAGTATGCTTGGCCATACTGTATGGTTATTGTACTATTTTATGGTCGAAAGCAAAATAATTGAAAATATCTCGATGATAAAAAAATTTCATTTTATAAGTCTTAATAAGAGTATTGTTATAGCCCTGACACTAATTTCATTCCACTACGTTTTGGCCTGTAAGAATATTTTCCATAGGCACGCATTTTGCACATTTCCAGACTAAAACCTTCTTTACACATGAGTGAACAACGCAACTACGTACACTCCCTACGTACACTGGCAAACTGGTGAGTTAGTCAGTTAATTTCAAACATGTCCATAATTTGTTGATGAATATAGGGTTCAGTTAGTTTGTTATAAAATGGTTATGCTCCACCTGGGGATTGTAGAGCATTTGCACAGTTTGTTTGGCTTAGCAACTCATTCCCGGATGTGTGTGTGTGGGGGGGGGGGGGGCCGATGTCTCTCCCTGAAAGTAGGTATTTTTTAGTAGCTAGGGGTTTACGTGTTGTCATGGGTTTTGTTTAGCTGTGAATAATACATATTAACCCTCCTTATGTAGAATTTTGCTCTTTAATTGAGTAATTATGCTTGATGCCATCCATTGTTTGAACCCACTAACAGGTGGGTTTTCAAATAATCAAAGTTTTTCATCTCAGTCGATCCAGAAGGTCGAGAATGACATCTGATGGTAAAAAGAAAGATTTATTATATAGCTGTGCTTTAAATCAGCTTGTTATTTTTCATTTTTATTTATATGAAATATACGTAAAATATATATGTTGAAAATTGGATATTGAAAATGTTAATTGCTTCATTATAAATGTAAAATTACATAAAGCAAATATGAAATATATAATTTTGAACATTACATTCTGATAATAATTTTTAGCATAATGCACCCTTATAAAGTACGTAACTCTCTTGTGGGTTTGTGCCAGAAAATCAATATTAAGTTTCGGCAACGATATCGCCATTTCCACCGTGTTCAGTGTGATAAAGCGCAGGAATGTGTGGGGTTTGTAAAAAAAATATTGGTCATTCTATCAAAACCGGCCACACATTTGTGCAACAATATATCAATCCATTAAAAACGTCCACAAATCTTTTGTGAGCAATACATAGTGTGTGTGGGGGTGGGGGGGGGGGGGGTCCGGTTGTGCCTCCGCGGGCAAAAAATATGGTACCCATCCATATGCCAGCTATGAGCAAAACATGGACCCATTTCTATACCACTTGAAAACACATAAATTAATGAACGTGTTATAACCATTGATTCATTTCAAACTTTCATCGTGTACATCTTTGATCGTGTACATCTAGGATGAGGTCAATCATTCTTAGATAATTTCAACCATTCTACCAAATATTGGTGCAGATTGGACTTGTCGACGATATTTTTAAAATAAATAGATGCCATGCTCATTACAGGGGCCATGTTTGTGTAAATAAAACGTTAAACGTGCGGGTTTCCTCTGCATATACGTCATACGTAGTACGTTACACGTAAGTAGATAAAGCGGAACTTTCTTTGCTACAGCTAACGTTAACGTGCGTTATGCGTACTTTTAACGACCTCATTCAGAAAAACGTTGCCTACGTAAATTTAAGGAAAAGTAAATAAAATAAATAAAAGTAAATGAATTACATACAATCCTTGACCAAACTACACTAAGCACCGCTTGAGTAACAGGTATTAAAATTAATTGTACATTATACATTGATACTCATCCAATTTAATTAATTTAATTAATTAATTATAGATTATTTCAGGAATTATTTAATTAAGCATAATTATACCCCGGTGTAGTTCAAGTGCCCGTACACATAGGCCCCAATTATCAAAAACGCAGATCCACTCATGTTATTTGCGGAAAACAATGCATACGCCAATAAAAAACAAATAAGACCTGTGAGTGTATTCAGACCATTTGGATATCACTTTAACATTTTTCACACATGCCGTTTGAGTTCAATCATATGTCTCCAGTTTCCCATCAAGGCCAGCTTCATATATGTATGTCCATTAATAAGGCCAAAAGGGGCAGTCCTCAAAGTGGTGGGTCTGAATCTGGCAGAGCCCGTATTTTCTCATGGCCAGTTATATGTTGCTTGCTCTAGAGCACAAGACTCAAAGCAGCTCTACATGTACGCCCCAAATGGCCGAACAAAAAATGTGGTATACCAAGAGGCTCTGCAACACTGAAACTCATTCAATTTTGTAAATTCTCTGAAACAACCTTACTTCCGGTTCATGAAGCTAAGGTGAAAACAAACACATGTGTGTGACAAAAATGTGTTCATTGTTATTATGTAAACACGATCTTCCACACAGTTGGTGTACGCTAGCATAACTTAAACAAAATTAAATTATTGTTGAACGTTTATTATTCCATTTGTGTTACAAGCTATCTACAGTTGTTGCTCTGTTATATTCATATCTATATTTATTGTATTGTGTTACCAATCTATATTTGCTGTCATTTTTTATGAAAACCCATACATATGTACTAGATTTGCTGTTATGTTATGTACATTTCTGTATCTTAATGTGTTGGGAGTTCTAATTTCTGTATCTGTCGTTTTACATATCAATTATTTGTTGTTCTATGCGTATCAATATTTGTTGCTTCATCTTATTTTCTAAGCATGTATTGAATAATAACACAAATTAAACGATGTCTTGCAATTTTTCAAACTGTTTTGCTTCATTTCCAAACTATGTAATGATTTTTTAAGTTTCAACCCGAAACAGCCGAGGTAACCAGCAAATATATATATGAGGCAAGTGATGTGCCCCAGTTTTGCTGGGTGTACTAAGGGAACGATAATAAATAATCATACCGTGGGGGGGGGCGTCCAACTTTTTTTATTCCTTTTTTTTGGGGGGGGGTCGCTGAACTTTTTTTATCATGCTATGGTATATTTTTTCAAAAATTTCTTTTAGCAATTGTCTATTTAAAAATCAGTTTTCCATCATGTTCCTTCATCTAAAATGTATTTTTAATAATTTGGTTTAGATGTTGTCATTGGTGGTATTTTTTAATATACTTTTTTTAAAGGATGGTCACTCAACTTTACTTGAATGCATCATACCTATTTTTTTTATCAATGCGGAATTGGAATTGAAGTCAAAAGAATTGGGATTGCAATTGAAGGCTCTGTAATGGCATTGGAATTGGAATTGAACCTTGAGGGAGAAATAGAATTGGAATTGGAGTTGGAATCGACAAAACGAAAATCGACCCCATCCCTGATTGGTACATGCATAACGTATCAGGTAAAAAGAACACATTTTATCACGTTGTAAAGATAAATTAAGTTCTAAAGTGATGGACACTTTGTGTGATTTGAGATTTATCTTACACTAAATATTCTGTGACATTGAAAATGTTGAGGTTCCCTATTCGGTTAGAGTGGAAGTGGATTAGGCCGTTAATGCGGCGCCACCGTAATTACGATCTTGTAAATTGACCCACGTTCTGTGTATGGGCTGGGTGGGTGACCTAGTATATAAGTAACTCTGACTCCAACCTTGTCGCCATCAATATATTCATGATATTGCTGTATACTTTTATACAATGCTACAGTTTTGTGGCTATATACATCCTATCCCCACGTACGGTATAGTTCTATTGCTGTGCCAAAAATAGCTTTCCAAAAATGGGGCACCTAGATCTACCTGCAATCTACGTGCTTCCGCAGAAATACAAAATGGCGACCATCGACAATAGTCTGCTCCTATAAGTGAGAAATCAATAACAGATCTGGATGTGTGAATAGCTGACAATGATCCACTGTGCGACGACCGTGCTGTATTTAACAAACTAACGATTAAGTACACGATGTGACTATTACGGACATAACATTGGTGTGCCTAATGTACTACTTTCGGGATTTATTATAAGCTACCAGTGTGTGTTTCTCCAGAATACTTATTATTAATCCATGGCTTGTTGATTGACCTCAGGCGGAGGAGAGTGAACAATGTGACGCGGAATACACTACCAGGGATTATTGCGTGGATTAGACTAAGATTCGACGTAGATTAACAAAAATAACAGGTGATGGTGCCACACGCACAAATCGGAATATTAGATACTAGATGGTTGTGTTTGCGAAATTGTCCCACTAGATGTGGCTCTGTATGAAGAAGATCTTTATGGTAACATACAAATGTATTAATTGATATAAGCCCTACCTCCACAAGGGTGGGCAATATATTTGTATGTGGGTAGGGACATGCATCCTCACTGGGACCTTGTAAACCTGACATAAAGAGGGCGACCATTATTTATGGAGGGGTGGTCGTAAATATGGGGATTATTTTTCTTATTTATTTATTTTTATTTTATTTTGGGGGGGGGGCGACATACCATTAGTCCGACGACCCATTGGTCCATAAATGAACCATATTACCTTATTTTTACCATATTACCTTGGACGTCATGGCATTAGCCCTGCAAGCGTAATTTTTTCACTCATCGTTCACCTACCTTGGCACACACATTTTATATGTGTTTATACTTATTCTTCTAAGACTGGTTGATCATAATCAATGAAAATCTAAAATATACCTTTGCATATCTAAAATATGGTTAACATGCAATTGAAATGACTTGTAATATATCTAATTTACCAAAAAGATCACATTTTATTGCATAAAAGTTTATCTGGGTAGATTATTATTCTTTTAAATATTGAGTCACAATGCATCCACGCTTTATTGCTGCTGATCTTTAGATTGCATGCCTTCATTACAACACAGTTACTTTGAATGGTTCACATTTAGGGATCAGTCACGAATGGCGTCATAGTGGAGATGGTCTGGGGTGGGGGTTGAAGAAAGATGACGAACGATGATGGAATTGGGATGGATGTTGTCCAGAGAAAAAGACATCGCGGACTGTGGGGTGAAAGGGGGTGTGATGCGCAGACATCAAGAGTGATCTTTTTGATAATATTTTATTAGAATCGTATTGATTGCAAAATATCGTTATAGTCACTAAAAAGCTGAAACATGACGGATGATAGATTATAATGAGTGTTAGAAAAATACCTCTAAAAAGATTTATGAGATTTTTATAACTAGGTTGACTAGGTTATGCACTGGCCGAACAAGTATGATTATACAGAAACAATATGATGTGTTCTGTGCATTCTGAAAGTTTCTTTCATTCAAACAGCACATTAGAATACCACGGTGCAATTTGTGTGTACCTTTTTAAAAAATCTGGCTACCCCCCTGCGCCTTGCTCCCCAATGCTGTGTTTCAGCTGACAATATATAATGGTATTTTTATAGGTGTAATAAATACTAAACATGAAAAAATCTTGTTTTCCTTATACTTCCATTAGAAAAATATCTTTTATTGATCCTGGATTTTACAGAACACAAATATTTTCGACTGAGCATTCTCTTTAATTAAAGTACCAGGGAGGGAGGTGCACAGGTAAATAAAAATGAAATGAAGCGTCATAGTGTAGTCGGGGGGGGGGGTGGTGAAGAACAATGACGCACGATTACAGGGGGGTGGGGGTCAGAAATGCCCGAACTTGAGATGACATCATTTGTGAAAAATCCCTTAGAATGTTTCACTTTATGATTTACTTGTACATATGAACAAAATAATGAATTTGTATATGATTACCTGCTAAAAACCTGATAGAGCAACATCTACAATGATCGACATTTGACAGTTTACGACAGGCCACCTTAAATAATTATGTCATTGTGTAATTTTATCAGTAAGATTCAGAAACTTTTAATTCCATAAATTAAATGGGGAATCCTGTTCAATTATACTACATAGTAATATGTATGTATAAACATTTGTTTAAGCCTATGTTTGTATGATAAACAACATCTTAATTGGTTCAAAAGTAAATTGATGAGAAAGAGACGGTAACAGAAGAAATGATTAATTGGCCATTTGAATACTTTCTTGCTACACCAATCAAAATACAGCCCCCATGACAGTCCATGTACATTTCACGCACACTGCAAATGTATCAAGCATAGGCAGATCCAGGGGGAGCAGGGGACACCCCCCCCCTCCCCCTCACGCTAAGTACTAATGAGTAATGTGCACCCCATACAGGATTGAGTTGTGTATGACTAAACCTGATTTCGTATCATACAGTATGAAAACTGTATGAAACCTGTAAGAAACATTCAAAACTTTACGAAACTACAGAACCCATATGAAACCTGGATGGCAGGGTAAAACCTGGATAAAAGTTGACAAAACCCAAACTAACGTACATTATTCCTGTGGCCTGCTACCAGCATTAGACAAGATGTTTATTAATACCAAACAGGATAGCAAAATATTATGTAATATATTGTCTTGCACTTGGACACGGACAAGACCCAGCACTGCACATGTCGAGGCTGTTTACAAGATGGGAACAGGAGTGCTACTGATTATATGCAGTACATATTAGCACTTTGATTTTTGTAAAAAAGAAAAAAAAAACATCTGTTGTCAAATTATTTGACTTTACAAACAAGCTCAGGGAACAAATCCTTCACACAATAACAAAAGTGCACAAACTGCATTACATAACACAACTGGCTGCCATAACTGGAAGTGACATTGTTCGAACTCTATGCCTTGTTTTATTCCATAGGGTTAAAGTTGATAGGCTTGATATGAATATAGCTCCTTTACATATAGCAATTTTAGAGGGTCTTAAATTATTACAGGGTTGAATAACATATATAAAAATATGTGGAGCTATTATATATAAAATGTAAGTCATGATATATATGAAAATCAATTTCTTAAATAAAATCCATATGATGAATCTTTTCCAATATGTTGCCACATTACTGGAGCTTTGTATTTTATGTGGCAAATTTATTTATAAATGTGCATCTATTACCAATTCTTTGGAAATGATTTACACATTTGTTAATATAAATTACTTTTAATGCTGCTAAAGTAAAAAGGCTATTTAATTTGTCCACTTTTAAGCGCCATAGGCTATACAATTTAGCATTTAAATGATCTTTCAAGTAGCTTATATTTCATAAAAGTACATGCATCAGCTGGCATGCATTAATCACTTTTTTTTAATTTAAGTGCAGTTTTGTACCTTAAGTTACACACTTGTAGGAAACCCTACCAACCCGAGGTTTTTATTACATATAGATTCTTAAAATTGCATGTATTAGACATTTATTTAAACAACTATACATTATTTATTGTAAATTATGACTTATTAAATCCATTTAAGAGAGATAAATCTATAAAATAACTAGTTATTTAGTTTTGTACAGTGTTACTTTATGAAACGAGTTTGTTCCGCATGGTTTAAACATTGTTTAATCCACTGGTTAAAACACCCCTGTATGAAACCTGCTGTACCTGACCCGATGCAACTACTTAAAGAAATTGCTCAGCCAAAAACATATTTGTTGTGTAAAATCCAGTATCAATAGACTATGCCTTATCCATTGCATGTGTGACGAAAATAATATTTATATTCTCCACGTTTAATACTTATTTCACCTTTAAAAATACCATGCTGTCTCATCAACTGAAACACAAGGTCACGTGATATTGCATAATCGAATGATTTTCGCCAAACGTACAGTTGCTGCGGATTTCTAACGACAGACGTCACATTTAACATGGGAGAGATAGGCGCCTTCTTACGCGCACCGTGCGAGTTACGTCTGACGAAAATCATTCGGTGGACATTTTGCGACTTCACGTGTTTTGTTGGGTGTATGCCGGGCTCTTATTGCATGGTATTTGAATTGCTCTACATACGTTATTACGCTGTTTAATTGAAAGAAACGTTCAGAATGCACAGACCACATCATAATGCTTCTCTACAAGCATACTTATTTGGCCACTGAGCATAACCCTTAAGGGATTATGCAGTAAGTGCGTGAGCTGAGTTTTAAACGGTTCAAAACTTGTACAATGTGCACCATGCATCCGGCGCACGTCCACGCATCGCCATGTTCCACCGCAAAAAAACTGACAAAATGCAATGATCACTGATGACTCACTGATGCATTGTGTAAGTCTTCAATTTGATGCATGATCCATGCATTTACATTATTTTGAACCAGTGTTACCAGGTCTGAAAATCCCCCTTTATCTTTTGACAGAAATTGTAAGATCCCCTGTAGACTGTTAGGGATAGGTGTATATCAGCATATTATGGTAGTATAATCTTTCCCACTCAATCTGGTATTATAGGCATAATCTATGCAAAATAGCCATTATAAGCATGCAATCTATTTAAAAAGGCTTTTATACCTTTACTTCAGTTCTTTTATTGTACTTCAGTTCTTTTGATATGTTTAAAAAGTTCTTTAAAAATGAACAGAATGCCCATGTACAAAGTGCAGTCACCTGTAAAAGTTCTGAATTCAGGTGTTCAAACATATCGATTCAATCATATATTCTATAGATTTGGTCTTCAATATGAACATGAATACATCTTATCTATAATTTACTATCGTGTATTCATTAGCAATATTCTTATTTTCACATTAATGTTTTAATAGCAATACGATGGGCCCCAGCATCAATAGATGCGAGTGTTTTTGAGTCTACACAAAGAGTATTTGATATGTCACACTCCAAACCGTATGATAACCTTTTTCTCACAGTCTGATTACACAATCATACAATGAGATAGCCTTTTTTCTACATAATTCATCGACTTATATAAAATTGAGAGTAATGCGCATATCGTGTTTATCCAGGTTCTAAAAAAGAGTTCTAAAGAATAAATCAAATATACATTTGTTTGTTTTTAATGTATTGAAGATTATTTTTTAATAGAAAATTTCCTTAGTAACAAATAGTCTGAAATAAATAAGAAAGTGTTTACGAAAATATATTGTTTGATTGTTAAAGCTAATTTCATTTTATAAAGCACCTGTACGTAGAAACATACACAGTCCAAATATGGGCTTTATGACCATATTTGGATATGTTGACTCAGCCGGGCAGTTATAATAAACAGGCGTATAAAATAACCCATTTGTGATTAATTGTTCATTGAAATATTGCTACATATACACTGATGACAAGAAGAGAGGTTTTCAATAATTAAGATACATATAAAAACTATATTTAAAGTGAGTTTCGATGAGTTTTGATCTTACGTATTGCCGGACTCAGCCTTTTCCACAGGAGGTAAAACTTTTATATTTTTAGAAAACGTATCAATTTACCCAGTGCGTGTCTACAAAGAGACTATCGTTTCTAGTGTTCACACAGAAAAAATATTCTTTTCATCAAAATAGAAAATAGGTGAAATAAAATTTGATTTAGATTTTTTTATTTATTCGGTAAACCATCTAGCTTGTCCGGAGACATACATGGTTAGTTACCAATGAATGAAACAATGCTTTGCTTCAGCAGCTGAAGCGATGAAATTAAAATGTAGGTGTGGCAAAAAAATAGCGTTTCATTCCTATAATTTTTATTTTGATATTCACTACCTTTTTTGAATTTTGATAAAAAATGTCCCATGAACTTGATGTCAGCACATTAGTATTCTGTACTTGAACTATTTCATTGTAATATAAGTCCTCTACAAGTCTACGTCGTCAGATAAATCAAAATGTAAATCAAATTTTATTTCATCTATTTTCTATGAATGTAAAGAATATTTTTTTTTGTGTGTGATTACTTGAAACGACTGTCTGTTTGTAAACATGTATATATTTCGCTTCATCGTGGGTTCCATTATTCATGATTTAAAAAATGATTTTAGATAACTATTGGAACCATTATTTTGCTCTTCGGCGAGACTTTTGCTGTTGTCTCAATATTCTATCATGGTCAATAAATGCACTCTTTTAAAGAGAAAGGGATGAAGTTTCATCTAGAAAGCTTACCAACTATGTCAGCCTCTATATTTCAACTTTTGTTACCATGGAAAGCAGACATCAGACAACGATAAATGACAATGATTCTTGCCAAAGTGTGCGCTATTGGCACAACACCCCCTCTATAGCCGCTCCACAGGCAGTGAGCTGAGTTTTCAGGCCACTAACACATTTTTTCATGGCAATTCCCCAGCCCTTCTCCACCCTCCCCTTGGCAAAAAAACCAACTGTTTGAAGTACTATCCTTGAATCTTAGTATAATAAGATTATTTACAAACAAAAAACGTGGGGTCACTATCAATTTTAGGAAAAGACACTTGCGATTTGAATAGTTAGCCCGAAATAGATGAGAATAAGGTCCTCTGAAAATTCTCATTTTGAAGTTGGTTAAATTCTGACTGCAATAATCCATGAGGGATTTCTCTCGACCACTGAAATACAATTGTACATGTACAGTTCAAGAATATTAATTATTAGTCTTATTTCCCCTGCCAAATGTTCATATTTGGAACTTTTGAATATATATTTTTCTATATGTTGAGGGTAAATTATCTTATTTTTTATAAACGAAAATTTGATTCTCTAAATTATTTAAGTTCTTTGTAAATTAACGAAATTAACAGTATCACAAAATTATACATGTCAGGAGGACGTGACTTTGTTGTATCCCGACTCGGCAGTTAATTGTTCAATCCGCAGAATCCAAAAATTTATATTAGGTTCACAATGTAAAACTTTAAACTTTTTAAATAATGTTATGAAGTAGATTAGGACTTCTTTTATTATAGCTAGCTATAGTAAAGTGTTGTGTAAGCACATTTACTATGTGATAAAACTGATGATATGCCTGTTTACACAGTCTAACGGATTTCAAGTGAATGACCTGATAATCAATTGGTAGGATTTATCAACACTCTATCAAATGGATTATTAAATGACTGCATAGACTAAATATGGAAGAACTAGAAATGGAATTTGGAACGTTAGGAGACCTGCGTGTGTTGCAGCAGCGCCGACTGTCTGGACGAAGGCATACGCTCGCAAATCTGGGGTACGTACTTGTTTGTCATTTCATTCTAGATAGGAAATTCAAATATTTTGAAAGCTTGTCATCATGATACACTATGATATATTTTGAGCATGATAGGGATCCAGAACAATTTAGTGTCAGTGTTACTATTTAAGAATGAAGAGGCTCAATTAAATCCACTGATACAAAGTCAGTTAGATTATGTCATGATATCTCAGAGTACGTGAGAGAGTTTGAAACATTGTTTTCAAATTTAAAATTATGTGAAAGAATTCAGGGAACCTATAAAGATTTGGAAGGCTGTGAAATCAAACTGGAGTCACAATCTCGTGTTCTCACCAGACCAGTCATGGACAGGCGCCTTAGACGGCTAACCTACCTGGAGGTTCAGAGACGTGTTCATACTTGGCCAGCTTCAAAATCACCTACGGATTAGGCTCTGACACTTGTGTGTTTTATTTCTGTCTCATTACTTCATCTAGCCTTTATCCCCGAACATTTTTACTTACGTTCAAGTGTGGTGAACACAGGTCACCTGTGCCCGGGAACACTTTGTTTACGCCCCACCCAGCGCCCTACTTCTCGACGAACAGTGGGCACCTGGCTGAAGCGTCCTTGAGAGAGTGAGTCAGGGGGTTCCACACCTTCAGTGTCCCAGGGTCATTGGCTGCTCTCAGATCAAGAATTCTCATCTCTCTTGCAGCCTGTCCCATTAGTCAACTTTCGGCGGCCGAGAGAACGCTAGAATTCTCACATCTAATCGCAACCGTCTGTGATGACGACTCACACATCCAACTCCAATGAGCTCAGTATACCCCGGTGGTAACCCGCGCCCCCACATCTTGACATCTTGTCAATTCCATCTGTGGAGGACAACCCGGCAGCACCCAGGTCCTTGGCTTCCACCATATGTGAAAGAATTCAAGGAGACATGTTCCTACTTGGCCAGCTTCTAGTCTAAATCACCTACAGATTAGGCTGTGTGACTTGTAGTTCTATTTCTGTCTCATTGCTTCATCTAGCCTTTATCCCAGAACCTGTCTACTGTGTCGCAGTGCAACCTGGACAGCAGTTCACCTGCGCTCGAGAACACTTTGTTGACAATAACCTTAATTAATATGTCCATTTATGATAGTTTTGAAGACTAGAGTTTATAAAATTCATTGTCTCATCATGTAGCAAATTCAAATCATTATGTACAAAGTCTCTTACACACATCTTTCCAGCTTTCATCCATTCTTTTAGGTATAAATAGATGTTTCTAATTATTAAAGTACATTGTTTCCACACTTTGCAAATTCAAAATTTCATGGTCAGTTAGAAGGATATATCTTTTATAGTCTTTGTATTCTTGTAAGATAGGGGAACAGTGTGAATTGCATGAAGAGGTGTTAACCTTCAGGTTTTGCCTAATAATTATTGTGGAAGATGTATACAATGTAATGTTTAATATTTGATAAACTGGAAGCATTTAGACGGGAAATGTGTGGACTAATGACAAATGCCATACCTGGTTGTGTTGAATTATTGGAAAAACCTGTCATATGGGATCTTTTAGAATATCAAATAAGAAACGTTTAGATAAAATATGGTAATATGAAAATAAAGAACTTGATTTAAAAAGAGGCATTCTTAAAATGTTCGCATCATGTTGAATATAAGGCATAAAACAACACTGTTTATGTTCATCATTAATATTAATCACATTCCTGATGCTTGGAAAGTAATTAAATGATCTATTTTCCCAACCAATGATGTTTCACACTATCAACAACTATCCTAATGCAAATCTCTTGCTATTCATAGAAAATATTTGTTTTGATAAATTCAAACTTTTCTCTCATTATATTTTAGCCTTTGTTTACTTATAAATTACAGCTGTGTACGTTTTTGAGAAATAAAATAAAAGTTGTAGTAAACTCTCTTTAAGTCAAGTAAGACCCTTGCGGTGATCAATTGTACTAACCTGTGCAAATTTACATTTTTTCATAATTAAAATGTTTAAACACTACTTTCGAGCCAATGAATTTGAAAGTACCTCGGTAGCTTTCAACCTTTCACAAGTTTTTCCTCAGTCTGCCGCCAATCGGCCTATTTGTTACAATGTAAAGGTTTTGTCTCAAATCTGTACTGCTGCATTTGGGTTCTTTATAGTTTCTGCTTAAGGCTCAGAAGAGGGAGACACCTGCTTTTTTACTAAAATGTCATGGTAGACATTCCATCTTTTTTTAAATTCTTCAATACATAGAGCATACCAGCAGCTGTAAATGTACTAATTTCCCAAGCCTTTGTCAGTGATATCTGATCACATTAGTTTCCTTGTAAAACCAGTAATATTAAAGACTATTATCATATATTGGTGCATAATTTTGTGTGTTGTCATGCTCTATAACTGCCTGCTAACCCAGACATGGTATCAGACTAATCTGATACTCTCTCTATATATATATCAGCAGAAACCAATAAGAGCTTATGGGTTTCTGGTATTAGGCATATGAACAACTGTATATATATTTTTCCCAAGTTTGCTTGTGAATTCAATTTTACTCTCACTGTTCTGCCAAGCAAGCTCCTACCACTGTATTGATATAGCTGAAGACATATGCTTCCATTTGACTATATCAAGTGGCCCTAACGGGATTCGAACTCACAACCCCAATACAGTGGTAGGAGCTTGCTTGCAAGAACAGTGAGAGTAAAATTGGTATTAGGCATATTTTGATGGACGGAATCCTATTGGTGCACATGGATGATAAAATAGTTTTCTGAGCGGCACACTTTAATCGGCAATATCCCATAGTTAGATGCAAATCAATAATTGATTATCACTATATATGTGTAAAAAGTTACGAATCTTTGTTTCATGCCACAGTCAGGATTGGCAGTTTCCTCAGCTGTTACCGGTAGTAATTTTTGTAGGGTGGGAAGGCGGGGAGGAGCCTCAAATTTTCATATTTTCATTGTATGCCCCACCCCGGGGTGTTGAGAAAAATATAGTGTGAATAGGATGCCAATGACCTGGTGTATATGTAAAGTTGCTAGAGCAAGACAAACTGTTAATTACCAGTACAACTGTAAATAAGCACATTTACATTTACATATAAATTTATACCAGAGGCCAGCAAATCATAATATATCATTTCCTATGAGAGTATTAGAATATATGAAAGAAGAAAGTGACTTATCATGAGTTACTATCATGATGAAAAGCCAAAAAGCCATCGCACATCTAAAGTTAATGGGGTTGAGTAAATAACAATATAGTGAGGTACAAATCTAAGCTTGAAAATGTAGTCAGGTAAATATTGGGTGGAGGTGATAGAAAATACTGTGAAGCAAGATTCTGTGTTTGACAATATACATACATGTAGGGTAAGCTTGTATACATGAGAAGAATATTTGTCATTTCTGTGGTGCTAGACTATATCCGTACTTTTGAGCTCAGTTTGATAAATCAATTGTGGTTCTGTGATGATCAGTGTGATGCCGCCGTAGTATCAGTGCCTCACTACCTGTAATCTGTGCTGCTGCTCACAGCCGCTGTGGTGAGCAGTACACTGATAGTATTGCCACAGGCCGCTACCGCCAGGTAACACGCATTGTCTTCACAACATTTCTGTCAATTGAATATTTTGCAGCTACCAAAGTTCTTACATTGACGTTTAAACTGTAAGCATTCTTACAGCCTGTTGCTATTTGATGAAAAAATTCAAGAGTCCTCACAACTATCTTATCAGAAATGTAAAGCATCTTAAGGGGACACAAGCAGCAGTGGATACTTCAAAGTAATATATTGAAATGGATTCCATTACATAAGCTAATGTGAGGAATGTGGTGTTAACGTGACAAGAAAAACAGCAATCCAAAGCTCAGTGATTATACATTTTAAAATTTAGTAAACTAGTTCTTTTGAATAGAATAAGACATAAAAGCTAGCCCATGTAGTGTGACTTCATGTGTGGCCCCGTGGCGGTGATGGCCGTGGACGATCGGTGTAGTTGTCCAGGAAGTGTCCAGCATGGGCCAGCTCAAGTCCATGCTCAAGTCTGCTGTGTGCGGCCGCGGCGGCAAGGCGGCCGCATCGGCGCCATGTGACGCGTCAGACAGTGATGAGTCGGACGAGAGCACCACGCTGGTGCGGGGCGACGTCTCGCCGGCCGTGTACCAACAGCCGTCCCCCGCCTCGCAGGGCACCCGCCACAGGATACCGCCGCCCGGAGGGGGCGTGCCGCGCCGCGTCTCCTTGGTGATCAGTCGCACACCTTCAGCTGAAAACAGGGAACCGCCGAACCATAGTCATCTTCACATCAGACACCACCACTTCCCGCACCACCTGGGACACAGAGTACGGTAAGAACAGGCCTCTGTTTGGATGAGCGATGATTGGTGATCATTGTGGCCAGTGTTTAATGGTTTTGTACCATGATTTTCCACTTCTCCACATTGCTAAACTTTCACAACTACAGCCCACACTAGCTGAAGATACTCCGACATGCAACTGACTCTAGCTCTCGTCACATCAGGAATTCGGCCATATACAGGTTTCTAGTTTCTACAAGCATTACCGGACGGCATTGAGTTATCAATTCTTTCATATTTTTAATCATATAATATTTTCTCAACAATTTAATGTCATTGTCGCAATAGAATCGTCTATAATGTCATCATATTATTAGATCTAGGATAGGTGATTTTTATCACAGTTTTTGCTGGAATAGTCTTCTATCTATATGATCAGACGTGATCTTCCACGGTTCTTGCATCATTAGGGTTTCAGTCGTCCATCTTGTCTGATGACCAGTGTTTTTGTTTTTCACTCCATCTTGTGTCTTTGGTGGTAGTGGGTGATAAACGGTGTTCATGTCATCTATATTATAATATTATGGGTTACATAATGAATTTGTTCATCATTTTGGCTGTAGCATTTACAGCTAAATGGAAGGGTCAATAAACATAATATACTGTATGAATCTTATGGGAAAAAACATTCCATCATTAGTAATGTTACTGCTGCTCTGATTCACTGTGCTGAAGCACAGAAAGGTCGTTTACTTACTGCGCTCGCAAGCAAGGCGGACGCTTCACTTCAACAACGCGTTTTTTGCAGCCAATACACACGTTTATGACAGCAAAGTATTGCCTACACGAGTGCCTACAGCATCACCTCCAATTGGTGCCACCCCTATAAGGTGTATAAAAACACCACCTCGACAGTTAAGTGCTTCTCCCAGTTCCATAACATCAAAACGAGACGAGTTCAAACCTCCTAAGAGACTACCTCTCTACTGAGACCACTTGTGGCCATATTCCGAGTGGTCTCAATTCGAAGTTTTACTGTTGTTTTACTAACCTCCTTCACTTTAGCACAACAGCGCAGTGATAACTCGCACTTCAGCTTTACTAACCTTATTTTTTTTGCCAGATCTACATTGCAATTTTTGTTATTGTGATTGGTTTACATAATAGTGAACACTTACATGAAAATAGCATTTTTCAGCGTCTATGAGAGACAGTCAGATATTTTAAACAGGCCTAAATTGGAGTCAGCAAAATTTGTTTATATTTTTGATTTGCATACACTTTACTGTGTCACTTGAGTGACGAGCCGTGTGTATGCAATTTAGATTCTGAATCATGGTACCTAATCCCCAATTTAAAATATTTTAAAATGATTAAGATATCTGATTCTGTATCTCACGGAGACTGAAAAATGCCATATTCATCTAAGTGTCCACTATCATGTAAACCAATGAGAATAACATTTGATCTTCATTTGACTTTTCTTCTATTTCTGATGTCATAAGTTTTCTAAAATTGCTCAAAAATAAAATAAAATACCTGTTGTTCCAAAATTCTTTATGTAACACGTTTCAATACCCTACTGTATCCTTTTCTGTAAAATTTGTTATGATTGTTCCATTTGTTTTTGGAAAATTTGTTATGATTGTTCCATTTTTTTATCATTCATGAATTTTATTGAGGATACTATAGTGTACTGAAAAACGTTAAATAAAGAATTTTGGAACAACAGATATTTTCATATTTTTGAGCAATTCTTAGAAAATTTAACACAGCAGAAAATAGAAAAAATCAAATCAAAATCAAATGAGACTATATGCTGTATACCGAATCACGAGAATTTTATCTACTCAGAATAACAAAAATTACAATCAATATCTGGCAAAAACATACATATGTGTATGTGTCTCCTCCCCATCCCGCTATCAGCTTTTGATGACGAACCATGGCTGACGTAATTTGTGGACAATCCTTAACCATGTGCCACAGTAATAAATGTTTTATATGGATGTACTTTCTATACTTTCTTCATGCTTTAATATATAAATGTGACCAACAGTATAATCTATAACTATGGTACACAGATTTTGTTTGATTTGAAAACAATGCTATATTTATTTCTTATTTACTTAAGCCATTTAGACATACACTCCATAAAAAAATAAGAAATAAAAAGATGATAAAAAAGACATCACAGATAAAGTGAATCGTTCCATCTTCTATATAGTGCAGCACAAAGGATCATAAAATGACTTTTAATTATATTCTAATCTAGACAATAATTATTTACAATGGACATATGCTATCTATCAACATTTAATTAACGTTTGTCTGTGCTGATGGTTCTATATTGGCTGTACATTATTATATTTGGTCAGCAAGTGCCATGTAAATGCAGTTGATATTGTAGCATTATTGGTTTGATGGTTGCCATGGGAGAAGTGGTTTATCTATTAGGCTGTCTTATGTTTGCTTTGATCCTATCAGATCAGCGTTATCAGTACAGCAAAGGTCAGTCATTCAGCTTCAGAATGTCTGAAAATCCACATTTGACTGGACTCCTGGTCCCGTAGCATGTCTTGTGGGTACATTATGTCTTCGTGGCCCTGATCAAGCATTTTGCTGTCGTATGGACGGTGACAGTGCACAGTGTAGGCCGAGACCACTCTATACCCCTGTAATGTTATTTTAAGCTCAGTATTTTACGTTAGTCCTTACGCAGTTACGCCGGCAGCAGTGTGTGATCTCTTTGATGTTCGGTCTTTTCCTGGAAGTCGCAGGTGCGCTCGGCTTGTTATCTCTCGCAAAATGCACATTTTAGCCCAAGTTTGTTGCCAAAATACGATGCTTGCGCACTCGAATCTTAATATTCTGAAATGCCATCCCACGTGAAAAACCGTTTTTAAAGAGCTATTTATACTAACAAAATGTGTCCACGCCGATTAAGTTTGTTATTCATGCAACTAGTACTGGAAGTTATCTAGGTCAGATTTCTTATAATGTGTTTAAATGGGGAAAGCTGTTAGAAATAGCCAGAGTTACGAAATATCTTTGCTTTTTTCGGACCATGTGTACTGACCAAAAAGATTAATATTTTGATATGTTGTAGACAAGAGGTTAAACTTACGATTAAGACCTTTTCCAAGATGTGTCTCGATGGACGCATTTTTGCAATTTAACACCAAACATTGAGAATATTCAGGAGAGGGATTTTTACTGGTGTCTAAGTTCGCAGAATCATGAGTTGTTGGTACTTAAGAAAAATCAATATGTAAAACCACAATCTGAAAGTGCAAACGTCAACGTTTCCAATATATATATATAGCGGCAGAATCAAAATGTAAGAGTGTATTTTAAGAAACAATGGGACTGTTTCAGTTTTTTGTAGCGTTTTTCTCGCAGATATTTTGTTCATTTTAGAATTATTGATTTTTCATAGAGTACTGTGTTTTTGAGGCTGTGGCCTCCGAGTGAGTGGTTGTTGAGCAGACAACAAAAGTTTTGTCGTCTGTCATGACCCGCAAAAAAAGGATAAATTCCTCTCCACGTGTCGTGACAATATTCATGACCTGTATATATTGTTTAAATATTACCACATTGTTAATACCCATGATATTAAGTAATTAACTTTTTTTATATGAAACACTGGACGGACTGAAGTATGTATAGTATTCAATGGGCTTTACACGAGTTAGAACCCTGTAGCAAGCGGGCCGGCCAAGTTATATCTGGCAAGTTGTAATATACGCAAAATGAATGATATAACAGACTGCATTGCTCTTATGAATACCCAGAAACAAACAAGCATGGACTTCTCTTATTTACGCATATTGCTTGAATGTTATGTCAAGGTAATGAGAACTGCACTGTACATGTACTGGGCCCTTATCTTTTATGAGCATTTCCATTTTGTTGGATTTGGTTGAATTTTAGTTAAAATTTGTGTTATTTTTAAACCAAATACTATCACAAATAAATGCCTTGAACTTTCAAGATTAGTGTTAGTGCTGTGCTTTTTTGAACGATATAGGTCAGTTTGATTATTGGAACATTAAATCTTAAAGTAGAGCATATTAAAAATAAATTTTTCACTGGCTTGTTACCAATAACTTTGAGTTATGGTGAACTGCTTTATGCAGGTGCAAATGAAATACAGTACAAGTCCATTTTTCTGGACCATTTGGGACATTGATAAGGGGTCCGAAAAAACAGGCGTCCAGATACCATAGCGATCCAGATGTCACCAAACAGGCAAACACTATTTTGATAGAGCATGCTAGTAAAACTAAATGCACATAAACTTTCTTGTCAGTTTCAATTTGATCGGGTGACATAATTTACAAAGTTTTTGCATCAAAGTTAGGACACACGTGATATATATTGAATGTTACAATGTCTGCGTACTACAACAGCTACAATACATATTAAAACAATGTCCAATATCCTTGGTCAAACGTAGAATCTCTATGAGGACCATCTTTTGGACCAGTGTTAGGTGGTTTCAATAGATATGGTTTCTATACTGAAGTTCATTTTGGTAGCTTTATGAAGGTCTGGGACAGGGAAAAGTGGTTTTATTATAGAAGTGGACTCAATAAAGTGGTGGTCGTAATTGGAGGATCTACTGTATTTGATTTCATACTTATTCCATACGTATTACAAACGTTGCAGTTGTTGTTGAGAAAACTTGAAAACGTTCTGTAAATTTATGATGTGCACTAGATGTAGCATTTTTTTCTCTTGTCTTAATCATATATGCTTTATTGGCAAGTCAAGTGTGCAGGAAAACAAAGCTTCACACAGCACTGTAGCTTTGAGTTTGGGGGATTCTGCTATTGGAGTAGAGACCGATGTTGTCACCCAGAGTCTGTGCATCCAGCTAGCCTTTCTAAAGGCTATGATATTTATTATTTAGTTTAAATATTTTCTGGACCAATCAGAATGCAGTATTGGCCCTGAATGATAGAATGTCTCATTAACTGTGAAAATTTGGGACATTTTCAAAATCATTGAGAAATCATTGGTTATCATACAAAATAATGTTACTTTTGGCTTATTTAGTTTTTAATACATGTACAATGATCTTATACATCAATAGTTTGAATCTAAATCTGTCCTCCGCCTCGATGTTCCCAGGTCGGTATAAAATTTTAACTCATGTCATTATATAATTATAATGATCATCAGAGCAACAGCGTTTTCAAATGTCTAGTGAACTGTGACGCCGTGTTACAAATGTTACAGTATTGCTTAGCAACAACTAGAGATTCTCCCACAATATACCTGCTTGCGGATTGGTTTAAATTCAAAGAAAATATCCTTTTCCACCAACACTTGTTATATCAGTAAAAGGCGGGTTCAAGCATCTTGTATGGTAACCGTTGTAGGAGGTTTGGCAATATGGTACAGCCTGTAAAAACAATATTTGAATATGTTTTATTTGTTCTATTTTTTCAGTTTTCAGAGTGAAACATTTGTCACAACCAGGCTAATTTTGAGAATATTATGGTGGCCTCCGCACAACACTGTTTTACGTGTATGTTAATCAACAAGCTCATGTCATTTCATTTAAACCATCCTTTGTCATTAGTCCAACTGATGACTCAATTCCACCCTAAAAAGTGAGCAATCTGTATTGCTCAACCCACTAAACATGGATATTCTCAACTTTTAGCTGCAATATTTCTGCTGCTAAGGCATGCAGTTTACTAATGATTTTAATATGACAAGCATTTTTCTATTACAATCATAAATGGAAAATAATGAATACATTTGTGATATTACAGGATACAGATTTTTTATTGTTGGTTTGAACATTCAGTATTCAGTATATGTACATGAAAGTTATCTGCAAAAAGAAAGGAATTAGTGTGTGTTGACACTTTTGTACATGACTCTACTAAAAGTTACAAGTGCCATGTCTAAACATGCTAAATTCATGATATACTATGGATAACATTTATTTGGGCAGATTGTATTGATATAGAAAAGTAAAAAACGAAAAGTCAGAGAATAAGTTATGAGAGTTAGCAATGTTCAAGGGATACAATGTTCACGGCCTATTATTATGGTTGTAAGGGGGGCGGGGGGGGGGGGGGTAAGGAGGGGAAAATCAACTTTCCTCTTTTGGGAATGAAGCCGGGCTTGAAAATATATGGTGCACTAATAATGGTGTATGTTTGATGTCATGATGAATGCCCTCACTTTGTTCAGGCCTGCATGTTGTCTATGGGGGGACCCATATATACTTGAATCATTCACTTTGATAAAGAATAATAATACTCAATTCACGAAAACTTGACATGATTATGAGTTTTCAAAGGATAGTTTGGGAGCCACCTAAGGGGCAAAATATGAAAATTGATAATAATTAGATTAGACAAAAGTTGTATTAATTGACTAATAAGATAGGAATTTGGGTATTTATATGGGGAATCCAAATATCATATCATATATTTGACCTCTGACCTCTCCTTCGAAGTCAGACAAGTGGGTTGACTTCCAGAAATTGACTATTTTGGTGGTTGATTTAAATTAATAAATTCCCATTACAATAAAAGTAACTTGAGGCTTGTACATTTGTCGTTGTCCCGTTGCCCTGGACAACCGCCTGTGTGGGACATCCAGGTCTAACACAATTTTTACATTGTCTCAGTCTCCATTTATTTAATCGTGTTTTGACAATTTGAAATATTACTCATTGTATCTTAAACAGACACATAAATGTCTAATTTGTCGATATTTACGTCAAAATATTATTAGTAAATTCTTATAAATGCTCTATAGGACTGGTTTACCAACATTAGAATAAAAATGTTTATCTAAGGTTACATATTACCATTACAAATAAAGACGAAACAATGAATTTCTGGAATTCAACCTACCTTTCTCACCTTGATGGATGTTCCTATCTGTAGTCAATACAACTTATGTCTATAATATCATTATTTAAGGCAACATATGCATTTTTATGATAGTTTGACGCTTTGACTCCTGTGTACTGATGCAACTTAAAGGTCAAAATGTAGCGTATGTGGCTCCCAAGCTTATTTTTGAACACTCATACCATTTAACAATGATGACAAGTTTTGTAAATTCTTTGTCAAAGAGACCGATTCACCCATCTAGGAACTCTACTAAAAGCTCCCGGAGTCCATGTTGGGTTCACTGTTTGGTTTTTGTTTTGTTTTGTTGTTGTTTTTTGTTTTGTTTTTTTTGGGGTGGGGTTAACAAAGGGTCTAGAAATCCCACATCCTACGTTTCTTTGGTTCTTTTTCCCCATGTCCCTCTTTTTCAAGTACTAAATATTAAGATAACAATTATACGAATGATACGCTATTTTTTGCCACATTTACATTGTAATTTTTATTATTCTGATTGGTTTACATACCATATTCCCGCACATTAAACCTATGCGCTCATAACCAAAAAACAGCTCTTTTTGGACTTTTCAAAAGTGAAAAAAGTTCCCACTTAAAAGCCCAGGGGTGTATATTCTAACACTACGCCCACCCCCATTTCAGTGATGAACAATCAACCTATTTCTTAACCATGGACTCTAGCATGTGGACACACGGTATCTACACCTACGTGTACATGGGCAATGACAAATGTAATTGACGTTTGACAGCGTGCACGAAGCTTTCCTTTTAACATAAATGGTTATTGATGGTGTCACATTTATTCTTCGTATTCATCATTGTCACAACGATATTCATAGCTTGGTAACATTGTTTAATGATCAAAGTGCGAGTCCGTTTCAATTTCTTAATAAAAGGAGGTGAACTATTATGTGAATGTAGTTATTTATAGTTGCAATTCACTATTATCGTGCTCTAGCGACTTTACATATTTACACCAGTTCATTGGCACTTTACATATTTACACCAGTTCATTGGCATCCTTGTCACACTATATCCTTCTCAACTCCCTGGGGAGCATACAGCACATCGCTGCCGTAATGCAGACGTGCTAATCAACCGCATTAGCGTTCACTCGCCTGACCTGTACCTATTTAACGTGTAGGTACCACAGAGTAGTGTGCAACCTGTTAGAGGTAGGTTTGCTCAACACCCACCATCAGATCCGACCGGGAATTGAACCCACGACCTTCTGGTCACAACTTCCTATCCACTCGGCCACGGAAGCACATATGTTTTCACGTGTCTTAGGGTTCATCGTGGACATAACTGTCAATATATTTTAAGGGAAAATTATTTCTATTCTCACTGAAGGGCGAATGGGCATATATTAGAACACTATAAGCCCATCTTTGATGGTAGGCCCATGGGCTATATATTAATGAGTGATAATACGGTAATACTGAACTCTTGCATGAAAATGACATTTTTCCAATCTCTTTGAGTCAGACATTTCAAACTAGCCTAAATTGGGGATTAGGTCCTGTGATTAGAACAGCAATATTTTTATTTGCATACACATGGCTGGTCACTCAAGTGATACAGTATGGCTATTGTTGGCTCCCATTATATTACCCCTTCACAGCTCATATGTTTAGACCTAGATTATTCAAATTTGGTGCGCCAGTTGAAAATGCTGATCAACCGCAGCTGATTTTGCACATCCCATAATGGCCCCATATTTGGGTTCATTATGGCTATTTTTTTATTCTACAATAGATACTAGATTGTCACTGTGGGTGATTCGTTTCATATATATCATTAGTAATTATTACGTCTAGTGAATTAGCTGGTGGGAGAGGCTGAAATTTTCTAATTAATGTATGATTTAGGTCAGAAAATCAATTGTTTCATTTTTTCATCCCTCAACCCCTTTGGGCCTGTAGTTACCTAATAAAATCCATAACTTGAAATATTCAAACATACTGCAAAATTATATAGATGAGAACTTAGAGAACATTTGTCTCTTCGAAGATGTCGTTTCTGAAAGTTCCTGGACAGACTGTTGAAGACATTGGAGGACGGAGACGGCACTCTTGGATATGGTACGTTCTGCTGATAAATGGACATATTACAATTGTGAAATTAGTTGTATCTTTGTTGGCCTTAAGATGAGGTCTTTATTTTAGCCTATAAATTGTCCTGTGGTGTGGCTAGTGTTTGAAACGTGATGGGATGGGGGCTCCACAGCTGTAAAACCATGCATAGCAACGTAGTTATGATACTACATTTATCATAGAAAGTGTGAGGTTTAATCGATAATGCCACAAAACTGGTCATTGATCATTGAGATTTTAAACTGCCGGACGGTTGGTTCAGTTTACTAGCAGAAGAAATGCTAAATGTGGCAAGAAACCTGAGACTAATAGTGGAACTTATTCTTTACAATAAGAAAAATTATAAATAATATATATATCATCAGTGTACAAAAGGTTTATAATATTTAACATTATAATTTCTAAATAGCATAGTGCAAATGTTTTAAGTTAAAATTATGCAAGTGTTTTAGTGAACTTGGTATACATGTAGTTGAGATCTACATATTTACAATAACCTTACAGTTTGTTATCAGTGAAGAGCTGTAATAAAATGTTCTATTCTCGTTTAGAGTTGCTTCTAAATAGTAAGTTTCTTTTTTACCCGAACAGAAGATTTAAAATGTTATAAATATAAGGTGGAAATTTGCAATGATTCAAGCAAAAATTGTAATGAAAATAATGGTATAAAAGTCTTAAATTGAGAAGGTATATCTGATCATACTAAATTTGTATTTGTAATATTGGTCTATGCCTTTATTAAGTCTACCCTGTTCCACCTTCAAAAGGCCATCGCCAATCTGATGCTTGTAATAATAAGATTACACTGTGTGATCCCTTTGTTAATTTTAGGTTAAGTTAATTAGTTATCTAAGTCTTCTTTGTGTTCTCCCATTAGGAGTTCTCACTCTGTGTAAACGTATTGACCTCTTTTATCAGCCGTGAGGCAGTTGAAAGTGTGGGTTTTCAGCTGCCACGCGGGAGGAACAGCCAGCGTCTGCCAACGTCTCCCTCGCCGCGGTGCTAGGGGTTTTCAAATTCAAGCTTGTCAACAATGTTGAGGAACGGCTATTTAACTATTTGTAACCAAAGATGAGAAAAGTCATCGATAGATATATGTCAAGGGCTGAATAAATTTTGTCATACTTTGGTCTAAGTTTTAGAACATTTTGTGCATTTGATTGCCATTTTTTCTTAAAGATAAGTCATCAATGGGTCAGGACCTTTTATTAATTATGTTTTTGCTGAACTAAGTTTACAATATTTTTTGTACTCCTTAATGGAAAGCAGAATTATTTTACATACCTTCCGGTGAAGACTGAAAATGCTAAGAAAGACGCTGTCACTGGCACCCAGCATCAAACCTGGCAATGAAACCTCTGATGGTTTATTCCACTACTCCAGTGTCCAATAATTGCCTAAGGCAAAAAGAAATGAAAATGCAGTAGGCTTATTAAAAAGTAATATGTGACTAGGAGTTCATAAAAAACTATACCATATATATTAATATATATAAACTTGAATATACAAGCATTGCTATGAAACTTCTCTCCAAATCCCTCGGACTGACATCCGTCAATAGTGTTCGTATTAACCAAGGACCTGCACGTATTTAATTAAGTGTTTTAAAATGTTTGCATTGCTCATAAAAATGCAAAAGTAGACCTCACTGGCAGCGAAAAGAATGTTTTGAATATCGAGTCTTTTACTTTAGCAGGCAGTTCTTGAAGCATTGGTGTGTAATATTTCCTGTTTTTATTGATGACATCCTATTTATCAGAGCATTACTCTTGGATCACTTTTACAAGTTCACAAACAATCTATTTCTGCAAACAGCGTAACATATTATTATAGAAGTTGGTTTTATAATGAAGCAATTACAAGCAAGTTTCTTTGAAACAATATAAAGTGTAATGGAAAAAAATAAGTCTAAGTGGAGTATGAAGTATGTATTTTTGAGAAGTACAGAACATTTGTATAAGGCAAAATACCTGTTTACTTATGGTTTCATAAATTTGGACTAATCGTAGTAGAGCTGGTTATAATTTGGCTGTGAAGCTATCTAGATTGTGAAAAGATTGTAGAATGTTAAATGCAGACACAACTGCCAACAGGCCAACAGCCAGTACTTGCCAAAGCCATGGTGTTTAACAATATCAAGCAAAATGTTGTGAAACTGTTTTATACTGCATGGATAAATCTGAATCAATGTGGCGAAAAGTCTTTATCCACATGTAAATCAAAATCAAACTATGTTGTTAGGATTGTGATACAGTTGTAATTTTAATTGTATCTCTGGATGTAAAATTTGTGATATGAAATGAGGCTTAATACAAAGAAAAACAAGCCTTTTCTTGTAAATATTCTACTGAGATCATATCAAGCACTTAAGTGAAATTAGAAAGAAATATCTTTATGAAATAATGATAGGCAATAAGTGGATAAGAATACCACCCAGCTGTGGCTGAGTCGCTGCCAGGTGTTCGTGCTGGCACAGTTTATTTTTGGGTCACAGATTGACCATTGATACGAACTACAGCAACAGTACTGCAAGACCTGTAACATGTTCACTTCATACTTCACATCACTTGCCTCGAGTTGTTTGCCTCACTATGTGTACATTGCCGTAAATCATGCTCTATAAAGTGCTAAGAGATAGACCATATAAAATCTATTTAAATGGAGGATATTTAATACAACGTATTGTTGAAAATAATCTACAAACTATGGTGTATTGGAAATCAGATTTTTGTAGTGGGAAATTGTTTGTGTTATTCATTGGATATACATGAACCATTTTTCTATTATTTTGTCTCTTAATAAGAGCTAAGGTTATGTTATTAAGTCTATCTTCATCTTCATTGAGTATCGAATTGGAATTCTTAGAATGTGGTAGTGTTATTATGGGAGTTCATTTTATCCAAGAATATGCCCATTGAACGTATACCATCTAGAAAAAAGAGGACTGTGCTTTCTCGGGTTCATTCCGATCCTTTGTCAGCGAAGGTAAACCTGGGTGTGGACAGCAAACTGAAGTTTCTGCCCCAAGTGTTGCGTATTGTGACAGGGGATGATGACAGTGATTCTGTGTAAGTTTTTCTCAATGATTTTAGTGGATAAGTTCAGACGGTTCTCATCGAACCCTCATATGAATATTGTAAAAACCCCAACCTAAATATTGGCAGCTTTTCAAAATATAAAAATTACCCATGAGCCAGCAAGCTGCACAAGTTGCTGCACCCTGAGTATTTATTAGTTTGGATTCATAAAATTCTTTCAGGGGGGAAAAGACACCTTCAGCATAATGATGTAAGAACTTCATTTGCATAGAAAAAGTAAAACAGTGATAAAATTATAATACTTATTGGAATTTTATGATAATTTTAATGTTGTGCGAGTATATAATATTATCATGTACATAAAACATATATTCTAAACTATGAATAGTGTGAGCTGCACCTAACCCAGTGGGGAGCAGCTGTTAGTGCTTAACGTAATGATTACTGAATTTTCCATCTGATCCAGAATAGTGTTAAACTTTCCTCAGATATCCACTATCACACATTTAATAAGAAACAGACCAGCTTGTAATGACAATGAACTTGGAAATAAAGTGCCACAATACACAGTGTATTAAAAATTCACATAGATTATAAACGTCATTCTGCACACTTAACATTTTGTTAAATCAACCTTTGATAGAGGATTTCCACTTAATCGTCATATTATTGTATGATATTTATATATGTCAGGGTGATAACTGGCCAATTCATCAACATCATTAAGACTGAAAAGACTTGAAAGTTGAGAAATTCCGAATACAGTGAATATCCTCAACAACGGAAGGGTGAACAACAACAAAACCTGAATAAAGAATTTTTTTTCTCATGTATTACCTCTTTTTAATGTAAGTAAATTATGAAGTAAACAACAAAAATCCTATACAATGGAAGGATTTGTAACTGCAACTTTGATTCTGTTGTTGAGGATGTTCAATGTATTAGAATAACTAAAACACTTCTGGATTCTAAATATTTTTGTATGTGTAAATATATTTACACATGCATAATCATAAGTAAGTAAGTTAGTGTAAGTAAGTACTTTATTAATCATCATACATGAAACTTGTTTATATATCGGCAGATTGAGTATATATGTGCGTGTGAGTACGTGCGTGCATGTGTGTGTGGGTGCATAAGTGTGTGTGTGCTCTACAACGTTCCATTGAGTAAAATATACAATGTTAGAAGATAAAATGAGTTCATTGTATCATAAAGCAATGATTTCTTATCTGCATTAATCATATGAGAAGGTAAAGAGCCTGCTCATGCCGCTTTCATCGTCGCGACGTTTTGGCGGCTGCGCGGGTTGTTGTTGTACACATGTAGAATTGCCATTATTGGTGAACGCCTCGGTTGAGGGCCTCGTCTTTCTTCTGCTCCAGTTCTCCTCTTGTCTGATTTTGCATCTTTCTTTTGGATCATGTGTCAGTGCAGGTGTGACACTAATACCAATGTTTTGGTTGAAATAACACTTCATATTACTAAGGATATGGCCAGCCGGAATATGGCAAAATAACAGGCATTTGTGACACTGCGGGAATAAGGAAAATGTGCACTAAATAATGTTTATGTTGTTCACGTTACGTGTGATGATAACCGGCGTAAAACCACTGAGCGTATCACAGCCGCGCGACAACCACATTGGTTTCTAATTCTCAATTCTGAAATGAGACTGAAATATCTTTTTATATCATAACCTAGGAGAGTATGTTATTATCTTATTCAAGCTCAAACGGGCTGAGTATTATATTTTATGCTCTACATCCCTTCATGGATCTAATGATTATTCATCTACATTTTTTCATCCAGATGTTTTTTGTCAATCCTCCATGTATCTGCACTTGACAGAATTCATAATTATTCTCTCATTCTCATTACCAATAACATGTTTATCTGTTTCAGTTTTGACATCGAGAACGGCGTGTCCCCGTCGTCGCGGTCGCCGCTGGAGGCAGTCAGTCCGTCCTCCGGCCTCGTGCTCCAGAACCTGCCCCAGCGTCGCGAGTCCTTCCTCTACCGCTCCGACAGCGACTTCGAACTCTCCCCAAAGACACTGTCAAGAAACTCGTCCTTGGCTAGTGAACTGTAAGTGCAATTCTTTCACCGATAGTTATTGTTCTGGAATAATATTAAACATAAAGTTCTTGTACTCTTGACAACTATTCGAGGGGCGATATGATGCCTCGTGCCGCGGTTCTGCAGATTTCGATGCTGGAGTTGGGCTTGAATGATCATAAAGCGTGCATAAGCTAAGTGGTCACATTTTCAGATGTAAGATTGTCACTCTATCTTCCAAACTCTCAGGACTCTCAGTGCACAAGAACATTTGCATTATTCTCATGGTTCATCTGTTCAAACTTTTATGTACTTGATCTGCCAAGCTTTGTACATTTTGATAGCAAATGACAGGGTTTTGCCAGAAGTTTGCCATTTTAGAAAAATACCAAGCTGCAATTATAAGATTACTATAAGGCCACACAGTAGCTTGTGGCACTGACGCTGTTGTGGGAGCAGGGTGGGAAGAAATCAAGGACAGGCAACATTTTGATCATTTAGAGAATGCTCAAAACCCTGACGGTAATGGGGTTAGACAGACTAAGACAGCACGTTACCGGATGAACATCCATTGGGCCACATTAAAGCAGACACCAATGGACATTGATGAAATGTTCGAATAAGCTGGGTTCTGCGTTGACCCAAGACTATTCTGAGAGATTATGTTAATATGGGCGAAAATATGAGTTTCGTTGCGTTTTGGCATATTTCAGCACTTATAAGTAGCAAGTAATGATACCTTTGGTTTTTAATCAATATCCATTGCACATTTGATAACATTACTGTATTAATTTACACGTATTGAGCTCTATCAATAGTATTTTTTAAGTTCAACAATCCCATCGGATATTCAGAAATATTGGTATTTTTATCAGAGTGTAATATATAGGTAGATCTATACGTGATCATATAAGTAGGGATGTTAACAATGCAATATGTTATTATTGAGATATTGTGTATTTGTTATTTATTAGTGACGCTATATTACGTAGACCCTTCACCTTACTGTTGAAATGAACTCAAATATTTTGAAACAGTATGTAAGGCCCATGCATCATGGCGAGTAAGGTGTAATACAGTTGACATTCCACATTTACATTTATGAAAGAGGGTTTATATTTTGAAACATATGATTTTGCCATTACAAAACATTGAATAAAATCCATCAGCATGCTGTCAGCCTGGACTCTACTTTCCTTCCCTCGGAAATTCAATGTGTATAAAATAGTGGAAAAAATATGTATACAATACATAATTAATACATACAATAGAGTATGACTACATTGCATGCTATCATGGCCAATATGACATACTTACCTTTGAAACAATCCATATTTACATTTATGAAATTGGCTATATTTTTCTAAAAACTGTAAACAGATGCGCCATACTGCATGTTGTTTTATTGGACGTATGACGTACGTTCCTGGCTACAGATGTATGACGTTCCTGGCGCAACTCAGTAATGTATGACGTTATCATAGTAGGGGGTAGATAAAAATTTAGGGATAAAATGTCAGCCTTTTGAAATATAATTTCAATTTACATAAAGGTGGGTCAATTTGTGAAATTTTAGACTTGAAGAAAACCACCCTTGGAATATGCACAATGATTTGCCCACGTTTCATGGTGATTAGATGTATAGTTTAGAAGTCTTTGAAGATGATACATACATACAAATAAACAGACATTGCTTTTTTATATATAGATGAAGATGACGTGGATACGGTAGCTTTGATAAGCAAGTGAATTTTTTTACCCTATTGAAAACAGAGACTTGTTCACAGTCATTTATAGATATGGTAGTTAGTACATTCACAAACATTGCCACGTTGATTTGCAAGTGTTGAACCAATAACAAGAATACATGTACTTTCTCACTTGTGACGAAATTCTTTCAGACATCTGATATTCAAATGGCTCCATTCAAACCTGTTTCTAGGTCAAACAAAGACCAGATCTAGTCTCTATCACCTGAAAAGAACTGGTAAGAATCTTAGATTATCAGTAGAAACTGGGTGATGAGGCTAGTGCCAAATTCGCTCCTATACAGTAGCTTGGAGAAGCATGTGAATTTTCTAACACGATGGAAATGAGAGACATGTTCAAGTCCAGTTAGTATACAGAGGAGACCTTTAGATTAGGTGCAAATAGTCCAAATATTTGAACTTTCGAAATCCGTATAATCGAACCTATACTGTATATTCTGATTCACTGGTACTCATCAATAGCCTGACTGTCAATTTCTTATTCACACCGAGATAAGTATATTTTTATGCAGAGAAGTGGATCCTCTATATTTGTGACATCATGAATGAGTTGATACTGCTCTTTAATTCTAGTTTCACTGTTTGTACAATTTTGTACCCTGTTGCAATAAATGAGACAAATAGTTTTTACCTTGTGGTGAAAACGTAGACATACTAGATTACTGTACGAAGATTAGACATCCAGCTCTCAGTCTTATCCTTCATAGAATGGTGGTGGTGGGGAGGGGCTGGGCCATCTCCCGAGTGGTCTTTTGCAGAGGTTATACTGTATTTTCCTCCCCGCTGCTTTAGCACAGCGCTATACGTCACACTGCTGGAGGCAGAGTGCTCACAGTCAGTTTTTAAGTTGACAATAGTGACAATTGTCACTAATATATTATGGATCAAAATAGTCCATGTTTGGGTACATCATGGCTATTATTCAATCCCCAGCTTGTTTCCCTTCTAGAGATCATATCATTACAGCTATAGTGGAAAGTGTTGGTATGCACATATACAGTAGTGATTACTCAGCATGTGCAGCAACCACATGGTCTCTATCTGGGTCCATTATCACAAATTTGGTCATACCGTAAACACTGGTTTGTAACTTTTGATGATATTTTTCATTCAAATGTTGTACAAATGCAATCCAAATAATGTCTGTTGACTTGAGTTGTAACGATAAAATATACTTGTAATATCTATTATACCAACCTTGGTACTCAAGCATGTGGCTCCCTCTGTGATTGTACAAATAGTTCAATGAATGCATATATCGCCGTAGAGCAAAATCAAGGTTCCAATAGGTATCTAAAAAATTTCTTTAAATGTACAAATAGTGTTTACGCACTATGCTTACTTCCTGGAGCAAAAATTATTTGAAAAAATAGTGGGTCCAGATTTTCTTTCTTATTTTTAATTCTAGCAATCATATAAATATTCATTAAATATTAAACCATTTAAAGCACAAAAAGCCATTTAAAATGCGTATGTAGCAATATTCCCCCACAGCCTGGTACTGCGGAGGAGAGTGCTACATATGTTTACATTAGAGCTGAGCAGTTTCACCACTGCCAAATTTTTCCCACTACTGAGCGAGCAGTGACAAAATGTCGATGTTTATGGAATAAAAGCTTGAAAATGGTAGAGGATTATAATTTTACTCATCATTATATCCATCACAACCTTTATAAAGACATGCTGATGGCTCAACATTGCAGTAATATCAGTGAGCACTGTTTACCAATTTGGAATAGGAGCATATACGGGAGACAGCAAATGATAAAGAAGCCGTTTCTTAAAGGTGATGGCCACAATATGTCGTCCTGCAGTACACAATCATTTTATGGGCTCAAGTACACTCCATACAGATGAAATGTGATACTTTTTCTCGGGTTGTGTGTTGTGACTGGATATAGTTGCCGTGTTCCCGTGTTGTGGCTGTCAGGCTGGCGTGCTGTATGCGGCTGTGCTGCCCCCTCATGCGAGCCGACCCCGCAGCCGCCCAGGGGGAGGTCAACGCGCAGCCCCAGCTCACGGCGGCACAGCCCACCGCGGCCAGCTCAGACGCAGACACTCATAGCAAAGAGTCGTCCCCATCTCAAACACAGAGTCAATACTACAAGAGACAGCCTATTGGCAAATTGTCTGAATCCAGAACACCGTCACCACGAGCTCGGCACCGTATTTTTCACCACCACGGCCACCACCATTCTCGTAGCCCCATGTAAGTAACAAGACAAGACATGCTGGAGCTTCCGTTTCTGAAGTACATGTTTGTAGCGTCTAGACCCATGTTTCATTGTCTTATTCATACTGGGTTAGCTCTTTGATTTTCAAACATCGAATATGTTGAATTAGAGGAAAAAAGTTCCTCTGATTTTAATTTTTCATGAGTTTTAGTATAAATTAGAAAAATATATTAAGGTTTGAATGTTTTTTCATGCTGGTATTATCACACTTAAGTGTCACGTTTGTATCTTATGCAGCTGTACTGCAGTGGTTATAGCGGACCAGTTATTATACTTCCCTCAACAATATTTGTCTCAATGGGATCACAGAGTTTTGAAATTTTTAATCGATTTCGAACCTAACAGGTTCCTTTTCAAAAGCAAACAACCTCGTTTGATTTGGAAAAGGAACCTGTGAGCCTGTGAGGTTAGAAGTCGATCAGAAATTATATTTAAAAAAGGGTACTTTAGAATTATTTTTTGGAAGAAAAGCAGGTAATGGTAATAGAAATTGAATCGTAAGACTTAATGTAAGTCATTGATTGGTATATGTCAAAGCTTGATTAGATTTTGGTGTACTTTGGTCCACTTTGGAGGTTTTTGTGTGTGTTTCATGCTGAATTTCGCTAGATCCAAATTTGTGGACAAATTTGAGCAGACTTATTGGCAAACCATAATCTAACTTAGAAAAAATCATCAGTCGGTATACGTCCAGACCTGATTAGATTTTGATGTACTTTGGCCTACTTTTGATGAAATTATTATTTTGTTTTGTAGTAAACTGTGCTAAATTCAATTCTTGTGAACACAGTAGAACCTCTTCAAAGGGAAACTTCATAGGAGGAGGCTTGTGTTTGTCAAACATCTCCTTTAATTGTCGTAGTAAACTAAGGTTAATATGGAACTGGCAGGCACGGCCTTATGCATTCATTGGCATTGTCAAAAAACAGAAGAGTTTACAGAAAAGAGAGTTATTATGTCATGGTGCTGCACCCACTTACACAAAAGTCATTATTACGTGAATATGGCTCATGGGCTAGTCCCCTCTTTTGTGCGATCTAGATGTAAACATGGCTGATTTCCGATCGCATACGAGTTAAAAATCCCTCCCACGTAGTTAAGATTAACTTCTTAAAAACAGCAACTTTGTATGTGCATGTTTTATCAGAAGTGTTATGAATTTAGAATATCCAGCGTAGCTTATATGTGCTAGATACGTAAAACCCACAAGAAAATGTTACCACAGATGATAGTCACTCTTGTTTACAAAATCGTCCACAGCAATAAAAAATTTGTGCACATTTTAATAACGTTGTTTACATATCAGACGGTACCTGCTTAACGAATATCATCGGCCATTATAGGGTATATGAAGCATGAAACTAAATGTGGTCATTGGTGCAGTGTTGGATAAATTCCCTTCTTAACCTCTTTCTTAGTGTTTTCGTTCAATGTTGTGAACAACCAAGAATGTGGAGTGACACACAGATAACATATAGTTCTATAATTATTATTTAAAGAGGTGTTTGATTTTTACTATGAGAATATAAAAGATACATGTTTACATTTAAAATATCCCATGATGGATTTAGAATTATTAATTATAAATCTATGTAAAGATATTGCTCAGCCAAAAAAATATTTGTTCTGTAAAATCCAGTATCAATAGATGATGCCTTATCCATTGCAAGTGTAATGAAAATAGTATTCATATTCTCCACATTTAATACTTATGACACCTTGAAAAGTACCATGATGTCTTATTAGCTAAAAACATGATCACGTGATGTTGCATAATCATATGATTTTCCCCAGAGGTACCGTGCATTTCTAACGGCAGACGTCCCGTTTAACATTACAGAGATAGGCCGCTTCTCATGTGCAATGTGTTGTTACGTCTGACGAAATTCATTCGGTTGACATTTCTAGCATTTATAAGTCTTGATGAGTCTGTCATTGAGTGGTATTTAAATTGCTCTAGATATTTTAATACCCTGTTAAACCTGATGAGAATTTATAAGTTTTGGGGCCCATCCTTATTCAGTGGAGATGGTCACGACTGGAGTGATTCACACCTAAAACAGTGGAATGAGAGACGTAATTCATTATGCTCTGCAACCTGCAGCCCCGTGCTATGGCCATGTCATTATTATATTATTTATGAGAAAATTCGACATGACTTTTTCTAAACACATGTATAGTATGTACATGAATTGTGCCGTGCAGCTGTGGCAATGTTAACTGTAGGAATAAAGTAGAATTAAACCATATATGACATTTGGAATGTTGAACATATGAATTGACTGTATTGCGGAGAATGAACAGTTTTCAAGTTTAAAATGCACTAGCAAAGGCGTCTATAGCTTTCACTGGCACCACCTTCTTCCAGTAACGACTGCATCATCATTTCTATTTTTATATGCTGCATGTGCAAGTGGAAAAAAACGACTTTTGAACAAATTTCAGTTAGGCAAAAAACTATGGATAACAGGAATACTGATAATCAAACCTGTGCTGTAAATGTTTGTGTGTGTGTGCATTTATGCATGTGTGCATGCAATGCCATGAAAATGCATGCATGTAAAGCAATCATACGAAAGATAATCAAAATTATAAAGGAATGGACAAACACCCAACTTGTGTTTTGCAGTTAGATGGTGTTATTTTGTTATTAACATACGTTAAATTGGCTGTTTGCTTTTGAGTGTGGTGTGCGGTCAGTGAGCTAGATGCTTCCAGCGGCAGTAACACAGCAGCACTCACTGCTCACCAACAACCAAGGTCACGAGATTCTCATTCTTTCTCTCAAAAAAGTGGCTCCACCAAACTCGGAAACATTGTGGACCTAGGAGCTAATACAATAGTTTCTTGATTGATTTGATTACTTTGATTCTAATGGAGAACTATTGGTATTATACATCCTGTTAGAGGATTATCATGCACAAGTTTACTTTTAGTTTGACGACTAGGCGGTGCACAAGTATGGAGTATAGCAATGGTGACTGACAACTGACTTTGGAAGGAGTACAATTATAGGGCAATATGTTAAAACCTTTGATGAGTGGGATGCACAAAAGTAGTGAGGTGCTGAGCAATGTTGGCGGCGGCGTGGAGCGGTGTATGCCGCGAGTACTGTCCCACGGAGCCGTCACCGCGCTCACAGACTCACACGGCAGGAGGCACTCGTTCTGGCACAGGTAGTCAATGGTTATAAGTGCAATTATTGTCTGTGGATTATATTGCATCTTTTTCCTCCCCATGGAATAATATGCTCTATTATGAGTAATTGACTCAATGGAATGTATAGAATTATCTTGCCAAGACTATTATGCTGTAAGATAAATTAGGAGTCGTAAATCAGCAATGATTCATAAAGATCGGTGCAGAAAGCTGCTGCTGGGGACGGAAGCCAGCAGTGATTTACTGACCCCAGTAAATATGTGTGTATGTGTAAATTTGGCTTTCAAAAGAAAAGAGAGTAAAGACTTCTTCATTGCAAGCTTGTTATCATTTATTAAACACATGTATATTAACTGTTTTCACATAGAATTTTACAAGTAAAAATGTCTCCAAAATCTGGGGCCCCATTATAACGTTTACTAGGGGCCCATTGTTATTTAATATAAGGCTTTAATGTGTTTACCAGATTTAACATATCTTGGGGCCAGAAAATGTATATATTATAGGCTACTTCTTTGGTAGGTGCTTTCGCATAAAGAGAATTATGAGTAAAAATGGGAAAATCTGGGGACCCATAATGAGTTCAATAGGGCCCATTACTATTAAAACCACATTTATACCAACAGTGCATTGATGGTATAAGAGACGTGCAATGCAGTGTGCAATGCGGCCCTAACGCGTATCATAGCTTGATTCAAGTGTCGTGATAGATCAACAAAGAGCTTGGAATATAGTGGGACATTCGGCAAGAGCGCCAAATGTTTTCAAACTGTTTAAAATATTGGGCGTTCCGTCACGAATTGATGAAAGCTCTGAGAGCATAGCATATCAAAGCTGTGTTTAAAACAGCGAAACAAAGATCAGAAAAGCTTGATTCAAAGCATAGGAAAGCTTAACAGAGGTTGGTTAAAGCAGAAATACCAGTTTTCACGGTCTTTCACGACTTGTTACTCTTTGTTAAGATGTCTCAATATTTCCTATAATCCAAAGCGACAACCGATTTGTATCAGAGCATAACATTACTCGGGAAATGATCGCGTATTGCTCGCCCATTTAAAAAGTGGGATTCGCCGTCGGTGTGAACTGGGTATCAGGGCTTTGTTGTGTCTATAAAAATTTTGCTAAAATCTGGGGGCCCCCTGAATGTTGGGGGCCTCTGGCTGCAGCCCGCTCATGGGTCAATTTAGTGTATATTATTTTAACTCATATCATATTCTCAAATTTGTATTTACCCAGAGTGTGGCTGACGGCCACTGATAGCAACTGGCATCTGTTTCTTGGTTCAATGAATAACCCACAAAACCTCTACATGTATTAGGTAGATGTTGTTGACAAAATATCTTATGATGCTGTCGTACCATCCTACATTGCATCTAAAGCTGAATTCATAGTTGAGAGTAACTCTACTTATCAATGATAGTTTCAAGGATTAATCAAACAGATTATTGATATCAGATTTGTTAATATGAGAAGATAATCCTAAACACCATAATAACCCAAGGCTGTATTGAAAAGTGTCAGGTTAACATGTCCAAAGTGACATTTTTGACAAAATGACCTAATCTACGAGAACTTCTCTCGAAAAAGAACGAAAAGATAGGGGACAATTCTCATAGATGGTATATCTAGCCAAGTGATTGGTGTATATAACCTGTAAACAATAAATCTATATCTAAAATAGTTTTTGCATAATGATGGGCACAAACAAGGGTGTCTTTAAAGACGCTCAGCTTAGTTTCGACGAGCGATTCTTTAGTGGGTTCATAAAAGTCCCATTAAAAAAACTGCACCACTTTAAAAGCCTACATCCAGCTAATTATTGCAGCTTGGAATTTTTCATATTTCTGGATAGAGTCCACCTGTGGCATTGCGTGTGTTTTTCGTACATTTGGGATGCAATATTTCATTTTGTTTGAATTAGTCCGAAATTCAGCATTGGATCTCGGACCTACCATATTTCTTTACATTATTAGACTAATGATTTGACAGAATAAATTGCATAAGATTTTTTTTACAGACATGCTGAAGACCTGATAGTGACGCCGTTTGCACAGATCCTTGCAAGCCTTCGCTCTGTTAAAAATAATTACGTCGTTCTAACAAGCATTCCTAGTAGCAAGTAAGTTCAGTTGCATGTTGATAAGAATAGATTTGAAAAACCTGTAAATCTGGATATTTGTTGTCAGGTCATCCATTTAACCCAGATGTCTAATCTTCATAAAGTTAACGGCAATTTACTTTGATTACATTAGTATTACCGCAAGATAAAACATATTTACTATCCAAGATAATGGAGACATTATGAAGTAGACCGTCTACAAGAAGTTTATATATATGAACCAAAACACTTTGATATCCACACATGGCGGTGACATTTCAAGTTACAATGATTTATAATTTGAAACGAAAGAAAGGATTATTCGCCCCAGTTGTCCATAAATTAGAGTTTTTTGCATTTGTGATAAACAGATTGTGCTTTTATTTGTGTCACCTTGTACATACCTAATGAAAATCCTCACGTCTTGTTTCTAACTGGCTGACATCACAGATGAACATTGTTTCTATTCAGATTACGCCGAGGCTCCAATAAAAATGAGCGTCCAGACGCCAGCTCAAGTCAACCACCGCCAAAGTTATCAGGTGAGTCGTGTTCTACACACACCAAAAATATTTTTAATTTGTGTGCAATCAAATGCATTAAAATCCACAGTTTATTTCACATAGTCACAGACCTTAGTAGCTCTGAAAAGTGTCGACAACCTTTATGATTAAAATTAAGATTAAGATAACTTTATTTCAGATGTATAACATCCATATAAAACATAATTGTATATAACATATGTACATAGATGGTATATTATTTGCTGTTAAGAATACTATTATCGCACTGATTGATTAAATACAAACAACTTTTTACATTTCTGCACACACGTTATTATCTATTTCAAGATGTATGATTCTGTCTTGAAATATTACTATTTTATATGTAAAAACAAGATTCTGTATACATTGATGGAATAAAAAGTTTCTCCGCCCCATTTGTATGATTACACAATGGCATAATTAACATGGCTTGTCAAAAACTGTTGCATTCAGAAAACTTGCTCTAGTTGTGTACATCAAATTGTACTCTAATGAGTATTGTCTTGCATATTATTAGTATTACATAACTGTTTTCACAGCTTTTTAGTTACGTTTAAAATCTTATTAACAGGGTAAAGTCGTCAAAATTCGGCCCATTAAACAATTCAACTCGTTTAATGAAAAATATAATTGTTTTCCATAGAAATGACATAGATAGATGACATATTGATCAAAGAGTCATCAAAGGTTCATTTACGCAATAAATGTAATTGCTGTACCGCATCCATTGATTAGAAAATAATAAATAATGATTGAGATTAGATGCAATATTATAAATTTAATAAATTTTACAAATTTTCGGCATGTACTGCCTTTATCAAGTTAAAAATGACAATCATTGTCATTTTTAACTTGATATAGGCAGTACATGCCGAAAATTTGTAAAATTTATTAAATTTATAATATTGAATCTAATCTCAATCATTATTTATTATTGTTCATTTAAGCGTTGGCTGTTTCATAAAGCCAAGCAGACTTGGGGCCAAATGTAGGAATGAAGGTTTTCACCACTTAAGATGCCTTCTAATTTTCAGCCCTATGAGTTTTCATTTTTGGCCTGATTAAAATCTATATGATTTATTCTTATTTTATCCTGTTTAGCATTCTCACATGTTTGGGTTTGAGGCTCAATATATTGAAGGAGACAAGAGAAATCGTCTCCATGAGTCTTTGTTTTGCAGAGGGGTTGAATATGGAGAGATGGGTGGCCTGACGGCCTCATCCTGAAATCATGGGTAAAACGTGTTTGGTCCATTAATACATTTGTATAAGTAATTTTACCCTTTGTTATATATCCAATGGTGTCACTTCGGTCCATAAACACTTGTTTCACCTCTACATTTCTTTTCTAATCATAGTTCCCGTCTAAAACCAGCAGGTGGCTACAAACAATTGCTTTCTGGGAAAAAAATAGACAAACAGTATCAGTCTTTATCATTTATTTCTGCCACGCATTAGCATCACATAGCTTTGGTTGATTGAGACTGCACCATGTGCAGCTATAAATTGTACTAACTAATTAGTAACTATTTTGATACACCTTTATACATCGTTGATAACTACCACATTGGGTACTACGATCGAACATAAATATTTCATTGAGACAGCGATTAGAAAACTGGTGTATAGATGGACACATTTTATTATCGTTATGCCGAATCCTGACCACTCAACCTCATTGCTATTCCGTGTGTTCACGTTCTGCGTGTTTTGTCAGATGAGCAGCACCACAAGCTGGCGGTGGAGACGCTGGACGAGCTGGAGTGGTGCCTCGACCAGCTCGAGACGATCCAGACACACCGGTCCGTGTCCGACATGGCCTCCAGCAAGGTGCAATACAAACTTGTTTTCTAATTATGAAATTAAGGAAATCCAAGTGAACCGGTTCTCATCTTAAGCATATGTATATGTGGGGGTGTGGGTGGGGGGGCTGTGCATGGGCACGCATGGTGCTTCTATGTTATCATTGCTGTTACTTTGTTATTCTGTTCACAGTTTAAAAGGATGCTGAATCGCGAGTTGAGTCACTTTGCTGAGTCTAGTAAATCAGGCAACCAGATATCAGAGTACATTTGCAGTACTTTTCTGGGTAAGTTGTTAGTTCTTTAGAAATGCAATGTTTAAAAGATTGTATACTTAATGATTGATTTTATACTATATTGTGTAAGTATTTTGTATGGATAAAGTGTACAAAAATCCCACTCTGAGTATCAGATGTCGAGATATGACCTCTGAAGCTTAACTATTGCTCATTAAAAATATGACCCATCACAGGCCTTTTAATCCCAGAATTGGAATTAGGTCACGTTACAGCAACTCATAAAATACTTTGTGCCAATACAATATCTGCCAAGTCCCACACTATTACATTGATTGTAGAACGTGTGACATTAAATAGTGACGTATGACGTACAGCTTCATACGACCTACTGTACCTATGAAAAGCACAACACAACGTTAAATCAAGGAGGTCACATAAATTAATAAATTATGATAATCCACTCTCTGGTGAAACATTTCAGAGATCAATTTCACATCTGATGCTCCATGTGAAAAATCTGACATGGAGAGAAAACACAGATTAAAGGATTTTTGAGCATACAGTAGCCTCCCTAACAAGAAGCTACTTGTTATGGGAGATTTGGCGTCTGTTGCCGCGCTGGTGAAATCACGTGTTATCACTATTTGACATCGATATCTCAAATCATCGATAATAGGTGTATTTCTGAGGCTGTGGGTTTTCTGGTGTTGAAATACTCAAGAGAGATAATGGATTAATGCGTTCAAATGCTCTCATAGTTTTATAAGATCGCCTTGCATCTCATTTTAATTGGTCATCACAAACAATCAATGAGGTCGCCATCAGTCTCATTTGAGCAAGCTGTTGTTAGAACAATTGAAATGTATATTGGGACCTATTTTCAGACAAACAACAGGAAATCGATGTACCTGCCCTGAAAGTGGAAGAAGTGGATTCTCTGTCAGGAAATCAAGTTTCTGAACAAAAAAATGAGCACAGAAAAAAATCTCCGATGTCACAAATTTCTGGTGTTCGAAAGCTGAGACACACGAACAGCTTTACGGGGACGATACCCAAGTGGGGCGTGGAGGCGAACAATGAAAAACTGCTGGAAGAGGTGTGCTTTATTTCTTTTTTTGTATTTAGTTCATAAATCATAGGAGCCTGGATTTAAAATGGCCTATTGACCTCAGGGGCCTCATTTTCAGTTAGATTTTGCCCACATTTATGTCCAAGTAACTGTTTTGCATTTTTTTTTCCAACAAATGAATCCGTTTTAACAACTTTCCATTTGTTTTATAACCTACCACCTTTTTAGGAGTTTTATAATACTCACAACTAAACACCTCAGGTTCCAAGTCAGCAATTTTGTCATGATTTATTTATTGAGTTATACAGCGAGAGCAACATGACACATACTGCTCAATTCCCTAGGAACATGAAAGACATTGAACAATCATTGTAAGCTTTACTGAATAATTTCATGTTCTTATTAATATTTATGTGTCCCACTTCAATGGCTGACCAGTGACGATTTTAGAAACAAATAGAGAGATTGAGGGCGAAGGAGTTTGCTAATTTTAGGGCGACACAATTCCAACCAGTGCTAAATACGAACACCTCATGTTTGTCCGAGACTGCCAAATTGTCAATATCCTGTTCATCTTTTGAATCATTCTACAGGGCCCACGCAGCCCTTTTAGGTGGATTTACATAATTGTAAGTCTAAAAGATTGAATCATGTCTCTAAGACAATAACTGATCTGATTCCCAATATTTTTTGCATTGAGATTTTAAGGACAGGTACGCGACATAACAATATCATGGATTTAATGTATTTAGTGAATTTAACAGTGTTGTTGTGTCCTAGATTTCTAAAATATAAAATATCAAGAATGTTAACATTTTAAAATCTACAAGTGTATTTTCGTTTGTAGTTTACTGATCCGTGACAATAGCATAGGATTTCAATAAGAACACCCGGAACTAACACCAATAGCAACAGGATCATTCTATTCTTGAATTGAATATTTTAGGGATGAATTTAACCTTCCATTTTTCAATTCTAATGTATCACAGTATTCTTGGTATGTGGTTATCATTGTCATTCCTGTTGTAGACGTTGAAAGATATTGACAAATGGGGACTTGACATCTTCCGCGTGGCTGACTTCACCAACCAGCGTCCGCTGACGTGCGTCACGTACACCATCCTGCAGGACCGAGACCTGCTCAAGACGTTCCAGATCCCGCCAGACGTCCTGCTCACCTACCTGATGCACGTCGAGGATCATTACAGGTGTGGACGACGCTCACAAGTGTAATTGAAAAGGGATAATTGTAATTGATCACAAGTCTGTCAATGATAATTACCGTATTCGTTCTTATAAGCGCACGCCCCTGTTTATGCAGATTGAATATTATAAAAATCTTGCTCTTTTTTAGCAAAGATTTCACCAGCGGCGCCATATAACTATATGACTATAACACACCGGTATTATTGCATATTCGGATTATTACCACATAACCATCCGGGCGCGTTGTGTTATCATATTCTGTGGGGTCAAAGGGGCGCTCTTTTTAATTTTTTTTTTTTTTGCTGAAATTTGTTTTTGTAAGCGCACTGTGTGCTTATCAAAACGAATACGGTACTTTTCTACAAAAAAAAATTGTTTTTTTACAAGATATATTTTTAATATTTTTGTTCATGTTATAACCATTTGCATTTCGTAGGAGCTTTCTAATGCCCAATCAGTACTTTTCAAGTTATAAATGAAACAATCTTTGACACCATCTGTTGTTTGGGTGTCTGTGTGGCGTTCGCACCATTTGCAGGCTAGTAAACATGTGCTATTTTATTATTCATGTATAGCACTTGGGACACCATTTACTATGTTTAGGGGGTTATGGGTCATATGATAAAAAAGATACATCATTTAAAAAAGTTAAAAGAGCTCTTTACGAAGATGTTTTCAGAACTGTGGTAACCCAAAAATTCTCAAGATGTAAGCAAAATTAACATTCGACAAAAAATTAACAAAATTAACATTCATTTCTCAAAACTGCAATACTCGAAATATTTTTATGCATTTCAGTTCGACTAATATGCCATTTTAAAGCCCTTGAGATGCTTTTTAGACACAAGTGTTTTTAATTATTTTTTGAGCAAATAGTTTTTGTGCTATACATACCTTTATGGGCTTTCCTGGTCTAAGACGCTAGTGACGACTACATAAGATCTGGATCCTCACACTGACTTGTATAAATAATGATAGAACGTAATCATGTAATTCATAACTCATATAACAAGGATAAGACTGAAAGTTAGACACGTCATGTACAAGATACACGCTACACACCAACATGCCCTGTCATGGTCACTTTGGCGTTATGATGATGCTTACAATAATGTCGTGGTCAAACTACCAACATGGTGAAATGTAAAAGATTGTTCTCAGTTAACTACTAATAAACAATGATTTATACTTGTGGATTTTTGCTTACCAAGAGGTGTATGTTTTCAGGAAGGACATCCCCTACCATAACAACATCCATGCAGCAGACGTCACTCAAAGTTCGCACGTACTCCTCTCAGTACCAGCACTAGAAAATGTGTTCACGGATTTAGAAGTTCTTGCTGCAATTTTTGCCTGTGCCATCCATGATGTTGACCATCCAGGACTCACAAATCAATTTTTGATAAATACAAGTAAGATATTTGTGATACATCAGCATTATACCTACAATGGCATTGAACTGTTCTCTATCACGAGGACACAGTAAAATATCATTTTATGTCTGCTATTCAAGACGAGCAACAATGCATTCATTAAAAATGATAGTGTTAATGATTTTGTAAATAGTACGAACATAAAACTCTTAAAAGTAATTCATGTTATGTTGATAAAATTAACTATTTATAGGAATTGAACTCTGGTAGTAGTTACTAAGGGTTAATTTATTAAAAGTGAAAACAAAAAACATGGTTCTATAGTAAATGTGTGCTCTGATGACATTTTCCTACAAAATGATTAATTGTGGTGTTAACAAAGAGTGACATTTTGTAGGTTCTGAGTTAGCGTTGATGTACAATGACGAGTCGGTGCTGGAGAACCACCATCTGGCGGTGGCGTTCAAGCTGCTGACTGAGGACGGCTGCGACATCTTTGTGAACCTGACGGCGAAGCAGCGGCAGACGCTGAGACGCATGGTCATAGACATGGTGAGGCGGGGACAGGGGAGACACAGGGGTTTTAGGGAGGCTTTCTGGAGATAAAAAAATTCTCAAAATGTTCTTGTTTTTTTATTTTATAATAATACTTTCATTTCCCTTTTTAAAAATGTATAACACTTTAGGGGTTTCAGGAATAGAATTTGGCTTATGGACCATACAAAAGGTCAAATGAATATTAAAAAATTCAGTCAATGTTAATTTTTCCTGTACCAATATTGTATACATGATCTTTTGTATGGTCCATAAACCAAATTCTATTCCCGAAACCCCTAAAGTGTTATACATTTTTTAAAAAAGGGAAATGAATGTACTTTTATACTAAAATAAAAAAACAAGCACATTTTTAGAAATTTTTTATCTCCAGAAAGTCTCGTTAAATATTATACAACTGATCCTGTCTGGATTAACATAATCAGATATATTTAGAGGAAGCGCTGACGTTATGAGCACATCCAACATTGTTTTTATTTGATTTGTATATTTCAAACCATGTTATATCATTTGATAAGATCATTCCCTACACAGCGAGGTATAATTTGTTAGAATTGATGTAATGATGAAGGCGAAAATCTAAGTTCAGTGAAAGCCTAAAATAACGTAAATTGTCATTTTAATTAATCTAACATACAGTGCTTAAATCATCGCCAATAGTGCATTCTGATTGGATTACATTCGCCATTTTTAATTTTAGTAAAGATATAAAATAGTTATTTGTATTTCAGTGGTTTCTTCTTAATTGTAGGTGCTTGCTACAGATATGTCCAAACACATGAGCCTTTTGGCCGACCTCAAGACGATGGTAGAGACAAAAAAGGTGGCTGGCTCAGGAGTTCTTCTGCTTGACAACTACACCGACAGAATTCAAGTAAGCCTCAGCTAACATGCCAGTCACTGTGATGATAATATAATAGCTTTAAAAATAGCTAAGTACATGTATTAGTAATATGTAAACATGCCTTATGGAAGAGTTCGCACTGATATTGTTTTTACAGTTCTAAGTTGAAATAAAGTTGGTAATTATGTAAATATTCAAATTTGATGACAATAGAAATCTTTATTCTAGAACATTACATTTCACAAAATTTAAGTTTCATAAAAAGTTTTAAAACATATTTACATGGATGAAATGTTGGCCTAATTGTGGAACAAACATGCCCATTGGAAGAGCTAAAGTCATGAGCCTTTTGGCCGACCTCAAGACGATGGTAGAAATGAAAAAGGTGGCTGGCTCGGGAGTTCTTCTGCTTGACAACTACACTTTTTTTTTTTGAGGAAGGGGGGGTCTTTTGAAACAAAAAACAATAATTCAAACAATTTTATAAGCAAATCATCATTAGTCCATTTAATTTTACAAACAAATTGCTCCTTTTTGTTGTGTTAGACCACGCTTTTTAATGTTTCTAATGGCCTTACTTGTCACATTTTGCTTGCTACGGGTCTGCTCTTTTGTTTACAAAGAGTTTGAGCAACGGTCCCAATCTCGCTCCTGTGCTCACTCGTGTCACAAACTCACCATCTTCACTTTGATTTTGGCTAATAAGATAATAATAAGAGTCAGTACATGGGTTAAAACTCTTCCCATCATGTATCACAAAATAAAACCTTAAGTAAACTGAACTGGCAAATTAATTAAAATGTAGCAATAACTCGTAGAGCATCGATCGCACAGTTCGTCCATACACAATCCGTGAATTGTACGTATGACGTGAACTTCCCGTTGTAGTTGTCACTAAATTTTACATCATACGTATAATTCACTGTTTATGTGCATGGCAGGTTTTAGCGACTGGTGAGAAACAAATCATAGATAATAATATTTTTACAACATTAAATTGGTAATCATCACACAATCAGTGCATATCAAGGCAGTGTAATCAACCAAACAATCAGTTTATTTCAGCAGGTCCTAATCATTCCTCACCAGTGTAGTAAGATTAAGTAAAACAGCAAAACCTAAAGCATGGAACAAAACTTCCACTGTCCAAAAATAGACAACAGTCAAAGTCTTATCATTCCTTTCTGCTGTCGAACACAACTAAAGCAGGACCATTTGTTTAAGGAGACCCCCTTTACATTGGGAGAAAGTAAAATGGTAGTAACTATTTTGAACATTTAGTTGATCAACAATTACTACGTACATGGTATGTAAATATTTCATTGAGACAGCGATAAGAAAACTGGTGTATGTGTGTTGGTGTAGGTGCTGCAGAATATGGTGCACTGCGCGGATCTGTCCAACCCGACCAAGCCGCTCGAGATCTACCGCGCCTGGACGACGCGCGTCCTCGAGGAGTTTCACCGCCAGGGCGACGTCGAGCGCCAGAAGGGCATGGAAATCTCCCCCATGTGTGACCGCAAAACCTGCACCGCCGAGAAGTCACAGGTAGACCGGCTTCTGCTTTTGAATGATATATATGTGTTTCCCAGTGCTTGCGGATACATTTTCACACCTCTCTCTCTCTCACATCTTTTTAGCAAGCATATTTCTACCAACGATAGATATAGCTGAAGATAGATTTTACAACCTGTCTTCAGCTATATCTATCGTTGGTAGAAATATGCTTGCTAAAAAGATGTGAGAGAGAGAGAGAAGTATGAAAATGCTTCTGCTTTTAGAATCAATAGTAAAACTTCTTTAACGTCCGAGTAGTATTAAAGATATTGCTGTAAAATGTTCGCGTGAAAAATGATGCTGAGGTAAATAATCTCAGGTATACGTGCTTCATCTTTGGGAATCAATAGTTCACTTCTTAAAAGTTTTCTTTTCTAAGTTTTCCTTTTTCACGAAATGGGTCATGTGATTTTTATCTTTCATCGTTAAGCATATAGTTAGTTTTAACTGTGGTCCATGTAAGGTTCAACCTTGAATGGTTAATAATTTTCTCATTAAAACACAGTCCATTTCTTTCTCAAAATTCACACCTAAAACATTGAGACAGTCCCTCTATATGGCAGTGGCAGCCCTATGGATTGGAAACCACCCATGCACCGCAAATATTATGACTTTGGAGTCAGATTATCCTTATTACTTCAATGGTGCCAAGCCCATTTTCTCCACACTGCCATAAGGAGAGTTGAAAACAGAACTGGTCCCTTTCTATGCAAACGTCTAAGTATTCGTGCTAGAATAATTTTGATTAGATTTTTGGAAATGGCATGAAAATTCAATCGAGATCAAACAAGAAATGAACAATTAAAATTATGGCTCCATGTACGGTGATTCCCTTTTGTAGGGTGTACCATACGACAGCATCAAGCATGCTTGTAAAATCAGACTTTCAGTTTCCACCTCTCTGTTCTAAGCAACTTAGGTGGAACAAAATCTTACTTCTCATATTAATTATCCAATAAATGAAACTGATATTGTACATCTATATATATATGTAGATGAAGAAGGGATTTTTTTGTTTCCATAAGGCTTTTTAACCAGAACACGTACACACTCCAAATTATGTGTGTACAATCAGGACAACTTGGTGGTCATTTTTATCTATATTTCAAACCAAATATATTCATTTTTACTATTAAAATAGAAGAAAAAAGTATGTTTAAAACATCTTTATTATGCTGTTTCCAGTGCAAAAGTTTTATGAAAGCCAAACGTACATTGCATGTCTCACGTGCAGTCACACGACAAGGGAGCTGGGGAGAGGGGTGATGGAGGTGCATTTAATCTCTTCCAGACCTGTTTTGTGGAGGGGTAGTGGGAGAAAGGGTGTGTGTGTTCATATGGGGCGGGGGGATGGAGGACCATTTAATCTGTTCCAGATCTCATCCGTTTCAATCCGAGCAGCAGCAGCAAGAACGGGGTGATGGAGATGCATTTTAGCCTGCTTTGGACCTGTTTAGTGGGGGATGGGGTAGAGAGGGTTGGGGAGAGAAGAGGGGATGGGGACGGTGGAAGGAAGGATAGGGGAGGGTGGAATATTTAATCTGTTCCGCACACGTTTACCAGGGATAGGAGTAGCTAGGGTTAAGAATATTAGAGGGATCAATCATTGCCATATACATGTAGTGTGTATATGACTGTCACATATGACGATGGGAGGAAGGTGATGGAGGTGTATTTAATTCGTCCCAGACCTTCATACTGACGGGAGCTGGTGTGAGAGATGGGAGACAGCAGGAAGGATGGGGATGGGTGGGTGGAGGGAGCATTTAATATGTTCCTGATCTCATCTGTTTCAACCCGAGCAGCGCCGAGTAGACAGCTAGTGTACTATATGTTCTACTCCGGACGTTCTTCTTAGACTGTAACTTTACTTGTCACCAGTAATTTGGTGTATTTTATATATGCAATTTTACAACATAATTACAAATAAGATTAGTAAATTGCTGATATTTCCTTTCAAATCATATTACAAATTGTATGTCTAAAGATTTACCATTAACTACAATAATCACAACCTGTAGTGCAATAGTTGGGTGACTGTAGGTGTGGAACTAGTTCATTGAATTTTACTCCGCAAAATGATTGGGAACGTGAAGGTGACCAAGACAATCGCAATCAACAACAGTAATCCTTTGAAGTAATCTAAGATTTTTATTTAGTAGGGTTATAGTTGAGGTTTAACATGCATTTTAAACCTCAACTATAACCCTACTAAATTTCATATCAAAGCATGCGAATCTCCACAACAATACTTCATAAGATTTTTATGTTTGCAGGTTGGTTTCATTGATTACATCGCCCACCCATTGTGGGAAACGTGGGCTGATCTTGTGCATCCGGACTGCCAGGACATCCTGGACACGCTGGAAGACAACCGCGACTGGTACCAGAACATGATCCCCGTGTCGCCGTCCGACAGCAACAGCTCCCCGCGCCCCGCCCCCGCCCCCACACACACAGAAACACCCAAACCAGACTGTCATCTGGATGATGCTTCTCGATTTCAGTTCGAACTTACTTTAGAAGAAAGTGATATTGAAACACAACCACCTGTTATACAGTATTCGTGTCCACAGCCAGACATAGCAGAAGAAAGGGAAGGACAAAATGCATGATACACTCTCAAGGGTTTGCGACAAACATGTTAACGATTCACATAGAAAATCTTAAACTATGATTGCAGGTTTTGGAATGCATCTAAAGCACACCCTTGAAAGCGTATCAGCATGATATGATGTAGGATTATTGTGTATATGGATGGATAATGGGTAGACCACATATTTTGATGTGATCAGACATTCTGTGATATATGCATAAATGAATTTATAAACAATACAGTATACAGTTCACCTTATACCACTGAGCTGGACTGTACTGGTTAAAGCGGATACTGATTTTTGAGTGCTCAATGCTGATTCCAACATCTGTCTGTTTATATAAGCATTGCGTCTATGGAAGTTACATAATCCATATATTTTTCTATAGTAGAAGATCTGACTTGGATGCCACATTATTTACATATATTATGTTTCAAAATAATTCAAGAAATGGTTGAGTAAATTTATATGCAAGTTGTTTTATTTTGGACATTACAGATGGTCTCATTTAGGTATTTGGTTTGGTTCAGTAGTGTTTTGAAGACTTATTTAATGAATAATTTAGGATCCCAAAAATGAAGAATAATTTAGAGTAATTTGAAAGTTTTTTTTATTTAATGCAAAATTATTTCCAATGTTTCAACACACAAGTGTCCTGTTCAAGGAAACATCACAATATCACAGTAAGTTCTTACTTTCTTCATTTTTGGGATTCTAAACTACTCATGAAATATGTATCCAAACCACTACAGAACCAAACCAAATATGAAAGTTGAGTAAGTTGTTTTTGTTTTAGCAGCCAGTGTGGCCAATTACAATTGTCAATTAAAACTGAGAATGTAGTGAATCTAATTACATATTTTTATCAATTTCATGTACAAATTTGTTAATGTATAGAATTCTTACGTATACAATTGTAATACAATTTTAATGCCATAATAATAATTTAATCCTTATATATTTATCAAAAATACATCTACAAATGAATCAATGAGACCTATTCCTTGTGTGACCAATTCTAAGAAATAATATAATTTAACATGCGTAGTTCGAGTGACCGAGAGGTCTGTGGCTTCAAACCTCGAATGTTTTAAAGTAGAAAATCTTGATATATAGCTCAGCCATTAATTAATTTTAAGTTACAATAGGAATATTATAAAGCATTAGATATAAGAAATCTTTATATTGTCTCTTGTTACCAAAAATATAGGCATACAAATTTGTGAATTAATTTAAGGGACGTGAGTGTATGGTTTGACAACGAGGATTCTTTCTCCAAGTCCTATAGCGCTTGTATCACATAGCCTCTGCCAGGACTCGAACCCTGGACCACTACCACTGTGGCACTTCTCAACAAGCACTAAACATTCAGGGTGTTAATGATCCTGTCTTGTGGTACATGTAGCAATTTTCACTGAGGTGTATCACGCACATGTGACTGTTATGATTATAGTACATAGATATGTAATGAACATGGGCGTGTGACATTTCAGTGACACTGCTACTACAAGACCAGATCATAGACCGTCTCAGTTGGAATGACAGAGAGAGTGGTGTACTGTGGAGTCTAGTGGCACAGGGTTCATGTCCCAAGCAGTCTATAAGAGAAAGCTCTATAGACGTTGATAATTGCAATAAGTACAAATTCGTTTACATAAAGTAAAGATTTTGAATGGCATACTAAGAATTATGGAATTACGAAAAGTTTTAGCTTCAAAAATCAATAGCAGAATATCAATTACTCATTGCTATTTCTTTTTTGATCAATTGCAATGTTTTTTGGGATGCTGTATTGAAATGATAATTGATCCTGCAAAATTTCAAATTCTCACAGGGAATAATATGGGTTTATAATATAGCTGCTTGTTTCTGATGGAGTACAGTAATTGTTATATTTTAGCGTGGCTGGTTACGCCGGGGAGTAGATCTAAACATGCTGACAGCTTCCACAACATGGAGCTTGTTACACGGACACAGTTTAAAGGATCTACTTATATTTACCTCATTAATGTCTGCTGTTCTTATTGTATTAACTTTTTACTAACAGTGTTGTATTAATCCTGTGAGATGTTGCAAGTAGTTTTAGTGAAACTCTGAGATGTTCAATGCTAAATCAGAAAGAAACTTTTACAGAAGTATTTATTAATGACTTTCTCAGAAAAACATTATGCTGACAGCCAGGTTGTGATAGCGTGTAATGCCAACAGTTGGCACATTGACAATTGTACATTCTATTATTATATTTGTACATTTAAAACTATGTTATGATATTTTGTTCATATTTTTACTATGTTTTAATACATCAATTACTGTTAATACAGATCAGCATATAGAAAGAACCTTTGTGGACTAAAGTTGGCATGCCAAGTTGCCAACACAGTTGTTACGCTTTTAACCAATAAATAAATGACACGTTTGTGTCTTTTTTAAGCGTTTTGAATAGTTATACAGCTACAGTAGACTTATTTAAAGACCCCATCAAGGCACATAACAAACATGCATTCTTGTTTACCTTGCATACATTGTTTTCATAAGTAGAATATATCCAACTGATCATCCGTCAGGTCGGTTTGTTACCCCTCTATAGACTGTGTCGTATGAGCTAGGGAGCTCAAATTTAGTTTGTCACTGGGAAATGGTGCGCACACGGAGCTTAATTCACATGAACCTGATCCATGTTTAGGTCCACTGTGGATAATTACTCAGTCCTCTTGTGACTTACCCTCAGCCTACACACAGTTCCTTTTGAAACATTAAATGTATGATCATATAAATTTTACAACTGCTACTGATAAATTCTCTATATTTGGAAGGAGATTAAAGTGTCTCTTAATTACTTTTAGCTTACTGATTTATTGGTTAGAATGTTTAACTTATTCAAATATTAACATATTTTCTTCCTCCATATTGTTGGCATAACCATAGGCCCCTGCCATTATGGAAGGGTGTGTGTGGTATGCATATAACTAATATTTATGAACACTATACCATAGATACTAATACTATTATATAGAAATGGTATCTAATGTCCACAAAGACCTTGGAGCCAGAGCATCCGTTTTGATCTTCGACCCTTTTGATGGCGGTTTTCCCGGGGGCAACGATTGTACCACTTTTACATAATTTATCCTTCAAAACGCGCCCTTTAATATGAAATGTTAAAAAAAGGTGGACAGGCACTGTGTCATTGGTCACAATGCGCTCAAAGATTCGCACTTTGTCCTTATATAAGAACTCTATTTAATACTGTTGGGTGTCATCTTAGACCCTTACCAGGGGGCTACTGTGGTACCCCTATGACATAATCTATGCTTCGGAGCATGGCCGATATGAAACAATAAAAAAAGGTGGACAGACGCTGCCTCATTGGTCAAAATGCACTCAAATATACACACTTTTTATCATGTTGGAAGTTCATTTTTGCAAGTTTTCATTCATAATCTTGTTCTAAAACTGCACTTTGAACTTGTATTTAGTGAAAGTTCACCTGAAGCTTTTGGACATTCTCATGTTCTTTTTCCACAATGCAAACTAGTCTTCACAAGATTCTGGTGTGAAGATGTATCCATCAGGTTGTGACTGATGAAAGTGACAAGGAAGCAAAAAGAATTCATGTGAACAAGGCTCTAGAGAATGTTGGTACTTAAGTTGGTCTATTGCTCGAGACTCAATTCAGAAAGATGAAAATAACACCAGAAAAGAAACAAATGACACTTTTGATAAGAAGAAGGCAATGGTAGGCATTCCATATGTCAAGAATTTGTTTGATGGGGTAAGAAGAATAATGCAGGATTAAGGGTGCAGTGTGTTCTTTAAACCGAAGTTGTTGTGTTCACCAAAAGACCCTGCCAAGAAAGAAATATGCTTGTTGTGAATAAAATAAAATGTGGTAGTACAAAAGAGTAGAACTGTGCAAGTTCATTCACTGATGAAACTTTTAAGACACATTTTGACCAACCGTCCAAGTAGCACTTCAGCACAACTTTTCTCTTCAGCTCAATCAACCGGACAGACAAAAGCATGTACAACATCACGCTTGACAATGTAAAAATACTGGATAGGGACAACAATCCATTTGAAAGAAAAATACGCGAAGACATTTTCATCAGGGTCCTCAGACCAGATCTGAATAAGAATATGGGGATGCACAAACTTCTGGCAATCTATGGCAACATCCTGGGGGCCGACATCTTCACACAAACTCTTGTGAAGACTAGTCTGCATTGTGGAAAAAAGGACATGAGAATGTCTGAAAGCTTCAGCTGAGCTTTCACTTTAAAAAAAAATACAAACTGCAGTTTTAAAACAATATTATGACATTGTCCTTACATAAGAACCCTATTACTGTTGCGTGGCATCGTTTACCCTCTCCATGATCCCTTTCCTGGGGGCAAGGGTGGTGCCGCTATGGCATAATCTATGCTTCAAATCGTACCCTTCGAAATGATCAAAAAAGGTGGACAGCTGCTCGTCATTGGTCAAAATGCGCTCAAAGATGTACACTCTGCCCGTATATAAGAACTCTATTTCTGTAGGGTGTCATCTTTGAACCTCTTGATGGTGCCTTTCCCAGGGGCTAGGGTGGTATCACTATGGCATAATCCATCCTTCAGAATGTGCCCTTCAATATAGAACGATTAAAAAGGGTGGACAGATGCTGCGTCATTGGTCAAAATGCACTCAAATATACACACTTTGTCATTACACAAGAACCCTATTACTGATGGGTGGCATATTTGACCCTCTTGATGGCACCTTTTCTGGGGGCTAGGGTGGCACTGCTTTGGCATAATCCATCCTTCAGAATATGCCCTTTGATATGAAATGATCTTAAAAGGTGGCCTGACGCTGCATCATTGGCCAAAATACATCCGAGAAACGCACTTTGTCTTTGCGTAAGAACTCTATTTTTGTTGGATGTCTTCTTTGAACCTCTCGAAAGCCCCTTTCCCGGCGGCTAGGGTGGTACCGCTATGGGATAATACTTCGTTCGGAATGTAGTTGTATTTGATATTTATATCCCTGAAGAGGACATATAACACTTAAATGTCAAAACGTAGGATATTGTTTTTAGATAAAATTAATAAATTTCAAATACAGAATAAGACCATACAGAATAGGACAAAGATATCAAAATGAGACCTGTAATGTACAAAATAAAACAACTTGCAGATAGTTAGTTAGTAAGCTAGTTAGTTAGTTAGTTAGTTAGTTAGTTAGTTAGTTAGTTAGTTAGTTAGTTAGTTAGTTAGTATTCTTTCAGAAATTAATGTTATCAAAGAACTCTCTTACTATTGGGTATGGATCTTGGCGCTTTTCCCTGGGGGTACGCTAAAGATAATCTTTCCTTCTGAATTTCTCCTTTGATATGAAATGTCCGGAGTGGACACACCGGGTATCCAAAGCTGTGGCCGGAAGTCAAGGTTCCCGCCTCGCAGCTGCCCAGCGACTGGATCACCAAGGAGGGGGTGCAGGCCCTGTACACCTCGAGGCTGGAATCTGGGATGCGCTGCCCCGTGCACGGGTGTGAGCCGTGGGAAGCTCTTGATCAGCCCTTGGGCGCTTTGCCGCAACCGCAGGCACTACACAGTAAGGACGGAGGTTTGTTGCGTCGCGATGTTTCCGACTGCAGCAAGTTTGACCCCGTACTTCTCTGTTTCCCTCGTTCAGATACGCTGAAGGAGCACGGATGGAAGAATCTTGAGCGGGTAGTAGAGCACTGGTGCTATTTTCACTTGAAAGCGGGCAAGCGTTTCTCTGCCTTCTGTTGCAGCAAGTCGTTGGTGGAGACCTTAGGCCCCCGGTGCCGACGAGCGATGTTTCCCTCAGTCTCTGATGCAGTGGAACATCTCGTCGAAGAACACGACGCGGAGGTGCGACAGATGCAAAGTGATCTACAGCAGGAGATCGACGGTGGTACCACCGCAAAGCAGCGGAAGCAGCCGCGATCGCAAATTCAGTACGACCTGAAGGACTTGCGTTCGATCACTCAGAAGATGGTTATCGAGGTGATGGAGAGCTACAACCAGCTTGTAGGTAATCGTTGGTTCCCCAACGCTAGCCTAAGCAGGGTGATCTCTTTCCCTGTCCTAGTTGATAAAAAGCCCCCTCTTTGCCGCTCCTAGCTGACTAACAGGCCCCCTTTTCACCTGGCTGACTAACAGGCTGATTTCACCCAGGCTGACAACAGGCCCCTCTTTCCCCGTCCTAGCTGACTAACAGGCCCCTCTTTCCCCACCCTAGCTGACTAACAGGCCCCTCTTTCCCATCCTAGCTGACTAACATCCCCCTCTGTCCCCCTCCTAGCTGACTAACAGGCCCCTCTTTCCCCAACCTAGCTGACTAACAGCCCCCTCTTCCCCCCTCCTAGCTGACTAACATGCCCCTCTTTTTCCCTCCTAGCTGACTAACATCCCCCTCTTTCCCCGTCCTAGCTGACTAACAGGCCCCTCTTTTCCCCCTCCTAGCTGACTAACAGGCCCCTCTTTTCCCCCCTCCTAGCTGACTAACAGGCCCTCTTTTCCCCTCCTAGCTGACTAACATCTCCCTCTTTCCCCGTCCTAGCTGACTAACAGGCCCCTCTTCACCTTCCTAGCTGACTAACATGCCCCTCTTTTCCCCTCCTAGCTGACTAACAGGCCCCTCTTTCCCCTCCTAGCTGACTAACAGGCCCCTCTTTCCCCCTCCTAGCTGACTAACAGGCCCCTCTTTCCCCCTCCTAGCTGACTAACAGGCCCCTCTTTCCCCCTCCTAGCTGACTAACAGCCCCCTCTTTCCCCCTCCTAGCTGACTAACAGGCCCCTCTTTCCCCCTCCTAGCTGACTAACAGGTCCCTCTTAACCCCTCCTAGCTGACTAACAGGTCCCTCTTTCACCCTCCTAGCTGACTAACAGGCCCCTCTTTCCACCTCCTAGCTGACTAACAGGGCGCTCTTCCCCCATCTATCTGACTAACTCTTTCACCCTCATAGCCAACTACAGTCCTCTCTTTCCCCCTCCTATTGTTGGTCCTCTCTTTCACCCTCCTAGCCCCTCTTTCCCCCTCCTAGCGGACTAGGAGTCCCCCTCTCATTCCTCTATTTCCCATGCCATCATCATGGTCATGATCAACTGTATGTATTCTAACAGATGAACACATTCATGATATACTTTGATTAATTATTTAGCTTTTCACTAGATAGCATACGTTTATTTCCACAATGATGATGGCCTGTTACTTTATTTTAATCTAGCCTGTTTCCATTAAGATGTGTTAGTGCCATATGTGGATAGTGCACACCAACAGTCAATGTTAGTGTCACAACCATTACTTACATATGTTTACATGGTATATATAATGCAAGTTTTTGTCTGTAGAAAGTAGCAGTGTGCAAGATATAATAGACATCAATCGGAAATTACTAATGTACAAATCATTAATAGATTTAGTTATTTATTTTATGAATGTGACTTAGTATTATAACAATTTACAAAAAGGAAAAAAACATAATTCTCTTATATAGTGTAACCAGCCCTACCAGAGCTTATAAGTCACCATATATGATTGATAGTTGATAATCAATAATGCTCTCATGGTACCTAGGTAATAATTTAAATTTTCTCAGTGTGACAGAAAAATTTAAATATTACTTACCATGTACCATGAGAGCATTATTAATCATTAACTATTAATTACATATGATGATATATAAATATTTAATACAACCAAATGATTGATAATGTTGACATATGAAACTAGGTACAAAGTTACAAGATATTTTATACAACCAAATGATTGATAACATACAAAAAATAAATCAGGACATTCTACCAACATTTATTAAGAAAAATAAACGCTTGCCACGGCCCCTTTCAGTAAATTTACAAAATTTGAACATTTGACCCCCCACCCCCAGTAAGATTTCAGAATGTTTGACACCCCCCCCCATATTCTTCCATTTTAAACTTCTGACCCCCCCCCCAACAACTTCCATTTTGAAACTTCTGACCCCCAAAAAAAAAAAAAAAAAAACAACAACAAAACATTCAAATTCAAACTTCTGCCCCCCACATTCAAATTCAAACTTCTGACACCCACCCCCACCCACAACATTCAAATTCAAACATCTGACACCCCCCTCCACACACACACAGTTTTATTCCACCCCCCCCACCCCCCGGCTTAAATAATGACTCAGCCCTAATATGCAAATTTATTCCAAATTTCTTATTTTTATTTTTGAATATTTGATATCTACTGTTAAGCTGATAACAAAATATAAAACTTCTGGGTTGAAAAGATAAAAAGATAAACACATCACTCTAGTCTTGTCAACATTTACAAAATTTCATATACACTTTTGTATAATGGATAAGAATATAGGCTAGAATATAGACTAGTATAACTCATTAATATGTAAAGAATTGTTACAATGCGAAAGATTTGCGGTAGTCATCATTATTTTATTTTTATTTTTTTTAAACACCTGTGGTATAAATACAAAACGTTCGTGGTCCTGTCACCTGAGGGCCTGGTGACGCATATTCTGGGTGTCAGCCAGACATGACACCAGCAAGAAAACATTTGAACAACCAATCATGAGTCTTTCAAATCTACTAAGGGATGATGTACATTTTATCACGCTCCGCAAAAGTAGAAAGTGGAACAATGTTTCCATTTGGGGAAGGGGAGGTTTTCGTCAAGTTTTGGATATTCTTCTTTTTTGTGGGTCTTATATTTTATTGCGCATGCTAAAACTAATCATATCAGAATTCCGCTATTTACTATTTAAATGTGGCATTGAAAATATACACAGCAGATTTCACACGTTAATTATTATTATGATTCACATTCCTGATATATAATAAATATTATTCTATGGCATATATAAGTAATATTTGAATAAATATCACAAATACTGTGAGGATATTCTTCGATTATGTCACATATCTGATGTTTCCACTTTGGGGGAGAGGGGCGGGATGGGGTCAAGAAAAAAGAGAACACTGTTCCACTTTTGTGGAGCGTGACAAACTGTGCATCATCCCTAAAACAGAACACAGTATAGCTGTGGTGGTTGACAGCGGACGCGACATTGTGCTGGCGATCTGACTGAATAACGTTGTGACGTCACCAGGCGTTACTTCAAATAACTTGTGGGTTGAATTAAACGCCCTAATTTAATGAGTATGAGAGTATATCTTGAATTTGTCGCATCACCTCTTTCCAACTGGTAATAAAAAGTTACGAAAGGAAAAAAACTGGTCCCCTTCTGTGCTTCACTTTATTGATGCGAAAAACAATATTGAAACATACATAGATCTATAACAGCCCGCTGCTTGGGATGATGGTATCATTCTGGTCTCACAACCTTGGGGTTGTGAATTCGAGTCCCGTCAGGCCCACTTGATATAGTCAAATGGAAGATGTCTCTTCAGCTATGTCATTACAGTGGCAGGAGCTTGCTTGGCAGAACAGTGAGAGTAGAATTGAATATTGAAACTTATTACAGGATTTACGGGGTGTTGTTCATGAACACCCTACAATTTCACGCAAGCTCGTTCCTACTAGTGACAAATACTTTATTCTAATTGGCGGATATTGCTCATGTATATGTTGTCAGCAGGGAGGTAGCATAAGTATACTCACGTGCGTACCTTTTTGGAAAAAAAACACACATATTTTTTATCCACCTTTGTTTTTATGTATGTAAAATTTTTCGAAATTTGGAGAAAAAAAATCACTCCTATTGTCTGTTGCGTTTGTGCCGCTTCAAACAATCAAAATTAATTACCCCCATGCATTGTGTAACCTGTGAGTAAACACTCGACACTTTAAGGCTGACCTTATAGTTAATTACCTCAGTCAGGTCAATTGGTTTGTTTTGACCAGACTTTCAGTAAGTTATGTTTTACTATACTGCTACTACGAATTTTGTGTTAACACTTAAAACAGTTATTAAGTTCTAATCTTGACTAAAGACGGTCGGGGCTTTGTCGTTGCTCTATGTGCTTACAACTGTTTTGACAATAGTTACAAGTCTTTCAGTGTTGAGTTAAGAGGTAGTTTGATATTGTTTTATAAGATTGCTTGCGTGAGAACTTAAGAGCATCAATATATAAATAAGTCAGAGTGTGCATGTCTATACTTCAATCCACTGGTAGAAGCACATGAGTCATTGATCACCATCATATAATTCCAAGACAAGATCCACAGCTACAGCTCCGCTGAATGTCGTAACCAGCTTGGAATTTTTAGTAGCTTTGATAATTATAGAAGATCAAATGCAGAATTTGCTTCCTATTTTTAAAATACTACGGGTATTAACGGGGTTAGTTGCAGTTTGGTGGATACAGGCCAATGTCGTCAATGCCAACATGGCTTTTATTGTAAAAACATAGTACACTAAAACAAAATGAGCTGAAAAAATATCTGGATTTGTTCTTACCTAAATATCATGAAAATAGTATTCTATCAACACTTTAATAATTATAAGAGGGAAATTAATGATACTGGTGTAATGTGAAGCGCGCCTCGTGTCACGACGCTAAGAGCCCCGCGGTGCAATTTGCGCGTACCTTTTTAAAAAGTCTGGCGACCCCCCTGGGTTGTCATATCATGGCAGGAGCTAGACCTGGGTGGTTGCCAGTTTCTTCGCCAGTCTTTATACAAAAAACCAATAATTCAATTTCATTAAGTTCACCAGAGAATGTCCATTGAGTATCGCGTAGCTTCCCGCTTTACCAGACTAATACATGCATTTAAAACCAGGTGTTATGGGACTTTCCCAATACGAGCTAGTTTTTTTTTGTCATGATTAAAGGATCTTAATTAAATAAAAGTGTTGAAGTGTTGGTGAAGTGTTAATTGTGGAAGTCTGCCAGCCACGGGAACGCGGCCGCCGCCGCCGCCGCCGCTATCTGCTTCTAGTCGTGTGCCAAACCGGTGTTCAGCTAATGACACTTTGTGCTATCAAACCTCTCGCTTTTCAGGCTCTTCACGTGTATAGTCTTTGTAATTGCACATTGTTTTGGAGTATTGTATGGCACGCGTAGTTATAGCTACTTTGTTGAAGGTTATAGCGTGTATCTATATCAATGGCAAAGACAATATATCTATATCACTTTTAAAGTCTAAAATGGATTTTCCTCGCGTTGATGCAGCTGAGATGAGTAGGTTATAGTGAAAGGAAATTATTGTTATTTTAGTCATATGTGAATTTCAATTATGCCAATACCCACTAAGGAAATATGCGAAAGTTACTGAAGAGTACCAAAATGTTTATATTTGCTTTGTGAGAATCGTTAAAATAGTGGATTACAGTGGAGACACGGAGATCGGGATACCCGCGCTGCCGCCGCCGGCGCCGCCGAGGTGATGAGCGGGATGGCTCGTTACGTCATTAAAGTCTATCCCACCTGTTGGTCTCTGACACCACATTGGACCAGGCGGGAGAGCCGATGAGTACGGGTCAGGTTGTTGTGCATCATTATTTAAGATCTGCTGAAATGGAAATCGTCTATTTGGATCCCGCCGTCGTTGTGTAGTGTAGTTTGTGTAGTGTAAAGTGATGCGCGCCGCGTGACAGCGCGCATATAAAGTATAAATCAAACATACGGTATCTTGCCGCTGGACGCTCCTCCTCCTCCTCCGCCCCAAGCTGTGGTGCGGCGGCGCTGACCCCGCGGGGCCGCCCCTCATGGCGGCGCTGGGCGGGTACTACCCGCAGTACGGTGGCGGGTACCCGGCAGCCGGACACCACCACCACCTGGCCGCCGCCACCGGCGGGGGAGACGGGCGGCTGCGGCCGGCAGCGTGCGGCAGCGGGGACGGTGTGATGGAGGTGGCGGGGTGCTGGAGCGGGCAGCCGCCGCACCACACCACACACATGGGCACGCTCGTGGTGAGTACACAACGTACCGTGTGAGACTAGTGTGGGTGCGTGCGTGCGTGCGTGCGTGAGTGAGTGAGTGAGTGAGTGAGTGAGTGAGTGAGTGAGTGATCGAGTGAGTGGGTGGGTGCTTGAGAACAACTTTGTCTGTTGGTAATAAGAGCAAGCTGGAAATGTTAGTAGACAGCAGCTCGTTGTTTACGAGCACAAACTATATATGAACAATGACTATACACTTACACACCACATTAATATAAGAAATTATTACCTTTCTTTCACTTTAGCCACCACTAGGGATCTGAACCATTTCTAAACACAAACATCCTGGCTGTGTGATAATTTGTGAACTTTTTGGGGGAATCCTGTAAAGCTTTGGGTGGCTGTGGACTCGAACTCACAACCTCCTGATACTCTACATACTGGTCATATGCGTAGTGAGGCTGTTGGCACTAACCGTCGCACACGATGACAGGCGCCGCAGTGTTATACAGACAGTATCGGTACTACAGTTCTGCTGACCTCTGCTTGGCGGGACCACTGTAGCCAGTTGGCGGCGCGACTGAAACTTGTCTGTACCTTGCCCCGAACATGTCTCAGGTGCATGTGCCACCCGAGAACATGGTGCCCTGGGCCACTTTTGTGACCATCTCCCCAAACTCTTTATTCTTTGACAACTGGGGCCTGAGGCCTCGGGTCATAGATTTCTGGCCGTAGCCTCGCCCTCCTGTTAATTTAGAATTTCTACCTGGTTAAACTGCGGGGTATCCTTTGGGAGATTACCCGGGGGCTTGTACGAAGCACCTGAGGCTGTATACATCAGCCAATTGTGAAATTTTCGGGGAAGCCTGTGTAAAGCTTTGGGTGGCTGTGGATTCGAACTCACAACATCCTGATACACTACAGACCGGTCACATGCGTAGTGAGGCGTGTCACCATCGACGCTTGGTTGTTTCATGACTTTCATTACAGTTTGCCAAAGTAAATTTCATTTGCATTGTTCTGATTCGAATACCTCTAAGGAAAAAATGACGTCGGAAATTAATATAGTGAAAATTTTCCCCATGCATTTTACACGTGGGACGAAAAGCATGTCGTGTAAGATATTGTGAATTCGGAATTTGTCATGAGCATACTACTTTTTCCTTGTAATCCGGAACCCCCTACACCACATAATCACTCGGTGATCATTGCATGTAGATTTTTATTGACTATGCACTTGTGGTATCTTTGTCTGCACAAGTGAGCGCTAGCAGACAAAGATGTCACTTGTGCATGGATAGGCTGATCTCAAAACATAAAATTTATTAAAAATGGACGAAACTGTCAAACGTATATAAATTCTTTAGTGTTGTGAAAGATGAAAATAATAAATTTACTTTATTACCAACACCATGAACTCATTCAAGGATAGCGTACTCTTATAATCATGGTTGTTGCGAAGTGATGATCCACACAGTTGACTCTGATGTGCTGGTGTTAGCCATACCAGCTGTTCCACAGCTCAACATCAATGAGATTTGGATTGAATTTGGTTCAGGAAAGATGTTCAGAGGACTCCAAGCAGTCAAACGCATCAAATGTCAACTGTGCTTTTAGGTCCGGATATATCAGGTAGGCCATGTCTGGGCTGCAAAAACAGTTGTTTCCATACCCAACTTACCATCTCCAGCTGAATGGGTGGCTACAAACAGAAAATGGAGACATGGAAATGAAATGGACTGAATGGCCCAATGCTCTTTGTGCCTGTCACCAGTTGGTTGCAGGCCCGGTTGCTGGGTGTGTAAATGTAAATGTGGTAGTTTATAGTCATAATCCAAGTATTTTTCTCTCTACATTTTACACCAGGTCATTGGCATCCTTGTGACACTATATCTTTCTCAACTTCCCGGGGAGCATGCAGCACAATGCTACCGTATTCCAGACGGGCTTATCATTCACATTTGTGTTCTCTAGCCTAAGGGAACGATCATACATAATGATACCGGGGGATGTCGTCCAAAAAGGTGGTATATCACGTTACGGCGTATTTTTTCAAATATTTTCTTTTTATTCAGCAATTGTAAAAAATGCAATGTCTATGTAGACGACTTTTGCTTTAGCGCGAGGGGGGGGGGGGTCACTCAACTTTTTAAAATGTTGATGGTGGGGGGTCAGTTAACTTTTTTTCAAGCCCCCCAAAATGGACAATACCTCAGTGGTGCTTCCAGCTGAGACTATTATACAGCCTACCCCCTCGACGGCAGGGTCCATACACTCTGACATGGATGTCCCAGACCGCAACTAGAGGGGACGTCACTTCTGTGCGATGTCCAATTTGGAATTTGCAGAATACTATACAAATACGGATACATATTTTAGTCAGCCATTTAAAAACATTGCAGCCATATGTGTATCATTATTTATGGTCGTTCCCTAACCGACACCTATTTAACATGTAGGTACCACAAAGCAGTATGCAACCTGTTAGGTGTAAGTTTTCTCCACACCCACGGTCCAGACTCGACCGGGAATCAAACCCACGACTTTCTGGTCATATCATGAGTCCAACTCCCCATCCATTAGGCCAGAGAAGCAGATCTCACAATTGAGCATTTATCTAGTGGTCGGAGCCCTGTAGCACCAAGTGTAAGAACGAGTCCTGATGAAATAAGTCATGTTACACAATGAACCTGGTTTTATATTTATCATTCTTTTTTTAAAAACAATTTCAACACTATCTTAAAATAAACTGGCATGTACCAATATTCTTCTTCTTTTTTACAAATCATTGTGGTATACATTTAGTTTCATGCCAGCTATATGTAAAGCAATGATGCCCTACTTATCATTGAAAGTGTGTGACGTTAAAAAGAATACTCATTTAGCTCACTTCCATGGTATGTACAATGTTAAAAAAAACTTTCATTCATGTTTTATGGCTATGGACACTTGTGATCTGTAAGCAAGAGTGAATATGGTGTTCTATTTTTTCTGTAGGTTTGTCGTATCTAGATATCCTCATCCTAGATTTAGAGTGAGTACCAAGTCAAACATTGCCAATAACAAAGTAGGTAAACTTGCATGATTAGTTTATCTTATCACAACACTATCATTTTTTATTTATTGCTTGACAGTTTCGGCAACAACTGCTACCATTTTTAAATGCCTCCACGCATGTCAAGGGTCACTCTGCACAACTTTCTGTATCGAAAATCGTGTCATACACATGAGAGAGTCGGTAGGCCTCCTCATCCCTGTTCATGAGTTGCATCTGCACCCATATCTTTGTGACTCCTTTATCGCTTCTCTGATGGTGCTTGTTCATGTCATTTGCCCGATCCAACGCACTAACTTCATGGTCATTCTGATTGACATGATCAGTAACAGCATTTTTGTTTATCTGTGTTAGGGATTCTTTCCTTTGCTTGTGGATTTGGTGAATGTTCCCTTACCATTATGATCCATGTACTTCATGTGTTCTTTCGGAACTCGTGCCAAGTGACCTTTGACATGCGCAGAGAGGTTAAGAAAATGGCAGCAGTATTTGCCCAAACTGTCAACCAGTGAGTAAGAAAATGATGGTGTGATAAGATTAACTGATCATGCTAATATATGAATTCCCACACGATGAACACATTTAAGGTTAAAGAAGTTACACTTTAAAGAATTTTATATATACTAACATTGCTGTTATTATGTCTGAAAATTTTGAATCGGTGCATCTTGAAACTGGGTTGAAAGTAGCCTGACTGACAACTAGCCATGTACATGGTCAGTACCGATACAACTCATTTTTACAAGGCGATTCTGGAGCACGATAGCAAAGAATGCAAAAGCATGATAAATGTTTGAAAGTATAGTTTCATAAGAATACTTGGAGATCAGAGGTCAAAGATACTGTTTAATTAGAATATTTGGCCTCATTGTACATGTTTAGTCACTAAGATCATGATTCTAAGTTGACTAGGCGCATAGATTTATTGACTCATACATAGGGTCATTTGGAATATTGAGGACCAGCTTTGTCTGCAGTAGGGGAGTGGTGTCTAATTTGGGGGATAGAATTTAATCCAGGAAGTGTGAGATCATGAGGATTGGTAGAGGGAGAGATAAGCTCACACCCATGTACACTCTTGGTGGCCAGATACATGATGAGGTGACTAGCATCAAATATCTAGGATTTACCATCACGGATGACTTATCCTGGTCCAAACACATTGCTTCAACGGTTGGCAAGGCCAATTCAAAGATTGGATTCCTGTAGAGGAACCTCCGGTGCTGCCTCAGAGAGTTAAGGGAAGGAGCCTACTTCACACTCATCAGATCTGTGTTAGAATATAATGCTTCTGCCTGGGATCCCTACATCAAGGAATATGTAAACTTTTTGGAAGCAGTCCGACAATGTTCTTTGCGCTTCATGTCAAATGACCCTTCAAGGACAAACAGTGTGACAGAAATGTTGAGAGCCCTGGGCTGGCTATCCTTCAAGGACAGAAAAGAAGACCTCAGATTGAAAATGCTGTATAAACCAATACATGGTCTGGTAAAACACCTACCAATGATATCGTAATCAGTTCTGACACTCCTACCCGTGTAAAACATTGATAAATTTTGTCATATTACAACTAAAACCAAAGCCTAAAAATAATCCTTCCTCCATGCCCTGCAAAGAACAATACCTCCATGAAATCTGCTTCCAGCTGATACTATTATACAGCCTACCCCCTCAACAGCAGGGTCCATACACCCTGACAAGGACGTCCCAGACCGCAACTAGAGGGGACATCACTTCTGTGCGATGTCCAATTTGGAATTTGCAGAATATTATACAGATACATATCTTAGTCAACCATTTAAAAACATTGCAGCCATGGAGGTCAGAGGTCAAATCTGCAATGTGTAGCTTACAATGATTCATATGTATGTAGAAACCAACATTATGTTGGTGACACAGAAACTTACATTTTGATTACACAAAACTCCTAGATCTAGTAAAGTTGAATGTACCTGGTATGCAGCATAATTAGGGCAATACACTTGAAAAAGAGCATATATATCATTAAAACCTAGATCTAGTAAAAGTTACAATATTTCGTATGGGAAATTCTCACAAATGCCAAATCTACTTTATCATTCCTCAGTAGCTCAAATTTGAAAACATACTTTTATCATTCCTTGAACGGTCCACCGAAGCACCCGCCCCGTCTCTCTGACTATTGATTCGAAGGATTGGTGGTGCACATAAAAGAACTCACCTAGTTTGAAAACTATAGCTAGTGTGAGAGACCTTATTGAATATGGGTTGTGACATCCCCACACGTAAATAGATATATTTGTGACACCCCCGGTTCGTTTCCGTGAATGAATATGTGTGGGCGTGGTTATGCACGCCGGTTTGATTTCCGAAATCACATTACTGATTTCTCACTGACCAAGATGAGGTGGTGTTTCAAATTGTTAAACTCATTTGTCTCATTAAAGACTGTCAATTTATGCAATCCCATTCAATTTAAGAGTAAATTTCAAAGCTCCGAATATTCATAAGTTTACATTTTAAGTCGGAACTCCACCCATTCCGTCAATCATTCGGTAAATATGTCAGGTTAGGTCGATATATTCATTTTTTATTGGCTGACCTATTTATGAATGACTGCCTCTTACCAAATACGGAAATAACATCAACAATAGATATATTGCTACTACTACGCCATTGCAACCAAGTCTGGACGGATTTTGCCAATTTTCGCTGGATTATACCCAAAATTGTGAATAAGTAGGCCACGGGTGCAAACGGGAAGTACTAGATGATATGATAAAAGTAGTAGTGACTGCTTGAAACGATGATTTCTACTGGAAAACGCGTCATAAAATGACCATGGTAAGCATATTGGGTGTGTGTATAGGCGATGGTTTTAGATCTAGAATTGCAAACGTTAATTGTCCCTGTTTGTTTGTCATAAAACGTATTAAGCTACACTCACATCTAGAGGGAAGCGACCTATTACGTACTTATTACCTCTTTTAGTTCATTTTCACACCGACAAACTCAGTGAAAGTAGCTGACAGTTCCATTTTGTATTCTGTCATTTTTGTATCGATAATTAGGGCAATATGGCCGACCAAATATTAGATCTAGATCTAAATAGTTTCATAGTTTCGTGCATTTCTCACAAATGTTTGTAAATGTATGCCCACGTTTTATTTCTTGCTACCATATACTAAAAAGTATTTTAGTCATCTTTTAAAGATATAGTATAAGATTAGTGGAAAAGTTGATGAATGAGTGTGAATGAATGGTCATGAATGAGATTAGATCTAGCCTTTACATGAGAGAACATCACCCATAGACTATCTATCTTGAAGGTATAGATGCGTATGCCAGCACCTCAACATATGTCAACATATCGTCATGCTTACATTTTAGAGCACATTTTAGTGACGTAACGCTCTGCTGACGCATGTCGAAGTGGCGACGTGCGCATCTGTACCATATACTAGTATAATACAGTAAGTCACATAGCACGGTAGATGAGATTCCGATGAGCCAGCAATGCTATTTTCGCCAAACACTGGCCAGACTACCGCTATCATTGACCGGCGTTTGAGGCTTGAAAACACATCGGTTTGCATGGATTCAGGGAAAATTTAATGAGGGCGTTAAAAGTTGACGTGCTCTCAACAAGCTTCTCCATCACAGTTCCATCCTTATCACATTGGCTGGTGTATGGCCAACTATCGGATGGGAATTGTCACCCAACTAAAAAATACTTGGAATTAATCTTTCACCGCATTGGCCGGTTTATCTGCCTGAATACAGTTGATCAGAGGTCGACCACCCGCTGCTAGTTGCCGCTACGTCGGCCAAAATAATTTCCATCTATTTGATACAGACACGGTACGGTCATGGACCGGTATTTGGGCTGCGCGGTGTTCAAGTCACCGAGCTGTAGCTCCGATTAGGGCAACTCGGCTACAGCAAAAAAATCCACCCAGCTCCATTGATGTGGGACATCTGCTGTGTTATGTGATGCACTATAAAACCACATCATCCGTACACAATATATGGCATGTAGCTATACTAAGTACTTTTCTCGCGCTTGTTGATGCGCATCTTACGCATGGCTGCTCACGTCAGATAGTATCGGTTTACCCAGTCCAATCCTCCTCGGTATTGATTGGCTTAAATGGATCAATATGGATCAATAGTGTTATGTAACAGTGTGACACTGACCCTCAAATTGACAGCTAGCTGTTAGGCATGTTGTAGTCCATAACAAATAAAAAGATGCCCATGCAATCAGAAGGGTTCCCCTCAAGGCCCTCCAGAGTGCTTCCAAGGGAGCTTTCGATGAAACAGAAGGTAACCACGGGTGCTTTCAATGGATACCATTTGCATCCTGCTAAAATTTATTAACTGACTACTGGACCTATGAACCTGAACCTCTAACATATAAACAATATTATATAAGTCAATGAAGACTAACGTTACCATGCATGGATGCATTCAACTGGGCTTATTTATCATTATTGTCACATACTTTGTCTCAAAAAAACAAGCCCAAGGCAAAACTGGGTGGGCCTTTTAAGGGCTGTAGTGGTGAATGCTGTGAACAGAAAGTGTCATTGAAGTGTGGTTGTGGATTGTGTGCTCCATCAGGGCTGTACTGAGTTGTCTCATAAAGTCGTTGGGCTGTAGACCTGGTGATAAGTTGAGTTTCATACCTATTAAAAGACTAGAGGTACTAACAATGTATCCATTATTATTTTACCTCATGCTAGTTTTTGGTGGATCAAATATTTGTCAAAAAGCTTAAATTGCTGGAAGTGAAAAGTATTTTACATCTCTTTTTGATTAAAATTATGTGTGAAGATGGAACAAAACAATGTTCTTGTACTTGTGGAAGTACAAATATCCATTATTTCAGAGAGTTATCTACTCGTTCATTGAAAAAGAAAGTCCCAGTAATAGTACAGTTAAATGACAATGACTTCTTCACATATTCACCCCCAGAGGCAATATGTATTTCAATGCCATTCTCTCTTTACATTGAAGCATCGCCTGTGGCAAAACATAGGCAGGCCTTATAAACACAGAAGAAGTATTATTGTTATCATTACATATAGGTTTATAGTTATAAATAATAAGTCATTACATATATGTATATTTTACTATATATTAATTATTTTCATCAGTACATAGACCTGGAATTCATTTTAGAGATTTATGGATGAATTTGCTACCTTACATTGATATGTCAAAATAAGAATGGGTACAAATTATGTTTATTACCAGACAAGAATAGTATGCTTTGTATCATGCATATTGACAAACATTTTAACCCTTCATTACCTAGATATTTTGCTGGTTTGACAGAAGAAGAAAAAACGCCTGCGAAAAACACCATACTCGTAATATTACGTCCAAGATAAAAAATAAAATCTAGGGCCTTTAGAATTATTTTTTTTCTTTACACATATTGACATGTCTGTTATAAAATGTATTCTCCATCTCACTTTTATCATGTAATAAGCGATTATCGATTTATTGGTCTAAAATATTATTTAAAACAGCTGATATTCATCGGTGTCGATTTATTTTGACTAGTTGAATGTGACATTTTGAAATCACGATATATGTTTTCTTCCTTATATCATAGTATGAGTGCTCATCACCATCAAATAGCAAGCAAATGATACAATAATGAATACATAGTTATAGTAACAAACACAATAGAGAATTACTCCTAACCATGTACTAATATTGTAGCAACAATAAGAAGCCACCTTTCACCTTAAAACTTCAAAGGTCAGTTGATTACTAATTAAGTGTTAGAAGTATTGGAGTTGTTTCTTGCACATAATAAGATTTGCATTTTTTCTGATAAGAGGAATAAATGTTCATTGTGTTGTTTACTTTAAAAGACAACCATAGTTATCTGTAAAATATTTACAAAACTTAATGATTTTGAGGTAGAGAGATAGTTTTTTTCACAAGTAGCGTTTCTGCCGGCTGTCCAAATAAAAAGTAGTTCTTTTTATGGATTTTATAAACATTCGTACAGTACAACCTCGGACATGTTGGGAAACTGGATGGACATTCGGAAAATTGATATATCCGGATGAACGAGGGGGCAGGTTAGGCAAATGTAAAAAAACTTTGTATCATCGTATGTATGCAACCACAAGTGACTTTGGATGATAATAGAAGACATTCACAAAATACCTTGTTGAATAACTCATCCATCACTCTGGGTTGAAGTTGTATATTGTAAACCAATATTTCTATAATGCTAATTCGATTGAACATTGTTGCAGAAGCCAAAACGCTACATATTGCGATATTTTTGATTGAAAAAACATGCTTCTGTGAGTCATCTTGGACAACTAAACGATCAATTGTTGTGCTATCTGTCTCTCAGAGCCTATTTCACACGGACCCAAACAGTCCATATACCTTACAGATACCTTACAGATCATTATTTTGTCTGTGTTTTGAGTGCTATCTCTACAGATCGTTTTGTTTAGGGCGCTTAAATTTCATTTCAATCTTGAAATCAAATACTAAATTTAGTTGGACAGCCCCTAATTATTCCTCAATTTTAGGTGGTGGCTGCCCAGTCTATTTCTCAACCGTCCCCTACAGACTTTTCTATCATTTTTATCTGTTTGATCCAAACACAGATGTCAGATATTTCTGACTGCGTTCCATGTCTGTTGTTTGGTCCTTGTCTTTCTCTCCTTGGATCTTGTCTCACTTTACTGATCCTCCCTCAGCTGTGCTCTACATGACCCCCCCCCCAACCCAAAGAATCTACTTTGGGGGCAAACACTATGTGCTGTTAAGTGCCCAACATCAATTTAGCACTGGGGGAACACAGACATTGCATAAAACAGTTAACACCACAAGGGCCAATCATTGCCTGCTGATTAACAGTGCGACTCCCAATAGCCAGTAATGAACTGTTGGGCAGCGCTACAACTGTATTACTGACCCTCTGTGTCCAATATATGATAATGCTGAAACAGACTAAATTGAAGGCAAGTACTCAAGTAGCAAAATTCCAATAGTACAGTACAGGAGACTGTTTTTTCGAATCATAAAGCATTGCATTACAAACACAAATGAACTGTCATAATGATTAAAGTATGTGCTTGTTGTTGAGCATTGGCAGGTCACAAATTTGCCCCAAGGATCTAATAGCTGCAGTTAGTTGACAGGCTCCGACTGGGCAGCATGTAACACTCCATACCAGTCTTCCATACACACACTTTTTCTGATAGCTTTGAAAATGGTTACGTCTCACTCTTAGCACCTATATCATAAGGACCACACTGGCCCCTACTTGGAGCCATTATGGCTACTTGTTGATTTTCGCCTTGTTACCTGGGCACAGGTAGCATTGTTAGAGCTAGATTTATCAAATTTCGTTTGTAAGTTGCAAATAGTGACGTTTTGGCAATTATTCATATTTAACACAATGTCTGCTATTTGGGTCCATTATGGCTGTTGGTTGACGCCTGTATAAGGGACACCTTTAGAGCTTTGTTACTCAAATTTGTTTTTAAGGTGTCACTAATGACCAGTGGGCACCATTTTCTTATGGATCACAATGGTCCCTATTATTGTGCATTATGGATAATCTGTGGCTTTTTACACCAAGAGATTACAAAGTTAGAGTACGAGGCAGTTACAGTGTGTCTCTCGGACCACAAATCAACAACGGTCGATATTTAGGTCTATTGTAGCTATTATTTGGTCCTACCATAAACACTGGTTTGTTGCCTTTGGACTCTTATTAAATCATTTTGATATTTACAAAATAAAAGTTCTGTGTAAAAAACATTTCCTTATAGATATTCATCAATGACGATTAATACGTGTGGGTGTATTTCTTTGTCACCAGTCAATTTTGTAACTGAAATTTTATACATACACTAGCTCTAACTGAATCACCGCATTGATGGTATTTATATTAGATATTCTCATAAAAGGTCACATTTCACACTTATTGCTGGAAATGTCAATTTCCATTGTGATTGAATAATTTGGAGACACCATTAGTGAGAAAAACTGGCACCTGTGACCTGGACCTGGACATGTAAAATACATATATAAAGAAAGATAACATCCAGATGTACTTAACAGGTGTACAAAGTGTGACATATTTTATGCAGCCACACATAGAAAATATGGTGCTATTTTTTATTGTTTCTGACTTTTTTTATCTATTATTTACAAAGGGCTTGGAACATTTCTCATAGGCAGTCTTACTTTTTGGGGACACATTTGTTTAACAAGTGAAAAATTGCAGATTTTGAAATTTATGTTTGTCAAGTCAGTATTAGGTTGCATTCATGTTTTATTTTAAAAATAGATCAATACGACTTGATAATGTGTGCATGTGCGCGCGTGCGTGTGTGTGTCCAAGGTGGTTGAAGCATACGAAACTTTATCGCCATCACATATCTGACTCTGCTTGGGACATTGTACCCAGGCGACCCTGATCAAAGACACCCCAACAGCTGGTCATTCAATGTCATTGGTCACTGAAGTGGCATCCAAACAATACGTTATGCAACTGCCACCTGTGTGATCAGCAGTTTAGTTTGGTGATTTGGCCAGGGTTTTGCCATCACATCAATGTGAGTTGTTTATTGCATATAAACAAAGAAATTACCCAGAGACAAAGCGGGAAAATTAAACGATGCGAAAGATTTTTATGGGCTTACATGCGAAATATTGTAGCTAATATTTATAGGAGCTCAGTATTCAGTGTAACATGGCCCATTGATTTTGGCTGTCTGGGAGCCACTATTTGTTGTACACCTGTAAAGGGATTGTGTTCCACAAAAGTTGGCCCCACCAGAACTTTTGCCAGCCAAAATCCGTTGCTTTTTCACTAAAAGTCATGGAAAATGTCCAAGCAATAGAGAAATTTATCCGAAACTTACATGAACTTTTTCAAATGGTTGCCAATGTAGCATTCAATATACATGCTTTTGGGTGGGAGGTTTGGCGAGATTGCTATCCACTTGGCATTTGTAGAATGAAGTTCTCCGTCAAAAGTAGGTTTTCTTCAGTAGGAAAGCCAAATTTTGTCAGTATTTAAGAAGTGATCATTGTGTGAGCAACGTGTATCTGTTTAGTTGTTTAAAACTAATTGTAAAGTATTTACCATATAAGGGATTTATTAGGTGGATGGTCCGGATAACTCTTTTGAAATACTAGATATTTTGACAGGTATGTGCCAATATATTTTGTATTTTTCCTTGGGTTTGATCGGTGAATCTCTTCGATTGACTGTGTTACATTTAAAGGTTATGCTCAGTGGCTGAATGCTTTGATTGAAGCAGTATGATGTGTTTTGTGCATTCTGAAAATTTGTTTCACTTCAAAATCTCAAAGAGAACAAGTAGAACAATTTGAATAGCCTGCCTTGAGAGGCCAGCAATAAAATTATCAGAACACATTGCAGGAGAGAAATTTAAACCGAATGATTTTCATCATGGCGCACGTAAGAAGTTGCCTATCTTCCCCATGTAAAACTGGACGTGTTCCATTGAAACAACACGTTACGTGTTGTGAAATCATTCGATTATGTAACTTCCTGTGTTCTCTTGTTTTTGTAAACAAGACAGCATTGTATTTGACCCCCACCCCTACCCCACTTAAGTATATAGCTTACCTAACATATGCCCCCCTTTATATTTCCACATGCCCTGTGTATATATAAGGAAATCCCCAATTAACCAAAATAGAAACAGCTAGAAGTGGTCTAGCGTGATACACAGTGAATCAACTCTTACTGCGTTTTCCAAATACTTTCTTTTTCATGACCACAAATTTAAATGTCTGTCTTTTGGTCAATGTAATAGTGACAGTACATGCACATAAGGATTAAATGAATAGTGTCAGTCTTCTTAAATTCTCCAATACATGACTTACGGATAATAAGCAATGTCTAAATGCTTTTATCTCTATACTAACATACATTGTTAAGAAATATAAACGCTTGCCACAGTAAAGTTACACAATCTGAACAGCATATTTTTCCATTTTAAACTTCTGATACCCCACCCCCAACTTCCATTTTGAAATTACTGACCACTTTACTGGAGAACTGTGATATTTTGATTTAATATGAGACATGGGATAATTTTATGTGATCTTTAATTTCAATTTGATATAGTGGCCTACTCTTCTGCTTGACTTACAGCGAACTTATTTGCTATGATTATACATGTTTACAATGTATGTTATCGAAATAAAGATATCCTATTCTAATTCTGTATGAAAAAATAATGGAAACAGTCTTCCAAAAATTATTGAAATTGATATACCTATTTCATGACCCAATATAATTAATAAGCATTCATAAAATATTACAACAAGGGCGTAGAAGTTTTATGCACACCTGTTATAAAAAGCCCCCTGATTTGGTTGGTAGACAAGGTCCAGTAAATCATGTCTTTCAATTTCTTATACGGGACTGTAGAAGTTTAATGATTGCGTGTATTGAATAATTAAGTGGGCAGTGGATGTTGAATGTGCACATTGCGTGGTGATTGAACCAAGGCAGTGGCAGCAAAAGCATTGATACGTGCAATGTGTAATTTCAAGGAATATCTGATTTTGTTGAGAGACTTTTTTTGTAATTGAATATTGATCCCGTTATATCTGAATATAATTAGATCTCAGTTTAACTATATAATATATGATTTGTATTGATGAATTACTTACATGGATGTCTTTCTTCTCATCAATTTTGATGATAACTTCATGAATAAGTTTGAATGTCCTACCAAGCTGACCGCTAAGTGAGCGGAGTAGACGACTTGGTGGACCTTTATATGTACTAGCAATAACTGGGAAAAATCACAGGCATGCAAATAATAACGGGCAACTATCAAGCCACATGCTTTATTTTTGAAGATAATACATATGAAGAACAAAACCTATTTCCAACCTACTTAAGGGAGCTTGCATAATTTACCATACAGGGGGGCGGTCATTTGGTAGGGTGGGGTGGTGGGGGGGCAGAGAGTCGTACAATTTTCATATTGGCTGTGGGGATGGAGGCGCTGAGTTTTCTAACGCTGGAATACTCAGATTCTTTTATAAAAGGCCAAAAATATTATACTAAATAAGGTTGATTTTCATACCAGCTAGAAATATTTGTTATTATTTAGACAGGGCCTTATCTCTGATCAACCATGATACAAAAAAGGAGCAAAGCAATGTCTGATTTTTGACATACGAGTATTCCCGGAAAAAATAGAAGAATATGTTTTCCCCCAAAGATTTTAATCGTTGGCAGTTAGAAATGTTGAAAATCTTAATATCCTTTTGCATGGATTAGATGTTGTTGTAGTAAAATGTTGGTTGTGTGTCACAGTCTGAACATCATGTAGTCATGTCCCCAAACTTTTGTTTGAGATGACAAGTGATGTGTTAAATTGTATTCTTTAATTTTGAGTTATAAGGACCAATTGATAACAGCAGGCTATATACTAGCTTGGCCCTTCGCAAGTACTTCAATTTATACATGTACTTCGTATTTTGTGTTTTGAATATTTGCACCAAATGTTTTAGAACTTATAAGCTCAGCTGACTGAACAATTGGTGGGAGAAATGTAACCATGCATGTAAGAAATGCCATATTGAATATTACGCTACATCTGACATTAGAAATCCATGGTACATCCTGTGACAATCATAAAATCATATAATTTCATGTGACGGTGTCAACAAAGATTCTAATTTATGAAATATAATAAATGGTAAAATGATGCATACATGATTTGTTAAGAATCTTATCGAGCAATATAATTTTTCATGGAGCATAATCTTCAATATCCATACCAAACTTGTAAAATAGTTGTCTTTTTCTATGTATAATGAATGAGGGAAATGATCCAATTCTATGCACCAAATGTAAACTAATATTGATAGGAACTGTCCTCAGCGGAAACTTATACTGTATAAGCATTGTTTCCTTGTGCTGTGCTGTCTTACAACTTTTTGCTATAGACACATTAGTGGACTTATTAGGTTGGAAAAGGAACATGCCATAGCAGAAAATCTTTGAAAATTTCTTTCACATGGACATTTTCTAAGTAACTAAGAGCTACATCTACATTGTATATTATTATATTATCATATTTAATTACCTGCTGATCTCTTCCTTTCAGCAAAGAATTTATTGTTCGTGGATAATATTGGATGCTTAAGTAGACAAATGGAAAAACCTCAGTTTGAAATTGTTTTTGATCACCATGCTATTTGACAAATCCATTTGCCATTGTCCTGTGAATTTATTATACAGCTCGTCTTTGAGGCTTTAGTAATGGTATTCATATACTACTCAAGTAATTTACTTAGAAGTAACTCGGCTCAATACCAAGCCTTGTGTTAATAAAATCAAAGTTTGATGTTTGGTGTGCAATATGTAATACTCAAATGTTATATTTCGCAAAAACATCAATGCGCGTAGACTAGTCTTAGAACACAGTGCTGTTTTAGTTGCAACAATTCACAAGAATTTTGAAGTAACAAAATTACACTAAATTTGGAATTTGTTTTTGAGAGTACAAGTTTTTACAGCAGTTACAGCTCACCTAGCTAAGTGTTATGGAAGAACGAAAGATAAATGAGTAATTTGCATTGGAATTACCACAAGTTGGGGAACTGTGCTTTAGTGCATGTGTAATGCCCACAAGTATTGTTTCATTATGATGATTGACCTGCATATGATTTATTCAGCATGTGGCAGACTGTTTGAATCATTACCTAGCAGGTGTGTATTTGTTCTTTCAATAAAAATGTGGAAAACGAACCTGTACTTGATCAAGATCATGGCACGCGCAGATTTGGAGAAATCGCTGGCTACTTACAGCTATAATGTGAGATAATGAGTTGAGTAGAAGAGATGTGCAGCTAACCGCACAGATAAATTGGGGAAAAAACCCTGAGCGTCCGACAGCCTTGACAATCACAACAGAGTGATTGTCGGACAGGGAAGTGCCATTGTAGCGAATCAAAGAGTGGAATTTTGTTTGTTCGATCTTAAGGACTAAACTGAGAAATAGTTTGGATAGTTTATTGTGCGCGCGGTCAGTGTGGCGGTGTACTGTGGGCCGGGCGGGGGGCTCATGCCCGCCCCCGCCGGGGGCTTCCACATGGTCAACACGCCCCCGGCTTTTGACAGCCATGGATGGTTCTCGGAACCTCTCAGGGTAAATCAATGTCTTTATATAATTTCTGTGTTTGTTGGCACCTTATGTATAGTTTTTAACTGTAAACGTCACTAAATATGTGTCTGAAATTGGAAAAAAGCTCAAATTTGAAATATGATAATCTGGCAACAGCAAACCATTTGTCTATTTTTAATGCTTATTCTTAGTGTCTTTTCTTGTTTTATGTTTCAAGCTATTTTATGAGGTCACATCAGGTCAAATCTGAAGGTCATATCAGTGTTCTTATGAAATAATATTTATGCTGGTATGTAATAATTACAGTCCACAATTTGTTTAATCTTATTGTATTCTTTTTCTATTTTTCAAAGAGGTGCTATGATTATTCACTCGCCTTTATTTTAGCTATAGCTTCATCTCAAGCTATTGCGATCAAAATTTATATGATGCTTCATTGGAGTGATAACAAAAATTGATTAGTTCTGGAGAACTTTGGCCAACTGTAAAGGATGTTGTGGTTGTTTTTATGCCAAAATATGCTACATTCAAGCTTGTTACCAAAGTTTAGGAAAACTATTTAACATCTCATTACCAGACTGGAGATAAGTCATCGATGGGTATATCTCAAGACCTGAGTAAATTATGGTGTACTTTGGTCGACTTTTGAGGGCATTATGGGTATTTTCATGTAGAATTTTGCTATATCTAAGCTTGTAACAACGTTTAGGAAAGACTTATGTAATCATAACCTTAGTTGAGATTCATCGGTGGATATATGTGAAGACCTGATTAGATTTTGGTGTACGGTAGTCTTTTTATAACTTACCTGCCTACAGTTCGTATCATTTATACTGAGTTCTCAATTTTCGTTTGTCATTTGAAAATTGCCATCTCTCTTTGCCTATTCTATAAGAACCACAATGGCTCCATTTTGGTGCCATTATGGACGTATATTGGTTTCTGCCTCATTATCCATTATTGGCACCTATTTTTTGTGGACCATAATGTCTCCTACTTGGCTATTGTTACCCCACTACAGGTCACACTGTTACAGCTGGAGTGAGCAAATTCAGTTTTTACGTTTGAAATAGTAACCATTGTGCACTTACTTCTTATGGACCACAATGTATGTTCTTCAGAAATAGGGCAGGTGACTTGATAGTTTCCTATTGTTGATTCTTCACATGCCAGTGATTTTCATGGGCTATTGCTAGTTAGATATTGTTCAACAATCGAAGATATATCATAAATAAGAATAAAGAACTACCGTTTTAAAAAAATGTTTAGAACTATATGGTAAATGAGGTACTAGTATGTGTGATGGGAAAGTTTGTGGTCACTGTATACTTTACCTATTTTCCTTCGAAAATGTATGAGGTCTTTGCATGCTAACCACTTTGAAGTTTCTGTCAAGTTTTCATCAATCCAATCTTTTTGTGTGTGTGCTCAGAATGAAATGTTTAAAGAAGAAAAAAATCCAATCTGTTTTATTATTTAGTTCTCATCAATTAGTAATGTGTAGTTGATGTGTGAACTATTATTGTTGTTGAACATAAATGTTCTACGTATTTCACTACAGAGATTTTTCCCCAGGTGTGTTCCCCTGAAACCTTATGCTGTTCTGTTATTTATATCATGAACTGAATTAAAATCAAGCTTAAGTTAATATAATTTGATTCAAGGAATTTATGTACCAGGTACATATCATTTAGTAGTGTAAAGTAACTTCGATTTTTCACCTTAGGGTACTTCAGGGGTGAATGGGTAGGGGCATGTAAGGTCCAAAATCATACCCCACCACCGCATCAAAACTATTAAGATTTATCACAACTTAAGTGCAATCATAAACAATAAGGTAAAATGTGACTATTTACTACAGCTCGATAATGCAAAATCACATGAAAATAGAGCTAGAGATATTGAACCCTTAGTGAAACTGGCTGGAATGTTGAAGTCATGACCACTAGTGAAACTGCGGGGTTGAAAAGGTGACCACTGTCAATGGCATATGCCGTATAGGGCGACTGTGGAAGTACCCCACCCCCACCTTCCGAGCATGATGTTCAAAATGTAAATTATGTATGTGAATCAGAATATATTTAAAAAATCAAGGTATATGATTACATGTTGTTAATTACACATGCACTTTGTGTTCAATTAGCATAGAAGTGTTTTTTATGTATTTACTAACAGTAGGAAGTAAGGATGTACTTGAAATATTATTTATGTTAATTCAACTGACAAACTTGATACAAGTAGGTGAAGTAGTATAATAAGACTGATGAGCGAAATAGGACCATCATGGTCCTCTTGTTTACTGTTTATTTTAAGTTTTTAAATATTTAATTTTTGATATATATATTTTTTTCAATTAAGAATTTTTGTTATTTTTTTGGCAAGAACACTATAGTCTTGAAGTACTTTATTGATCGTGTACAAATTTGGATGATTTTCTAATTTGAATAAGTACAAAAAATATCAAAGTTGAAACTTTTTTAATCATCTAAGCAGAAAACAGCAATCTACAAATAAGGTTTTTTGAAAATTGTAAACAATCAGAACTGATACCTAGATTTTTAAAGTTGAGGATACCAATCAATAGTTGTTTTGATGAAAAAACAATTGATGACTTCCAAAAACAGTTGGTGAAAAAGAGCTTGGCAATGCAAGAGAGGATAAAAAGAACATTCAATTGCACTTGGCGTAAAAAAGGAATCTGACTGGAGGCGTTGTAGATGACATAAAACCCAACACCAAGGAGACAAGAGCAGGGCCCTGACCATCAAGATTTAGATGTTGTCAGGGCCTGCTGGTCTATTAATCCTTAATCATTGTGTTGTTATGTTTTGATTCATGTTCTGTATTATATATATATATATGTAATATTAAAAACAGTACTGTTTTGTAGTTTAAGTTTATCCATTTTGCATTATTTTCCGAAGATGACCGGAAGGTCGAAAATATTTCATTAAAATGTGAATAAAAAAGATGTTGGTTCTATCATTTATCAAAAAAAAAGTTGAAACTGTTAATTTATTTGTCAGCAATGTTTTTCACACACGACGCCGGTTGTTTTCAGGACGAGTTCCACCCGTTCATCGAGGCGCTGCTGCCCCACGTGAAGTCCTTCGCCTACACCTGGTTCAACCTGCAGGCAGCCAAGAGGAAGTACTACAAGAAACATGAGAAACGCATGTCCATGGAGGAGGAGAGGAGAGTCAAGGAGGAGCTCCAGGTACACGCAAACCGCGATCATTTCCTTGAACGAGTTCATCGTGTTGGAATACATATATATATACATTATTTAGTTCATCTTTGCACAACACAAACACAATTTACCGTTGACAGTTTCGGCCACTACTGTTGCCATTTTGAAAATGGTAACAGTAGTGGCCGAAACTGTAAACGGTAAATTGTGTTTGTGTTGTGCAAAGATGAACTAAATAATGTAAACCCCTCCCATGCTTATCAATTATTTTGATAGTATGACTTACATTTGATAGTTAACGTTTCTCATTCCCCTAGAATGAAAAGGCAGAAATCAAGCAGAAGTGGGCGTCGCGGCTGCTGGCAAAACTACGTAAAGACATCACTCAGGAGTACAGAGAGGACTTTGTCTTGAGTATTACGGGGAAACGACCCCCGATCTGTGTTCTCTCAAACCCGGATCAGAAAGGAAAGATGCGGCGGATCGACTGTCTGCGACAGGCGGACAAAGTGTGGCGGCTCGATCTCGTCATGATCATTCTCTTTAAGGCCATTCCTTTAGAGAGCACGGACGGCGAGCGCTTGTCCAAGTCGGTGGACTGCTTACATCCCAACCTGTGTGTGAATCCCCACCATATCAGTGTCACGGTGCGAGAGTTGGACTTGTATCTGGCAAATTTTATCCATAGTTATGGTGAGTCACTGAACCTTTGAGTTAAATGTTAATCAGATCATTGTGATTTTTTGCCTTCATGCGCAGAACTTACGTGATAAAATATAAATGTGGTTGTTTATAATTGTGATCCAAGTTTTGCTGTCACGACTTTACATTTTACACCAGGTCATTGTGCACACTTGTAGGTCAATTGATCATTTCTCAAGTATTTACATTGCACAATGCTTATCACCGACACAGTCACATCACGCCATGACCTGTGTCTGCTAATTAACGTGTAGGTGTCACTGAGCAGCGTGCAACTACTTAGGGATGGGTTTGCTCAAAACCCACCACCAAACTTGACCGCGAATCGAACCCATGACCTTCTGGTCACGAGTTGGCCACAAAAGCACACAATAAAAGAGGCTGGAATGTTGAAATTATGAAAATATGTTTGTATTTCACAAACCTAGAAACTCAGACTAGATTTATGAGAGTTTGCTTATATTATGCACTATTGGGTTGTATGTAGAATTTTGTTTTGTTTGTAGAATATTCCTTCAAGACTTAAGAGAAACTAGTTGCGCAGATAAAATTGTACTCTCGAGATTGTATTTTTGAATTTATGAAACCCGAATCATGATATCCTTATATTTTATACTTTGCTTATAAATCATGCTCTACTGGTCAGGTGCCACATCATGTGCAAATTTGATAATGTCTATGCTTATTGCAACATACAGATATGCATGAATTTTGTAAGAGGTCCATATTTATGAATGAAAGGTTGAATACTGTTGAATGCTACAGCAATGTGTGAGATAATATAGGAATTGTATTGCATCGAGCATATCTTGGCATAGAGTGACCTGATCAAATGGCAAAATAACCAAACAGTACGTATCCTAACATTGTCTGTTTTGAAAAAAAAGATTGTTAACGGGTATTACAGTTTGGATTGACAGGTGTCTGTCGGTGCTGAACGAACTCGTCCCTCATAATTTGCTCAGTGCACAGAACACTGATACTTGCTGATAAGGATGTTTGTGTTACAGTTGTAATATGGTGGGTGCTACCCAGGGAGTTGAGAAAGATACTGTGTGATAAGAATGCCAATGACCTGGTGTTTAGAGTTGTGTGATCCTGCATGGCAAAGATACAAGACTGTTAGCCACACGTGTACATTTATTCTATATTTAGTGTGCTGTTGTTTACATACTGAACGAGGTTCAAATCCAATGCTGTAAAAATTGGATATAATCAACAGCAAATTTCTTTTCCATAAAAAATTGATCTGTGATAGCTCGATTAATTACAATCTTGTGTTTATAAGTGTTTTATTATAAAAATAAATCAACTTATTTAAATAATTTCATGATCGGTACGTTAGTATAAAAAAATCCTTTAATCTTTTATTATCATATTTTATTTTATTTTTAATTCATTCTATTTTATCTTTAATTCACCTGTATAACTTAAATTTATGTAATTAATCTATGCGTTATTTCCAGTACCAGGTAGCGGCTTTGCGTGCACCCCGGAGATGAACGTCAATGAGCAAGATATCAAAGGTGCATATTTTGTTTTTTGTTTTACTTAGTAATGGCAAATGTTTCTTAAGATAGTTTTTTTTGCATAATGTACGTACTGCTCTAAAAATATTTCATTGGTATGGGGTCCCATGACCAAATTGGCATAGATTTCATTTATATTAGTGCACAGGCTTATTAATTCTGTCCGTCCATCCAGATTGTTACCCCTTTACAAGTCACATCGTTTGAGCTAGATGCTCAAATTTGGCATTTCAGTTGTAAATGGTGACCACAAGAACCCTATATCCCATAGACCTAAACGGTCTATATTTGGGTTCATTATTTGGTCCATTTCAGACTGTTATCAGTCTACAATGCGCATTGTTTGAGCAAGGGTGGTCAAATTTATTTTGACAGTTGAAAATGGTGGTCCAAATTCTCAATATTTTGGTCTATTCCTGACCATTTATTGATTATTTATTCCTGGTCCATTTATTATTGCTACCCCCATACACGTCGCATATAATTTTGTTCTGATGTGTAAGTTTATCCTGGTTCTGTTTGATATTATGCATCAGAATCATTTTTAAAATTCTATTTTACACAGCATTGTATGGATCCATGTTTATGTTTGACATGCACTACATCTTCATGTCACGTCTGACTGTTTATGTGATGCACACACGACAGTGGAAAGTAAGAAAGACAAAATTTCTTAAGTCCTGGTTCTGACCAGATAGTAACTCTTTTACCCCACTTCTGTTGGAGAATGCTGACCTTTCTGTACCTATTTAATATGAACCACAATAACCCGTGTTTGGGATCACTCTGACTATTGGCTGGTTCCTGGCTTTTTGCACCTCATGGTTCGAGCTTTGATTGATTAGATTTGGTTTGTAAGTCACAATACCTTATGGTACCTAGTTCGTATGGACTACAACGCTCCTATTTGGGTGACTACAGGCATCACACAGGGTGAAACGCGGAATCAAGTGACCTGGTAATAGCATAAACCACCCCAAAGTGACAGCTGATGCAATATTTTTGAGCTGAGGATCTTCTGTTGTTGGTCTCGGTTACTAGAGCCATAGGTCACTAGACGTCCAGCACCTTACGGCCCAGTGGACTTCTAGCTAAAAATCATCGATTGAGATTGTTTATTTCTATAGTCAGATAAATTTATTGTTACTTTACAATATTGATGGAAGGAGCCCCCATCTATTACGTGGCCAATTAACAGCTCTTCACAAATAAGTAAACTTGGATATGATTTAAACTACATTTAGGACTCTATTTAGGAAGATCTTTTTCTCTGGAAGCGTCAGTAATTTAACCTGTGTCCATTCACTCCAAACTTGGCCCATTGTAGATCAGGTGAATGTGGCAAATGTGATTAGCGCCGCGTGTGCGGTGATTGTAGTGTGGCAACGACACTGTTAGTGGCCGGTGCCATCCATACTGCCCCCGCCCGACATGTGTCATTTTGTACCCTGTACATCCAAGACAAAGGCTTTTGGACATTGGATAAGATTTACCTTTGCTCGCTACATTTGCTAACTTTATTAAGAAAGACATCAAAAGTTGGCGAAGGGCACAGACATTGTAGCTATACTGATGGGGAGGGAGAATAATGGTTTTGTCCGTGACTGTAGTTGGGGAAATGGAATTACTTCGTGTCCACTACAATTAACCTTCGCTTGATGTTTTGCCCCAGATGAGTTGATCAATTATTCGTGGACTCGCCACTCTGATTGGAGGCCTTAATATGAGTCTGTGCTTTTTACTTAATGGTATTGACCATGAAAAGCACAAATCAGTTTGGATTTGTGATGTATGGTTGAGAGAAAGCGGTGTGTGGAGTCCCTAGCGACCACCAACTCGACTTCCATCACATTACTGTGGCCCACGAGACTCCTCACCTGCTCAAGTCTCTCCACCTCTAAACATGCAATGCTCCTTTTAAAGAGTGAATATTAAGGTTGAAGTTCACAGAAGCAATAACACTGCATTATATGCATTATGTATTGTGATATTGTTGATTTGATACTCACAAGTCATATGATTCTTCCATTAATCTCACCTGAGCGTGACTTGTGATCATTTAACTTTCTATTAATGCAATATTCTTGATGATGTGCACACATTTGAATGTTATGGAGGTCGTCTATATCAAACGTTGGACAATCAGTTGAGTGATTAGTCTCCTTTGCTTTTTTAAGCAAAAAGAAGCATGCTTGGCATCAATCAAATTCACTTGCTTAAAGCATCGTACGGCTTTGATTTTTAGGCATGTGAGGAGGAGATCTCCTGTAGTGAGCATGACAAGTGCTGTCAATCTGCAGACTGAGATAAGAGCTTTTTTCACATCAGTCTAGCATTTCATTAAGGAGTAGGAAATAACAGCTAGGCCTTGAGGGTTTATGTGCTGAGTCTGACCTTTCCCCCATGGTTTGAACAGTGAAGAATCTGCTGCTAGTGGAGAGGCCTCGGTATGATCCAACATGGTAATCAGATACATCAGCTGTAACAGCAGAGATCAACCTGCTGATGTAATCGCCTCTAAATTGTTCTGCACAGCAATTGGTGTGATTATTGACTGACATTTCACATTGCCGGGGCGCTCTGTCGGGACCTTGTTATTCTCTGCCACTAGCTGATGTGATCCACGTGCCGGGTTATTTTCCGTGGCCGCTGCTGGTTCCTGGTTAACACCAATAAGTCACCTGCTATTAACAAATAATAAATATTGGCATAAGCCCCATAAATCTCATTAGACTTATCATTAATGATCCAAATGGCCACGTCGATGTTCACTGAGTTAGCGATAATCAGCTGCAGAACTCACCACTTGACACTCACTATTTTTTGTCATCATCATGTGTCAGACACAATGGGAGGTTAACTCGGGGTGATGGAATGTTCATCACATTAATATGAAGATGTTATTTAAAATTTAAAATTATCTTTTCTGTAATCACTGAAAAAACATGCCAATCTTGTTTGTGTTTCAAAATTGTCACTATCAGCGCATTCCTATAATTCCTACACTGTACAGGCGTTTCAGCATAGAAATGTCTGAAATCAACAACAGACAGATATTTTATGCAATCACCACTTTGTTTACATGTAGTTAGTGTAGTGTTGATAGCTGACTGTATTTAACATGGATAACATAGAATAAGTGTTACACCCACGTTATTGTTTTATAAAAGTGCATTTGTACATGTGATAGTGATAATCAGTATAGTACAATATTTGTAGAGTTATTTTGAGATAGTATTTATTTTTACAATAGGAAGTTTCTTTCAAGCAGCTAGATGCAAAATGGATTGAGACAATTTCAAAACACTCACTTGATACTTGACTAGAAGACCTTAAAATAATGAGCAGTCAATCAAGCAATTCATTTTTGCATGGTTTAATTATTCCTCAATTGCTCCAATGCAACATTTGTGTCTGTTTGACCAATAACGCTAAGTAACTTTTTTAGGCATAAAAAACAAAACAAAATCTTATTAGATGAAGACTCTTTTTGTTTGATAATAGGTATATTTTTGTCTTTCTTTGAAGCATATTTTTTGTCTTTATGCAAGACAATGAGAAATTTGGAATGGGGCAGGTCAAAATTGTTTCTTCACATCTCATTAAAAACTTAGTTGGAATGGGTAAATTATTATACAAATGATGCCTGTGGGACTAGACAGGATGGAAAACATAGCATCGATATAAGGAGCCCTCAGTTTGTTATACTATTTTAGAGTGATTGTCTTACCAGTTATGATTATTTTTTCAAAATTAGTGGAAAGTAGAGAAAGGTGATAAAAATATAAGGAATTTGCTATATTTTGTGTGTTCTACAAACCTGTTCATTACTGTAACTATATATAATATGCTCATACGCTGTTCTGTGCTCAAGTATGCTTTTTGAATGGTTAAGGTAAATCGTCTGCCTAGGTAATCTTCATGTGACCTGGTGTTTTAACAAGGGTTCATACTGCCTAATAGACTTCTCCATTTGGTGCGAGCATTAGGGGTGCGTTGTTTGATAATCTATATGGTTCTGGATATCTTGTCACCTATGCTATTCAACAACACCAAAATCAGTGGGCCCCATGTTCGATTGAAGGTTGTTTTTGGCGATAAATAAGTAGATCTTGGACACTGCCATTTAAAGTTCTATTTGCCAGCATTATATGATGGGGGTTGAATAAAGATTATTGGGATATAAATTAAAAGTTCACAATCCGTCAAGGTATCGTACAACGCTGACACATATTTGCTACTTTTTACAAAGCTTTGTAATAAATTTTAAAAATGAGTAGACCTTTCCCATCAAGAGTTTATATGAGAATAAGAAGCCAAACATTTGACTAATCTGTTCTTTTCCTCACCACCCAATAAATAATTGAACACATATATTCAGAAAGGAGTAGATTATGTAAAGAGTGAGATCAGAAATATGAATGATATATTTTGGTATGTGAAAAAGAATTAAGAAAATGAAAGGCAACAACTAATAGGCTTCTCCATTTGTTGCGAGCATTAGGATGCGTTGTTCTTGATATCTTGTCACCTGCTATTCAACAACACCAAAATCAGTTAAAGTTGATTTACTTGGTCATTTAAAAACAGAGTATAACATTTGTTCAGGAGAAGTTTAGATAAAGCAAATATACTTATTGTTTACAACCTCTAAATGTATTTACTTGTCCAATGAAAATTGTCAACTCATAAATCATGAATATCTGCAAATATGTTTATAGGTGTATTGCCACAGATTTTGGCTCGTGTGAGAAGTGGTGAGATTGATGCTCTGTGGCGGCAGACTGCGCTGTGGTCACACATGCCGCCCCAGGCAGCCACCGCCTCCGGCCACTTACAGTATAATGGCCTCTCTTTGTTAAGTTTGGTACAGCTCCCGGCAGCAGCCAGACATTGTGCACGGGAAATTCTCATATGATGAGCTCATCAACACAAGGCATTGGTCCTTATTGTTGACAAAGTTTTTGTTTCAATGTGGGCTTTGGTGGTAGTTTTCTATCCTTAAACTACATGAAGATTGTCATGTTTGTCGGTCTGGCTGTCATTATTCTTCTTTTACGGTCATTTGCTGTTTTTATATGGTTTATCAACGTGTTTTTACATATTTTCAAAAAAGATACACACTTTGAACCTTCTCTGTTACTGACTGCTTTTAAGAGTAATTATTTGTTCAAAGGTTGGTATAATTTCACTGCGCACAGTCTAACCCCCCATTTCATTGAGTGCAAGACAGCATCCGACGGGCATTGCGTTGGCGGCAAATGCTTATTCTGTTGATTCGGCTTGAAATCTTTGATATTTCTTTGTCGGGTTAACCCTCACATTTCATTGCGCTCCAGATAGGAAAAGAATGCCCTCGACAGCGCATTTTTGCTGCCCTTGCAGCCCCAGGCAGGACAGAGCCCACAGTCCACACGGTAGGACGCTGCCCATACAAGACATTGATCCATAATCGATCTGTAACCTCCTATCGCTTGAATCTTGCTTGAAACTTCTCAAGTGAGGTTTTCAAAAATTCCGCAGGACACCATTAAAAATTCAGCGGGAATCAACCGCACCTCAACAAGATTTGCACCTCGATTGCCCCAGTGTAACCATGACAACGCCGGAATTCCCCTAAAATGCGCTGGCATGAGTATTTTTTTCATATTTGGAGGGCAATGATGGGGTAACAGCCAGTTTTCATTGTGCTGCTATTAATTTATTCACAAATCTACTGGGTCAGAGCCAGCAGAATGTTGTCATTTCTGCTCTGTGATCTACTTTCATGTTTCCAGTGTTTTCAAACTTTTATGCTTATAAATGGTTTCACTGGAATCCTCTTCACAAGTTATATTTACTCTACGTGAAAGCGTAGAGTAAACATGAGAAATGTAAAGTTTTAATGTTCAAAGATTTCACAGCAATAGTTCTTTGAAAAAATAATGTTGCAAGTTTTGTTTCCATCTGATTTTGTGACATATTATTCTTTGAAAGTATATAGAATATTACAGTAACCATTTTTCTTTGCAAATATATGTCATATTCATCTGAAAGTTCAAACATGAATTTCATAAAGCTAGAATAAAGACAACTATTGTTGCTGTTTGCTGTGTCTGCTGCTCCTGCTGCAAATAGATGTGCCATGGCGAACTGACTGGCATTGTTGTCTTCATTTAAATGCCCTTTGGCAATAGTTTCACAGATACTAACATTAGGTATCATTGAACACTGGATTGTCTGTCATACCGTTAGTACCGTGTCAGGCTCCAGCCTGTCAGTGTAAAAATAACTATAGTATACCAGAAACCCAGCTTTTCCCCTATAACTTTTTAAATGGAACGCGATTTTCAAAAAAATTACCTTTGTTGGCACAGAGACCATCCTGATGTAACCACGTAATCATCCAGAATTTGATTTATATTATGATAAAATAAATATTATGCTGATTTTGGGGTAAAAGACTTTAAAACGTTTGCTATATTTTAGCAGACGTGATGCATAATGTATGCTGCACAACACGGTTGGTAAAATTAGTACGCCAGTGCAGGAAAATCGCATGTGCGTTGTTGGAATATCATGGTCCTAGACAAAATGGACCGGCAATCTTCTTCGTGCGTTTAAATTCCGTATTCTCACCCTCAAAGGGGGTTGGATTGGCTTATGGGTGCTCGTAATTTTAAAATCAAAATACTGAAAGTACTGAAAGCCGGGCTTAAATAGAGGAAGCAAAATCGAAAGTGAACGAACACAACACACCCGTTGTATTGCTACTAACGTTGTGTGATTAACCACAAACCGAAAATTAATATGTGACGATATGACAATCCGTTTTGTCGGAGAAATTGCAAACTGCACGGGAAATTGTGCACTATATTGTGGAACACAGGTTTTTGATAAGGCAGTTGAGTCGTCAACTTCCGGAACTGGTCTTGGCGACAAAAACCGGGGCAACTGTGTTCGCCTGCGATTTAAACCACCGGAGTGAACAAACAAAACACTTCCCACATATTGGCGGGATTCCTTGAAACGCCCTTTGTTTGGCTCACATATGAATGTGGTCACACCAAAATTTTTTTAAATTATTGCTATCATAAAATATAGCTGTATGTCTAATGCACAGGCTATGAAATAATGATCAATTGAATTATCAAAGGTATATTGATTTACAATATACAAGTGATGGATGAGTTGGTCTACTAGGTATTTCATGAATATCTCCTATTATCGTCCATTGCATACAAGCCAGTCACCATGGATGATGATCTAGGAATATAAAATGGTTGACTAATCATCACCTAACTTCAGATTAATCATTGGTGGGTATATACGTTTGTGATATCCTGGATACTCTGTGGGGAGTTGAGAAAGATATAGTGTGAAAAGGATATGCCAATGACCTGGTGCAGATGTTAAGTCGCTAGAGCATGACAAATTGAATCATGACTAAATGAACATATTTACATTTGCATGTACATGGCAAGACCTGTTGGATTTTGGTGTGATTTGCTCTAATTTTGATAAAGTTATTATTGTCTTTTATTCTAGATTTTATTATTGTTAATTTGTGAACAAAGTTGAGGAAAATCTATTCAAGCTATTGCTATAAAAGTTCATAGGTTGCTTCAATGTGGTGGTTAATGGAAGAACTGATTTCATTCTGGTGCACGTCGCCTACATGAAGGCGTTGTGTTTGTTTTTATGCCAAATCGAGCTTGCGATCAAAGCTGACCAAAGATTTTATTACCTTATCATCAAGAAATTTCAGATTACATGTGTACATATCGACGGATATATTTCAAGACCTGATTAGATTATTGTGTGCTTTCGTCCACCTTTGAGGAGGACATTGTGTGTGTTCTCATGGTCAAGTGATTAGATTCTGCTGTACTTCCCACTTTTGAGGACGTTGTGGTTGTTTTTGTTGTAGTGTCTGGTAACCTGCACGCGGGGGTGTCCGGGAACAGTAGCATCGTGGCGAGCGGCGTCTACACCTCACAGGAGCTACTCCGCATCACACGAGGTAAAATGTGTGGGCGAGAAATATTGCTATTGGCATGTAATTTGTAGATGAGCTAAATTCTGATAAAATTACCCGAAAATAAGTATAAAATTAAAAAATATATATATGTATATCACTGATGTATATCCAATATTCTTTATATTACATGCACATAATACATACTCTAAGACTGATTTTAAGTATAAATCAGAGATTTTGAAAGGTATAAGAGTCTCACATATGAAAGAATGAAATGTTGTACATACAAATGTTAACATAACAGATGCGATTAAAAGTCTTAAAATGGTGTATCCCTATAATAGGATTAATGCTCAAATTTAGAATACAACGGAAAACGAGAGAAAATAACTGATTAAAAAAAGTGTCAAATTTGACGAGGTAACCTGGGAAACCACGTCACGACTCGTGTTTTCTGGATACTTCTAATCGAAGCATTTTTGGTGTTAACCAATGGGCTTTGTTCAAAAATTTGTTAAGGAGAAAAGTTCCCATTTCAATAGTAATTCTCATATTTGGCTTTCAAAAATCACGTATAAAGGATTTATCTCAAAATTAATATGTATTAGTACGTCTTTTCAAGTCACTCTGTAAATTGGCAAAGGCATTTTTTTAAATATCTTTATTATTGTATATATGCTATGTTTCACATTTTAAACTCGGGACTGTAATATTTTACTAGGTATTCCACTAGTGTTAAATAAACTTATATGGTATACAATACATTAATGAAATCTATCTATTTTTCTTTTGCAGCCTCTATCACGAACCCCAACACTGGTATGGAAGGTTCGATCCACATGGGAGGTGCTATTTACGACAAACAACCGACATCCCTCGGTTATGTCACAAACTACCACACACCAAGCAACAATTTTCAGCTGGACCCCACATGCTTGGCTGCCATGCAGCAGCAGCAACAGCAGCAACAACAGCAGCAGCAGCAGCAGCAGCACCCGCCCCACACCCCGCACATCCACAATGGCGGTGGGGGTGGGGGTCCGGTCGACCCCGCCACTCTCAGTCCCCACCTGCCTCACAAGCGCGCGCGGCGGACCACGATGTCGTCTGTTGACGACGACACGGACTCGGTGGGCGGGGACGGGGACCAGGCCGCCTACTACAGCAAGTCACACGGCTCGCTCAGCAGCAGCGGCAGCTGGCAGCAGCAGCAGCAGCAGACAGACCAACACAACATGGCAGACCCAGGTAACGCAGTGTTTGAAACTCGCATCAAAAAGGTCGGGGCCAGCAGGGCCCTTTAATAGTTGGGGGCCCTGATCATAAGTTGAGGGCCCTGTCATGATGTGTGTTTGAATTGTTGGCTTAAAAAAGTGGTAAAGTATGGAATTCACTCTGACTAACCAATATTTACCAAAAATAGTTAAGGGACAGCAGGGCCCTCAAGTCCTGAAAGTTCAGGGTCCTGGTCAAAAGTTGAGGGCTCAGGGCTCTCTGGCCCTCTACTATTTCAAACACTGGGTAACGACGAGCTGCAAATGTCATTTACATCTCATTTATTTTGGGCAAAGGTGCCAGCCTACAATATGCCATTCAACTGGTATTTCTGGAAATTTATTCAGAAATTACTTGTGGCAGGTTTATGAGGGTTTGGCAGCGTTGTCTAAGACGTAACAAGTTAATGGCGTCTGACCTTTTTAATGTTTGGCAAAAATTCAAAGTTTACTTTTGTCGTTGCATATGTTTTTAAAAATGTAATCTGTAATTTCACCTTCATTATTTCATTAAAATCTTTAGCTATATATGTTGATATGTTTTTTATCCTGCAATATCACAGTAGAAATATTTTGAAATGTGGTTTGTCTGCTGATTGCTGCCACATGGTTGACCCAGACGGCCGTATCGTGTCGTCTCCTCCACAAAGTCGCACTTTTTTTGTCTGGCATGTTTTTTACCATGCAAAATCTTTATCTCTATTTATCTTTGCTACTATTGTTTTTAACTTCACTCTATCTGAGAAATAGATAGTAACACAAATATAATTACTAGGAGAGCTTTCAAATATATTTAGAAAGCAAATTATTTTCCACCTCAAACTTTTCACAAACAACTGCATGTAGTGAGATTAAATTGCATAAAATAAAATATTTAAATAGATATAAAATATATAATTTATTTATCTATATATACGGGTGCAATGTTATTGTGGGTAATAGATAAAACAAATTTTTACTGAGTATCTCGCCAGCCTAAACCCATACTTCTGTGGTCGAATGGATAGTATGGGAGAAAGTTATGTGTTTGATTCCCAGTCAGCTCTTGTGTTGAGCAAACTTGTTCTTACACAGTTGCTCACTGCTCCTTGGTATTTCCACATTAAATAGCTACACGACAAGTGAGTGAATGGCAATGTGAGTGATAAGCACTTTTGCAGTACAGTTGCAATGTGCTGTATGCTCCCCTAGTACTACCCAGGGAGTGGAGAAAGGTAGTGTGACAAGGATGCCGATGATCTGGTGTAATTGTCAAGTTGGCTGAGCGTATGGATAGTAGACCATATAAAACTTACACATTTATTTCAAATCTTTCTTTTCAACAGAGAGGGATTTCTGTTACTGTTCTGAAGACTTTAGATTGAAAATTGGGTTTGATAATAAGACTAAAAAACATGCTTTTAATAGTACTTGTCTTATTTGTATATATATTGTACCGTAAATCTTCTATTAACAGTCGGGCTGCTATTGGCATACTTCTTTGGAGGGGTGGGGGTGGGAGTAGGGCGTTTAGTAGAGGTAGGCGGTTAATAATGTAGATAAAAGTAAGACATAGCATTTTTGTTTCAAACAATACATGATTTTTTAGGAGCTTTACACTCTGCAGCCTCGTTATAATGCTTTATGAAATAGAAACAGATCAGCACATTGATCATTAAATCCTTTTATTACGGGTAAAGGGGTGGAGGGAGGTTTATTAGAGTTATGTGTTTAACAGAATACTTGCCACCTCAGGGGGGCGTTTAGTAGAAATAGGTTTGGGATTAGAAGATTTACGGTAAGTGACGAAATGAGCACAAACGGAGACCATAAGCATGAAGATGATTTTCCTACACTGACTGCTGATTTTGAAAACCAGTTTTCATACATTTAGGATGCATAAAAACCGTATGAATGTCGCAGCGTGAAGTAGAAAGTGTCTTATTTCTAAAGAATGTTTCCAATCACTAAAGAATACATAACTATATTGAGATATAAAGAAAACTTGACAAGTTGCCTCATTGACAACCAAACGGTTCACTCTGAGAAACTTCTATTTTACATTGTGCCAAGAAATTCAGTTGCAGCACCGTGAAATGGGTCCATTATATATTATTCTTCTCAATTTCCATACATAGTGTCATGAAATACAAAGTTATTAGCATTAAGAATGTGTGTGTTTGCGTGTGCTCACCTCCCGCTCGCCCCCCAGGTGGCAGCCTCGCCCCCAGCCCGGCCGCCCTGCACTCCCCGCACCTCAGCACCCTGCATGCCGCCGGCGCAGCCACCCCCAAGGCGGAGTACGGAGACACCCAGGGGGCGCCCACCCCGCCCCGCCCCGTCAGCACCCACACCCCGGCCACCGGTACGCCGCACTCTCACCACGCTTCCTTCTCACACGCTAATGCTACCAGCAACACCGTGATCTCTACAAGTGAGGCTCACTCCTTCACCCTGAAAGCTGGTTTTGAATTCTGGTGATGGGGTTGTTGACAATGACATTTCTTATACCATTTTATAGTATTAATACGCTCACAGGTATATAAAGTGTGCTTTTATGTTGGAGATTTTGTCTTTTTTTTTTTTCAAATTTTTGTGCACATTGAAAGTCTATGACTAATCAACAAACGGAAAACAATTGATAAGTAAGACCTTATAATTCTAATCACGCTTACAGTAAGCTATTTTCATTGTAAATATATTAAACGAATATATACGCCATGAAGTAACACGTCGGTGTCTGTAGGAGGGAGCCACCTGTCTGGGGACTCGGGCGCCTCCCTCAAGTACGGGCAGCACCCGGGCGGAGACACGCTCTCAGACTTCGTCACCCTCGTCTGCCAGGAGACCAGCAGCGTCCAGCAGCAGGTAACAACCAGCTAGAAACCAAAAAGTAGTGGCAAAAAATTGGTGTCAGCACAATAGTTGCGCATTCTGATTTCGTGAATCTATTTGCTTGCAAGTTAAACCTTCGTTTAGTTGAAGATCTATGTCTTTGTCGCTGCTCACTGATTTTTATCAGCAGCAAACATTTTTCATTTGGAAACATGCCCAAGGGTCATGTCAAGAAATATTGCTTTCTATGACAATTCATTTACTGTTCATGTGAATGTTTTTTCTTGGCTGCTCCCCACAGATGATATTTTAATAATTCATATCAAAATGACAATAAAAGATTGATGAGTTGCATGACGCACACATCATTTTTTTGTGTGGAAGGTATCATTGGTCTTTATGTCAATGACTTTATGATCCTTCAATCCCCATGTTATAATTTGGTGTTTTCATTAGGGACCTTATGGTGAAAAGAAAGATGGAAACTTGATGAACTTATTTCCCCTGATACTCACGTGCCATACTGTTGTAAAGCTTTATAGATTCATTAATTTTGATGGATCTTGGAAGCTGAAAAAGTATTAGTGTAAAAGTTAACATGAGGAAATTATTCTCATTTTATGTTATACTTCATTTGTGTTCATAAAAAATGAATGCTCTCATTGATTATTTTAACCATGAGTGGGATTGAACCCCCTTTCACTGCTCATCAACATTGTACCGTTTAATCAAATCCTAATCCAGCCAATCAAAAACAACTTCCTGATGAACTTACTGCAGAATGAAATTATGGAATATTAGTGGAAATATTTAAATTCTAATTGCCTAGGACTGTGTCAGCTTATTTCAATAATGTGAAGTATTAAAGATGATATTTTTTGTAATAATCAGTTTCTGTTTTCTGAATAGTCCAATGCTTCAAGCAGTCCTACTGCTAAGAGTCCCAGTAAGTTGCCTCAGTTCTACCCGCCGGGAATGCTGCCGCCTCCGCCCCCGCCGCCGGTGGCGCGCCCGGTGGCCATTATCAGAACTTCTGACGGGCAAACCACGCTAGCAAATACCTCCACGTCTGCCACTCTAAGTAAGTCTGCAAGGATCATTTCTTTTCTCCAAAAATAAGATTGTATACATTTTTTTATAAAAACCTGTTGTACAAGAAGCATGGGTATAAAGCTCATTACTAATTGATAACGTGTCACATAACCAGAGATGCACAGCTGGTTCAATGTAGGAAGGCTTTGCATGAAAAACAGTCAAATGTTTGTCCAACTTGTCTTTGCCACGTGGTCTCAGTGTCAGCAGCATGTCAACAACAGGGAAGGGTTCGCTCAACATTTGTCAGCTGTAGATAAACAATAACTGGAAATTCATATTAATCATTTTGAACGTGTAATAGACTTAAACCATGCTGACAGATGGAGATATTGTTTCTTCAACTAAGTGTGTGCATAATGTGTAGGTGAAAGGAAACCAATAACACCAAATAGCAAGGCTCATTGCAAGTTCAAATTCCACCAGCCAAGATTCTCTTGAAATGTTTTTCTTAACTCCAACTTATTTTTCACATCTTTGTATTTATACTTGGCTTGTGGTCATAGGCTGCATGATATTCACACAGAGGCTGCATCTATCATCCCCAGTCTATATACTTAGAACAAAATTATGGTAATGGCAACAATTTGACCGTGACTCTGGCGCCTCTCTGTGCTGTCAGCCACATTAACGACGGTGCTCTTTTTCCTTTCAAGCATCCTCCATCATCTCCCTCTCAACCACGGCAACAACGGGCTCGCAGGTTTCTCCTCCCTGCTCAAACCACAGTGGGCAGGGTGGCAGCAGTACTAGTACCCCTGGTGGTAGCACTAGCTCCCCCACCACACCTCCGGTAAATCGAGGTATTATGTCCAGTCCTTTCACTACAGTGTTACAGGCTGGCCGACCGCCGGAGCATGCCTTTGCACACATTCACCCTCAGCCCCCTCAGGTCAGTACGACGCTCACCGCTACTCACCGTGCTACACTGCTCTATTGTTTGTCCCCCACCGCATTATACAACACGTTTTTGGAATTTTGGCTTCGACCTCTGTGTCAGTCACTATTTTCGGTAACGCAGGGTTTTGGTACTTTTAGTATGTATGCAACTATGGATTTGTTTCATTTTAGAGTACTTCACCAGTGCATACAGAAGTTTAAGTAATTTCAAAATTTTTCGCATCGAAATTATGAGTAAATGTATAGTGCAGTGCAAGTATGGCCACAATTAGTAAGACATCTCTGTTGTCAAGGAAAATAAAGAATAATAATCCGTGGTAATGGAAGCCGCATGATCAGTGTTCTGCCGAGCTACAACAACTGGGATCAGTGACTGTAAAAATTCCGTAGTATTTGCTAAATCATCAAAGCAATAATTATTTTCAATTTAAGATAGTTTTATAAAAGCATGCAAAGCAATGTTACCTGAGGACTGACTATTCTGTATGGTAGAAGGCCGTCTACCATCTGACTGGGATGAAAGTTTCATTGTAAACTTAAACATGGGAAAAGGTGATGCCTTGGAGAAGGGAATATTCCATGGATTGAAACTTGTTGACCAGGTCATGGAGATACTGAAGAAGGTTGCAGCAAGGTTCATTTGAGGGATGGTCGATATTGCTCACTTCGAATACATAATCGACAATACGATGATCCACGGGATCTACTCTGTTCAAGTCAGCGACAATGTTAGTTCAGCCTCACTCTATGAAAGACTATATCCCTGGTCTACTGTCAATGTCAAGGCAAAGCCGGCAGCGCGAGGCTGGGAGCACGGAAGCAGTGGATGGAGCAAACAATGATTGTTGGCACCAGACCAAAAGCAACCAGAAAATCTTGCCGGGGTACCATTAAGGAACACTTGAAGGCCTCAAGATTGGAGATTTAGATGGCAAATGAAAGAGATGCACGGAGAGAAAAAAATGGGGACCTGCATAGCCCAGACAGCAAAGGACTTTAAACGTCTGATGATGACGATGACTGTTTTGATATTCTATTCTCAGATATCACATTTTGTTTGTGTTTATCAAAAATACTGCACAACATCGGATTTTTTCCCTTATCATACACCAGTCACGAATTATCATTCAACCAGCAAGGTTAATATTTCCTTACTTTTTTTGTAATGCGCTTGAACAGATTAATTTCAGAGGTTTAGTCATTTAACAGGGTTTCATTTTGCGATGAAGGAACATTATTATTAAGAAATTCAAATGGTTTAGGTATTAAGGCAACGCCCTTAAACATTCTTCATTAAAATTATACTGTATCAATTTTTTGTGTGCAACATTTCTTTCAAATATCCACATTGTGAGGTAACATTGAGACTATCCTGCTATTGCTCGGCAGAACACTGTGCATGAATTGCATGAATTGGACTTTGACCACCATAGGACAACTCCTTGACAACAGATTTAAATTATTTAATTCATTTTTGTATAAGCGTTCTTATTGGACTTAATTTATTAGATGAAAAAAATAAATTTGTGATGCAAGAAACATTTGTATATACCACAAACATTATAACCTGATTTGGGGAATAATATGTTTATAACTTTATAATCATCTTCTACTAATATTGGATCCTGATATAATCAATGACCTCCTTAGCAAGTATTTTGATATTTTCCCCATACAATGCAAAGCATATGCCAATAACATATGATTTCATGTGACAGTAAATTGTTGAAGGAGTTGCATGATATTTCTAGCTTCAATATGCATGGTTTAACAGGCCAACTCTTCAACACTGTGAGGGCTCTCAGATTTATAGAAAGATTTACAAAGTTAAAAGTGATCGCTCCGTTATTGTTCTGTTTAGTAGTAAATAAAGGTTTTGATAACTGATGAGAGCCTATTTATGAACTGGGGTAGTTTAATTATTATGCATTTACATATAAACATGTCCATCACTTTTTACATACGTTTGATCCCTCCACAGCAAATCTTCAATTACCCAAGTCTGAGCCCCTTGAGTGGTGTCATCAGCCCTACGACCTTCAGCCTGCTGGCGGCGTCGCCGGTGGTTACCCCACGTACCACGCCCCGCTCCACACCCACCCCCCGCTGGACCACGCCCTTAATCCTGGACGAGGATATGAATTACAACATGATGGTCAACATCGTATCTGGCAACAGCTCAGATAACCACGACCATGACATGGATCAAGGTACTATGGACATTGCCTGTTAAATATGCATCCCTTTTATCTGATTCTGGCTTTAACAAATGAATTAGAATGATTGCACTAGGGCGTGTTCAGTGTAAAGTGCTAGGTTGGTTTTATTAGTCTCCCTTGTTTCATCTGCGTTGATGTCCCGTTGCGTTGGCATCCCATAGAAACAGGTTCACTCATCGTCATATTTTACGTCTATATACGCAGTATATAGATGTGATCTGAAGGTCCTAATATCTGTGGAAGTAATTTTTAAAACCCAACCAATCAGAAGCTCCACTACTGAAATGTTCAGTGGTATTAATGATTGAATTTTTGGCACCGCTGCCAATTTCCGTGGGATTAGTTGGATCTAACCCACGGGTTAATATTATAAACATGTACATGAAAAGGCAGTGTGAATAATAAAGCTGTGCACCTCACGATGACGTTTACTGTATAAATGCTTTTAGAGCTGTAGCTTTGTAAATCGATTATTTTGAATTACCAGGAGTGACTATGGACGATAATAGAAGATATTCATGAAATACCTCATCGAACAACTCCTCCATCACTTTAGGTTCAAACTTTTGTCTCTCTCACGTTATTATACAAACGTAGTTTGCAATGATTTTAATATCAAAACACGTGGCTTTGTCCAAACAAAACAATGAAGTCTTGACCAACCCGTCCCTGTGGTGGTGTGTGCTAATGAAATCGGGTAGAGCGTTTTTTATGATAGAGGCAGGCATGCTCACAGAACCAGCCACGCAGATACCGCTGTATTAATGTATAAAGTATGCAATGTATTAAAGTTTTGTGGTCCATATATTGGTATAAATTACTTGACCGTGAAATGGAAAAAAGGTTCTGTATAATTTATGTGAAGTGTTCATTGCAGATATGATCAGTAATGTGGATTGGCAGAATGCAACTCAATATTGGAAACGAAACGGTACTTTAAAAATGGGATTGAGCTTTCTAGATCATGATTATTTTGCAGAGAAGGCCCACTTTTGTGAAACTACAAATTTTTTTATTGAATTATTTGGAACCCAGAATTTTCATCTTCGGCATAATGGAGAAAGCAGAAAAAGTCATTTTCTGAAAGATCATTAACTATTTATAAAATTCAGCATTGTATTTTTGCCAGTTTGAACACAGTTCATTACTAATATTCCATGTCAAATTTCTTCAGAACGATTTCTACACATGATGCCACATCCGGAATCCCTTGAGGTTGTGACATCTTCCCATCACCAGCCCAGCACCCTCCCGCCGCCGCCACCGCCTCATTCCCCTGTAGCGGGCGAGCGTCGGGTCCCCCCAGCAGGCGTCGCGCTGGTCACCAAACAAGAGCCTGCGCCGCCAACATCGTCGTCCTCATAACCACCCCCAAACTCCCACCATGTGTAGTAAACATAGTTAGGCAATTTGTTTTAGTGGGGAATTTGGTTATTCTCAAACGCTCTTGTTGCATTTCAAAAAGCCTTGGAACAAATGTTTCTATCTCAATAAACATATCATAGAGGTGCTTGTGGAAGTCTGGGGTTAGTGCTATAAATACCTCAGGAGGAACTGGAGTGACAACATTTTCAGATGGTAATTTGGTAAATTAGTGATTGCTCATAGCATTCTGTGTAAAATATATTTCGGCAACACTAACGAAGCAGCAGACATAGTCCTACTTGTCACATTTGACTGAGCGGCCTGGCTAACACCGCCACGGGGCACCTCACTGCTTGTAGCGCAGTTTAGCTTTTAGAATAATTTATTTTTGTACAGATGGAAGTTTAACAGTGAGTGTGTTAGCTGGGCGGCCACTGTCCCTGCCTCTGCTGGTCAACGTGTTGATATATCCTGCAGCTGTGATGTTGGAAACATTTTTGATCATCCTGTTGTTTTGTTGGAACAGTTTGAAACGTTGTTGGGCAACTGGATTTTCATAAGTGTTATTTCTGTTTTCTACAACTTGAATAATCCTGAATGTATGGCCACAATCGAAGAAGTGATATCTGAAAAATTAGAGGTGAATATAGATTAAGTTTTCTCTTTGATAGCAATATATGAAAACTAAGGGCAAGTGATTGGTAAAATATTGTTGATATATTGGAAAAATGGGAACATTGCGTGAAAGTTGTTTGCTGGCAAGTGTGTGTGCAGGTAACGTATAGTGAATAACCCTTGATTTTTATGACTTCATCATGTGTAAAATCCATTAATTATATATTCATCAATTTATCAACAATTCTCAAATTATACTACCTGTAAATTAATAACTAAGAATACTACTTGACAAGCTTTATAGTATTGATGAAAGTAAGTACCAGATAATAACCAGTTAATTAATTGTATTGATATGAAAATGTTAGAAGCATATAATTTAGATAAATCTTGCTGTGGATAATCAAAAAGTATGACATGTACATTGTAAATAGGAGGAATAACTTCCTGAATGAAAATCATGTTTTCAAATACATAGTGAAGTTGAAATTGAAAAAAAAAAACAGGGTTATTCACTATGTTTGATATTTAGCGGATTTTAATCAAAATCTATGCAATTATAGCTGTGGTAACATAAAATTCAATACCTGTATAAATGCTATAGCAACCTTGTTTTCTTGTAATGTGCTTTTAAAGAGTAAAATGTGCTGATATTTTTAGATATTAGCTCTCCTTATATTTATCGGACTGTTGAATAAGGAATCTTGTCAGGCTGCTTTTACTATAATGTTCTGATGTGTTTTTATACATTAGAGCAAATTTACTATATGGAAAGTGTCACATAATAGTGACAAACCATTATCTACCATAAATCTTTAGTTTCAACACCCTTTTTATCCGCTGCCTTTCAGAGTTCCCAACCATATCCGCTAACAAAAATGCCCTTCTTATAGTAAAATAAGACTACTGTCAAGCTCCAATAACACAATGGGAGCCATCGGTTTGAGGCTGGATGTATGCTGAACTAACATCACAGACTTCACATTGGCTAATACAAATGTTATAGTAAGAGAAATGATAAAGTAAGTACTAGAGAATTTATAAATCCAGCCTAAAATGGATACCCTGGCTTCCATTCTGTTATTGTAGATTCCCTCACTTATACATGTATGTTACAAGCAGACAAGACAATGCATGTTTTGTGTGATAAATATTGTATTTGACGAACACTTAATGCTGGTGATAATGTAAATTAAGTTTTAAAAAATCCCTTTTTCTGTGTATTAATAGTATATTTATGTCTGCTAGCCTATGAGAAATTCGAGCCTATATCTGGATTGTCACATGATTTAACTCTTTGCCGGTCGCTAAGGCATTTATACCTTAATGTATGGCTTAAAGTCTGCTGTAAAAAAGTAAAGCTGTCAAAATAGACTAATTTCAAGGGACTTGTCAAACCAGCGAAGGCGTTGGCAATTTTTTTTCAAGATGTTATGAGCTTTACATGTCAGTGTAAAATAAGAATCTGCATCGCATTTCATATCTCCTGGATAAGTTTTATAATATTTCGACACTTAAGTAAATATGTAGAACACGCAGCATCTAAAGGCAATGTCACACAGAATAAACTGACGAAACGCATATGTAGGACGTTTAGATTTTTTTCTTACATCGTACATCCATGTCTCGTATGTTGTTCATACGGGCAAATTATGTGGGATGACTTTAGGGGTAGAACCATCCGCCATAATAATTTTCATGCTTTTGGAATGTCCAAAAGAATTGGCATGGATGAATTTTCATATCGTGCATAGACTATAAACGATATTACCATGATACAACCGTAAATTGCATGTAAATCTTATGGGCATTACGCTATCTATCCCTTCTCCATCTGGGATGGTCAGCAGGCTAAAAAAACTAACTTAAACATGAAATGAAATTGTACATTTGCGGTGGTATTGGAAAATCCGTGTAGCATTTGAGCCTTTTAAGTGATTTTTGCATGGATAAATCATGTTACATCTGCCAATAAATTTTTTCTATGCAACCCCACGTATAGAAAAAACACCAAAACATTTCTACATATGTGTTTCATCAGTTTTCCCTATGGATGAAGATTGTGCTGCAAATGTATGTCATTCCTAAAAAAGCGGCGACCGTGAAAGAGTTAAACAGTTAGGGAAAAGTGATTATTTCTCAATGTGAGTCAAAATAAGTCTGGCAAAAATGTGAAAAAATGTGAAAAGTAAATGAAATGTGAGTGAACTTTGACAGTAGCGCAATTTAATCAGTCTTGGTACTTACTTCAAATTACATTTGAAAACCCCTCAGAATTGCTTCTAGAAGTATTAATTTTTTCTATCCGGATGCAATGTTAGCAGAGAAACTGTTGGAATTATCTAACTTTAACTAATGATTAATGAATGCAATATTTTTTATGTACATGCAGCTTTTGGGGTGTTGTTTTAGGAATTAATATCAGCAGTACCATAATTACATAAAATGTGATATACAAATAGTGCTATCTCTCCATGTTGAAATGATCATGGTCATTGCTTGTGTAAATTTGTTGTACCATGAGTCTAGGTCTTCCTTGTTACCTCTCATTTGTTGGTTTATTATGAAGTTATTAACCTTATAAAATTGCAATTATTATATTTATGTTACTAATATACTCAAGTTGAATTGTACTTTATTCAAGCAGCCATAATTTGTGGGCTCAGAATGGTAGAGTCGGGCAGTTTTATTACTTGTTATGGACGTATTCTGCAATTTTGAGTTAGGTCATATTCAATATTTTCAAGGAAATATTTTCATAACATTGGTAATTTAATGACCCCGAACATTTCGTAACGTTTGTTGTTAATTGCCTTGTAAATGTTTTGGGCATCAATTTATACAGATGCGCACAACGTAATTGCAAAATTATCACACATTGCATCGGTGTAAGTCAAAATCAACAGATCTAGATAGGTTAGAATAAGACAACAAAAGAACTTTTGTATGATGCTTTTTTTGTCACGGTAAACCAAGGTTTTTATCAATGCCATGTTTGTCCGTAGTTTGTTGTAGATGGTCAGTTATTGGTTCAGTAGATTATGTACATAAAACTTGTATAGAAAACTTATTTATTGAATGAGAAATCATGCATAGCCACATTCATTGTGATTGCTCAACTTTTTTACAAAGTATTAGTTGATGTAGCACGTGTAGTCCGTAGTGGGTTTATAGGGGATGCGGGGTTTTCTACAGATCTGGTTTGGTGTCAATCATTCATTGTGACTATGCATGAATTTTGTCTTCTGTTCACGAGGTGGACATATGTATGTGTACAGACAATACATCTAGGTAACTGAAGTGAAATCCTTTTATTTTATTTTATATATATATATATATTTATATACAGGAAATATTACTAAGCACTGTTTAAATGTGTGTATATATGTATATTTTTTTTGTATACCAGTATGTAAAATTCTGCTTAAAGTATAATTATAATCATTGAAAAAATTGAGATTAGTTGAGATCAACTTAAGAATACATGTTTTTTTAAAGCCAAAATTCTTTCATGAATTATCATTATCAGCTTAAAGTACTATTGGTTAAACATAAATATTATGTAGGTAGATGTTTTAACCAATGTAATGAAAACTTAGTCCCCTATTTCTTTGGGAAGTGATAAATGTATATATTGCTAGACATCAGTTTTTTTGTTTTTGTTTTTAAATACTAGATGATTATATTTTGCAAACTACCTCATTTTAAAATGCCATGGGAAAATAATCTAAATTTGTTTTCTAACCATGTGCATTTTCGTATACTATGATAGCCTGTATTCATGGAATCTTAAGTTGATTTCAAAAATCTTTGTAACAAAAATGGTTCCAATAATGTCCCAGTGGGAAATCTATGCATTCATTATTTTACAATGACACACATTATATTCTATGTATTCTTTATGCTCATTTTAGAAAACACAATGAATTTGCTTGTAAACTTTTTTCACACACCTAGCAATGTTTTAAACCCTGACAAAAAAATTAAAAAAATGCATCACTACAATATTGGACTTTGTTTATTCTATTATCTTTTACCACAGATTTTCAAATTGATTAATAGGTAAATTTACAATAATTTTCCCGTTTGCGTTTGTTGAGACTAATACATATGGAAGTTGTCTTGTCCGTATCCACTCCCTTTTCCAAAGTATTTTTGATATGGCCATATATCATGACTAAGTTTAAAATGTCAAAATGATAATAGACTTTAAACAAACATAAATGAAAAATGAAAAAAATTAGTGCACTACATGTGTGTGCATTATGAATTAACAATACAGGGTAATTTAATTGAACTACCGGCATGCGTATTTTCGCTGGTAGGCCTACATATACACTGTGCCGAAACGTTACATTCCTCACGAACAAGACTACACCAAAATGTAAACAAGTTTATAAAAAGCAATTTTCTTACTGAAACATGAACTATTGGTTGAAATGTTAGCATCGCATTTTTGTTAGTTCTTGTTGTTTTTTCTGTTTCTGCTGCCTTACATCCGAAAAATAAAGTCCTATTTTAAATTTAGATTTATTTGAACATGTTTCGGCATCTCCAGTGCCCTTCTCAACTTTACAAAACCAAATTCAAACAACAATGCCAATCCTATTTTATATCATCTCTATACTAAAATATCACATTATATTAAATTATACTATATTACACTAGTAGACGTCCACCGCTCCTTGCTCTGAGAGATACATCTTCAGCATACATACACTCATTCCTATTCCAATCAATCATCCCTGCTTCCATTCCATACCCTATCCTTCAGCTATCATCTGTTACCACATTATATATTCTTTACACAATGTACTCACATTTTCACTATCAATAAAAAAAATTTGTATATTACCCTACCTAATTGACACAATGTACTCACATTTACACTACTAATTAAAAACATTTTAAACTTTTAAAATTTCCAAAAACATTTCAAAAACATTTTAAAAAACATTCTAAATACATTTCCAAAGCATTTCAAAAACATTTCTATTATACCATTGAGTGTATGTACTGCAGTTCATTACTATCAATTGTCTCCTTCAATTTCATCATACAAGTCCGAAAATGCAATTCTTCTAATCCCTGGTTGGATGTGGTCCATCAACGGCAGACGTGACAATTACATAGCAGATATGGGCGACTTGTTACGAGCGCCATGCAAGTTACGTCTGACGAAAATCATTTGGTTGACATTTGTTGCATTCACGTGTTTTGATGGGTTTATAGCGGCTCTAATTGCGTAGTATTTACATTGCTCTGAATACTTAATTAGGCTGTTTTAATTAGGCTGTTTGAAAGTTTGAAAGAATAAAACTTTCAGAATACACAGAACATGTCATATTCCTTCTATACAAGCCTATTTGTTTGGCCACTGAGCATAACCTTTAATATATAATATTTAATCTTATACTATTGGAAATGATGTACAATATAAAACAGACGTTTCATATGGCATCCGCCTTATTTCTTCAGTATTGTGATGTACAACGTAATATACTATATTGACGTAACCCCAGGATGGGCGGGGTTACTTTGGTGCTGCTCTGCCAGGGCACGGTCCCACGCAGAAGACAGTTCTACTCTAAGTCCCCCTTTTCTGTTTAAGATAGGTTGAAGAAGTCTCTCATAGATTGCCTCTCTTACGCCCCGCTCGAACCAACTAGGTTCTCTGTCCAGGATGTCTGTTGTTTCCATGCTGAAAGAATGACCTTGATGTTGCTGGATATGATGGTAGATCGCGGAGGAAAGTCTGTTTTATTGTACATAATTTCCAGTAGTATAGATTAAATATTATATATTATATATTAACCTGGATGTCTAATTTTCATGTTGATTTCATGCTTAATTTGGAGTAATTTTGATCCCAACTGATGTAGGTAAATTTGATAAGAGAGGAGGGTCACGGATCTGAAAAATCATCTTGGTGATGATGTTAATTATGAATACATGTTATATTTGAATGTTTTAGCCAACTTAAGTTGTTCTATGAAGAAAGAAAAGCATTTGGGCGTGTGTTGGAATGAGTTTCGTGCTATTTTGCAATATCGATACCCCACAGCTCACCCATATACTTTCACAAACCAGCTAGCATTGGCATGTACTGTCAATGAGGTCCTATTTTCACACTTAAGTCATTTGGTCATTCCTAAATGAAATATAGTAATAACAGAATACATGCACTTTAGAAACAGCCCCTGAACACACACAAGTATGACTTTCTATCAGGGAAAACTATTCAATTAAGGAAGCTGTCATTATTTATGGGGTGGGGACTGTCAGACTTCTGTCATTTGATAGCTTTAATACACTGAAATTTTATGCCCCCTTGGAAATTGTGCACTCAAAATTTATTACGGGTGAAAGCTTGATATTGGCTTTCAATAAAATCCAGAGAAAATCATTTTTAACGTGCTCTTTTATAGTATTTGTAATTCGTAAACACCCAATACAGTTTGTGGATGTAAATGTTCGTGCATCAGTAAGTAGTCAGCTATTTGAATAGCAGTATTTTATTCTGAAATTCCCGATTTAATGGGTTAAATTGATGGTATCGGCAGCAGCATTGGCAACACCATCCTGACACACAAACATTTAGTCCCTGCTTGTTACCAATCTACAAGTCACACTGTGTGCAGAGCTAGGATGCTCAAATTGGATTTTTAAGAAAGAAATCTTGCCATTATGCACAAATTTCATACAGACCATAATGCCCCATATTTGGGTCCATTATGGCTATATGGTCCTGATTCATTTATGACATTTATGTTCTACTCTCACTGTTATGGCAAGCATTTATGATTACCCAAGATATTACCAATCTACAAATCACACCATTATAGCTGGAGTTCTCAATGTATGGTGTTAAGTGCTGTTTCATATCGACCACAATGGTCCCTATTTGGTATACATTGTGGTTGTTATTGATCTCACCTTAATCACTGGTTTGTCACCCTGGGTTTCAATTAAAAAAGTTTGTTTAAATGTTTTGATAACTACCATGTACCATTGAATATACACATACTTAAACAAACCACTATGCTACATACCTAGCAGGCCTTCAAGCGTCCCTATATTTCCTATATTCCTATTAAATCCATATATTTAGAAAATGCCCAATAATCCCTATATTTTTGTTCAAAATAGCCCTTTTCCCTATATTAACCCTATAAATTAGATGAATTAGTAAAAAAGTTAAATGTGGAACTTAAAGCGTACGTGTTCTATCTGCAAAAGTAAGATATGTATCTGTTTATAGAAGGAAAACATTCAATTATTGATATTTCTGATTAAAAAAATCTCCTTTTTACTATTTCTTGTGTACAACAATCAAGTCTTGGTGATTGACTGCATGAACAGGATGCCAATTTCAATTATGCCTTGAAAAGCATATGTCAAAGTTGTTTTTACAAGTGGTAGACAAGAAAACGCCTCGTCACGGAAAAGTAACATTCCAGAATTCTTGGTTCCAAAAAGAAGATGAAAACGGGAATCAGATTGGAAATTGGTGCCAAAAGAAGTCGGAATCTTCTGCTCATTGTATGATCTGTAACAAGTCATTTTCTATTTCTAACCGTCAGTTTTCTCATATCAGGCAACATTTCAAGGATGAAAGCCACAAATCACAACCTAGGTGCAAAATAGGGGGAAATGTTTATCATTTATCTTCCACAAGAAAATGCAAAATGTTTCCCAAAGTGACTACTCATTGTCTTCTTGTGATGGACAAGCACAACTATTTAGAAAAATGTTTCCTTGTCCAGCATCTGAAGAATTTTCCTTTTGCAGAACAAAAGCATCATGCATAATGTCTGATGGAGTTAGGCCACTTATGCTTAACATGTTAGTGGAAGACCTGTGTAACAGTGAAGCAGCTTTTACTTTGGTGTATAATGAAACTTCAATTGTTCCAGTGAAGAAACAAACATACTGGTGAGGTATTGGTCTGAATCTGAGCAGTCACTGTCAGATTTCTGAAAGCAAAGGTTTTTTTTTTTGCCGTATTAAATGTGTTGATGTTGGAAATGAAATTATCAAGCTTGTTTTTGATCAGGATACATGTTTTCCAGCTGAATAGTTGTTTAATCTATCTTCGGATGGGCCTAATGTTAACAAAACTATTTGGAAATATGTTGATGACAGGCTCAGGGAGAAAAAAAAATGAAGAAATTGATTCCTATGGTACCATGCAATGTACATTGCACATATCATCCACAATAGATTTCAACAGGACAGAAAATATGGCATTTGATCTGCATGCATGGTTTAAGAGATCACCTTGTTAAAGAGGGAGGACTATATAGACTATATAGATATCCACGAAGTGTCAAATTAAAGACAAAATTAGTTTCTTCAAACTGGATTAATGAAGAAATATCAAGCCTCTCAAGGTTTTCTTAATTGGCATGCTGTAGTGCAGTCATTTCAAGACTTGATTAAAGTGTGTATACATTGTAAAAAATGACAATGGTAAAGGTCTCATTTTTTTACCACACAAGTGTGTATTCTTATGCTATGTTTAGAAGAAAAGTAGCAAAATAGAGGGAAACATCCCTATAATATTCCTATACATTATGAAATATTCCCTATTTTACCCTATTTTTAAAAGAAATTGGCCCCATGAAATGTCCTATTTTTGAGACAACAAGCACTAGAAGGCCTGACCTAGCACACAGAACTATTAATTCAATTAAGAAGCATTATAGGTTTTTAAAACATGGGCATTGAAATTTTCTTAATATCTCATGCTTCTTATTGGACATTCCTATTTTTTGTCATAGATAATTAGTTGCATACGATAGTTGTTTGCATGAACCCTGAAAGGATTTAATCAATAATATAAACATCCAGATCTAAACCAGGAACCCTCCACCTGGTTGATAACGTCTGTCCATTCATAGCATCATAAAAAGGTTTAGAGTGTACTTGTATGTTTATAGCTACAAGAATATGGTATGGAAGCATAAGTAGGGACATGATGTCCAAGTTAAGCTGATTGGAATAGTTCATAGATATATACATTTTTTTAACCCCAAAATGATACTTGTAATATGTAAAAATAACTTGGGTCTATTCCCTTAAGGGACGGTGCAATATTTACCAGGAAGGGGGGACCGGTGCATATGGTAGGGGGACAGGTACTTTTTTCAAGGGGATTTTTCATTCTCATTGGGCATGGGACATGTACTTTTTTTCACATGCTGAAATCCCACTTTGACATGAGTGAATTGGTACAAATTATTGACGCGAATGTGACAATGTTGCTCACTTGGTCATAGTTAAAGCCGCATCTCACTGGTTCCGGCGCACTGGGAACTTATGCCTATGTGATAAAAATCTGTCAGATATCCAGATTTTTTTCATCTACGCTAAGCATCTGCCGGCTACGCCGACCCAGCATTCCTTTGCCGCTTTACGTGTGTGTGACATGCGAATGACGCTTGCTGCCAGTACCTCGCCAAAATATTTCTAGGAAGATTATCGATCGGTCCGCTCTTTTACGCTCCCGAGGTTTTGGGCTGCTCAAAACATCGAAAGCGTAAACGGCATACACCAATCGATAATCCATTGATTTTTTTACGTGGGGCGTACGCCCTACATACGCCAAACATACGCTACACATCCCCTCCGCCGCGTATTGGGAGCAGATGCTTGGCAGATGAAAACGTTGGCATAAGCTTGGCGCACCTTGAGTATACGATGGCGTACATTCAGCAGGTGTTCAATGTATTGTAGATGTATGTTCAGCGGGTAGCAGACAGCGAACACAAGGTCAGCGTAACCACGACGCATAAAACAAAAAGTCTGGCTGAGACTTTTTTGTGCGTCGGCTGTGCGTTGGGGTTTTCTGCTTTTCTTACGCCGGGTTTTGCACCAGCCTTGCGCAAGCTGTGAGTTGACTATGCGCTGGGGAAAAAAAATTCAATGCCAAAGGGGTTACCTATCAGCAGATGCTCGACATACAAAAAGTTTTGCTTGTTTGGAAATCCCTAGAAACCGAATGTATGTCAACCATATGCAGAAACTAGTGGGACGCGGCCTTTAGATCTCTATAGATGACATTGAACGTAGAAAAAAATCAGTGTTGCAACAATGTGCAGGGCTAAATGAACTATTATGTGAATATGCGATTTGTTATTCGCGCCACAATTATTTTCATCCAAGTAGAATATATTGAACCCAACATAACTATCTTAGCACAATTTTACAATGAGGTCCTGTTCACGACCTGAATGGCACAAACAACAAACACATGATAACCAATGTGAATTTTAATTAACAAAATATAAGAAAATAATTTGGAGATGTAATAAAAAACATATCATATACACATCAATACCTTTCGATTCCCTTCTTATACTACTTGTATAGAAAAAATATGGTAGCATAAAATGTGTAAAACAAAACAGAAATTACAAAATTTAACATGACTCGATCTTTTAATAAAAAATGATAATGCTGATAATTACTTGAGCAAGTTACCAATTGGCAAAAATGCGTATTTTTAACCTTGAAAATAATATATGATTATTTTTATGTCAGTCAACAAACAGAAAATGGCAATAAAGATAAAAATCACAAAAATATGTATGGCAAAACATGTTAAAAACAAAACTAGGGTCAGTATTACTGTAAAACTAGATTTGTTTGCGCACACAAAAAAATAGTCAGCAAACATTAATAGCCTATTATAAGTAGGTCCAGGATTGACCAAAACTTCAAATTAAAGTCAAAATAATATATAGACCAAAACAGCAATAGTCAATAGCCAGTATATGTACATTTTGTATGTCATTTATGTAGACTTAACATGGTTAAACTACTGAACAGAAATCCGTAAATAGATCCCACATGTAAATGAGAATATGTTGTAATGGCCTGTATTGTCTACCACCTCTAGATTACTACTGCTTTTATATCGCTTCCATTTAAATTCATTTTGCGTATTCTCAACATTAATTCAATTTTATCTCGCAGGTCAAAATAGAATATAGGCGGGGACACAGACTTCTTTATGAATGGAGGTCATGGGACATCAGGTTTTTTTTCCATATCAGCATGGGACATAACCTTTTTTCATACAAGGTTTTCGATATGCACCAGTCCCCCCTGCCTGGTAAATATTGCTCCGTCCCTTAGACTGAGGATTTTTGTGAATCGAAGTATATCTAAATAAATTTCTGAAATCATCCAAAAACCTTTTTGAAAATAGATAAGGAAATTCTTTACCAGCACTAGACTAAATAATTAAGATATGAATAACTCAAAGGTTGTCTTGAATTCCATATATGTAACTTACATCTCATTATCCGTCATATATTGTGTCATGGGCATTTGTGTATCAATTGTTGTGTATGTCAATAGCAACTCGAATTTTTAATGCGTGCATATGATAGTAAATAAATTATATTCAATTAACGAACATTACCCCACAAACTAATGTTGGGAAATACTAGATTAGACTGAATTCAAACAAAACAATATTTATATAGTTTAATTAGGCTAATGAATATATCATATCTGTGAAATTACAAATACTTAAACTTACTGGAATGCAGTTAATTCTTTGTCATAACATACTTTGTAAATAATAATGGCATTGATCTAGTACTTATTGAAATCATCACATATATACATAACAGGCCCTCTTATTGACACACATTTATCAAAGCATTAGTGGATAATTCTATACAAAAATCTTTGAATGGTAAATTCAATCATCTGAACAAAAAGTTAAAAAAAATTCTTATTAAAAAAATATTCTTGCAGAGTAGATTGTAATAAACCCTCAACTTGTGCTTAAGGTATATCAGTATCTTCTTACACATACACAGAGTAAACAGAAATGAGCATAATCATTTAAATGTGTACAAATATTTTTGGTAGCGAATTTTATAATTGTTTCTTATTTTCTACATTGAAAATTTGGGGTTTTCATTTTTCACTTTTTTGTGATTCTATTTCATATACTGTATGCTTGTATTATATGTAGGCACAAACCATGCGTGTTATGATTACAATATAAATTCCTGAGTATATGAATATCCAAATATTAAATGAACACCTTCTTTTGTGCTAAAAATTAAAATCCCAGTGCTATAGAAACAGCATGATACCCTTCTAAATGGCCCTAATACACAGATTAGGATATACTCCTTCACTGTACAAGTGCACTTGTTTATGTTTGATTCTAAGATCCTGCAATTGTTATTGAAAGTGAACAATTGCCATTACACTATCATCAACATTCATAGATGTCACGATTGAGTCATCTCAGTAGTAACAAGAGTCATGGTTAACGCATTCTATTGCATTATGGACAGTTGAAGTGGTATTACAAACACACACACACACCAAATTTGAAAAACAATGGTACATGTATCATTTCCCACATAATCCACACCAGATTCAATATCTACTATAATTTTAAGGCCAAAGATATTTGGCAGGTATCCATTAACACAGCTTCTCTTACCGTTTCGTAGATTTCTGTATTCCCAATGTCCCAAATCAGTATATTAGTGGTCCCAATCAGTATTCTGATGCACAAAATTATTATTTACTCTCTTTTATCTTCATGAAATGAGGTTAAAAATAATCTAGAAAATACTATTACGAGCTCAATTGAGGCTGCCTAAAAAGTCATTTCTGTACTCAGGATGCCCAATATAAGCATTTCAGGCATCTTCATGTATATGCCATGCCTGAGGTTTTATATAAATACTGGTTGTGATAAGAAATCCATAAAATCAGAACTGGTATTTGTATTTAAAGTGTACTGCAACCAATAAAAAAAAAATGAACGGTGTTTAAGGAGTTTCGAATTGTACACATCTGTACTCCCGATTTCAGACGAATACAGTGAGACCCGCTACTTGGCAGGACTGCATATAAGGCTTAAAACTATGTAAATCAAATAGATAGAGTATTAATAGCTTTGGGCATTGTTGAAGAGGCAGCAGAATAATCTAAATAAACAGTCATACTTTCATAGTTATAAAAAAAAGAGAAAAACGACTAAGGGGTACTATTTCATTGAAACAAAGTATCTAAAATCACACAAGCTGTCCATAACATGAAACATCATACCATTTAAGGTAATTCTTGTATAAAATCTGAGGTGCAAATACTGATTCGGCACGTTCTAACTGCTCTACCTGTTTGTAATTAGCCTTGAACCATGTTTAATAATACCGTGCCTGCCGATAACAAGCAAGAGTTGCTGATCGAAGATTACAGCACCAAGACTGAACAGTATCCCTGCGTATTAGAGCATGTGGCGTGTATACATCAAAGATGTGCTTAACTTTTGAATTTAAGTACTTGTGCTTATAACAGAGAATGAAAATCATTTTCCCATCAAAATTATATCAAAGCCACAGGATTCGCGTGAATCTCTGGTAGGCCATATAAATAACAAAATATCACATCGGCAGTACTATCACAAAGAAACCTAACCAAAATTCAAGTACAAATTGTCAGAGCACCGTTTTTATAAATCACGTGTGCGGATGTTTATGTTTTGGGTGATTTTCAAGCATTTTAAAACAATTTTAACTAAAATTCTTTATTTTGATGGCCAAAGATTGGGTGTCGACTTATACTCGCATTTCTACATTACATATGAACACAGGTTCATGTTATAAAAATGTGTATCGTCATAATTGTCCAGAACCCAATGTTAATTCATTTCCGATACAGGGTGTGCTTAGGTTTCGAAGTTTATCACTTGAACGTGATAGAATTTTTTACCTTTTTCAAAGGGCCCCCAAAAAGCACTTCATCAGTTTTAAGCACATGCTTTAATACGCGAGGATACGATAAGAATTAGGACATTCATAAAAATGGTTCAGTATTGTTTATATGAAGTATTGAAGGTACCAAGTTAACAACCTAGACTATATGTTTATGTATATATATAGATATATATATCAGCGTAAATCGCGCAACATTTCTTAGAAATAAGGACTACCTTAACAGCATTAAATGTGCATTATGAGCATTCCATAATAAGCAATGCTTTAGCAAACGCAGACACACACACATGGTCATCATCCTTTTTGCACAGTGCATATAATATGCAATGTTAATGTCCAGACACACACGTAACTGTTCCTGTTTTCTGTCTCATATCCATTGATATGCAGCTGTTCGTAAAAGATATCTATTCATTAGGTTTCATGCCCTGAAAGTTCCAGATTTCTGCAGGTTGACGGAGGTGAATAGAAACCAACGGCAGGATGCTTAGACGACACCACTGCTGAGACTTCTTGCTTACACTACTTAACTAGATTGTTATGCTAGGAATTTGAACAATCAATTTCAATAATGTTTTTTGGAAGCTCAGCAAACTGATACACAAGGCGTTGACCATCCACTTTGTTGAGAATACCTCTGGCATAGTAATACCTGAAACAGAAACAATATTACCACATTTTACGGTAGACAAGATTAAAAATTTAGAAAGTTGTCATCAAAAACACACCCCCACCCACCCCCACGAAACTGCCCACCATCCTCTTTCTGCAAATGTTGTTAAGCCCCCCTTTCCCATAATCATTTTCCAACGTTCCCTTTATTTTTGGACCCCTATTTTCACCCAGTTGATATCCTAAACATGTGATTTCTCACCTGATTTTGTTTTATCTGGGCTTAATTGAATAGATGTCATTTGACACATCATTTAACCATTAGTAACTATTATATGTTCATGAAAACTTCTTCAAAAACAAAATAATTTGAATAAATAAATTATTTAAGTCAGGTTTAGTTGGTTACGGCGCTACCCTAAAATTAGGTCGGTGACCACCAAATAATATAGACTCGCATCCGAGCAAGCGCCCATCCCTAATTTTGAAAAAATTTCAATCTAAACGCCCTGGGTGCTTGGATGGTCGTTTTACGGTATATTCCGCCCATATTTCCTTTGCAGGGTATTATTCTCACACTTTCCAGCTCGCCAGGGCCACTAATTGAAACTTGGTGACTGATGTTAAATACACTTAGCGAGACTTGTTGGAGATAAAAAAATTCTTAAAATGTGCTTGTTTTTTGTTTTAGTATAAAAGTACAAGCATTTCCCTTTTTAAAAATGTATAACACTTTAGGGGTTTCGGGAATAGATTTTGGTTTATGGACCATACAAAAGATCATGTATACAATTTCGGTACAGTCAAAATTAACATTGACTGAATTTTTCATTGTATTTGTATGATCTTTTGTATGGTCCATAAACCAAATTCCATTCCCGCAACCTTTAAAGTGTTATACATTTTCCAAAAAAGGGAAATGAATGTACTTTTATACTAAAATAAAAAAACAAGAACATTTTTACTGGTATTTTTTTTTCCTCCAAATTCTTTTATCTCCAGCAAGTCTCCTTAAGGACTTAGGCAGATTCCTCTTTTCTCTTCCAGCGACAACTATGCAAGTTTCAGACAGTAGACCACTACTATACAAGATTTTTCTTATCTATGAACTCTGGGTAATTTTTAGACAAACAAACCAAAACACGTGGCTTTTCACGTGTTTTACAGTGCATTCTGGGAATTATTTAGACACACATTGATAGAGACTAAATCGTTTCCTCATCTACTCCATCACAGTGTCTAGCTGATCGAGACTAATCACCTAGCTGCCGTATGTGGCACTATGATCGCAGCTTTTGTTGATTGAGACTGGCACCATGTGGGTAAAAATCGTACTGAAATATTTCTATCGAGACAGCGAAAAAGCTTCATGCATATGCAAAACAGCCACGTTCTTGGTTTGTTTGTCTATTTATTTCCCATGATTCCTAGCTATACGAAAACAAGTGTATAGTCTATTTACACAACAGGGAAGCCTACTCCTGAAGGAGCAAAATGCTGACCAAACAACCATTACATAGCTAGCCATATACAATGTAGATGGTCTTTACCGATACAACATATTTTTACAAGGCAATACTGTGGAGCTTGATAACCAATGAAAACACACACAAAAGAATAAGAAAAACATACCTAAGTGCTCGACCCATAGTTTCATAGTTCATTTCTGGTTTGTTTTTGTGAAGACCCCACAGTTTAGAAACTGCTTTTGAATCCACAAGTTTAAAAATTCCTTTTTCTCGGTTGGTCCACTTGATATAACGAGGACAATAGTCTCGATTTTGAAGAAGTTGAAGTAAAAATTCCCACAGGTATGTTGTATTGCCTGAAACACAAAATCAACAGTTAGCCTGTTGCTCCATGGCATGACCTATGAAATATGATTGCATTTGTCTAAGTGATCCAGTATGTTCACATATACTTATGTTATTAGCAATATAAAACTAAATGTCGTCTTACGACAGTTTGATATCCTAAAAACCAACTAATAAGTGACTCTTGGCCACAACATTACAACACGCTTATTCCCGGCAACATTTCCCTTTTCCAAAACTCTCAATTTGTGAGAATTATAGTCACAATATTCTATACAACAAAAAATAAACATTGTATTGAATTGTGAAGATTTATTGAAGGATCTGTAATCAAAGACTTTTAATACGCAAAAATAAAACTGTAGCTGACTGTCACAATACAGAATAAGAAAAGTTGTAGCTTTATACTTTACTACATAGAGAATATTACTACACATTCATGGATATTATCTTTAAAATCCAATAACAAAATAATCTTCGAACACATTTATGCAAATATCATTTCAGCATTTCAGAACACTTATAAATAGAACAGACACTGTACAGGATAAGAGCTTTCAACAGGAACTCCTGCCTTGATCACAATGACGTCTGAGCTCATAGTAATAATTGGACTATTATCCTGATTAAAATGTAAAACTATTAGTTTGTGTATCATATCCAGGATAAATGAATCTCTATCAAACTATAAATAGAACATTCAACTTTTTCAGATGTTCTTTTTTATAACATTCATCCTCCATAAATTTAAGTATCATGAATTAAATTTCTAGCCAAATATTATAGCACATCATTACATATATCAACCTTTTATAACTTCAATAGTACATTTTGTCCCCCATTTCATATCATTCAAACATTTTAGCAAATGCCTATGGGAAGAGATTCTGTAAAATACTGACATAGCTTGTGAATGAAGTTATGATATAATATAAAAAACTGCTGCAAAACACGACCTCTTACATGATATGTACTTTTTCCTTGTTTTCTGTTCTATTTCTGCTGATTTATAAATCAAAAATAAAATCTACTTTATGTTGGTCCAAATTTATTTAAACATGTTTCAACACCTCCAGTGTCCTTTTCAATTTGAATTAAAAATTTTCAAATACCAGTTCCAAAAACATAGAATATTAGAATATGTACTTTATAATGAAAGGGCAGAATGGCATCAACTCAAAAATTTGGCTAAAATGAAAAGAGAGCAGACAGCTGTAAAAAAATTGGAATTGATATATGTGGCAAATTGAAAATGTCATAGATATCACTTCATGGCATTTATTTTTCTGATTTCACTGGTTGAAAATGTTATAGATATCACTTGATGACATGCGCTATTCTTATTTCATGAGAATTTTTGACATAGATGGAAATTATAAAATGTCAACATTCTAACGACACGCGTGCATTCATCATACGTCAGCACCATTTTAATTGTTTAGCATAATGTAACAATCGTAATTCATCGTTACTTCTGACAAATAGCAACAGTTTTTGTAAGAAGATGCCCCCCATTCATAGCCCCAGGTGCGAGCAAAATTGAGAACACATACGCTTTTGCACAGGTGTCATGGAGGTTTGATAAAAACGTTTGTTTCTCAAATATTTGGTTATTTCCCTCAAATTTCGGATTATTCATGATTCCATTAAAAGGTTCAGAATTGTACTATGAATATAAATGTATTTGCACATTGTAGTACTACCATTGGTGTACTTATTACATATAATAATTTTTCATTTATGCTGAGGATGTGTCTATGACACGAAATATATTCAATAAATCTTTGACTTAAAGTAATCTCTAGGTTCAGAATTAGATCTAAATTTCAGAAGAATTCCAACATTTCAGAATAGATGGCAGGGATGCCTTTTGGTGCTTTGTGTGATATTGAGTTATGGCACTTTACAAAGCGAACAAAGTTTGTGAGGTAATAATAACATGTATATATATGTATGTGTATATGTTTGCATATGTACATTACACCAATTGAAAAAACAACAAAAAACTAATAAATCCAATACCTTCTCTCCTCCGCTTTGATGAAATAGGCACATTGATACTTTTCGACGATCTTCTTCCATTGCCACCTTTTCTGTGTTGACAATGGACACGGTCGTCCATGGAAACCACTTGTTTAAATTCTTCCTGCACACTTAAATCAATATTTGAACGAGTATACTCCATCTGGTTCTGTGAACAAAAGCTATTCGCAACTGGCATAATTTGTGGAGAGGGAGAGAGACTTCGGGAATGTTGTGATAGATCACTTGATGCTATAGAACTTGCATCAATTGGGCATGGAACATCTAAAAAAATAGATGAGAAAAGAAATGTTACTAGAAAAAAATCTATAATGCTGGCACCAATTATTCCACTATTTTTGTCTAGTATTTTTTCCCCGTTAAATTCATATATTTCCATTAAATTTCAAAATTACCTGGTCTCATTGCAACATGCAAAGAATGTAAGGATGAATGGTTTGCTTGAGCTAGGAGCCAGTCAGATGTCACAGCTGTCAGTTGATGGGATCCAGTAGATGGAACTAAAACAGGATGTTGGATGTTGTTATAAAAACAAAACCTCACACAAAAAATAGCCTCACAAAAGTTAAAATTTAAATTAAAAGTTAAATTTTAATGGAAATGATTGATACAAAATCGGATCAGTTCCAACCAATTTGTCAGCCTTCATAAATATATAACTTGATATAAAATCAAAAGAATCATCAATATTTATGAATGTTATTATAAATACTTTTTAAATATGTATGTTTTCACAAAACTTCAACAAAACAACACTATTCAATTATTCTAGAAAAATCCACTTAGCAAAAACCCATCCCTCAGTGTTTTTCTAGAGGGGTTTTACATGATCAACCCTGATTGGTGCACCGTAATTGCCACTCAGGTGAGTAATTGCCAACGGCCTCCTTGTTTGTCACAAACTCAGCTTAGCGGATATATTTATCAATGTTATATGGTTGGTGATAATGGACAATATCAGACGGTGGTAACTGAGGAAGCATAAATAAATCTTACCTTTACAATCATCACTAATTTCATGATCTGAGACTACGCCACTATCAGCTGGACTAGGTGGAAGTGAACCTGTTAGAAAAAACAATAAACAGATTGATTACCAAGCCAAAAGTTAGGTCATCACATTACCAGGCACTTCGTGCATTGTTAAAATGATAGAATTCTGTCACGACAAATCTAAATCTAATCTGCACACTAACTGCGCATCTTGGCCCAATGACGAGCCAAAGAAATAAACAACTTCGTCTCGGCCAAGAACAGACGTAACTACGTATGAAAGTGTGAGAGTGGGACGTCCCTATTAAACCTAAACCGGCCTAAACTAGTAATTAGATGACCTAATTGCACTGGGTTGATAACATTTCAATTTTTGGCTAGCATCAACATCCTATCTCTGTCAATGCGATCCCCCAAGTTCTGACAAGACTTCTTCACGTGAATTCCACCCATCACGTGACTCAACGCGGAAGCAGAGTGCAAAACGACAACATTCGTCGCACTTTGCCATCAAATGCAGGTGGAATGTCCACCGAAACGGTGCTTCTAGACAAAAAGAGGAGCATCTGAGTAGGTTTTCTTTCCTTCTACTATGATGAATCCAGATGCTAAGAAATCACTAGTAAATGGTGTTACAGCTTTTGTTGCCCAATACTAAATAGTGACATCTTGGTTGTGGTTGCACGGAAGGGGATCATAGAAAACACCTGCGTTAAAAAAATGAAGTTGCCGGAATGTGTTATTTCTCCAGAAAAATGGTCTGTATTATCATTAATATAACTTTAACTTTGGACGTGTTTTATTAACGATAAAGAATGAGACATTGGTTGCCAATAAGTCTCTACATGTTTGGATGTGCAGTTCACTCACAGAAACTAGTTATGATCAGGTAGAGGTACAGCCAACATTAATAAGAAATGACCGGTCTGAACCTTTAAAATTCAATACTTACTTTTGTGTCCTTTATTTGAAACATAAGTGGGGTGGAATGCTTTTCTTATTTCACAGTACCCAGTGGTGAATGGAGGCTCGGAATCAGATGCAGCATCACTTAAGAAAGTCGATTTGTCATCTTTTTCGCAAGCATCAACTACAAAAAAATCCAATAATAATAATACATACATTTATAATGCGACACCCTCCACTTTATGAGATAGGGCCCTAGCAATATAAATTTAAAATTTAAAATGAAACTATAAAATATTCCAATTCCAGAGATTCAGCAAGGTTTTAGGAATTTGGGGCAAACTGCCCTCTTGATTTGCAAAAATGGGACCAACTGTGGGAAAAATCACTCATGCGACAAGCAAACTGCAATAAATCTTAATACAAACACATCAAAGTTTAAAGAATGAAATTTAAAAAGAAACACCCCCACCCCACCGTGCATGTATCTCCATAGTTCTTTGGTGATTTTATTATGTTAAGCAAGTAAATGTAAATATGGATGTGGTGGTTTATCGTCATGATCCAAGTCTTGCTCTCACAACTTAACAATTTACACCAGGTCATTGGCCCACATATTGATCATCAATTGATTATTTCTCATATGCTAGCATAAGCATGTGTGGAAAATGACGACACAGATGGACAGACATGGGGGGACAGAAGCAAAGCTAGAATTCTGCATTTGTAACGGGGGAGATTTAACAAGTCCTGCACTACAGGGAACAGCTAGCTGGGGTCTAGTAGTAACACTGTACAGTGGCGACGTGCTGTGTGGAAATCAGCAACTCAGTGGCAGACGCACGACGTAATGGTTTTGGCGACACTGTGTCTGCCATGACAGGGCCGCGAACTTACGCCGCAAGCAACTCCTGTTTTCAAGTCGTACACTCTAACCACTGAGCTACTGAGGACCACAATGTTCTATCATTTTACAATACAAAGAGTACTAGCTTCGTTAAATAAGTACTATAATTTCTGATTTTTGTTTTGGTGATCAGTAAAAGCTGATTACGTTTGAGTGACTTTGACGTATGACATATTGCTCAAACTATGGGC
>CM032664.1:59065492-59083384 GCA_019095985.1 Streblospio benedicti | reverse complement strand
ATATGGATGTGGTGGTTTTATCGTCATGATCCAAGTCTTGCTCTCACAACTTAACAATTTACACCAGGTCATTGGCCCACATATTGATCATCAATTGATTATTTCTCATATGCTAGCATAAGCATGTGTGGAAATGACGACACAGATGGACAGACATGCGGGGGACAGAAGCAAAGCTAGAATTCTGCATTCGGGGAGATTTAACAAGTCCTGCACTACAGGAACAGCTAGCTGGGATCTAGTAGTAACACTGTACAGTGGCGACGCTGTTGTGGAAATCAGCAACTCAGTGGCAGACGACGACGTAATGGTTTTGGCGACACTGTGTTGCCATGACCGGCCGCTAAATCCTAGCGCTAGCAACTCCTGTTTTCAAGTCGTACACTCTAACCACTGAGCTACTGAGGACCACAATGTTCTATCATTTTACAATACAAAGAGTACTAGCTTCGTTAAATAAGTACTATAATTTCTGATTTTTGTTTTGGTGATCAGTAAAAGCTGATTACGTTTGAGTGACTTTGACGTATGACATATTGCTCAAACTATGAGCAGATTACGAGGTGCCATTGTGACTCCCGTAAAACATCTCCCCGATTGAAAACATCACTTAATTTAGTGACCTCTATTACGGGGAGCTCACGTCCTACGAAAGATTTACGCATTGTGTGTAACAGTGTATGTCTGAACAGTGCGATTGATGTTGTATCCGTGGCCCTGGTGTAAAGTACTATACATACTTGGTTATTTGTAATAACTGTTTCGTCAGTCCATGTAAATGGCTTATAATTATATATAAAAATTAAAGCAATCACTATGCATTGAAGAGAAAATGACAACAACTTCCTGGTTGCGTAGATTCTATGTCTACACATGAAGACGTCAGTGAAGTAGTTCTATCTAGTGCATTCAGAACTGTCATACGTTGTCCCACCCAGTGGCTACAATCGAAAGCCTTGAAAACTTTTCCTTTCGCAACAGTCGTCAGCGTGTTGACGTTGGCCATGTCTAGTTATAATATCTAGATCTAAAGTGTAAACATCAGGAACTGTCAAAATGTGAGGATAGCAGACGAAATAATGTAGATCTACACGATGTACAGCCCGGAGCCGTACACATTGCTATGAAAGATTGACAACCACTACTAAAAGGAATATTTACAAAGAATACCTGCTTGAATTAGGAGATCTAAACTTAAATTCATTCGATTCGGAGTGTTATTTACTAGCTTTTCCATAACTTCTCCAACATGAGGCGCGAACTAATATATCGAAAAACTCACGTGAAGTGATAAACACGAAAGTACTATCTAAAAATGTTTACAACTGCCTATTCGAGTATAATGTTTCAATTTAATATTTCTTATATAAAAATGCATTAATTAGATAAATACATCACGAATATGAAAAACAAACAAACTCAATGTTTGTGAACTATGTTATGTGTATAAAGCAAGTGCACGCGAATGCATATCAAACGGTGGGGTGATTTTACCCGGAAATATATCTATAAGGGTTCACACTACCAAACAAATGCTCAATTTAATATCTATAAATAAACAATAATATATTAGGTGACAATGTCATATATCTGGGCCGAAGATTATAGATCATAACGAATTACTTCTCTCCACCCATTGTTTAAGGTGTTAATTACTTTTGCCCATCTCCACTAATCAAGAATGGGCTCTTTTTACGACAATACTTGTGACACACACACACACACCTGTAGTTAATATATAAAATGTAAATGTGGTGGTTTTAGTCCTGATCCCCATCTGGCTCTCGTGACTACAATTTACACCAGGTCATTGGCACACTTATTGATCAGCATTTGATCAGTTCTCGTATACTTGCATCGGCAGCACATTCAGCGCACAATGTTGATCACTCACCCAATCACTCACTCTTTCAACCCAATGACCTGTACCTATTTAACGTGTAGGTGCCACGGAGCAGTGTGCAACCTGCTAGGGGTAGGTTGGCTCAACACCCACCACCAGACCCGACCGGCAATCGAACCCACGAACTTCTAGTCACGAATCCAACTCCTTAACCATTCGGCCACGGAAGCACATATAATGCATTCCTTCTGGAATTGTATAGCCCATAATGATGAATGTGGGCTATCACTTGTGATTATTTGGTACAGAAGAGATGTTTGGTACATCTTCACCCCTCTTCTTGGCTCAATTCACTTGGAAGCAATACATTCTATCCAGCCTTTTGTGCCAATTCAGCACAATTGTGTATTTATCCTAATAACTACTGAAATCCGTACTGTAAAGGGTACAGATCCATACTCCCGAATTCAGACCCTCAAATTCGTATGAATACTGCTACATCCGTACTACTTGGCAGCCCTGGTACTACATGAACCATGTAGGCCAGTTGCTAACAGGACAAATTCGTAATCAATATTCAATGATGGCTGTTCCAGCAATCGCACAGCTGTTGTTATCATTTCACCTATGAAAACAGCAAATTTCTAAAGCTATCTCCTCAAAAATAAGACTATATACGCACTCTTTAACAGCATGGTCAGTATAAGTATAGGCACCTTTCAAAATACCGTAAAAGTTCAAAATAAGCTTTTGACAGGCCAACAACAGTGGAAGCGGCGCCAAGACACCTAAAGGCACGGATTTGCCCCAGAATAAAAAAAAACAACCACGGGAGACAATGCACCCTCCACGGCCTCTCTGTATTAATATATAAATAATAAGGGCAACACTAGTATATTTTTACTAGTATTGTAAACTACTGTATTAAGGTGAAATGAAAAAAAAATAATTGGAAAAAATCTAGATATATCACGGGAATCAATTAAAAATAAGATCACCAAAATCCTACAAGAATTGATAAATATTAAGATTAAACAAGCATTTGCCATTTACCCCACTGTCACAGGCTTCATCATGTAAGTCTATCAAATGGCATTTGAAGCAGTCATTGTGATTAAATATAGATAACTGTTTGATACTAGAATCACCTGATATCGGGCGTGATGCACACTCTTTTTCGATGCAGTGATATCATTGTATTTTCTTGAATACTTGTCCCTGTACTTTTGCACCATTACGTTACTGGAGAACGCACAAATTCATTAACTTTCAATAATTTTTTTCAGTTTCATTTTCATATACCTTTGACAGGTCTTGTTGCAGGTGCATTGTGCACATTACGACAACCAGCAGAAACTCTTAGTCTGAATCATAGAGGCTGTCTGCCGCATAAGTGACAGCATGAACAAACTGGGCCTCGCTGATCGAGACGAAAGCTGTTACATCACGTCATTTAAATCGAGTACATTTTTGCGAACCGGTGAAAGCCTCACATGGATGCGTAGTATAGTTCAATCGAGTACATTTAATAATGGCTGGGCCCATTTTGCAAGAAAAACCTGGGTATTTTAAGAAAAAAAGTTTTACATATTTCTCTGACCCTAGTAAAATCCCGTAATAAACCTATGTCCCGGACATAATGAATTTTCAGTGGTCAAAAATCGTAAAAATACNAGGGAAAAAAACATAGGTTCACATCTCTGTTACTGATATTTGACATATGAATATTCAATGGAACCCTGTTTAAATGGTGACCTTTTAAGGTTTCACATTGTTTAAGGAGTTTTTCATGCTTCTATTTAACACACAGAATCATACATTCTATCATTCCGTGCAAAAATCTCCACCAATAACCCAGGCTGATTGGTCGAGCAGGCGTGTCAATTATACGATATGCACGTTGCTAAGGGAAGATATGCACTCTGCTAAGGGCTGTAACGCGCATGCGCGGAAATTAGCACAGTAAACATTTTGACACATCTTCCGACTTCTAACTAATATTTGACAAACTTATAGTTGCTGGATTTATTATTTCTTGGTGTCAAATCAATCGCATATTCGTCCTATATCATTCACAAATGTTTTTATAGTGGATAATTTCGAAACTATGCTAAATATTCAAAGGTTTTAACTGAATAACAGCCGCTGAGTTGCATGGTCATAATGGCAATGAGAACGTTATAATATGATTTATTTTAAAATAAAAACGAATCATACACTTGTTTAGTGTAGATTTTAGACATGATAGAATGGTATTTGACCACTCGATTGTCGTGTCAATCTTGAAATTGAGCATGCTGACGTCTGATTGACACTCACTGCTTTCGTGTCAATCAGACGTCAGCATGCTCAATTTTAAGATTGACACTCTAATCTCGTTGTCAAATCCTACAATACAGTTTTGTAGAGCTTGAAAAATAAATGGAGAGAGAACCGAGTACATACAATTTGATTATTTCTAAAGGATCACAAGTCCACACCACCATTTTAATATGTGGTATAGATCTTTAAAAATAACACATGTGAGTGAAATGGATCATGTCTCCGTTTATATAGCTGATGCACACACTCAAAGAGTGTCTGCTTCAATTTTATTATCAAATAAATTATATCATAAATTATATCATAACGTTCTCATGTAGTGATCAATCTCCCAGATTGACACTCACCTAAAATAGTTCATATGCTTCCGTGACGTCATCAACTGTGATCAAGGTCATTCCCAAATGAAATATTTGGAAAGCAAGTAATGTTTTTACGTCGTGTTTGGTTTTGTTGAATTTAATGGATCATAAAGCATCTTCAGAATAATCGTATACATTATGTTCTAAAGATTGCATGTTTTTAATGTAAATGTGTAAATAGTATTACTGAAATCAACATGCATCAATAAACATTCTTTTATATTGAAAGAGGATTGCTGTTGTATTTTTATATGCAGTCCTTTTTCGTTATTTGACTGGTATGACTGTTCCCTCTAAACGCACACTTCGGGGAGAGTGCTATTGTGCAACGCAAAACTCCTGTTAGTACCGTTTTTTTGTAGAGAGGTCAGTTGGAAAAAACATCATACAGATAAAATGATTAAATATTAAATATTCATTGAATATAACAAATATACATCACATCCATCAAAATAAATTATAAAATATAATCAGACTACCCCGGTAAGTATTATTCACACAAATAAATTTAAACAAAAAAAAGGTCGACCTCTCGTAGAGAGTGGCTGATGCATATTTTAATGCAAACCTACAAGAGGAAATACAAATAGCTACAACTAAAATATATGCAAAGTATCATTTGTAACTATGAACTACATACTTACAGCATAGCTTTCTCCTGGTCCTACGAAACACATGGTTATCTCTGACAGTCATATATTGCCTGTGGCAACAGGTTATTGGCTTTACACATATCATATCATCATCGTCACTTGCTGTTAACAATCTCTCATTCACTTCCATGTGAAAACTTGTGTAGAATCTGAAATAAAAGAAAATAAGCATATGTAGTATCCATGGCATTTATTTGCGCAGCAGCCTCCACACTACAGAAATGGGTACACATACCAGAAAAAAATGTCCACTATATAATAAATTTCTTCCCTAGTATTTCAGACGTGACTTGCATTTTTGGACATGGCTCTTGTCACTGTTTAGATTCCAATACTGTGTGGTGAACAGCAGAAAATATAGAGGGATCTTGGAAGTTGAAATACTTTTTTGTTATTTTCATAAAAATGTGTTGAAGTTCCAATTAAATAGAAAGTTTCAAAAGAGAAAAGTGGACCAGCTTTGATGACAACAGTCTACTGGTCATCTAGACTACAGTACCACTAGGGCCTTGCATGAGGCCGTGTCCCTGTGTCTATTTTTAAGACATTCCAAAACGTTCCTGAGTCACATTCTACGATGCGGTCCGTATAAAAAGAAGGTATAAAATATGCATGTGTAATGGCGTATCGGCGAGTCGCTGTCACTGTTAACAGGCCAGGGGAAGGCTTGATGGACATTCGAAAAATCAAAATATCTGAATGAGGGAGGGGCTGAGGTCGGGTGCCAAAATGTGGGAAACAGGTGATACAACACAATGGACGATAATATATCTTTATAAAATACCTTTTATAACATGTCATCCAGTTCTTTGGTTTAGGGAAAAATGTACCTTCTAAGCAGTGAATCTGATGGATGTAGATCATCTTCCACACCCTCATCCTCAGCTTGGAAACATTGAAGATTATTTGTTGTGAGCTCTGCTAATTCTTCAGGCTGAGCCATCACAACTACTGGAAGCGATGGCATCTGAAAAAAATAAAAACATTGTTTTTATCATAAAATTTAGGCAACACTTTTTTGGTATGAATTACATTAAACAACAACTGGGTGAAACTTGTCACGTTTACTGTGCCGCACACAACGTATAATTTGTATATCTATTGTGCATACGTGTGTGGGGGGGGGGTCGTCCAACTTTTCTGATTCCTTTTGGAGGGGTCGTTGAACTTTTTTTTATCACACTACGGTATATTTTTTCAAATATTTTCTTTTTGCAATTGTCAAACAGTGCAATGACTATGTAAAGAACTTTTGCTTAAGAGGAGGGGGGCGGGTCACTTAACTTTTAAAATGTTGCAGCTGAAATGTTGATGGTGGGGTCGGCTAACTTTTCTTCGAGGCCCCCAAAAAATGGACGATCCCCCCGGTATCGTTATTTATGATCGTTGCCTAATATTGCTGATATTTTGACTAAAATATTTGAATAGTACATCTTGATAATGGGTTAAAAAATCTGAAAAACTAGTCCGGCTGAGTACAAGCATGATAACCATGGTATCGACCCTGTTCGAAGAGGGGTGATAATCGTCTCCAGGTTGTTGGATACTTCTGGATCATGATAACCAATGAAACAAGTAGTCGTTTGAATGCCAAAAAATCTCCCCTCCTAGAACAGGCCCTTTTAGGTCATCAATTCTAAAATTAGTAATTCAAATACATGTATGAAGAATATTGTAGAAAGGCAACACATGTAATAAGAATGAAAATAAAAACACATCATAATTTCATCAAAAGTGGGCTAAAGTACACCAAAATATAATAATCAGAATGAAAAGAAAAAAACATCGTAACTTCAAAAAGTAGGCCAAAGTACATCAAAATCTAATCAGGTCTAGAGTAGTACAATGAAGCTAAATATGAAGTTTGGCGATAATAGGTAAAATACTTCTCCCTGTAGAGTGGTCATGAGGTATTAACACGTATCTCTTATAAGTTCGTCAAAAGTAGGGCAAAGTACACCAACATCAATTCAACTGTGGAGACTAGTAAGTATAGTAAGCAATTAATGACCATAGGCGAAACACTTTTCCCAGTATAGTGGTAACAATTGTTTTATTTGAATATTCCATTAATTTTTCAAAAGTAGGCCAAATTACTCAAACATCCAATCACGTGAGGAGAGTGATATAGACGTACCAAATGTCAAGGTTGGTGACGATAAGTCTTAAACTGTTCCCAGGAGACAGATAGACACAGTACACCAAATCTTATCAGCTCTGGGGAGTGGTACAATGAAGCTAAATATGAAGTTTGGTGATCATAGGTCAAATACTTCTCCCTGTAGAGTGGTAAAAAGATATTTACACCTAACGCTCATAAGTTCGTCAAAAGTAGGCCAAAGTACAAATTAAAATTTTAGAGAGGTACTTTTTACCTCAAACAAGACATATTAAATTTGCAAATCAATAGCTCAAGTAGTCTTCGAGTTATCAGCCTGTTTATTGCAGACGGACGCGCGGACAGAAGCAAAGCTAGAAATCTCCCTCCGGACTTTGTCCAGGGAGATTTAACCACTCAAGTGTGAGTTATTGAGAGACTATAACCTTGTTACACACATCAATTAATTACAACATGTATATTAATAAAAGAACTGTGCTGTTAAAACCTTTTGATAGAAGCTTGGGCAAACAAAACAAGTTCTTTTATGTATGTATCTGCAGACAGTACTGTTTCGTCCTATTAGGACTCATCAGTGCAGCTCAGAAAAACGAGGTTGGGAATGGTAGCGAAGAAGAGCATATAAGCTCTCGAAGCGTATTTAAGCCAGACCTGTGCATACTTGCCATATATATTGCCCATAAGTCAACGCAGATCTAGTGATGCGGTGTTCTTTGAACACTTTTGATCTAGTTAAGAATATTTGCATCCCTTTACCGAAAAATCTGGGTATTGCAGCATTAAAAAACTGAGCGACTCCTATATAGCCAATATGATATTGACCAAAGTGGCCTCGCCCCCCACCTCACCCTCCAGGTACCCTCAATTATATAATAAATGATCACAAAAGTAATTTCACATGAAATAACCCTACATTTCATGAGAGGACAAGAGAAAAACAAAACACATTTCATATTTCTGGCCTTTTTATTTTCTTATAGATCTACAATAATAAATACAGCTTGCATATCGACTCTGTTGGACTTTTTTCTATTTCTTTTCTTTCTTCTTTATATAAGCATACATTTAACATACAGCATCTGGTGTAGTATCACTGTGCTGTGGTGTAAAGTATCACAACTACCCGGGTCTAAAGAAAAAAGAGGCGTGGCCCATGCACAGAATCCACAAGTATTCGGCTCAAATAAATTGCACATTTCGCTAAACCCCCAATGTTGAAAATGTAGATGTTTTACAGGCTTTATGACTATTATGGTTGTATCGTGTGTCGTTGCTTTGTATAATTCTATACTAGCCAGGGATTGACTAAAGGGAGAACAGATTTTGCTGGTATGACTCACCTCGCCTACGACCGAGTCCAGTGAATATCTATGATCCCCCATCCCGCTATCGTGCATCACCGATTGTTTATTTTCTCCGAAAATATAATCGATGTCCTATTAATTATCCTGTATGCTGTTTTGATTTCTAATGTACAGATGACAAGTTTGTCAATGTACAACTATATCCGCATAGTGTCAGACGCAAATTCTCCTGGCCAAATACATGACCCACTTAGTGGGCGTTACTGTTATTGTGTACTACGGGCAGCAGTACCCGTCACTCTACCAGCGATAGTAACAGGCTTCTGGTAAATATATCCTACATGCACGATGTCTGTAACCTATTATTAAGCACGCTAATAAACTAAACTCAAGGGATTTGTAATTCCACCTGTTAATATTTGTTTACGGTCGCTCTTCAAGTCCAGCCAATATACCTAAATACTATCACGAGACCAAGCCCCTTTCTCAAATGAATAAACATTACTTGGTATTTCTGATTGGACATCGCAAGTTGGGAGGTGGAGCATAACATACCGTAAACGGAAAACCACATGATATGTGTCTAAAAATAGCCTCTTTCGAAAGTGATGTCACTGTTTCTTTATTCCTGTCTGCGCTCAGGCAGACAGGTTATAATGAACAGTTCTTAAAGGTTTAGTGATTGTGTAAGTAAGTAAATTTGTACAAACATAACTTTGCAAACTGAGGTCGTGGGGAGGTGACTTACTTTGATTTTTTCAACAGCATATCGAACTGTACAGTCAGTTTCAATAGATGTTGATCATGTGTGATTGAAATGTTTGAAAAATCCAGGATCCACAGGATCTCTGGACCTGGAAACAGTTTAGCTCACAATCACATATGATCTGCCACATAACACCCCCATTACACCAAGCCGCAGCACCGGGAGTCATTGTGATATTTGGGTGAAAAAATGACAAAGTCCAAAAAATTGAACGGGGGGGGGGGGATGGTCAACCCGCCACATGGTATCACATGGCACCGCGGTGCGGCACAACACTGTATCAAACTGCTGCCATTTTGCTGCCGTGCCCATGGCGAAAGCAAAAAATTACACTACATGCGCTACTTAGAAAAGGTGGGCATATTCCGCGCAGACCCGTGTTGCGTGGCATGGAGGATTATCGAAAGTTATTGATCAAAATTCTCATTCATCTTGCTGCTGCCGCGCGGTGCCGCTTTTCATCATGCATGGTACCATCCTGCTCCAAACGTCATGAAAACTGTGGCGAGGCTTGCTGCTAGCAGTGAAGCGCTAAAAATATCTCGCACCGCCATACTGATGAACTTTCATCCCGTTTCCATGTTGTATGGGTGTGGTGCTGTACACCAAGCATCATATGTGGTGCCGTCGTGTGTAACGTAGAATCATCTCGCAGCATGGGGCATTATGGGGCGGCCTGGGGCGTTATTCAATGCAGTATGAGTTTATTATGGTTAGGGTAAGGTCCATGCCGCACGGTATACACTTGCGGTGTCGGGTGTTGTATTCTGTGGCAGCATTGATTCGGTGCAGTGTGATGCCATTGTGGTGACGTACCACAGAGAGTTGATGGCAGCTTCCTGAGAATATACAAGATAGGCGTAGTCAGGTCCTCGTTCATTTCTTAAAGTTAACTTGCAATAACTACACCTAATACGAGTTTACAAAAAATATGTATGAATAACTGTATATATAGATATTTTTCCCAAGTTCGCTTGTGAATTCAATTCTACTCTTGTCCGAACAGTGAGAGTAGAATTGAAAAATAATATAGACTGCAATTATGGAATATCTGAAAAGTAAAAAGTGGAAAATTTAATAAAAAATATGTGTAGACTGCGATTATCGAATATCTGAAATGTGAAAAATATGTTTAGACTGCAATTATGGCATCTCTGAACACTGATTTGATGTACATCAGAGCACTTTTGGAATATCAATTAGCAACTCCATGTCCACGAGCACAACCTCTGCCTCCAAGTGATAATGAAGACACCATTGGTGATTATCAAGTTCATATAGATGGGGGTGGGGGTGGGGGGTTCCAGAGGGGGGGGGGGGTCCCAGCCAACACAACCAGGCCAACAACCAGCAACAGCGACCACTAAGGGGCCGGGCAAGAAGTCCGTGATCTACTGGTGAGCGACTGCTACTTTTTGGATATTTTGCAAATCTCATGGATGAACTACGCATTGACGATCCTAAAAGCGATTTCAATTTCCTATGCATTTCACCAGAATGTTTTGAGATTCTTCAGAGGCTTACACGCAGAATTCAGAAGCAAGACACTAACTATAGAAAGGCACGTCCTGTAGGTCTCAAGCTGGCCATCAGCTTTGATATCTATCTAGCCACAGGTGACAAGTGTCCGACTTTGGCGTACGATTACAGTGGGAGCAGACACACTATTGCTACAATGAGGGGGTGACACAGGGTAATACAACATGGAACATGTTGTCAAAAAAAATAGTGGAACATGGAACATAGGTAGTCATAGTGGAACATGGAACATGGCAATTCCTTCAAATTTTTTCGTACTTTTGTCGCAATTTTAAAGTGTTTTGACTCACTTTTATGCTACTTTTGTTAAGTAAGAGAGGTTTCGAACGCACCATAAGGACCACATTGCATTGCGCTGTTGGTCAAAATGATATCCTACACTTCATAATCGTGGCAATCCTCCAGCCAATGTTTGGTTTCTACAGTATCTACCAAATGTGCTTCTTTGGCTGAGTGAATAGGCAGTTAGACTTGTCACCAGAAGGTTGTGCGTTTACTTGCCAGTCGGCTCTGTTTGTGGGTGTTGTGAAAATTCATACCTAAATAGTTGCACGCAGCCATGTGGCACCTACACTTTAATTAGGTATAAGTCATCGGGTTGAAAGAGTAAGTGAATAACAATGGTAGTAATTAGCATAAGAGTGCCAATGTGCTGGTGTAAAATGTAAAGTCGTGAGAGCAAAACTTGGATCATAACTATGAACCACCACATTTACATTTACCTGACTAAAACCTCTATAAAAGTTTGCAACAGTTACCTTTTCCTCAACATTTTTACACTGCTCAAACTGGCACGTATACACTCCAGTACTGAGTGTGAATGCTCAGTAAGTGCTAAAGTAGACAGTTGCACCCCTACTCCAGAGCTTCAAAAGGTCAATTTCAGAGTATCTATATTTATAATGGCTTTGCACAAAGGATCTGGGCTGGGTGGTAGGAAAAGGCTTTGAAGATTAAGATCCATCCTCAATGTGTTTAAAAAGACTTACATGTTTGAAATTACAGACAGTTTTATATAAAAAATGATGCAGAAAATGGCTCAGATGGCACATGTGAGCACACATAATTTCAAAATTTCCCTGGGGGGCACATGCCCCCAGACCCCCTACCATAGCATATTTATCACCACTGTTTGCTCTTCTTAACCCTCCCGTCACTAACAACCTGGGGTGGCCCCTGTAAATGGATATTGCCAAAATTCTGGACAGATTTCAGTCTACATATCCATAATATGGAACTGAACAGTAATTTACAAAGATCGATTGTGTCGCTTCAAATGAAGCAAAATCCGTGTTTTTGTTTCGTTCCATGAGCTCTTCTTAGGCTGACCTACCCCCCCCCAGTCGCTATATCACCCCAGCCTATAACCCTTGCAAATGTGAACCCTCCTTGGTTATGATAAAAGAAATCACTACAGTGTCATCAATACAAGAAGCATCGATCATTGCTGAAAGTGGTACTGGTAGTATAGAGGTAGAGGCTTCTGGTGATCTCTCTGGTACCTAACAAGTACTACTACATCAGATAAGAATGCCAAAAAGGTTAGAAAATAGTTCTCTATACTTGCACATAGCCACACGAATGTTCATTTATGCATCAAAGAATTAACACTAATTAGTACATTATCGGTCCGTTCGGACCCAGGGGTATACTTTTTGTGATATATTTTTATCCGCTTGGTTTTTCTATTTAGCAGTTATCACCCTATATCTTGCCTTTATCAGGACTGAAGATTATTTGATTTGGTTAAATATTAGGACTTCCATAGAAAATATTTGATTCGGGTCCGCATATAATAAAGAATTGCTGATAAATGTGTTCAAAATTGTTTTCTTGGGATCATTTTCATAGTGGAACATGGAACATGAGAAATTATAGTGGAACATGGAACATAGGGCAAAAGATAGTGGAACATGGAACATAGGGATAAAAAATAGTGGAACATGGAACTCAGGACCCCTGTGTCACCCCTCTACAATCATCCTTGAAGTATGTGATGCCATTATTGAAGAGTCTGTGGATGAAGTTGTTCACTTCCCCAACAACCCATAAGGTGGGCGAGAATTTTCTGACAAGTTCTTGGCCAGATGGAGCGTCCCTTATGCCCTAGGAGCCATCGATGGCAAACACATAAGAATCAGGAAGCCTAACAAGTCTGGTAGTATTTATTACAACTACAAAAACTTCTTTGTGGTGCTCCTTGCAGTTGTTGATGCTGACTATAAATTCATTTACGCTGATGTGGGTGGTGTCAGCGACCAGTCTGATTGCCAGCTTTACAACAATTTATTTTTGGCCTATGGACTAGACAATACTCTTCTCAACTTGCCACCCCCTGATTATAATCCACTGCCCAACAACAATGTTCTTTTCCCTACTTTTCATAGGCATTGATGCTTCGCACTCAGAGAAAACATGATGAAGCCTTACAGCTATAAAATGCTCACCAAAGAACAGCGCATTGTTACTCTGTGGCGGAATTTTGCTGAATTTTGGATTGAGTTCATAGCCTACATAACAGACCTGTCATGTGTATAGTCTTAACCAACCCAATTGGGGCTTGGGTATAATTTTAGTTTCAGGCTCTTCTAGATTACATTGATCCAATGAGACTTACTGTGGAAGAATTTTAAAATAGTGAAAAAAATGTTCATGGCAGCACTAAGTACACACTCAATAAAGTTCACATAACAACATTGCTGCTCCATGACAAGTGGGAAGATACTCCCCCTGCAAGCAATGCAGCTGTTTTCATCTGAAAAGATTGTTTTTTGTCGGGCAGCTAAGTGGATGTATGCTGCAAATACATCCCATGCAGACCTTGCTTCACCTGTAGAGAGTAGGTGTTTCAACGAGGAGGGAGGGGCATATTGTGACCATTACGATGAGCACTGACCTAATGTCTAAAATGATTCAAGAAATTGAAACATTTCCCCTTCGACTGGCAACTGTGCAGAGCTATTGCGTTGCATCGGGTGGAATTCCCAACACAACAAGGGTATAAAATTCTATCCTTGAGAGTGACCATCACTCATCACGAAACTCTGAGAAATAAAAAGTTAGCGTCAAGTAATATATACACATTATCCAAGAAGACTTGCTTACTCGTCTAGTCATTGAAGCAAAATACGTGTTTACTTTCTCAAATATTGTCCCTTTATAATTTTAAATGTACTTGCTCAATATGCTTTTCTAGAACAATTTTGGATAGAGCTTTTACGCTCTTTCAAATGATGAATCTGAAACTCTGAAAAAGATGTCATGTCAGAAATTGTCAGCTGCTTTATTATTTCATGAATATTGTTTTCACTTTTATCTCGAGAACTATTTGATCAAAAACAAATCCAAAAATAATGAATGGTTATGTGGGAAAAGGCTGATCATAAGCTAGAAGGTAATAAGCGTGGATGTTAGTCAGCTTCCCCTCTCCTAGCTGAACAAAATCCCCCTACTTCCCTCTTTTAGCTGACTAACAGCCCCCTCTTTCCCCCTCCTATCTGACTAACAGCCACATCTTTCACCTTCCTAGTTGACTAACAGCCCCTCTTCCCCCTCTAGCTGACTAACAGCCCCCTCTTTCCCCCTCTAGCTGACTAACAGCCCCCTCTTTTCCCCTCTAGCTGACTAACAGCCCCCTCTTTCTAGCTGACTAACAGCCCCCTCCCCCTCCTAGCTGACTAACAGCCCCCTCTTTTCCCCTACCCCTAGCTGACTAACAGACCCCTCTTTCCCCTCCTAGCTGACTAACAGACCCCTCTTTTCCCCTCCTAGCTGACTAACAGCCCCTCCCCTCTAACTTAACAGCCCCTCTTTCGCCCTACCTGACTAACATCCCCTCTTTTACCCTCCTAGCTGACTAACAGCCCCCTCTTTCCCCCTCCTAGCTGACTAACAGCCCAACTTTCACCCTCCTAGCTGACTAACATCCCCCTCTTTCACCCTCCTAGCTGAGCCTCCTAGCTGACTAACAGCCCCACTTTTACCCTCCTAGCTGACTAACAACACTCTTTCACCCTCCTAGCTGACTAACAGCCCTCTCTTTCACCCTCCTAGCTGACTAACATCACCCTCTCACCCTCCTAGCTGACTAGCAGACTAACAGCCCCCTCTTAGCTGACTAACAACCCTCTCTTTCACCCTCCTAGCTGACTAACAACCTTCTCTTTCAACCTTCTAGAAGACTAACAGCCCTCTCTTTCACCCTCCTAGCAGACTAACAGCCCCCTCTTTGGCACACTGACAGCTCAATTTTGACCCACACAGTTATTACCAACTTATTTACCCCAATTTTGATTGAACCTTTTTTTATTTACACTGCAAACTTACTTTCACAAATATTGCCCTTTAATCTTTATCTATATGATCATTAAGGTGAATTAAGGTGTAGTTATGCCATATGTGGATAGTACACACCAGTCAGTGTTAGTGTCACATGCATTTAGCTATACCTTTTTTCTTGGTATATATAATGCACATTTTTGTCTGTAGCAAATAGCAGTGTGCAAGATATAATAGAAACCAATTGGAAATTACTAATGTACAATTCATTAATTTATTTATTTATTTATTTTATGAATGTGACATAGTATTTTAACAATATACAAAAAGGAAAAAATATAATTCTATAATATATCATACCCAGCCATGCCAAGGCTTATAAATCACCATACATAGTTAATAGTTGATAATTAACAATGCTCTCATGGTACCAAGGTAATAATTTAAATTTTCTCTCACATTGAGTTACATTATGGCTTGCACACCACAATTTCTGTCCATAAGCAGGTCACAAAAGGTGCCTTCAGTTATGAAATTTGTTAAAGATATTTACATAGCAAGTTTGCTAAACATTAAATGCATTCTTTTAATATGCACCAGAAATGTAAAACCAATTAGTGATCTATCATTTGACCAGATACGCTAAGAAATAATAAATCCATTTTTTGAGTGTCTCCCCCACTTACTGCATCGTGCCTAATTGGAGTTATCATGGGTATCATTAATGTCTCTGGTAATGTTAGTTACAGGTATTTTTTGTATTTTGTAACGATTTTCTCTATTTTTGATGTTACATATGTCATTTTTTTCATACAATAAAACTTCACTGTGTTTCTTACATTATTTGTTTGAATTATTTGCATTTAATTGCCATATCATACATTTATACAAATAATGTACATAAAAAGCAATCAGATCAAAATCGATTGCTATGTCTTCTGTAGTGTTCCGTGCTGGGTGGACCTAGCTAGTAGTAGTAGTAGTAGTAGTAGTAGTAGTAGTAGTACTGTAGTGTTTAAAGTGTTCAGACGACAATAAAAGATTGAAAGAATAAAAAAATACAGTCTTGATACAACATATTTTTACAAGGCAGTTCTAGAGATCGATATCAATGAAAATACATGCAAAAGACTGATCATGTCTGATAGCATGTATTCTTCTACATTGCATGTTATCATTGTATTACTTAAACACAAGCAACAATACAATGAGCACAGCAATATCCATGGTAAGATTTTGTTTCAACTTTTACAAAATTGATCCATAATCATTATTTGAATGTTTCAAACTTGTACATGATTTTATAGTTAAAGTTTTCAGACTTTTCTTGTAAAATCCAGTGATTGCTTTTTTTTCAACATTAAATTAGATTTGATTTGTGAGAGGTATGTTCATCAAGATCAATTGGGTTTAAAAGATATGCACTATTTTTTAACAACCACAATGGAACCAAATAGGGACTAAATAGGGACAATATGATACTTGCCAATTATTCGTTAAAACATTGTACACTAAAAATAAAATGAGCTGAAAAAATATCTCAACTTATTCTTAATACATGTACTCTATGATCATCAGCATATTTAAAAAAATATTCTATCAACACTCTAATAATGATAATAGCGAAATTAATGATACTCATGTCATATAAATGCGATGTGTATCGCGACATATGTTACGCTGCATGCGCTTTGCTCCTCGCGGTGCAATTTCTGCGTATCTTTTTATAAAGTCTGGCTACCCCCTAGGTTTAATGGCCCCATATTTGGGATCATTGTGACAATCTATTATGGCTAGATGGTCCCTGATACTTTACCGATTTACAAAGCACACCATTATAACTATAGTTCTCAATATGGGTATGCAAGTAAATTTGAGAGGTGCTTTGGAAACTAAAAACCTACCTTAGGAACAATATAAATGAAGATAGACTGTCCAATTTGGCTGTGTTAGATGTACACCAAGATGAAAATATCGATCCAGAAATTGTCTTACGTGACTTTGCATTAGTGGTTTGCCCCAAAACGCGATAGCTTCTATGAGAATACCCAATTTCAGAGTTCCAATGATATTTATTTCAAATTTGTCATTACTATATGTAGATAAATGTACCAACATAATGTTGGTGGCTCAGAAACTTACATTTTGAATTACATTTGAATGTCGGAAGGAATACATTGGTGAGACAGGTCGGAACCTAGGAAAAAGACTTTCTGAACATATGGACAAGAACTGCCACGCCTCAGCAATCCAGATCAACGTGCAGAAGACAGGACACTTATTCCCAGAAAAGAACATTAAAGTGAGAGGTAAAGAAGACAATTGGTCCAGACGAAAGACAAGAGAAGCGATCGAAATCCACAAACACCAACCGAAGCTGATTTTGAACCAAGGGATGGGCCATGACCATCCAATTGGTTTTTTTAATTTAAATTTTTTACCCCTGCACAACATACTTTTTCAAACTTGTGATCCCCCACCCCCACCCTCCACCATATTACTGGTTCAGTATTGTCAATAAATGGTTTGATCAATCATTTTGCAGTATCATAGTGGAAGTCTTGTAAAGTAATGAAATCTTAAATTTGAGAAATGAGAAAAAACAAATCAGAAGGATACCTAACCTATTCTATGCAGAGCATAAAAAAAGCGACTACCTAAGCTAATCTTTTTTACGTAAAAATATGAAAAAAACAACTAAATTAC
>CM032664.1:59025548-59065392 GCA_019095985.1 Streblospio benedicti | reverse complement strand
TTTAAATGCACCAATACCCAAAAAAACCAATTAGTGATCTATGTTTGACGAGATAAGCTAAGAAAAAATAAATCCATTTTTTTTTTTTGAGTGTCTCCCCACTTACTGCATTGTTTCTAATTGGGTTATCATTAATGTCTATGGTATATAATGTTAGTTACAGGTATTTTTGTATTTTTTGTAACGATTTTTCTCTATTTTGATGTTACATATGTCATTTTTTTCATACAATAAAACTTCACTGTGTTTCTTACATTATTTGTTTGAATTATTTGCATTTAATTGCCATATCATACATTTATACAAATAATGTACAAAAAGCAATCAGATCAAAATCGATTGCTATGTCTTCTGTAGTGTTCCGTGCTGGGTGGACCTAGCTCACGAGTAGTAGTAGTAGTAGTAGTAGTACCAGTGTTTAAAGTGTTCAGACGACAATAAAGATTGAAGAATAAAAATAGTCTTGATACAACATATTTTTACAAGGCAGTTCTAGAGATGATATCCAATGAAAATACATGCAAAAAGACTGATCATGTCTGATAGCATGTATTCTTCCAATACATGTTATCATTGTACATTGTATAACTTAAACACAAGCAACAATACAACGAGCACAGCAATATCCATGGTAAGATTTTTTGTTTCAACTTCAGGATCAGAATATTTGACTTGTGACATTTGGCGGGAAGAACATTCTGAGGATGCCAACAGTTGTTTGGCGAACTGTAAATGTAATTAAAAAATCTAGTGTTGTGAGCAAAGAAAGATGAACTAATAGATTTTAATGTTAAAATATAGCCTTGACAGTACATGCCAATGCGGTGTTGTGATGGTAATACATGCATGAACGGAAGGGTATTAATCTTGTAAAAAGACCACAAATCTCACTCAAACAGCCACCTAAGTGTTTTGTCCACCCTAGAATACGTATTCAATACTGTCCCAATGGCACAAACATAACACATAGTTGTAGATAAGATAAGTGCCACCCTCCTCACCAAGAACCTTTTTTACCATCCGTCACCCTCCTCTTTGATAAAAGTTACCTACATCAGTCGGAGTGAAAAAAAAAATCTCAAATAGCTAAATTAAGCATGTTTTGGGTGTCTTTGGGTAGATTATCAAAATAAAAATAACATCTCATGCTAACCCCTGTCAGAGTGGACAGGCGGAGGTCTTGGATTCGCAACGTTAAGTAAATGTTAAAATGTAAAGTGGTGGGCGTGGCTAAAAAACAGTTTAAAAAATTTAAAAAAAAATTTCAAACTTGTTGCAAAATTTTCCCTTCCTGGCGGGTAGAAGTGAGCCCGCAGGCGGAGAAATAGCCCTCAAGCACATCCCCCCCCCCCACGGACCTCAACTGCAGCGAAGTCAGGCGGAGAGAAATTTTGCTAGTGCGGAGTGTAAAATGTGTATAGCGGACTCTGGCAAAGTCAAATTATGAGTCTTGCGAACCCTGGCGAACTGAAATTGTGCGTGACATTTGCCAGACAACCATGGCTCCGCCCGGCGGAGTCAAGCAAAGTATTATGTCTCCGCCAGCGAAGTCTTGCGGACCGCAAGACTTCGCCAGCGAACTGTAGCGAATATCCAGAGTCCGCCCGACGGAGACATGAAGGCTCTGCCAAATAACATAATAACAAGGGAAAAATTCCTTGCGGAGAGCAGCGAAGTCATTTGGCGAAGTCCTGCGAAGTCACGGTGTAGCGAACTTTGGCAGAGTCCCTTCACAAAGGCGGCCCGAGCGGAGCTTATTTTCCATCAAATTTGACGACGGAGCATGTCTGTATGCTGAGGAGGTGTGCGTATAAAAGCGAACTTTGTCTGTATGCTGTCTGTGTGTGTGTGTGTGTGTGTGTGTGGTGTGTGTGTGTGTGTGTGTGTGTGGGTGTGTGTGTGTGTGTGTATGTGTGTGTGTGTGTGTGTGTGTGTGTGTGTGTGTCTGTATGCTGTCTGTGCATAGGCAGATCCAGGTTTTTTGTGTGGGGCACTTAAGGAATATGGGTGCACTTTCGGGATTTCATGAAAAACCCTATGAAAATGAAGTATTTTGGTGGGAAAAGGGGGGCCTGCGCCTCCTGGATCTGTCCATGTCTGTGTGTGTGTGTGTGTGGGGGGCTGTCTGTATGCGGTCTGTGTGTGGGGGAATGTCTGTATGCTGTCTGTGTGTGGCATCAAAGATATTATAGAACTATAATATCTTTGGTGGCATTGACTATTTTTTTGTGAGCTTTTTTCAAGGCTGATTCCATGCTGGTTTTTACAATAGATAATCAAGAGAATAATATGGATAATTATGCCATAGAAAGGGATTCGTGAAATGTAGTGACAAATAGGATTTGAATAATGGCATAGAACCTTGATAAACTATCGAATCACAACATCCTATGCTGGACAACTCCTCCCCAGTAAGTGTAATAAATGCTGTTATTTATAATTGTCTCTCCACAGACATCTTATTGTTTAGGGACGACATCTTGTATACCCCATGAGTTTCTGAACTCACGTACTATATCCCAGCAGGCACACTGACGTCAGCCTGACGTTGGATTATGGTTGTATTATGTTGTGACGTCAGGCAACGTAAATTCAACGTCACCCCAACGTTGATTGCCTGGCGTTGACACAACATCAGATTTTCAACGTCACCCTGGCGTTGATTGCCTGACGTTGATCCAACGTCAGACATCAACTTTGGATCAACGTTGATCCAACGTCTTGTGCCCGCTGGGATTATTGTAAATTGGTACAGGAGACCAACGTTGATCATCATCATGGAAATGGTGATGACACTAACCTGGCATTGTGACACTTACACATCTCAGGAACTTCTCACAGATAGTTTAATGTGAACGGGCAGTTTGACGACTTGTAGGTTAGAAGTGGACACTTGTGAAATTCTTGGAAGGCTCTGGGATGGGGAGTTGAATTTAGATACCCATGTAATTGGTATAGAATTGGTATAGAATAGGCACATCCAGGGTTTTTTTTTGTCATGTAGGCTATCAATTACCCCCCTGTCAGAGTGGACAGGTGGAGCGCAGACTTCGCGTGGCTACGCCAGCGAACTCAAAAAGATCAAAGGGAATTCGATCAATAATCCCCGCACGCGCGGAGTGGTCACGCGAACTCAAATTTCCACTTCTCCAGAGAAGTGGAGAAAGTTCGCGCCATTTTTGGACGCGGAGATAGGTGGGAGCCCTCACGGAGGCCAAAAAGTTCGCAGAAGAGTTCGCCAGACTCCGCTGCGGAGCCATGCGAATCGCGTTGTCGATTCGACAATAAAAGTGTTGATTTTTCATATTTTTCACCATTTTTATGGACTTTGTCATTTTTTGACCTAAAAATGACGCGAAGTTGACTGTTCGCGTCCACTCTGACAGGGGGTAAGATTTAAACAAATAGTTTGTGTTTTAGTGAGAAAAATGCTTGTATAAAATTATTCACATTTTGGTTTAGTTTGGGTGGTGATGCGGTGGCAATCACCACCCTCGCTCCGCACAGTGTAAAGGATAAGCTTGAGGAAGACTGTGTTATGTTCCACAAAACTGTATAGCTCCTTAGTACAAAGTGTTCTAGATTATGGGACATGTATATGGTGAGTGAAAAGAATTTGAATGTATAAATGCTGTATGTTTTTCATCGGATTGCTAAAGAAAACTACAAATGCAGCTGTATTAGGTGAAATGGAGTGGACGACACAAATAATAAAACAAAAATTATGTATGTTCAGACAATTTTGCAGATATGGAAGGATTATCCAGATAGATCTCACCTTAATTTTCATGTTTAGTTTTAGTTTTAATAATTCTATTTCAGTGACATTGCCTTTTCAATATATGAATATAAATATACATAGACAGTGATATATTTTATGAAACAAATAACATATATATCTTACTACACAATATGGCCCAGCCCAATGAGCTTATGGAGACCACACCTATTACCCCCCCATTACATACCATGACGACACGTGTACCGCGGGGGGTATACCGGCAGCACAGCTTTTATTTTCTTTTTTTTTTAAAATAATTAAAATAAATTTCAACAAGTGCGGGAGTCATGCCGTGGCGATGTTGCCAACAGTGCATTGGAGCCGCCGCCCCGAACCCTGGCGGTGGCGGCGAGATTAAAAGGAATAATCCCCTACCGGACGGCACAGGCTTCAACGGCACCATGCGACCTTTTAGAAGTGTCAGGAAAAGTGGGCGGCGTGGCTTTTTGGCGCCGGATGACTACCCCCGGTGCCCCATTTGTACTGGCGGCCCCAGTATAATGACTTTTTCACGCCGGTTCTTGCCGTTGGCCTCAACTAAAGTGTTTGCGCCCCCCGGGGACCAAATGTCAAACAAAAAATGCTATTTTTTAGTAACAAACCTCGGTGCCGCCGGGAAGAAATATGTAATGGGGGGGTAGATTTACATATATTTGGTGCGATTATATACATATCATTATCTTGAAAATATAACCTTTCTCCTATTGAAACACCACATACCACATAGCAAAATTCAACTGGACAAACTTTACTGCAAATTTTGCAGTATTGCGAGTGCAATTCTCAAACATAAATTCAAGTTTATTTTCTAAAGATAAATTATTGAAATTCAATTAACCATGTATTTCTTAGATCATCATAAAGAAAACATTCATAAAGGAAATGAATTTCGTTTTCTATTTTGTCCATGTTACATAGCGTACATATTCTGTGTTCAAGTTTTATATTGTAAAACCTTCCAGCTTTAATAAAGAGGGGTAGTATACCAGCTCTTAGTTGGGCAATAAGAGACCTTTGGATTGGTTCTAAATTATATCAAATATACATGTACCGGTAATTTTCAACATTCAATTTAGTCTTGAAAATTTTATAAAATCTGACATTTGGTTTTGCTTGAATAGCTTGGTACCATTTATCAAGTTTGTTGCAACACAAACAACCTTTTTTTCAATAAATCATTATAAGATTTTATCAGTGACACACCCCTAAATTCTGCATTCTGATTGGCTTGGAGCAGAAACCAGCCAATCCATATTTCTCCATATGGACTGGGCGATACTGCCTATTGCCTTCTAAAAATGGGTCACACTTTCGGCATCTATTTAAATAAGTAAGTCAATATATAATATTGGTCATCTGTACCCCTCACTAAACGCATGTAAATGCTAAAAAATGGTGTGTACGTTGGATTTTCTGCCCTATTTACATGCAAATAAAGCATAGATGATTGAGACAAGAAAAGAAATTGCTTACTGTTTACAACATGAAATAATATAATGTTTTCCAATTTTTCTCAATAAAACTTCCAGGTTCGTAAAACATACACATTTCTAAGTATCACTGCCATCCACATAATAATATCAAAACGTATGGCGTTTGTTGTATTATATCGCGCGACGTCCTAAGGTTTCATAGAAGTATTATGTATATTCCAGTTCATTTGTTAAGAAATTGACATCTTTGAGTGATTGAGGGTTTATCGTGTCATAATGAGGGTTTATCATGTTATACTGAATATATGTCATAGTTTGTCGGTCACCATGTATGAATGCATGCCCTCATGTGGTGAATTTTGCCCTCGCAAGCTCGGGCAATATTCACCACATTTGGGCATGCATTCATACATGGTGACCGACAAACTATGACATATCTCTTCAATATCACATGGCAAGTGGTTTTAAAATAAGTCTTCTATTCCTATAGTATTAGTATCCTATATACATTTTTTGCGCCAATTTACATTATTATTTGACATTGCTAAATATGTATCATTAAAAAAATATGCTTGGTTAGTCTATGGGGAGGTAGAATAATAAGTTTATTCCATGGTCTAATAATGCTGACCCATCTTTTGTATTGAGGCAACAAGTAAGCAACCCATCTTACCCCTAAAAAGCATCCTGCTGTTCTAAACTGAACAGAATCTGTATGTTTAAAATTATCATATCCCCATACCCCTGAAGCAAATTCCATTATAGGTCCAACGCATGACTCAAATAACTTTGTAGGCCTGTATGTTATAAAACGGACAAAAAATGGTAAAGTAATGGATGTCAAAATGCTACATAATTTTACCAATTTAGAAATTGTTCATTTATTGGATACTGAGTCAGAAATAGAAAACATTAAAGCTTAATTTATTTGTTAGAGACAAACTTTTGTTTAAACATAAGGAAGATGGGTAAAATGTATTAAACAAAGCTGAAGGTATTAGAGATACAGATAAATTCATATTCATTATATCCAGTGATAAAATGATGCTTCATACTCACAAAGACTGTTTTAGAATATGTTGAGGACGAAAATCTTTTTAAATTATTTTTAAATTAATAAATTATAAAGTTTCTAGTAACTGTACATATATTTACCATATGTATAATGTATCAATTGTTTTATATGTATATATGAGACTATAATAAAAATTTACAAATCTTCAAAAATCTTTAATGATTACTTTACGGTACATGTACAATTTTCATTATATAATTGTAATCATAGCCACTGGCACTGTTTTCCATCATTATCATTAATAATGACCCCAACAAAGCCTGTTGGTGATAATGTCATAATTGTTCAAAATCCAAAGTATTTTTCAGTTCATGCTGACCTTGCCCTCTTCATTTAATTTGTAGACCAACTGCAAAAAAAATGAATATATCATTGGATGTTTTCTTTATCTTTATTAGGTATGAGTAACTTTTGTAGGTAAGTGAGAGGAGAAATGTTAAAATGTTTCATTCTATACATATAGAAATTTTGTGCCGGCGATCATGCTTTGACCGCTACCATAGTGCTGTCCTCTCAAATGGGCCCTGATGGCATAACCCTATACGCCTCTTATTGATTAGGCTCATTCTTCATGGTTTCTTCATCAACGTGTCAAGAAATATCCTGCTGATTATTGATATTACTAAAATTTTTCTACCGTTAGATGTTGCTATATATGAGTCTAATTTAAAGGGGTCATTTCACGACACGATTTTGCCTCAAGACTAAGCTGCGACCTCAGGGTGTTAAACTTGGTCGTCTCACATCATACATAAATATAGTTTGAGCTTTGGGTCACGACCCTCAGGATGTTAACCTTCTATAAATTATTCTTCCACATGATCTATCTTTTTTCACGATTTCCACCACGATTAAGGGGCAACTAACATGATCATCTAGCCTTAATCCTATGCGTTCTAGTTACGATGGTGTCTCGACACATAATTTTTTGTTATGACCATGTGCGATCTTCTTCCACTGTTTAAACGACTTGTAGAGGGAACATTCAAAACATGTTCAAAAACCCGAGGTACGATCTGTTTATCTAGCAGACCATTTCTAATATCTGTGGAAATATAAATGACTAAGACTTAGTTAGACTAACTCTCAACTATACATCGACTATGTGCGATGTGAGACAACCAAGTTACACTTCGAGATCGTAGCTTAGACTTGCTGCAAAATTTCCTGGTGAAATGACCCCTTAAGGCATCAATTAAGGTAAAGGTATGTATGAAAAACTACTTCATAATTTTTTTTCATTTTCATATACCGGTATATGTTAGAACAAAGTATCTTCTTTCATAAAATGTAATTATTACATTGAGTGAATCTTAAATTCCATCTTTTTTATTGCACAGAAAAAATTTACGATCTTATATATAAATAATAGGGGAAATCGCGACCATTATATTTAAAACCCAATTTGAAAAAAATACTACATAGTTTTCCTCTAAAAAATTATATCTTATGAAGAAATAATAGCTTATCGTAAAAATGTTAATGAATAATCAATTGAATCATTCTTTCATACGTTTTTTGCTATTTGAATTCATAAAATGTCAGGTTCGGGGGGAGGGGATGTTGAAAATTAAAAACTATGCATGAAATGGAGTTTTTGGATGATATTAAAGATCAAGTCTTCAACACCTATTTATTGTGCAATGATAAAGGGTCTGAAACAAAACCCATATTGTAAAGGGTTTGCTTCTTATACTTTCTTTACCTTTACAGCTGTTATTGGGTTCTTTTTGTAAGGTGTGCTGTTAGGTGCCACCCCCGCTCTGATTAAGGCTCAGAGGAGGGAGAAGCCTGTTCCTTTGATTACTTAAATTCTAATGGCATTTGTATATTTTATTCCATACAAAGAAAACATCCAGAATACAAGAATTCAAGCATAAGCATCAATCCAGGGAAACACCAAGAATCAAGCATCCATAGAGCAAACTAACAGCTGTACATATACTAATTTAACAAGTCTTTGTCAGCAATATCTGACCACATTAGTTTCCTAGTTAAACTGGTAATATAAAGACTATTACCCTGCCATGCCGCATGTTGGCAATTTATTAAAAGCTAATCAAATCTTCAAAACACACTTGTTCTATAATTAGTATATTTGCTGACAGTAAGTCTGGTTTCTCTGATTAGAGCCACGCGCATCACAAACATGATAATTTCTGGCATAACAATCTAAATGAAAACATAACATGCTCTACTTTATCTCTTTACAATATGAGCCATGTCGCAGTAACCCGGGTCAGCGTCAAACCTCAGGGCACAGGAGCATCAAAACCAGCTTCTGGGAAATGTACTGCATATTATTGATATATGTTGTCAAATGTAGGTAGATATGTTTTGGGCTGTGACGTGAAAGTATATTAGGTATCAAAGAACGTGATAATTGGCATTATACCAAAGATATTATAGAACTTTGATTATACTAGAAGTTACAGGTAGTGTTGCGCATTAATGGTTATAATCCTTGAAAAAACTAAGGTTTCAATTGATTACACATCATTTTATCGGGTGTTCTTGCCTGAATTTCGTACAAAATTCAGTATGAGACATATCAAGTTTAAATAATTTGATGGGGTACTCTGGCTTCCAAGAAAAAATAATTCATTAAAAAAAGTGGCAAACTTGACAACGTAACCCGGGTCACTGCGTCACGGCTCATATACTCATCTATAGAAAAAAAACACTAAAATAACCCTCCTGAATACAAAATATCTTGACTGACTGCTTTCCAAGAGTGTTTGCATCGAGTTGATTAATCAAATTTTGCTCCCCCCCCCCCCACCCCCCCTAAAGATTTCATTTTTATCTCGCCATATTGTAAGCAGGCTCTCCAGCAGCACATTATAAAAAAGTAGGAGAAAAGTAGGAAGAAATAGCATAAAAAAGTAGGAAAAAAGTAGGAAAAAGTAGGAAGATATTGTAGAAAAGTAGGAACTAATTTAAGTTAGGGACCATTCAGTATTTATGACAGGGTGGGGTAGGAGGATTTTAAGGCGGGCCATGAACTTTAGTCACAATGTTTGGAGGGGGGCTATCAATTTTTTCACACACTTTTGAGGGGGGCTATCAATTTTTTCACAGCAACGGACCCCAAACTTTTGAGAGATTTTGGACTAAACTTTCCTTTGATCAAATAGAATTTGATTTAACTGACAATGATTGTGTTAACTGTTGGGGGGGGTCATCAATATTTATCACATGAAAATGAGGGGGGTCACCAATTTTTTCACAGAGATTCGAGGGGGGGCTATTAATTTTTTCACAGCATTTTTGGAAAATCCTCCTACCCCACCCTGTCATAAATACTGAATGGTCCCTTATCACTTTACGTTGTCATCTTTGCTTATACAAATTTACCATGCGTCCGTCACTTCCGATATGCAGTCGATATTACCACGTTGTTTATACGTCGATGTCCGTTATCATGCCGTTGAGCCGATTTTTCCGTCCCCAGTGTCTTGGGCTGCTCAAAAATTGGGAACGGATTTTTCACTTAAAATTTCCGACGAATATACGACGAACATACGAGGAGCTTCCGTGAAGCATCAGTGGAGGGTCCGTCACGGAATGGGGACGTGTTGAGAACGGACAATCTGTCCACATATGATAACGTCAATTTAGCGGACGCTTGGCGGATGTGTGCGTGTCTTCCTTGTATGTTTAGCGGATTCTTGTCGGATCTCATCACTTTAACGTATGTTCACCGTACTACAACGGACGCTCATCGGATCTACCTCGTAATACCAACGGATCTCTGACGTACGGAAGTGGTACAGTGTCAAGGGCTATAAATTGGCCCTCTGCTGGCCACCAGTATCTGTAATATATAACAGGCAGCACACGATCATTCAATCCTCAACATTGAGTCGAACTAGAGAGACAAAATAAATACAACATAAGAAAACTCTGTGAGTGAACATCAAGGAATGCTTCCTAATATGAACAAAATAATATGCCGGTTATCATATTTATTACTGACGTCACTCATAGCTGCAGAAAATCTTGTGTCTCATTACGTTACAACCGAAAAATGGCCGCACCATGTTTGACCACAATACACCCTTCTCAAACAAGATATATCTGCATATGTAAAGGCTTCACCTTCTACAGGATTATTGCTAATATATTTATCATACACAACCCACACGCGTGTAGCAGTAAACTCACATATTTTGAACTAGTTTTAAACATTATGCGCTCGAGTCTACCATCTGCTATATACGCGCATTGGCAGGTACATAGAGGATGTATTAAATCTTAAATCTTTATTCTGTTTATTATCAATTTTTTTCATGGTGCTCAAAACTTTAAAAAGTCAATTATTGTATTTCCCGTAGGCAATTGCCTGTGAATTTAACTAGATAGAGATGTCGAAAGAATCGCACCTCGTTTTGTATGACAGGAGCTAGTAGTAACCTCCAACTTGTTCTTCCACCTCTTCATGGACCTCGGCCGGTACTGTGATTGGAACTGGGTCTCCTTCGGCAGCGGCTTGTTCCACTATTTTCTTCACATTCTTTCTCTTCTTGGTTCCGGTGTGCGGACGCTATACAGACGCCGGAAGGCCGATGTGCGGACGTGATACGATACGGTAAGATTACGGTAAGGTTCCGACGAGCTTCCGTCAATACGTCGAACGTACGGTGACTATCCGACGAGATGCCGGGCAGCGTCCGGTATGAAAATGTCATTTTATCGGACGTTCTCTCGACGGAGTACAAATTTTTTACAAAATAGGAGGTTTTTGAAAAAAGTAGGAAAAAGTAGGAACCATTTAAAAAAAGTAGGAAAAAGTAGGAAAAGTAGGAAAAAGTAGGAACGCTGGAGAGCCTGTGTAAGACTAACATGCCGGTATACGCCGGTCGTGTTGTGAAAATGACTAACATGCCAGTCGCATTGTGAAAAACATGCCGGTTGCGTTGTGAAAGAATGTTCGGGGTAAGCAATAAAAGAAAAAAAATGCAAGAACCGCAAAAAATTGTCAGGGTGCGCTTGTTACTAATATTCAACATTTGTTTTTGATTGAAATTTGTTTTTTGTAAGCACACTGTGCGCTAATAAGAACGAATACGGTACTTGTGTTATAGTATGTGCCAAAAAGGTACATAATTTTATACCATGAATTTTATATAATTTCAAAGCCAGCAGGATCATTCAAATAGCAGATGAAAACAGAAAATGTTCGAACCAAAGCGGCACTACTATGTATGACATATTTCCTATGTACCTTTACCTTAATGTCAATCATTAAGAAAAATGAACAATTCTAAATGGTTGTCCATTTGACAGCTCAAGTTACATGGCATTTGTCTTATAGAACATAATAAAATAAATTAACAGTGATTAAAACTCAGAGAAAATATACTTACACTTTTAAATTTCAATGCCAATTCCTTGCGAAATGCTGTATGCATTTTTCCTTGTGGAACAAGATTAGTCAAAATTTGGCCCTCTATTTTACCATCATAATTTACATCATGGCCTTTCGGAAGATAGCTTTTATCCAACCCAAGCTGAAAAAGTACAATGATGATATAAGGAAGACGAAAAAAGCTATAGAGCAAATATGTTTTCCTATATGTGTACAAGTCAATCTCATTCATGCATATAACCACTTTAAACTGAATACATGTACCTAATTTTTCTTCTTTACCTATTATACTGGGCCACAGGGTTAGCCAAAATAGTAATATATGTACACTGAGAAAAATAGACACCGGATGTTTACATGAGTGGAGATGTAGACTGGGCAGCCAGGCCACCCCTTCTGAATGACGAATAATTAGGGCCTGCTCAAATAAACTTCACATTTCATGTGCCGTCATGAATTATGAATGCATGCAGTATGGGAAACAAGATAATCGGAACATTCAACCAAATTCTATATGTAATCGTTTTGACATTATTACAGGCCTGTAGCAGCGGTTAGTAAAAAAGATGGCGCGAGCACTTGTGTCGATCCCATTTGAGGGGGGTCCTGGTGCGGTTTCCCCCCGGGAAAATTTTGAAAATTGGATACTCTCTGCGAGCAATTCTGGTGCATTTTCAAGCCAAATAAAGATTTTTTTTTTTTTTTCAAAAAAAGTGAGGTAGCACTTTTTAATATTTTCTCTATTTCAGACCAAAATCTGGCAAAATAGTGAGGGGGCACGTGCCCCACTGGCCCCACCGCTTGCTACGGGCCTGTATTACAATGGGAATATTCAAATCAGTTCTGTACAATTGTTTAGTCTACTCAATTTACATACCGGTATACTAATAAAGTATATTCAAAACACAACACACCCGGAACAACACAGGTGACTCTTTTAATTGTACACTAGAGACCTACAGAAATCTTCTATATGGCCATCATCATGAGGAGCACCTACAGATGGCTACACCCCTAAGGCACAGCACCAAAGACTCTAAATCACCAACGTTTCAACTGGAAATTACTGTGTTTATGTTGCATGCATTATTGATCAACTTTATAGACTTTGGCTGCAATACTACATTTTATCAGTACACGGTGCAGTCACACCAGCTCAAAACAAATGTCAAATGTAACTTTATAACCAAAAAAATAGATGGGGAAAAAAATCCATTCCAAGGAGAAAAAGGTCTCTTAAAAATTGACATTGTCCCCTTCTATCTAAAATTTCCCCTCTAGCAATTTGAGAAAAAAAAAACATAGTATACATTCTTGGAAAGCTTAGCGTTTGTGCTTTCGTCATACGTGGTCAAATATATTAATTTACGTAAGTACCGCTTATGAATAGAGCACGCCTGTTACTATGAGGAAAAGGCCAGAAATCAATGACCAAAGGTTTAGCACGATTTTTCCTAAATTAAAATACAACTTTTTACAGAAGAATTGACTAAGTGAGTCCTTGATATCAGCTTGCTTTTAAAAATCAACTAAATGTTATCTTGAGGTATTGTGATCTAAATTAAATGTCAAAATCTAATATTCTATCATTCTATCATTCCGTGCATAAATTATTGCCAATACTCTACTCTGATTGGTCGAGAGGCTCAAACCTACAATTTATTCCATGCTACTGTGATTTACTGCACGCTAAATCATTCAAAGTCGGTCACCGCTTTAAACACTGGCACAAACGAAAAACACTAAACACTAATGACATTACTAATTGTTATTACTTTATTATTATTACTTATGTTATACTAAAGATACATTGTAAGTAAATAAGTAAAGAACTAATATTTTATCGGTCGTTTTCGTGACAATTGCTAGTGCTCAAACTGACGCTGCTCCGCATGAGAACGTTATAATATGATTTATTCAAAAATAAAAACTAAGCAGACACTTGTTTATTATGGATTTTATTTATGATAGAATGGTATTTGACCGCTCGATTGTCGTGTCAATCGTGAAATTGAGCATGCTGACATCTGATTTACCCTTACTTTGTTTGCGTAAATCAGATGTCAGGATGCTCAATTTCATGATTAACACTCCAATCTCGGAGTCAAATCCTACAATAGTAGAGTGCCGAATAACAGTACATGTTGCAAAAATTTAGATTTAAATTTAAAAATGAATATTGTAATATAGTGCTAAACACGGGGTGAGAAAATTGTGTTAAAACCTAATGGTATATATTCTACAATCTGCACCATTATAGTAAATGATAACAAGTAAAAGAAGACTAAAATACAATATTAAAGCAACAATAGCAACAAAACGCTCTTAATGATAAAACAAAAGATGATAACATAATAGTAAGAGAAGCACCCACTTGCAATCATTACTGCACCCGTTATCACTTTGAGCCCATTCGCCAAACATTGTGATTTACATTTTGCCAAATATTGAATGCCATTGTGAAAATCATAGATGCCAGCATCATTCTTTGTACACTTTTAAACATGTCTTTTGAATAGAAATGAAAAAGATATTTAATTTCTCTAAATTATTACTGTAATTTTGTCCAGCGAACTCCTCCCTAACATTACTGGCTACATTTTGTATTTCTCTATGAGAGATCGTTCATTGTACTGGGTAACAGTGCATATTTATGTTTTGATGGTCACAATGGCGTTGTCCGGTGTCTACTGGTGATTTTATAGCAAAAATTACAGCCAATGGGGGCCTTCTTGGCATCCTCTTTATGTGACAACATGGCTATAGTCCTGAGGTGTGCCGTGAGGTTAATAATTGTTTACCATTATGGTTCGCCATAGTGGACAAAACGTGAGGTAAGAGGTAAGCTTAGGGTTGTAAAACCTGTCTTCAGCTATATCTATCGTTGGTAGAAATATGCTTGCTAAAAAGATGTGAGAGAGAGAAGTTTGAAAATGTATCCGCAATCACTGGGAAACACATATATATCATTCAATAGCACTAAAAATGCCAAAATTTCATCCTCATGTGGGATTCAAATCCATGACCTCTGGTTTGAGATGATAACAGACCAAGTATGTAAGTTGGGGGTTACATAGACAACTGTTCAGCCGTGTAACCTTTTAACAGCTTGATGCTTGGGATGATGGTATCATTCTGGTCTCAAAACCTTGGGGTCGTGAGTTCGAGTCGTGCCAGGGCCACTTGATATAGTCAAATGGAAGCTTAGGGTTGTAAAACCTGTCTTCAGCTATATCTAACATTGGTAGAAATATGCTTGCTAAAAAGACGTGAGAGAGAGAAGTTTGAAAATGCATCCCCAAGCACTGGGAAACACATATATATCAGTCTATTTTTATAATTCATGTAAGTTAAATATGATTAAGCGGGGTTTTCCTTTTACTAGATTACTGTCATCACCGAATGCTACAAAAGCTTATAAAAACCTTTGGTGCCGAATCATCATATTTTGGTTCCCACATGGGATAAACATCCAAAACATCACGTAGGAACTATAAATACAAACACACTTTACCTTAATATCTTTATACAAAAACATATTTAGTTTTCATTGACCTATTCAATTGACAATATCAATTGATATAACACGCCGTATAATCAAAACTCGTTCTGTTGGTACACAGCATTACTTTTCGTTCTTTTGGCGCTCAGCAACCTGCTCTACTTGTCAAACATAGGTATCGAAAAGCAAAGGCTGCTCAAAAACGGACAATAACACTTTCTAATTAACACTTGATGAGGATTTTATAAGGTGCATGGAAAATAACCATCTGGTATCTACTATATGAAGTAATGTTGGTGGCTGTAGAGCTGGTAGGTTCTGAGATCTTTGACACTTTTGTAGACCCCCCAATAAAACGAAAATCTTTACTGTTGAACAAATTCATTAGCTGTGTTAATTGATATAATACAGTACTTTCTTCATATTAACAGCTATCACAATTTGAATGGAGGAAGGTGATGGAGGTGTATTTAATCTGCCCCAGACAGACGGGACACTTATCACCATCTGCTGAATGTTGCTCTTCTTTGATGTACAACACATAACATTTTCATCAGCAACATGCAGTTTGAATTCTTTAAGAATATCTGTAATTTTACATCATTTGGCATGATCAAGCTACATGTATGTATAACTGAAATGTTCTATGTCCCTGAATACATTAGATCCCTATGATCCCACAAAACCTGATTACTGTATCATTGAATCCACACTACATCACACCATGCAATCAGTTAACAGTTTTGGCGTGTGAAACAGCTTTTGGCTTGGGTACAAAGCAGTTTTGGCCTGGTAAGTCCAGGAATACGTAGTCGTGCTTGTTGCATTTGCGGTCTGGTAGGTAATCTTGGCTTGTTTTGTCTGTTAAAATGGTGTGCATTGAGAATACTAAACATTTCTGGTGGTGTAGAGAACATCAAACCTTTCCTTACTGCAACCAATTTTCTATAATTGTGGACACAAAATTGTACCCCTTTACTCTCTGCACAGTCACGTTTTGTAAAGGACATGTAATAGCTATTACCTAATAATAATTTTCATTTGACATGTGCATAAATGTAAATCAGTATGCCAAGTATACCATCTGCAAAGCTTTTCGTTTACCTTTTATTATAAAGGCAATAAAATTATCTTATTTTTTGTTTACCTGAAAACAAGGTTTGGCGTGTATGTACTTTTCAAGCACCCCGAGTTTGACGTGTGATTCTAAGTTTCATGTGATGTGTATCTTAGCCATACAACTAAACACAATGTGTTTATTTAGCGATTGTTGGGCTTGATTATATAGGCGCAAATTAGATTTATCGCATTTTTTCCATCAGTATGTTTTCAGTTTCATAGTGTCAGGGATGTCATGCATAAAAAATGTTATGAGATATGACAAGGACTGGTTGATACATCAAAAGGGAATTTGCTTCATGCAAATATAGATCTATGTAATTCTAGTGTAAAGTACACCTGTTTTTCTTTTTGTTTTGTTTTTTGTTGTTGTTTTTTTTTTCAATGAAAGGTCCTTTTTACCCATCACTCAATATTATGCTGACATCTAACCAGCACTTAGAAAAAACAACAAAAGTGTTTATCATATGGCTTAGAGTGACCATTGATGTTTTATCTTTGTCTTTAAATTGACCCTGCGCCTATAAGTATGAAATACATTGAACATGAGGGCATGTTTCCACTGGATTCAGACACTAGATCGTCAGTACACCACACCAAACTTGTTTCGCCCTCCACCCCAAACCTTGTAAAATATAACTGACAAAGAAAAAGTCATTTTTCTACGGGCAGACTGCTCTAGACTGCCTGATTGCATGCATGTGTGCTATGTGCTGAGAGCCTGATGTATACACTTTACAAAGACATGTCTGGGTGTCTCCAAAAGCTAGAAAATACCTACTGGTCGTTCACATATATTTCGGTATACGAGAAATATCGCGTTTTTGCTGCACATATCCGACAGTCTGTATCCAAAGCTATTCATCCGATATCTATGGTTCACAACCTAATATGTTCCAACAAGTTATTATCTATGAAATGCATGTAGCTGTAGTTATCTTACTTTTCAACATTTTTCAGTGCATTTTTGAGTACAACTCGTGCACTTCCTGAACTGCTGACGGACGATTTACGTACAAACTCGATGAGTATAATACTGGCTGCGTTCAAAATGATGACGTCAAATATTAGCAAGTGGTCTCGCTACAAGCCGTTGTAGAGAAGCGCTATTATAATTTGTTTATTTTGCGGAAATTTTTATTTTGATCTGGATATTATTTATTTCTAAGAGTTATCATTATAAACGAAAACAATATTATCACACTTTAGCATTCGTGATTGCATTGCACCATAAATACAATCTTTTTTGCCGCATATTTTAGTACAAAAATAATGCGCCTTAAGACTAGACTTCACTTCCAAGAACTGCCTCGACGTACGGGTTCTGCTGTAAAGGTAAACACAGAAGACGCCATTTTGTAATACTGAATTTCATCGCTTCGAGCTTAATAAACAGAAGAGCATGTTCGTGTATATATCTGGAACTTTACATACTATGTAACCACTTAGGTTGTGATGTGTAGAATAATTATTTCCTAAAATGAAGTATGTCCAATGAAAGGGAAGGTCGGTACTGCAAAATTTCTTGTATACCTAAAAATATGTGAACGGCCAATATTTACACAGCAAATTTTCAGAAACATCTGGGGTTCTATTTTTTTGCAGCCGATAGCATTCAAACTTGTCAATGATAAGATAAAAAAACTTGCTTAAGTATAAGCAGATATATTCCCATTCTCAATGCAAACAAAATCGACCATTATTCTCTACGTATTAGTTTGTAGGGATCAATTTTATATTGTGAAATGAAAATCTATGGTCACTTACCAGGCCAAAACTGCTTTGCACCCACGCCAAAAGCTGTTTCACACGCCAAAACTGTTAACTGATTGCATGGTGTCCGTGCATACACCCCATACTATAAGTTTTACCCCAAATCCAGAGATTTGGGGACCCAAATAATAAGTTTGTTAGAGTAATGTTTGTTAGTTTGCTTGATTGCTTGTGGCAATTCTCATAAATAAATAAACAGCATACAATGATTCAGTTCTTTTTAAACTGTTACCATTTTTAATTGTTATATGATTTGACAACGCTTATTGTTAAATGTTCATGTATTTAAAAATTAATACACTGCTAATACATGATTCAACAAACAAGAATTAACAAAATGAGTTCACAAATTCCTAAAACTATTTAAAAAATTATATCATAATGCGCTCAAAACAGTCCTCATCCTATATATTAATACGTTAATTTTTGGACTTTGTTCCGCGATCTCCTCTTTAACCTGACTAGCTGGACGCCATCTGACTACAGGAGATCGTTCATGGTACTGTGTAGTTTTGCACGAATATGTTTTTCATCATCAAAATAACCCTGATGGTTGTTAATTAGCGGTTTTATAACAAAAATAGCAGACATCGGCAGCCAATGCAGCGTCATATGGAGTAGTGTGATGTCATAAAGACGTCACTTGGGTTCAAATACTAGGGATTACCACCACTTTGCCAATTGGGCTATGTGTACATTAGAACCTTCAATCAAGGCCACCTCTATAAGTACACCACCTCTATTATAAGATGATTTATAACAATCCCAAGTCTTCATTAAAAAAACATTGCAAATGTCCCTACAGACACCACCCCTACATTAACCCACATGACGCCATTCCTTGGGCAGTCTTAATAGGGATGTTCTACTGAAGTGTGTGAGAACTGAGAATATCTGTGCCATGGTGAGCATTATGTTCCCATTACCATAGACACTAATTTTTCATCCCATCTCCCTTTTCTCCTATTACATGTGCATTGTGTATTTGGCATTTCACTCAGTTGTATGATCGAATCTAGTGTAAAATAACACCTCATCATGAACAGTTATGCAGACCAAGTACTATTTTAAGTGAAATAAGAAATGCTAAAGGCCCATCCTCACGATTTAGAAACGGGAAAATGTCATGCCAAATCATACATGGTTCATTGTGTGAATAAGATCAGTGTCGCTCTCATAAAGTTAGATCTATTTATGCAACACAACAAATGCGAAAAGGAACTAATATTGTGTGGTTTTATACCATTAACGATGGGAAAGTAGGTTTATATAACAGGCCCCTGGAATCATTGGTCATGCCCCTAGTGGCCCCGAGTGGACGCCTAGCCTCTATTGCACTACATGAAACGTGATGCCAGTGTACACAACGATAAAATCCACATTCATCAGTCAATTCCACTGTTCTAATAGTGTAAACAAGTAATTTGGTTTGTTAAAATAAGTACATGTACGTGGCTCAATCGTTGTGTAACTTTTTTTTCACTGTTAGATTCCATGCACGTGCGTACCCGCTGCCTGATATATTGTTAGGTGAGATAATGAATGGGAAAAAATGTCATACAAAAAATGTCAATTATGGACCATATGAAGTTATTAACTTATTAAGTATCAGTATATTTCTCACTAATACTGAGACTGACCCATCATAGTTAATATGTATAAACAAGCATATGTTTATAAGGCCCAAACCCCTCATGTTATGTCTGTTGAGCTCCGAAACATTCCGAGTAGTTCTGAGTGCGGACGTGATCCGATGGAGTCCATTTGGGAACTATATTGCTTTTTGAATGGTCCGATTTAGTGTGGAGATAACACTAGCTATGCACAAGTAGTGTATGTCTACAAAAGTGATCGTTGGCTTTTTACCTCCCCACTTTATTAGATTTTTTTTTACTGTATGGTGCTTACTGTTCGAGCACCTCATGCATGATAATCAGACTGCCGATTCGATTCATCTTATCTTGATAACATCGATCAGGCTCAATACTCAGTTGTTATGAATGATCCCATGCCATTTTAATTACAATCTATTTTATTAGACCCGTTGTATATGCAATAACAATACACGTATATACTAATATGCCCAGAATTGAGACCATCATTAAAAATATCTGGCTTGTTTACAATAGATCTAGTGTTAATGGCTGCATGCGTACCAGAATTATATATTCTAAAAAATAAAAAATAAATAAAAAAATAAAAATATATATATATAATTTTTGGAGCATACAAAACAAATATGTTAACTCTCAGTTTCATTCAGGGTTTGAGAAAAAAAAACTCCCCAAAACAGAGGAGGCAATTGCCTCCCCTGCCTCATATGTAGCTACGGCCCTGATATTTAACTAAATATTTTGACAATAAAAGCTGTTTGTCTTTCTCAAGAATGTGGAGTCATAATGCAAACTCTTTGACTCCAGATTGCAAGTGTGTCAGCATTGGTGTGCATCAGATGTGGGATAGATTTTCTTATATGTTTCATCATCTATATGTCAAGCCTTCCAATATTTTCCCAATGCCATGGGCAACTTGCTCTGCTCTGTAATTCGAGGGCATACCGCTCTGTGAGTATTAGTGGTGGGTGTTAGAGAGACAGAGGTGCGTCCATGTAACTTATTACCAGTTTGCTGCTTGAAATTATGGTATCATTTTGATCTCACAGAAACTAGGTTATGAATGAATACCATCAGGCCCATATGAAGTACATTTGTAATTTAAATGGAAGCTTAGGGTTAGTTGTAAAAACTGCCTTCAGCTATGAGAGAGAAAGAGGAATAGAATTGAGTAGACAAGCAAACTTGGAAACACAATCAAAGTAATTTTATATTCAAATATTCTACCACTAAGTGTGGTGCAATCAACATCTTATTTGTAGAGGTTAAACTAAACGACGCTACTACTCACTAATTCAACAAACACTGATGTTGCGGCTTGCATCATGGAGCCTTTGCCCGAAGTGACGTGGTGACGTCACATTGGCGCAAATTTGATTTCCGCCAGGCAGAAAGCAGATGGAGGAGGTTCGGGGGGATGCTCTTGCCCTGGTTGAGGTTGAGCTTCGGACGGTGCTGGTGGATCTTGATGGCTTCCGCAATCTTTCGGTGGAAGGTCTGGTCTTCCCTGCCAATGACTTTGGCAGTATCGCTAAAGAATCTATGCCCTGAGTTAGATGTATGGATCTGAATGGTAGACTGAATGCTATGCGGGTCCATATGCTCGTTGAGTCTTGTATCATAGAAGGCAAAGTGAATAACAAACTAGCGTTTTTAGACACTCACATCGAGAGGAAAGATGATGGTTCACTGAGGGTCTGTGTATACAGAAAACCTACTCATGCGGACCATTACATCAATTGGGAGTCAAACCATCATTTTGAACACAAACGTTCAGTTGTACATAGTCCAGAGCCCTGCGCGGTTATTTGTTTTCACCCACACCCGCCCCTCGTGTTTAATGTGAAACCCGCACCCACACCCGCACATATATACTATTGAAGTCCGCACCTGCATATTTCATAAAAATTGAGCCCGCACCCACACCCGCTGATACTGAAAGACAAACTTCAGAAAAACCCGAAAAACCCGCACAAAAGCCTGCATTGTTCTCAAGAATTTACATTGATCAAACACGTACATCAAAGGACATTGAAAGGTTATTTTGTCATAGTTTATATATATATAAAGCAATTCGCTTAACAGGTAAACAAACACTGCCACCGTTATATGGGGGTGTAGCATTATAGAAGTATATAATTCACACCATCCCATGATATGTCTCAAAGGCTCAAAAGGATATTCCATCTCTTTGTTATAAAGCCATTATCTGACCAAACAAATAAACTCACAAGCTTCAAGTGACCAGTGACCACCATCTCATTAGTAACAGTTAAGTATCTTTATGTAGACTATTATTAGTAGTAGGAATATCCATTCAGATTTATATTTTTGCAGCACTACTGCTTACAATTCCACAAAACTTGACGTTGCGGCTCCCTTCACAGGGCCTTCGACCGAAGTGACTAAAAAGGTGGATTCCGACAGGTGGCGTTCCTGTCGGACAGCAGATCTGAACACTTAAGTAGTTAAGCAAATACTTGCTTTCTTGTTACAGAGGAACTGTTCTTGTTACAGAGACTATCAATCACACATTAACAGGATAGCCACATTTTTTATTTTGCGGACACTTTTAATTTATTTATTTCTATTATGATAGCGTATAAGCTACATTACAGACTTTAATTCAGAAATTTTATAACAATTTTCACCAGTGTTCATTGACTTAAGCTGTTCTGTATCATGTAGTCTTAAATCTTGCAAAAGAGATATCCTGCCCATTGTTGTTAAAGAACATTATGAGAACTCTGCAATGTAAAGTAATTTAGCTTTTAGATAAAGAATTGTTGGTTACATTTTAACCATTCACATTTTCTTTAATAGAAAATTATTAAATTATTTTTAAATGCGACAATTAACAACAAAATTGAACATAATTTTATGACCATATTCAAACAAGAATAAGTAAAGTTTGTATGTTTTACTTTATTGCAATTACGGGATAGTCTCCAAATGTATGAAATGTGTTTGAATGAATTTTTTACAGTATCTACTTGTAAAACCCTATTCTAACATCTGTGAAAGTTTCAGAAATATGCCACATGGAGCTATAGTTTCTCACACGGCCCTAGTTCATGGCCCTAGTTAAAGCCGGACTTTTGCACCTTATATGCCATACTTAACATGTGGCCATGAAAGGAGATATGTTTGCCATAGGTTGTATTGGAAAACTACATTGAATATCTGTACGATCTATCTTTATGAAACTTTCAACTACATTAGAACAAGTTCTTTAATGAATACTAACAAACTTTCATTCAAGTGCATTCAGTTGAGAAGATCATCACATAATTCAGATTATCATAAGAACATGAACCCAACAATGAAGTGAACGTGTGTGCCTATGATTTTGTGTAAATTGTAAATAATTCATTTGGAATACATCCACATCAACTATGGCCATAAAGCCAATCATATTCATGGCACACTCTTAATATCATTACAGTATATGCATCTAGTGAAAGAGATACATTAATAGTTTATGTGTAGTACTTGAGGATAAAGTAGTAAACTGTAACAAGTAGATCATGTGGGTTTCTTTGCGGGTTCTGTTCAAGATTTTTAGCCTGCAAAGAGCCCGCAATGTAATTTTTTTTCCATGATTAAAATCCGCACCCGCATGAAATTTTCAAACCCACACCCGCACCTGCAGAAAAACATACAATTTAGCCAGCAGCCCGCATATTCATGGGTGCAAATGCAGGGCCCGTGGGTTGCGGGTGCTCGCACAGGGCTCTGGACTACGTACCCTCCTTAGAAGAACTGAGCACCTTGTCACAGAGGATGAAGATCATCAACAAGAGGTGAACCATGTAAAGAAAGTCCTCAAAGTGAATGGCTACAAACCTGGTCCTTCAACATACCTAGCAAGAAGAAGGAAGAACCCCCAGACACAGATGATGGAAGTAAGTAGAAGTTCTTGGTTAGAATTCCCTACATGAAAGGCACCTGTACACCGTTGGTACTGAAGACATGATGTGCTTTCTTTCCATAAGCCGTTTAATACTCTACGGAACCTCCTTGTCAGGCCCAAAGACAAAGATAACCCTAAAGCAAGGGGCACATTTGACCTTGCTGGCATAGTCGACGCAAGGCGTCTTGAGGTCTGCGGCGTCTACGGCGTTTTCCGCATGCATTGACAAAAGTACAGTTGTGGGCACATACGCACGGGCTCCATGCATTATGAGTGCGACGGCACAGGGAGTGGTTTTTATTGAGGTGGCCGTGCGATCAACATGCTTAGAACGTGCGATGTACTCGCATATAACTTACGTTCTATGCACCGTATAATTACGAAAGTAAGGGATCTGCACGTTCATGGTACAGGGAACGCATGGTCCCAGTACTGTGTCTGTGCCGACAACGTGCGGGTGAATCCTCTGTGTTTGGTGTAAGGTCTCCTCACTGCCTCCCTACGGTTTGACCATGACGGAAGGTGGTCGTAGAAGAATTTTGGCAAGCCAAACTTCTTCTACGGTGACCTTACGGCCTTAAAAGATGCTGCGTCCATTGCACTTAACACTCACAAATCTTTACGATCTCCGTGCGTTTTTGGTCGTAGTCTGTCTGTAGACAGCCCTTGCGGCGTAATGTGCCCTATGCATTAAAAACTGTGTGGCGCGATATATGACATCACCTGCCCATCCTGCGAAGAGTCATACATTGGAGAAACTGGCAGGAATTTAGAAACAAGACTCAAGGAGCATATGGACGCTCATAGCATTCAGTCTGCCATTCAGATCCATACATCTAACTCAGGGCATAGATTCTCTGGCGATACTGCCAATGTTATTGGCAGAGAAGACCAGAACTTCTGCTGAAAGATCGTTGAAGCCATCAAGATCCACCGTCCGATGCTCAACCTCAATCAGGGAAAGAACATCCCCCCCGAACCTCCTCCCACTAACCATAACTGTTTTGTCACTTCAGAAAAATACATTTGCGTAGTGGAGCTACATGCTGCGATGCATACAACCGAATAACTTCTAGAAATAGTTAAAGGACAATGTTTGCAAGGGGAAAAAGTTCTTTGTGATAAGCTCAGTAAAATTCAAAAGAGTCACACATAATGCCATGTTTGCTTAATTCTTCCACATTCTTCTTCAACCCTGGAAGCAATTGGTTTGCCTTTTCCCAATCACTGCGCAGCTGTTAGTCCTCTATGTCAAATAGACGTCTTGCCGAAGTAGATTCTTTTCTCTTTCTAGTCTTTTCTTTGGAGCATCTGCAGTTTCAGCTACCACTGTCCAATCAAAAGGTGTAATGGAGCCATGTAAGAAGTCTGAGTTAGGATTATCACACGCATGTAGTCTAGCTCAGGGGCTGAATTACAACAATCTTCGATGCCAAAGCCATCTTTTGCCTTTTGTATTTGTGAAACAAAAAGAAACTAGACTTTTGTTGTGTAACTTTCCTTGCAGTCTGATTCTGTGTGGCCATTTTCTAAAACAGTAATCAATTTGTCTTAGATTTAATTTAGTTTGAAAATAGTGTATCATGGGTATTTTACCAGGTCATTGTAGATTACACGTAATGCATTTATGTTTGTAAATGAGAACAACTTTTCTGTATAAATATTCATAAAAGCAACGGGATATACTCTAAAAACATGAAGGTCACAACTGAAGGTAAACACTGAACTCAGAATTTAAGAGAAGAATGAATGCTTGACAAACATTTATGGAATGCATTATATGTACCAACAGAAGTTGTCATGTTTATTAAAAACAGCCTACAGAACAAGTTGCCACAAAATAAGATGTGCGTACAGAGAGGGTTGCCTTCCAAAAACTGACAATGCCCCATATTTTGTTGGTTTATAAACGTTTCACCGTTAACTTTGCATAAGCCACTTTGAAAAGTGAAATCAACAAATTCATTTCTTCAATATATGATAAAAATTGAGGGTTATTAGACTGAAAATTTTATGTTATTTTGTATACCAAGCTCAGTTGAATGAGGAGTGACTAAAAAGTGTCAATAGATCTCATCAATGAGCAGCTTCACAGGCAAACGGATTTAACCCAAGAAACACAGACATATTACCATTTTCCATGCAACTTACCATTCAGAATAAAATCCAGCATATTGTAGTTGGTCTAAATGTGACAACACACAACAATAAAATGTCACCATTTGACAATACAAGTAGAGCGGGTTGCTGAGCACCACAAGAACGAAAAGTAATCCTGGGTGCTGACAGAACGAGTTTTGATTATACGGCGTGTATAATGTACCAGGTATTTGGAATAATCTTTTATAACTGTTTATATGACTGCCTATAAACATCTCCCAAAATATGGTAATGGATGCTTTGAGAGCCAAGAGTGGTAAAGTTACTGGGCCATGGGTGCCGTCCTTAAATATGCAAGCTTCCTAGGTCCACAAATGAGCTTACCGAACACAGGTAATCTAGCTTCATCAGTACACCATACAATGCTACTGTTTGGTCGAGTTAAGCTTCCTTGTTACACATCCATACAAGTTTGTTCAGTACACTGACATTCTTGCATAGGTGAGGGGTTCCTGTCTAATTACAAGGTCTACTTGATAAATATGATATATTCCAAATTTGTAAATCTGCATTCTATTATAGGGCTGGTCACACTGGGTATAAATCACGTAAACGGATCAGCCCTTGATATGGGACTTAAGCAGTGCGTAGAGTGTACATAGGCTATCAGTGATCAATCATGGGTATTTATGTTACATTTTCATTATTGGGGTTACTTCCTGGTATTTAGTGATTGTTAATGGTTTGTCATTGGTTTGTGAGTGATTGGTCTGTAGTTTTTGTGTGATTTTTCATATCATAAACATTCAAAATTCCCGACATATGAGTACATGATTTATAACTAGTCTGACCAGTGACCAGCCCTTAAAGTGATCCAATACACTTGTAGGACTCAACTGATCTGAAACACATTGAAGAAATATACCATGTTTAGTAGTAGTATATCTGTTAATTGACTGCCCGAATTTGTAAAGATTCCCTGAGCTTGTGAGGGGAATATTCACAAATAATAAGGGCGGTAAATTTCAAATGGCGGACTCTGTTGTCATTAAAAAGTACCCGGATTAGGTGTGCATATATGAAAAATTATACTCGGTTTGTTTTTGGCTTTCAGCCAAATCGTCATACAGCATTGTGAGGTGTGTCGCATTACGGTGGTATAATAATTAATGATAGAAAATCTGCACCTGTTGCAATTAAGAAAAAAGTTCACTTGTAAAGTTCAAAATAGTACAGTAGAAATTCGTTATCTAAAATCTGAAGGGATAAAAGTAAAATGCTTGAGATGGTCAACATTCGAGAAAACCAATTGATATAGGTTATCAATGTGGTTGAAGCGAAATAATAATCTCGACATAACAAAAAATCTGTGACAAGTAGTACCGAGATAACGAAGTTCTACTGTATATTAAACTGTATACAAAACTTATTCACTTACCGTTTCTTCATTTGTCATGACAGAGAGCTCCTCTTCCCGTCTGGCGTCACAGAGTCGCACAAACACGGACGCTCCGTCCAGTAATCGGATCTGCGTTATAAAAGTCACAATAAGAATTACTCTATGTTTAGCCAAGTCAAGACAAGCCTTTACTTACACGTTTGTATTCTGTTATGTTCTGACTTAGCTTACAACTTTAAGAAATATTGTTCTTGTAGAGATTTCATTGTTAATAGCCATTATCAAACATAAGACAGCATTTACTATTTTTAAAGCCTCTAATAAAGCTTTATTTACTTTTTCTCTGATCTACTCTGAAGCTTGATATAAATGTAAAATGTAAATGTGGTTATTTATAGTCGCAATTCACTGTTATCGTGCTCTAGCGACTTTACATATTTACACCAGGTCATGGGCATCCTTGTCACACTATATCCTTCTCAACTCCATGGGGAGCATACAGCACATCTTTTGGCTACCGTATCGCAGACGTGCTAATCACTCACATTAGCTTTCACTCGGCTGACCTGTATCTATTTAACGTGTAGGTACCACGGAGCAACCTGTTTGCGGTAAGTTTGCTCGACACCAACCATCAGACCCGACCGGGAATCGAACACACGACCTTCTGGTCATAAGTCCAACTCCCTATCCACTCGACCACGGAAGTACATATGATATATGATTTAATTGTGTATAATCTGATATTAAAAGGTTATTATATTCGTGTGTGTAAGATATCAGAGAATATCTCACAAAGTCGGGTTGTTAACAGTAGGAGTGAGCGTAGCGAACGAGTACCGTTAACAATCCACACAAGGTGAGATATTCTCTGATATCTTACACACACGAATATAATGACTTTTTTCTCCCATGCAATATACTCAGCAACAAGGCATAGAAACCATATAAATCTATCCAATTTCTATCCAAGAACAAAATACATGTACAGACTAGCACCAGGTTTCCAAAAGTCACGTTTTATCGCTGATAATAATGTCGTTCGTGCGGCAGCGATATTGGGTGAATATACCGGCTTCAGCAAGGACAGTGAGTGCCCACAAAATAACTGCTTGTTGTGGAGGGTACACTATAGGCTCACTTAGCCTTTAAACTTCATTTCTTCCACATGTACAGATTTATGAAAACTATAGATGCATACCAAATACTTATACATTATAGCACAAAATCAATTAATCATTAGTCAGAGAATTTTAAGTTTGGTCTTCAGTATGATCCGTCAAAAGTAATAAAAAGTGAACCAGAAATTCTGCAAAAACCCTCTAAGGTTAACCTCATTCATATTTAGTACGTACATGTACATATAAAATTGATTTACTTTACAGGTCACCTTTTAAAAATCAGCAACCGACAAAAACTAATTTAAAGTCCTGAACTTGCCACATATTTTACTTGCATACTGCATAATGTAATCATTCAGGAAAAATATTGTGTTCTTGAAAGATAGTACTATTACGTCTTGACGTTATCTTGAAGATGTAATTCATGATTTTTTAAACCTCACACTTACTAGAAAGCAAAACGCAGTTTTACTACGAAATCCAGTACTATTTTACAGGCTCTGTTTTGCGTGCTGGTAGTGTCATAGAACCATTTATCATCATTTCCAATAAATAGTTAGTTTTTCTTGCCAAATTAATGCAAAAAGAAAAAAAATATATCATATAAAATTAGTGACAGTTTAAGTTGTCATAGAAAGTAAGAAACATATATGTCTGTTATTGTAGTAGATTCTGATAAGTGCATGTGCCAGACTAAACGCGCATCGGGAGATCCGTTGCCTGATTCTGGCCTGATGTACTTCAAAAGTTACATCTACTTGTTGACCTAGTTAAAATCAATATGCTTCTCAGTAATCTCTGGTTCACTTAAGTGTACAATGCAGTAAAGCAAAGTCACAAGTATCACGGAAATTTTATAATCGGTGCTGACATCTGGTGTTTAAAAAAAAATAACTTTACAACATTATCAATGAGCTTATAGAATAAATAGTTCGACTGTAGTAAAATTATCAAATAGTAGTGCACTAATTCTCAATTGCTCAGCTCTGATTGGCTGAAAAGTGCAGCTTACAGGTGGCTTAAGAGGATATATCAGAGAATATCATACGGTCTATTCATTCTTTAATATTGCCAGAAGTGGGAGAAAAATCAAACGTGTGGAAAATATCAAAGTAATCATTAAATAGATTATGATAAAAACTAATGTATGAACATAACTAAACTTGTTTACTTTATGAAGGTTTGATAACATATTAGGACTGTTGAATCAGTGCCCCAGGTAGCTGATCTTTCTGGTCCACAAAACTATTAAATATATAAAAAAATTAGTCCTGCAAAAAATGTTACTCATCCTCCATATTATGGCTTTGAGAAAATATGGAGTATTAAGTAAATCAGGTTCTTGTAGGTTTGATACTACAGTAACCACCCAGCAATACTTTACAGCGCTTACAGTGTCATTCATACTTACTGTGCCATTTATTAATGAGTTTCTGATAAATTCCTTGCATGGTTGTTTGCATAACTGGCTGAGAATAGTTTTGTTTGGTGAACCTTGAAATAAAGGTAGCTGAAAGCCATCCGTCACTGCATAGCCATTTTCAAATATTTGTATAGCTGTCCATCCCTAAAATTAATTATTTTTGTCATAATTAACAACCCTGATTGTAATCAATCAGATGGAAAACTTGTGTTTCTTACCACGTTCTCCTCATGATAATCAGCTCACATGATAGCACAATTTTCCAATGCACAAATATAACAGTTCGTAAACAAGAGCATTGTAATGTATTGTACAGTACTGTCACCGTATAAGGACCACAGTAATTATAGAAAATTCCATTGAAATCAACCATTTTTCGCGTTTTATGCGTAATTTCCAGAAATTACTGTTAATCAGTAAACCGAAATACCTGTAAACAGCTAACAGTTTATTGCCAAAATTTCGTCAACTGATAGAAATTACTGGGATTTCTGACAACACTCCAAAACACTGAAATTTCTGTCTTGATCATGTCAGAGTATAACATTCTACAGTACGTACTTACTATGAAGCAAGTGCAATATGAAGAGAAGGTTGCTCTCCTTATATACTATGGTGAATGCTGCCTGCAGAAATTCCTGTGTCTGACCACCTTGCAAACCACAAACACATACAACACATTTGAGAGCAACACCCTCAACTCAGAAATGAATCTCTACATACAGAAAGGCTTCACACTATACAGATTTACTGCAAATTTTACTTCAACACAACCTACACATGTGCAGTACAATACTTCCCTATTTTAAACCAGTCTTGTCCATCGTGCGAGTCTGTCTCGAGTGCCTAATGGACAAAACTAGTTTAAAATATAGATGTATACTGCTGCATGCATGTGGATTGTATATGGGTAGATTGACACAGAATCTGTACAATTTGAAGACATAAGATATGCAGAGTTTTACCCCATTGCGCTGAGGGTGCATTGTGCTCAAACATGGTGTAAATGTTTGTGCTATGCAGGTGGACAGACACACAAATTTTTGGAGTCGAAATTGAGCATAGTATATATAGACGGCCGTGTATCATGGTTACGTAGCTTACTCCAAATGCCTTGGTGGCGCGAAATTCGGAAATCATGTGATATCTGCAAAATTTGAGAAATACGATGGGTAATATGTGTTAATTCCAGAGAGAGAAAATACGGTAATCCATTTATGGAAATAACTGTGGTCCTTATATGGTGACAGTACTGTATATACATTTCATTTTTACAAGTTCTCCCTTTCTACTTGTACAAGTAAAATGGGCATCCATGCATGCATGCAAACCCTCACACACGCTCACACACACTCACGCACACTCACACATATATGCAACAACATACCTGATCAACCAGTGAATATTTGTAGGCCTCCCTTGATACTGATACATTTATTTCTTGCAAATGAATTATCATCGTCAAGTATCGGTGAAATGATCTATATGGGTAATGCTACAAAAGTAAAGATGATAACAATATGTTTATATTCTTCTATCTCTCTCTCTTTCTTCTATGGCAAGAAAGCTCCTACCCACTATATTGACATAGCTGAAAACATCTGCTTCCATATTACTATATCAAGTGCCCCTGACGGGACTCGAATTCCGTATATAGGTGGGATTCGAACCCACGACCTCTGGGTTGAGATGATAGTATGTAGGCTGGGGGTTACAAAGACAATAGTTCGTCTGTGTAAACTTTTAATAGCCCGCTGCTTAGGATGATGGCATCATTCTGGTCTCACAACCTTGGGGTCGTGAGTTCAAGTCCCGTCGGGGCCACTTGATGTAGTAAAATGGAAACAGATGTCTTCAGCTATGTCAATTGTCAATATAGTGGGTAGGAGCTTGCTTGCTATAGAAAAGAGAGAGGGAGAAGAATATAATTGTATCCACAAGCAAACTTGGCAAAAACACATTAGAAAACAATATGTTTAAAATCATATTTTCTCTCCTTTACTTTTAAAAGAACGGTCAAAGAATATATGCATAAAATAATTAAAAGGGAATGAATGCCTGAATTTGCATAAAAATGTATAATGTATCCACAAAATATGTTTGTAAATTTAATGAAAACTAAGCAGATAAGAATATAAAATACGTTGCTTTCTCAGAACCATGATTCTTACCTGGCTTTGCAGTAGTCTCCCTATTGTCTCATTAGAATCAGCATCATGCTTCTGCTGGCTGATCGTCAGTATGCGTGGCAACCACATAGGTCGCGTGACCGCGTAGGTCATGTGATACAAGCTGGAGCTCTCCTGCCACTGCGGCCTTTCATGGTGGATGTGAATGGCCTACCATATCTTCATCCTGTGGTCCGTCGGTTTCTTTTCCAGGACCTTTACCTTGTTCAATGTAAATTGGTGTCATGTCTCTGCATGTTATTGCAGAATTGTAGAGTTCTGGTGCTTCCAGTTAGAATGTTCTTTGAAAAGCGGTTTCAATTACCGGGCTGTTTCACCTATGTATTTCGAATAAGTCTTTGCACTCAAGCTGATGAATTACATGAATTTACGTCATCTCCTTGTTGGACTCATCTTGGGTTTGACAATCAGCTTGTATCACATGACCTATAGGATCAGCCGCCAGAAACACGGTGCTGATGCTAATCAGATAACAAGGAGACGTCTGCAAAGCTGAGAAAGCAGTTTATTTAATAATGTCAAAATCGGATAAGTTTTGAAAATTAGATAGATTGATACTTTATGGTCTGAAATTTGACTTTTTTTTGAATTTGTATATTTCATGAATATTTTTATGTACTTTTTTGTAAATCATTGTTTATTTTCAAATGCATGATAAATAAATATATCAAACAAACCATGTGTGTCATGTACAGTCAATAATTCATAAGATCAATTATAAAGGGTATTATATTGCTCTGAACAATGGTGTTTAACCTGGTTCTGGTAGCAGAGTGGTGGGTTAATGTGTCCTTTACCTGATTTTGAGTCATAAATCTTAAGACACAATACATCAGTGATATAAAATAAATTCAAATATCTAAACCTTAAATCCATCCCTCCATTCAGGAGATTTATTTGTGCTTGCCAGGTCCAGATCCTCCGTGAATTTTAACTTGTCAAATGAAGAGTCCGGTAAACCCTATATAAACAACACAAAATAAACTTAATGGTTCTAGCATAATGACCAAATAATGGCTCTCATCTACCACAATCACGCCCTGCAATCTGTTTTAAGTTTTAGTGTGAGACAAGTTTTGGTGTGGGTGAATAGCAGTTTTGGTGTGGATATGTAATGAACATGGAGCTCTCCGCATTTCTTCTCAGGAAACGTTATGTTCTTCAGTCAGTTAGGATGTTGTGGATTAGGAAAAAAACATATTCTTGAATTCTTTTGATGGAAATTCATTTATCCTGGATATAACATATATAAGTTTAACAATAGTTTCTAGACAAGGATAATACTCAGTTCATACACTAAGCTTTCAATAGCATCCACCATCTTGTTCACAGTGGTTGACGTCATTCGGCATCACTGGGACCTCGGGAGATTCCCGGGTTGCATGCCCCCCTCCCCCTCTCGGGTGAGGACATTGTTCCAGATGGAAGGAAGCTGGTACCTGCCCCCATCTCTATTTGGTGAGGGCTTGAGTTTCCTGATATGAATGGCCTCCTTCACGCCACATTCAAAATATTTGGGTTCTACACATAAGATGTTAGTCCATTCGAGAGAGACACTGTGTCATTTACTGTCTGTGTGCAGGTGGCGAGACACCTCTGATCCAGCGGAACTGGATCTGCAGTGTTCTAGGAACCTCGCTTTTAACGCGCGTTCAGTCGAGGCCTCGCAATCCTGGCACTTTATCTGGTAGACAGGTCCAATCACACGTTCTTTTTCCAGGGGGTCCTTAGGTCTCACCAGTAGCTGTCTGAGAGTGTTCACAGGTTTAAAGAACACCTGCACACTATATTGGTGCATCAACCTTCTCATGTGTTCAGACACTCCTTGAATGTATGGTATCACTACCGGAGGAACATGGAACAATGTCCTCACCCGAGAGGGGGAGGGGGGCGCGCAACCCGGGAATCTCCCGAGGTCCCAGTGACGACGAATGACGTCAACCACTGTGAACAAGATGGCGGATGCTATTGAAAGCTTAGTGTATGAACTGAGTATTATCCTTGTCTAGAAACTATTGTTAAACTTATATATTCTTGAATTTGTAGAGAAGATTACACTTTTACTTGCCATAGCCCATTTTGTAAGATAATGTGTACAAAAACATAACACTACTCCTTTCCACATTCCCGCCCTTTAAAAGAGCTTGTCGGAGCTATTTCCTGAGAATATTTTTGAGCACCTGTAGAAATATGCATCAGTATACAAGCTCTGCCATCAGCAAAGATTTTCCTTCTCCTGTTGGTATAAAGTCAGTCAAATGCTTTCAAAATGCACTTCCAGAAACACCAAGTTTTGGTGTGTATGTACTTTCTGAGCACACTGAGTTTGATGTGTGGACATCAATTTTGTTATAGATTTTAGATGATTGTTTGTCGCAGATTACTTGATTATGCACACAGAAAAGATAATCATTATTAATTTGTAAACTGTTCAGCTTAATATCAAAGAAAACTATGAAAGGAAAGTTAGTATAATAAAGGAATTTTACTGCTGTGATAGGCATGCTCGAGCCTTATGGATATGAAAAGTTTTTTCTGAGCTTGACCCCTAACCCCTGCCTTCTCCCCTGACAACCCCAATGCTTAGTGACACTATTAGAGTAATTACAATTTTTAAACATGTTGTATTTCATACATCACGTCAGGTATGGACTGCAAGAAAATCCGGCCAAGGTACATAGATTCAAATATAAGGTCCTTTAGCTATCATTAATACACATGTGAAGGTTTGTGGCTGCAAGAAGTGGTCTGATCATAGAGGTGGTCGTAACTGGTAGTTATACTGTATATGAGGGTTGGCATACATACGCAAATGGCATACATCTGAATATATTAGATCTAGATTAATACACACCAGAAATGTTTCGCCCTTCACCTAAAAACTTGTGACATGGCAGTGACTGAGAAAATGTCAGTTTTAAGGTCCTTATTCTATTGTATACTGGTATGGAGGGTTGCATGCATACAAGTTGTGAAGCAACACTCTAATATTCAAACTTAACCTAATCTTGTTTGGATGCCTACAGCAGCTTGTTTCTATTTTTACACAGGCAAAATTTAAGAAAAATCTGGGGTCGTACTTTTGTGCAGCCTGTAGCAATCATGCTGCAGCGGCTCCTCATGATGGACAACCTGCCCCATTCTCCATGCAAGCAAGACCTTTTGTCTGTCTAAATTTCTTTTATCATTCTTTTGCATCTATTTCCATTGGTTATCGTGCTCCAAAATTCCCTTGTAAAAATGAGGTGTATCAGGACTGTCCTTACATTGCATATGGCAAGTTCTCAGCCGGGGTACTTTTAACCCAGTTTCAAGATGCACTGATTCAAATTTATCTGAGACATTAACAGCAATGTTAGTACATAGTAAGTTCTTTTAAACATGCCTATTTTGTTATATTCAATGTTTGAATTGGTACACTCTCTAAATCGGTCTAGGCCAAATCCAATGAAAAAAATTGTAACACCATAATATTCACTCTTGCTTACAAATCATCATCTTATATTGCAATAACAAGAGGACCATAAGTGTGAGGTGCCAAGGTGAAAATTGAAACAGTGTTAGTTCAAACAAAATGTTTAAGTTGCAGCCCAGGAAAGGGTCAATTTTACACCCAGGGTCATGATTCCAATATCATACGATGACCAGACAGCCATACTAGTTTTATGCAAGTTTGGTGAAAATTAAATGAAAAATGAAGAAATTAATTAGGAAAAATCTCAGAGTTTATGGCTTTAATAAAATTGAAACACTGTAAACTTGAGGTTACAACAATGCAGTTTGCATTATGACTAACAAATTGTGTGGACCTCTAGGGAGGGGTTACGGGCGGTCAGACGGACAACGGATGAAAGGTGATCACAAAAGGTCACATGCTGTTTCACAGCAGATGAGCTAAAAAAAGGAGGTCACGACATATCATAAAGTTGAGTGCACCACAGTATATGCGATACATCTTACTTATGCATAGCCAGTTATTGCTTCATTGAAAGTTCTACGTTATATACCGCCATGAAAGTGAAATTCTACGATGATGATTTGTAAACATAAGGGTGTATTCACTAGTTCTTTGAAGTCAGAGTACTTTAAAATGGTGTTTTAGTTGTTTAATTGTTTAGAAAAGAATGGTGAGTTTGTAACATGAATTATTTCATCAGGTGAGTTCTTGGGGCTTATCACGGCGAGCCTGAAGATACACCGCAAGATTGAATCCTTTTGTCTATGTACAAGCCTGAGTTTTAAAATAAAAAACTTCCATTACTGCTTTTCATTCACACCAAAAATAGCCACACATGCCAAAACTTGTAACAGATTGCTGCTCTGATTGCATGGCCCAGTGGCTATGTCCTGGTAGGCTTTACTGCTGCTTGCTGCTTGCAAAGGGGGGGGGGGTACCTAAAGTTTGCAAAGCAAGTATCAGAAGAAATTTCTGAAAACATGGGAATTTCTGTATTTAGTCTGGTTAACATTTAATCCTCTAAGGGAGCAACCATCATTAATTGTACAGGGGGGTGGTCATTTGGTGGCAGGGGGCCTCTCAATTTTCTCTGGTCACAGAAGGGAGGGCGCTCAATTTTAATTCAAAGTGAGAGGGAGGGTCCTCAATTCTCAAACTGAAAAGGTAATATTTTAAGCAGTTTTGTCGCGAATTGATGCATTCCTGCAATATGCATGCCTTTGAATTTAACTGTATTTGTAATGTCAGCAAGTCAAATAAATTGCTAAATATGTATTCATTGACCATTGACATTGAATGATTCATTGCAATATACTTTAAACAGTTTTCAGGGAATCTGTCCAATATCAAACTTTATAATACGAAAGTACTGTAAAACTAGAAATGTTTGCGCACAATTTAATTTGCGAATTTTGTGGGTAGGTGCAAAAACACAAACTTGAATAGCAAGCAAACATTAATAGTCTATGTAAAGTAGGTCCAGGATGGACCCAAAATCGCAAAATTAAATAGTCACAAAATAATTTATAGATGAAATTGCAAAATTTAATAGCCAAGAAATATTTTAGTTTTACAGTATGTCATTGTTCATATTTTTCATCTTCTCAAAAATCACAAAATAAAAATGTAGATATAATCCAAAGATCTCTTTTACGTGGTATACTCAACATCAAATGGAGTAGAAGACTATCAAACAAAAAGCTATATAAAATCGCTCAAACTGAGCATTGGAGCATAATAATCAAACGCAGACGACTTAGTTTCCTAGGTCATGTAATGCGCCTGGACCCTAAAACACCAGCTCAAAAAGCACTGCATGAGTTTCTGCGACCAGTAAGGAGACCGCAAGGATGTCCGATCAAAACATGGATGGAATGTATCAAAAATGATCTGAAAGACTTAAACATCAAACGAGACTATAAAGAGCCACAAGAAACCATCAGCACACTGATAGATGTAACACATGACAGACAGTTGGCGTACAAAGGTCATGTGCGTTGTGCCGCGCAGTCAATAGTTTGCCAATAGCGGCGGATATGTCCAGAGAGAGAGAGAGAGAGAGATTGTTCATATTTATCCGTGTGTGTGTGTGGGGGGGGGGGGCTCAGTTTCTTGATGTTCATATGGGGAGGGCATTCAATATCAACATAGAGAGTTAGGGAGGGCGTTCAAATGACCGTCCACCCCCCCTTAATTATGGTCGCTCCCTAAAGTCAGCAGTAAAATGTAGAAAATTCAGAAAACACTCAAATTACTCACAGAATATAGACAATAATTTTGCATATTTGTTCACGTTTTTGTTTTTTTTGAAAATTCCGTGGAGATTCAACAAGCAATAAGATATATCTAGTAATTATGCGTAATTCATGTAATTTCCAGTGACAGAACATACAGTTTTAAATCTATAGAAATAACTCTGGAACTTACATATTGCACATTCATATTTTAAGATGTATTTCTCTTTCAGCCTTAACAGTAATTTCTGTAAATTACGCGTATGCTAAGAAAAATGACTGATGTCAATGGGAATTTTCTACAATTTCTGTGGTCCTTACATACAGACACAGTATAATATTAAGTTACTCACCTTATAAAAAGCACCAGGTGGATTGAGACAAAAATGTGCATGAGTGAAACTTGCCCATGGAAGATTGAGAGCCGCATCAATCGATAACTGCAACATAAAATCATTATGTTTATTTAGTTTCAATATCAACTTCCAAATTTATGTCGCTGTTGTCAATGGGTAATATATTTGTAATTCTATTGTATTTGAGGTTCGTATAAAGTACATGTACGCGCATACATCCATGTGTTGTCTCCTGTCTGAACCTCAGCGCTGCCTCCAGTTAGCTTATCAAATTACACCTGCTGATCTTAGTAAAAGCCCTGATATTAAAATAACCACAATCGATATAGTGTAACATCTCTAAAAGTAGAGGATTAGCATTAAGTGGTTTCAAATAAGAGGTGGGCTCATTTTGAAGACGGTGGGCCTTGTCAATGTTTGTCAGACCCTCCCCAAGACCACATAGATGGCCATCGACGGGACTTCGCACTGATGCTGGCGGTGATCACTTAACAGAGCACATATGGAGACGAGCCACAAACTCATCCCACATGGATGCCAAATAAGTGCAGTCTGCTTAGATTTTGATCTCAATGAGGCTTTCTTTTGTTAACATGGCAAAAAATATATGTATGTTTCCCAGTGCTTATGGATACATTTTCAAGCTTTTCTCTCTCACATCCCAAGCAAACCTAAAAGCCTCCCTCCAGAACAGGCAAGATTTAATCAGGCCTTAGCATATACCCATCAAAGTGTAATTAGCTTACACGTATGATTAAGAAAATAGTTTTTTTTATCAACATTGTTGACAAGGTAGATTTTAGCATAATTTGGCATAAAAACTACCACAACGTCTTCAAAAGATGGCCAAAGTTCTCCAGAATGAATGCATAATCAATGTTTGTTATCACCCCAATGAAGCATCTTATAAATTTTGATGGCAATTGCTTGTCAACATAGTTTGCTTTATGAACAAGTTAGATGTTAGCATAATTCATTATAAAAACCCCACAACGTTCTATCACACCCAAACAAATCATCATATATTTTGGTGGCAATGGTTCAATAGTTTTTCCTCAATTTTGCTAACAAGCCAGATTTGGGCGTAATATGGCATAAATGCGAACAGAACGTAGCAAAACCGGATTCATTGTGCACTAAAATCTAATCAATTGTTTACAAGTCCATGTTAAAGATTTCTGTCTACTTTGATATCAATGGATGTGATACTTTTTGCGAGACATTGTTAAACAAACCCAAATTTAATAAAATCTAGCATACCCGGTAAAAACTATCATAAGCGTCATCAAATGTGAACTGAAGTACATGTACACCAAAATATAATCAGGTCTTGCCATATACCCATCGACAGACTGCCTCCATCCTTGTTGTGGATAACTCCCTAATTTTTTATTTTGATATTTGAATAGAATATTGTGTCATTAGTAGGAGTTACGCACAACACCTTTACCGTGGAGGATGATGCCTGCTCTGACAGCTTCCTAGAAAAATTGAATATCGCAGACATTGCACATTTGCGTTGGAATAGCAGATCAAGATGACCATGTAAAGCACTGCTCCAGTACACTGTAAGAGGATGGTTGTGAAGTAAACTTAGTTCCCAGGCCACACCCTATAGAGTTAAGGAAAATTTAGGGTCTGCCCAAATAAATTTAGGATTTGATTGATTGATTGATTGATTGGCCTCATTATCATGAAACATTGCTGTACATGAAAAGCTGCATAAATTGACATCCTATAAATTAACTTACCATGATTCCATCCTTGGGATTATACTGACAAATATAAGTAAGGTTGTAATCCAAAGGTGTTACATCCATCAGTTTAGTTAATTGTTTCTGGAAAGAAAAAAAAACAAGAACAACAAAATAAAATATGCTTTCACATTAAACACACACAAGTTTTCAACACTCCATGATAAGAATATTTCATGGTCAGGTGGGATAATCCCATAGTTGGAATGTACATGGGCTCAGCTGCAGCAT
>CM032664.1:58980791-59025448 GCA_019095985.1 Streblospio benedicti | reverse complement strand
CTCTAGCTCTAACAGGCCCTCTTTCCCCTCTAGCATAGCTGACTAACAGACTTTGACTAACAGGCCTTTCCCCCTCCTCTTTCCCTTCTAGCTGACTAACAGGCCCCTCTTTTCCCCCTCTAGCTGACTAACAGCCCCTCTTTCCCCCTCTTGACTAACAGGCCCTCTTTCCCCCCTCTAGCTGACTAACAGCCCCTTCTTTCCCCCTCCTAGCTGACTAACAGCCCCTTTTCCCCTCTAGCTGACTAACAGCCCCTTCTTTCCCCTCCTAGCTGACTAACAGCCCCTCTTTCCCCCTCCTGGCTGACTAACAGCCCTTTTCCCCCCCCTGGCCTAACAGCCCCTCTTTTCCCCTCTAGCTGACTAACAGCCCCTCTTTTCCCCCTCTAGCTGACTAACAGCCCCTCTTTCCCCCTCTAGCTGACTAACAGCCCCTCTTTCCCCCTCCTAGCTGACTAACAGGCCCCTCTTTCCCCCTCCTAGCTGACTAACAGCCCCTCTTTCCCCCTCCTAGCTGACTAACAGCCCCTTCTTTCCCCTCCTAGCTGAGGACTCTCCTTCCCATGCCATCATCATGGTCATGATCAATTATATGTATTCTAACAGATGAACACATTCAAGTATATGATATATGATATGATCTGATCAATTATTTGGCTTTTCACTAGATAACCTACTTTTATTTCCACAGTGATGATGATGGCCTTTTGCTATATTTTAATCTAGCCTGTTATCCATTAAGATGTGTTACAGCCATATGTGGATAGTGAACACCAACCGTCAGTGTTAGACTCACAACCATTACTTACATCTTTTTACATGGTATATATAATGCAAGTTTTTGTTTGTAGAAAATAGCAGTGTGCAAGATATAATAGACATCAATTGGAAATTACTAATGTACAAATCATTAATAGATTTAGTTATTTATTTTATGAATGTGACCCAGTAATTTAACAATTTACAAAAAGGAAAAAAACATAATTCTATTATATATTGTAACCAGCCCTACCAGGGCTTATAAGTCACCATATATGATTAATAGTTGATAATTAATAATGCTCTCATGGTACCTAGGTAATAATTTAAATTTTCTCAATGTGACAGAAAAATTTGAATATTACTTAGGTAACATGAGAGCATTATCAATTATTATTATTATTTTTTATTTTTTTTTAAAAGAATTGATTTTTTTCAAGTCAGATATTATATAAATCCCACATATATTATAATAAAACAAATCTTATAATCTCGTGAAGATAAGACATCCAGGTTAACTTATAGATATACAATATTTAGTCTTTTTCCATATTAAAGTTCATATTAATTAAACACTCACATAAACCCATATATACACATAAACATACCCATACACACACATAGATACATATTCATATGTATACGCATATACTTACATATACAGACATACACACACACACACATACATATATATAAATATATACATACATACATATATACATATACCATATACAATGATTTTATAGAACATGAAAAAAAAATCAACAGTACATGTACACATGTTCTTTTTTATAGAAAATATCATATGTTCTTAATAATAATAATAATACATTACAAATTTTCTAACACACCATTAATTATGGGAACCAAAGATTTAAAAAAATTTGTTTCACCGTTAATTGTTTTATAATATAAAAGGTTTGTCTTCAAGATGTGAACATTATTTGCCAGCACCCTCATCTTATTGTTTTGAGAGTGCACTAGCCAATCCTTATATATACAATGTGAGATGAGTGATATTAAAAAGTTAACTGGCTCATCCCCTTTGTTATTTTGACCACATATAATATAGTATGAAGTTAAATCTCTGTTAAGTATATATTGAATTTTTTGCCAGATATGATTAGAATATTTGCAGTTGAAAATTAAATGCAATATAGTTTCATTTTCATTGCATATATAGCAGTAAGAATTCACTTTAATTTTCCATCTCTTTAAATTTTCACCACATGGTAAAATGCCATGTAGAATTTTGAAATTGGTTTCTGCAATTTTTTTGTCTTTAATTTTGATAATTTTATTCTTGTAAACATCATTAAAATCTATATTTTCTTGTAAAGTCATAGACCAAAAACGTTCCATGTGAGAATTCTCACACTTCATTTCAATAAAATAATCGTAATAAAACTTTGAAGTTTTATTAGAAATATCAATGTTTTTATCTTCTTGAATGTAAATATCTGGCTTATAATGTTCATCTGGTTCATTATCCGGAATTACAGTCTTATATTTATTTAATGATCTTTGAACTATTGCAAGTTCCATTGGAAGGTTAACTTTTGAGTTAATTTGCTGTAAAACAAAATCTTTGTCAATAATACCATTTCTCATTCTTAGATTTTTCAAACAAACAAGGTTTCCATTTATCCAACTTATGAAGAAAAGTGGTTCTTCCTTGCGCCCAATAGTTTTAACAAAATATCTATTACAGAAAAGTGGCTGCTTTAGAATAGACTTTTTAAAAGATTCTTCACTTACAACTTTTGAACTAGTGAAGGCAATTATTACTTCCTGATAGAACTTAGGAATGAACTTCAGAATTTGGATGTCTTTAATCTTAGTTGTAAGACATATTCATCTTTACCAAACTTATTTATGAATTTCTTCGGCAGTTCTGACCATTTACCCTTACTCTTTAAAATTCTATCGACCCATGTTGCCTTCAGAGCACCAAATTGCGATTCAATGTCAATCATTTTAACACCACCTTTGATTTGGGGGGATATAAGAGTGTTTCTTTTGATTCGCTCAGTACTTCCCCATACAAAATTATAAATTAACTCATTTATTCTTTGTATGACCCCATTCGGGATATCACAACAATTTGCAAAGTAAAATTCAAAATTAAAAATCATTAATAGATTTAGTCATTTATTTTATGAATGTGACCCAGTAATTTAATAATTTACAAAAAGGAAAAAAACATAATTCTATTATATATTGTAACCAACCCTACCAGGGCTTATAAGTCACCATATATGATTAATAGTTGATAATTAATAATGCTCTCATGGTACCTAGGTAATGATTTAAATTTTCTCAATGTGACAGAAAAATTTGATTATTACTTAGGTACCATGAGAGCATTATCAATTATTAACAATTAATTACATATGATGATTTATAAGCCCTAGTAGGGCTGGTTACAATATATTATAGAATTATGTTTTTTCCTTTCTGTAAATTGTTTTAATACTATGTCACATTCATAAAATAAATACTTAAATCATTTAATGATTTGTACATTAGTAATTTCCCATTGATGGCTATTATATCTTGCACACTGCTATTTTCTACAAACAAAAACTTGCATTATATATACCATGTAAAAAGATGTAAGTAATGGTTGTGAGTCTAACACTGACGGTTGGTGTTCACTATCCACACATGGCAGTAACACATCTTAATGGATAACAGGCTAGATTAAAATATAGCAAAAGGCCATCATCATCACTGTGGAAATAAAAGTAGGTTATCTAGTGAAAAGCTAAATGATAGTAGAGATGATGACTGAATGGGAACAAATAGAAGCAAACATTTGAGATAAAATAATTGGGGTAAATGATGATAAGTTGGGTAACAATAAGAATGAACATTAATGATAATAATGTGTGTGTCAAAAGAGTTAGCAGATTCATTAACTAGACATAATGAGGGGAAAAGATGGGGCTGTTAGTCAGCTAGGAGGGGGGAAGGGGCTGTTAGTCAGCTGGGAGGGGGTTAGGGCCCTGTTAGTCAGCTAGGAGGGGAAAGAGGGGGCTGTTAGTCAGCTGGGAGGGGGAAAAAAGGGGGCTGTTAGTCAGCTAGGAGTTAGTCAGCTAGGGGGAAAAAGAGGGGCCTGTTAGTCAGCTAGAGGGGAAAGAGGGGCCTGTTAGTCAGCTAAAAGGGGGGAAAGAGGGGCCTGTTAGTCAGCTAGGAGGGGAAATGGGGGCCTGTTAGTCAGCTAGGGGGAAAAGAGGGGCCTGTTAGTCAGCTAGGGAGGGGGGAGGGGTTAGTCTGTTAGTCAGCTAGGAGGGGGGGAAAGAGGGGGCTGTTAGTCAGCTAGGAGGGGAAAGTGGGGCCTGTTAGTCAGCTAGGGGGGAAAGGCTAGGAGGGGAAAGTGGGGCCTGTTAGTCAGGGGGAAAGAGGGGCCTGTTAGTCAGCTAGAGGGGGGAAAGAGGGGCCTGTCAGTCAGCTAGGAGGGGGGGAGGGGCCTGTTAGTCAGCTAGGAGGGGGGAGGGGCCTGTCAGTCAGCTAGGAGGGGGAAAGAGGGGCCTGTTAGTCAGCTAGGAGGGGGAAAGAGGGGCCTGTCAGTCAGCTAGGAGGGGGAAAGAGGGGCCTGTCAGTCAGCTAGGAGGGGGAAAGAGGGGCCTGTCAGTCAGCTAGGAGGGGGAAAGAGGGGCCTGTCAGTCAGCTAGGAGGGGGAAAGGGGGGCCTGTTAGTCAGCTAGGAGGGGGGAAAGAGGGGCCTGTTAGTCAGCTAGGAGGGGGAAAGAGGGGCCTGTTAGTCAGCTGGGAGGGGGGAAAAAAAGGGCCTGTTAGTCAGCTAGGAGGGGGAAACAGGGGCCTGTTAGTCAGCTAGGGGGAAAAAGAGGAGGCCCTGTTAGTCAGCTAGGAGGGGAAAAGGGGCCTGTTAGTCAGCTAGGAGGGGAAAGAGGGGCCTGTTAGTCAGCTAGGGGGAAAGAGGGGCCTGTTAGTCAGCTAGAGGGGGAAAGTCTGGGGCCTGTTAGTCAGCTAGGGGGGGAAAGGGGGGCTGTCAGTCAGCTAGGAGGGGAGGGGTTAGTCAGCTAGGAGGGGAAAAAGAGGGGCCTGTTAGTCAGCTAGGGGGGAAAGAGGGGCCTGTTAGTCAGCTAGGGGGGAAAGAGGGGCCTGTTAGTCAGCTAGAGGGGGAAAAGGGGCCTGTTAGTCAGCTGGGAGGGGAAAAAGGGGCCTGTTAGTCAGCTAGGGGGGGAAAAAGTGGGCCTGTTAGTCAGCTAGGAGGGGGAAAAGAGGGGCCTGTTAGTCAGCTAGGAGGGGAAAAAGCTAGGAAGGGCCTGTTAGTCAGCTAGGAGGGAAAGGGGGCTGTTGGGAGTCAGCTAGTCAGGGGAAAGAGGGGCCTGTTAGTCAGCTAGGGGGGAAAGTGGGGCCTGTTAGTCAGCTAGGAGGGGAAATGTGGGGCCTGTTAGTCAGCTAGGAGGGAAAAGAGGGGCCTGTTAGTCAGCTAGAGGGGAAAGATGGGGCCTGTTAGTCAGCTAGGAGGGGGAAAGAGGGGGCTGTTAGTCAGGTAGGAGGGGGAAAGTGGGGCCCGTTAGTCAGCTGGGAGGGGGAAAGAGGGGCCTGTTAGTCAGCTAGGAGGGGAAATAGGGGCTGTTAGTCAGCTGGGAGGGGGGAAAGAGGGGGCCTCTTAGGGGGAAAGTGGGGCCCGTTAGTCAGCTGGGAGGGGGAAAGAGGGGGCTGTTAGTCAGCTAGGAGGGGGAGGGGACTCTTGTCAGCTAGGGGCCCGTTAGTCAGCTGGGAGGGGGAAAGAGGGGCCTGTTAGTCAGCTAGGAGGGGAAATAGGGGGATGTTAGTTAGCTAGGAGGTGGAAAGAGGGGGATGTTAGTCAGCTTGGGGCCTGTTAGTCCTGGATTGAAAGAGGGGCTGTTAGTCAGGGGAAAGAGAGGGCTGTTAGTCCTCCTTTTACTGTTTCTTGTGGAAAGAATTGTTTTTCATATTGTTGAACTGTTTCTTGTGTAAGAATTGGTTGATGAAGCTGATGAATGTGTCTAAGCAGACCTAAAGATATTGTGGCTAACCGACCCACTGGGGACTTGAACTTGCAAGCTTCTGGTGATGAAGTCAGCGCCCTACCCACTCCCACAGACGGCTATGGCACAAAGTTCAAGTCTCACGACCTCATGGTTCTGAGAACAGATTCATACCGGTACCATTAATCCCAAGCTGCCTGTATTTGAATCATACATGTACCACTTACTGATATTTGGAGTGACGGATGAAGGAGTTAAAGTGTGTGTGCATGGGTGCGTGCATGCTTGTGCAGTTGCAAAGGTTAAATGGTGTCTAATCAATCCTCAGTAGGAAGAGTTTAGAATACATTTGCATAGAACAGCATCATTTTTATGCAATAGTGAGGGTATGCATGAACATTTGTCAGCCATTTTCATTAAATGTTATTTTTAGCGTCAAATCATAAAATTCGTACTTAAATAATATAGTTAGAATTCTGAAATATATTTATGGGGATTCCTTGACCTTGAAAGCATATGTTTAGACACCAGATTCCTGTTTGTAGCTTATATAGAAGTTGAGATATCAAGTGTGGAGTATTTTTGGCAGCCATTTTGAAAAATGTGCATAATTTGAATACTGGGGGTGACTTCACTTGTATCCGTGGACAAATCATTTTTTTTTGCCCCAAGATACTTCACTGCCAAAGAAAACCTTTGCATCGTGACTTGCAGAAAAAGGCCTATTTTATCTGATTAAATCCACTAATAACCTGTTATATTCATCTATATATATAAAGGAAGAGGCGATTTTTTGCGTCACAAAAGGCTTTTTAACCAAACGACGTACACACTTCAAACTATGTATGTACATTCAGGACAACTTGGTGGTCGTTATAATGTCACATTTCAAACCAAATAAATTGGTTTTAATGATAAAAACAAGAAAAAAGAATTTTTTAGAAAGGTTGCTTACAGGGTCATGTTTGTTAAAGGTACGTAATACGTTAAACGTTTGTATATGTCAAACGTACGATGCACGTCACACATACAGTCATACAAAGAGGGAGCTGGGCATGGTGATGGGGATGGAGGTGCATTTTATCTGCTCCGGACCTGTTTTGAGCAGGGGTGTTGACAGAAGTGGTGTGTATGTCCATATGGCGGGATGGGGGGGGGCATGGCTGGTGTCCACATGGTATGGCTGGTGGTGAAGCAGGGAGGAGCATTTAATCCGTTCCAGATCTCATCAATTTCAACCCGAGCAGCTGCAGAAAGGGGGTGATTGACATTTAATGGTCTGCACGTGTTTAGCTGGGGTAGGAGTAGCTGGAGGGAGGGATATTAGAGGGATCTAATGTAGTGTGTGTATGGCTGTCACATATGACTGTGGGAGGAAGGTGATGGAGGTGTATTTAATCTTTCCCAAAACTGTATAGTGACAGGAGCTGGTGTGAGGGATATGGGTCAGGGGAAAGAATGGGAATGGAGGAGCATTTAATATATTCCAGATCTCATCCGTTTCAACCAGAGCAGCAGCAGGAAGGGTGTGCATTAATTATGGACCTGTTTAGATGGGGGTGGGTTAGAGAGGGTTGGGGAGAGAAGAGTGGGTGGCGGTGGAAAGAAGGGTAGGGATGAGTGGGACATTTAATCTACTCCGCACGTCTTTACCATGGGTAGCAGTAGCTGGGGGAGGGATATTAGAGGGATCAATCATTGCCATATTTAGTACATTTAGAGTGTAAATGGCTGTGACATATGACGATGAGAGGATGGTGATGGAGGTGTATTTAATCTGTCACAGACCTGTATACTGACGATAACTGGTTCGAGGGATGTGGGACAGGAGGAAGGATGGGGAGGGAGGAGCATTTAATGCGTCCCCGGATCTCATCTGTTTCAACCCGAGCAACGCCGGGTAAACAGCTAGTATCATATAAATGTGGTGGTTCATAGTCCTGATCCCAGTCTGGCTCTCATGACTTAACAATTTACACCAGGTCATTGGCACACTTATTGATCATCATTTGATCAGTTCTCGCATACTTGCATCTGCAGCACATTCAGCGCACAATGCTTATCACTCACACAATCACTCACTCTGTCAACCCAATGACCTGTACCTATTTAATGTGTAGGTACCATGGAGCAGTGTGCAACCTGCTAGAGGTAGGTTTGCTCAACATCCGCCACCAGACCTGAGTGGGAATCGAACCCACAACCTTCTGGTCACGAGTCCAACTCCCTAGCCATTCGGCCATGGACGCACATATGACATATGACAATAAGAATAGAGTTTGCACGGTATATTTTATATATACCACCCCCACCCTCCCCCTCCTGTCCTCACAATACTGTGGCCCTTGGAAAAATATCAACAATGGTAAAAATTGACATCGCTAATCCATATGGCAGCATTCAAGACATCTCAAACCATCCCCAGAAGAACAGTTTCATCTAGATCTAGTGACCCCAAATAATTGATAGAAATACCTTAATGTAGGTTTCCAGTCCTTTGTCTGTGCTCAGCAGGTTTTTGTCCTTGGCGCTGACCGTGGTGTGCGCCGCCTCCCGCACAGACACACGCGGCCGGCCCAGCAGCGTCACAAACAGCTTGTTCTCACCCTTTGTTGGTGAGCAGCTCATAGAGTAGTATTTTTTCTGGTTGTAGGCTGGTCGAGGAACCCATAAACCCAGGCGCTCCCAATCTGCCTGGGGAACTTTTTCTGCCTGAAATTGCATTATGAAAATTTCTTGTCATCAATACTAGCCTGAAGGCGTATTTATCTCTTTCTCATTTCTTGCAAACAAGAAGTTCCACTTGATGTAGTTCAGTGGTTCACATCACGTCACATTTGCTATTTATTTGAAGTAGACTGCAGATGGTCATAAACTACCCCTGCTGAAAAGCATTTTCTCCATATTGTCAACATTCCTGCTTTTAATCTCAAGTGCATCTTGCCGTAGCAAGGTAACATCATCAATTGATTATTGTGGACTATGACCCCCTTCTCAGGGGAAATGTCTCAAGTGAGGACTGTCAGGATTGTTTGGAAAATGCTGTGATCAAGTTGCCCTGTGGGTACAAGAGACTTAAAGATTGCCATGCAGTTAAGAAGGACAGAGTCTCATCCAAACCTGATATAAATGGTCAAATTTTCATATTTGATGAGAGATTTTAAAGTCATTTAGTAACGTAAAATAGAACATTCTGACAATGAGTGTTGACAGTTGATTTTTCGATGATTTAACAAAAATTAACCATAATATTTAGTATTACTGTTTATTTGATTTCAAAACTATATGTACATACTTCAAAACATCTTCCATTTGGTCCTTTTGGTGCCTTAACAAGCCGGACGAGAATCGTTGCACATGGAATGTAGCGAGTGCCCTGTTCTCTCAGAAGGTCGGCTGTTAAAGGCTGCAGCCCGTCAGGACCGGCTGCGTACAGTCTCAATTGATGGCCGCCTTCATTCAGAGAAACCTGTTAAAACCAGATGTTGTATAGATTATATCTAGCTCTACTATAGACCAATGTATTTTTCAAGCTACTGAAACATCCATCCAGACCATAAAAAAAGATGACTGCATGTTCGTTCATTTTGTGCTACATTTTATCAATTTACTGTGTTATGATCCGTAACATTTCACTATGGGAGCAAGCATAATTAATTGTACAGGGGGGCGGTCATTTGGTATTGATGAGATAAAAAAAAATTGAGCACCCTCCCTAACTGTCTACATTGAAATTGAATGCCCTCCTCATATAAACATTAAGAAACTGAGCACCCCCCACCCCCACCCCCACCCCAACCGGATGAATATGAACAATGACATACTTTCGTATTATAAGGTATGATATTGGACAGATTCCCTGAAAACTGTTTAAAGTGTATTGTATTGGTGCCATGGATTGTGTGTATCTACTTTGTCCATTGATGTGATGAAATATAATTACTAACCTGAATACCACCAGCGTCTGTACTCGGCTGTTTTTCGTCCCCAGTCTCCACAAATATATTCAGAGTCGCATAACCAACAACCATCATAGTTTTGCTGATTCTATCAATAGTGTACACCTGGAATTTTATTATTTAAAGATACTAGATTCAAAATATATACATCATCAACAAGACCTTGTTTAGCTCATCTCGTTGTCAATTATTCATGATAAAAATAATTATTGGATACCGTTTAGAACTTATCAATGTGATCACATGGTGGTCATGTGACCAACAGTTTTTCGTTGGGCTGCATGAAGATATTGAAACAAAATCAAAAGTCTCGCAGACACCGCATTGACAGGTTCCACTGGGTCTCTAACAATTTTTAAGATCAGAAGTATTCTCGGAGCCTCCATGCACAGCATCGCTGGCACCGGATTGTAGACACGATAAAAAAAGGTTCATTGTCTAAAACTGGGGTGATGCCCAGTACAAAAAGTAAAAAGGTGTGAACAAGACAGTAGACAAATTACACTACACTTACAAATCCAGGTTTACAGGATAGTGGAGATCCCGTACACACAAAAAGGCACCTTGATGGCACACTATCTAGACTGTCATTTTCTATGCAAAGCCTATGCATAACATCTACTGTAGCTTTGATAAATACATCTATTAAATAGATTATATAAAAATACACTTACTTTTAGTAATAGAGTTGAAGATGGTGGTAAGTTGGGCTCTCTGTATTCCACTCTGTGCTCATAGATAGGATTATAAATATCACTATCCAACTGAACGCTCGTATTAATATCTTTCCCTACCCTTTCATATTTTCTATCCATTACTCTACCAGCAATCTGCAATTAAAGTCTTTTACAGATAATTTTTCACCGTAAAATAATTGGTTTGAATAATGTCATGTCAATTGCCAGAAAAGAACAACTGAATTATTGTGAAGTCAAAATATTCATTATCGAATAGAGTAGCGTACAGGTATGACAAGCAGCTAGCGAGGCGTCTGTCAACACAAAAAATGCCGCTCCTGATTATAGTATTTTTTGAAAGATCACACACTTAATATCTAAAAAAATACATTGTAGGTAGACATGTGGTATGTGGTCAAAATCAGAGAAATTCAAGATGGCCACCGTAAAATAATAGGTTGAAGTGGCACTTTTGTGTTCACTGACACCCCTCTAGCTATAGGAGTACCGAAGCTTTTAAGCAAATGCTAGATTTGAACACATAAATATCAATATAAGAGATCTATGCTAATTTGCACTGATTTTGATATTCGAAGCTTTGTGCATTTTTGAGGGCCAAAGCTTTGAAGCTTTGGCAATAAAATAGGCGTGGCATACTGTTACTTTAAAAACTGTTCAACATTAAACACAAGTCACCGTTTCATAGAGTGCAATATAATAAGAAGAATGATAAAACAATGATAGAGATCATACCATCCACATGTTCGACACGTTTACAACATTAGACAGTACCTATTGTAACCCAGCTGGTTCAACATGGCCTAAGGCTTCTCCTTGGTCAATAATGGGCAGTGTGGGGGAACCGCCCCTCACTACGGTCTACCCCTTATGGCTAGAGCCCCCACTTCGTTATCCAAAGAACATGTTATGATGTATAATTTGTACTATTGAGGGCACTGCGGTGTCTATTGGAAAGTCTGAGGCCTGATGTTGATTTGCATGCTCTGCAGAATGATCCGGCTGGATGATCAGTCCCGCCGGATCAAGTGATATGATAACAGTGATATTTTGCCCCAATGAAGATGAAAGCCCGAACACGCGATTAGGTTGCTGCTAAGTTTTGGATACTATTTATGGGTCATGAAAGGAATGACTGGATCTCAGAGTTGGAGGTGAAAGTGAATGAGGTACCAACTCTAGGTCCAATGAGTGGATGCAGATGCAATGGAACCAGCATGTGTATAGCTACTCTTCCTGCATGTGGCGACAGGACAATACAGAGTCGGGGAAGCCTGCCGGTTCCCTGGTGGACTCCCCTGGGGAGGATCCGGCAATAATGGAGCAATGACTAGAAATGATACCAGAGATCTGGATAAGAGGGTGACCCTTTTATGTGCAAGATCGAAAGCGACTCAAGACCCCTTGAGTAAAAGAAAATCCGGAGGGGTAGACATCCAAGCCTACTCTACTTCATAGACATACAGATAAGCATCCCAGCCTACCCTACCACTGTGCGGCAGAATGGCAGGCATCCTAGCATAGCCTAGTGTGGTTAGACAGAATGAAAGACATCCCAGCCTACCCTACTACTGTGTGGCAGAGTGGAAAGCATCCAAGCCTACCACACTGTCACCAGGTGTCACATACATTTAATGCAATTGATGTCCACTGATGAGAAGTACAACTAGATTTATTGGTTTATTAGCAATTACCTTTTAAGGACACAGCATAAATATTTATAGACTGGAATGATTTATTGTCAGTTTGAGAAATAAAATAAATACAGCATTTTGGAATCATGTCCAATTATGGAGGGTAACTAGACAGATGTTCGGGTGAATATATCTTCTGACTTATTGTGCTTCTTAGTTACAGTGCAGTCAGGCCAAGTAAAGAGAAAGCTACTGAGGACAAACAATGGTGCATTTATTAATCCTACTGAGTACGCGCTGCATGTTCTTTGTTTATTTTGAGACATAATGCACATTGTGCACTCACCTGACCCAATTGAAATCCTGGCATAGGTGATTAATATTAGCTTTTTCTTACTCTCAGGGTGACAGATACCAAGCTGTTACATAATGTAGACATACAATTGAAACAGTTATATCATTTTGTAGGTGAACACCATCTAACCCACTCTTGTGATGTTAATGGCGAAGCTTTGGTCATAAAAACGTAGGAAGCTTCAAATATCAAAATAGGTGAAAAATCTCTACCTTTACGTAAACCGAAGCCTGATCACAGCCTTCATTGCATTATCCAGAAAATCTTTCTCAATTAAATTAATCAATTTCATTATTACAAACAAAATTGTTACTAACCCTGGTGAAAGTGACACCATCTGGTAAATTCTTGCAGCAGTCAACATAAAGATCAAATCCATCATATCCTGTGTACGGATCACTCGTGGGTTGATCACGCATATGTGGAATCCAAGAACTCTGCAATAATCAAATGTTACAATTTAAAATGTGTTAATAGAATCCTTCGTGACTGGGACATGAGCTATTTGCTGACCTTGTACAACAAGAGGGTGGTGCGCTGGAAGGAGACAACTATTGGGAATGATCCAGTGATGACGATCCTAAAAAGGGTGGCTTAGAAACTCAACAGAGGCATGGTCAGCATCAGGGATTGCTTTGGTTTCAGAGGTGCTACAGACATCATCTTCATTTTGTGACAACTGCAAAAAAAGCATCTGTGCAAGTCAAACACTCTCTATTTCTCCTTTGTGCAGTGGTAAAGATCTGGATGTCCTAATTGACTAGTATGTGCCCATGCAGCATTTGTAGAAAAGGAGTAGTTTGCAATTCTTTATTCTGTCACAAGCATGCTTGCACTGAATATGCAAGAGGTGGAAATTGAGGTAGACTGATAGATACATGAAGATATATGAAATATGCTCTTCTGGGTCCTAGCTACCAAAGACGTAAAACTTACTTCTACAAATTATTTTTGAAAAATTCAAATGGGAAATTCTCCTGCAGCATCTAATCGCCCAGAGGGTTAGGTAAGTGCAAAATCAACGTCATTGCATCATCGTCTAGCTCATGTCATGGGGAAGCGCATGCCGAACAAATGTTTATGATAAACACTTTTTAAAGCTAAATGACAGCATTACATCTTAAATTCACATTTATTGCAGAAAATCATTTAATATGTAAATGTAAATGTGATGACTTATAGTCATGATCCAAGTCTTGCTCTCACGACATTACATTTTACACCAAACAAACCCACGCATATCTGGTCATGAGTCCAACTCCCAATGCATTCAGCCATAGATGCACACACAATGCGCTACAATCATTTATTCACTATGTGAAAAACGTTCAAGTTCTTTTCATCACAAACCATCATCATCATTGTTAACAACAGCCAACCTGCAAAATATAGTGTTACATGTCAACATGCAGAACTGCAGTTGAAACAGCAGTATAAATTAACTGGAAAAAGAAGGAAAAACTGTGAGTAGACTGTGTAGAAAGGCTGGAGGGAGTATTGGTAGCCCCATTCTGTCTCATCACTGTTCCTGTTGGGTATATAACCACTTAAAACCTGCAGCGGTATTAAGGCATTGCTAAAAGAAGCTAAGTGTCCTTGTTATCTCAAGACCCTTTGTGGAAGGTCTATGAACTATACACCCGTTCTTTATGTAGACGAACAGCTAAAAATGTGTGACAATTTTGAGGTTTTTTTTCAGGGGGTAAACCCCCCGAATCCCCCTTTTGCTTAATAAATAAATCATGGTAGGTTACTTTTATACGATTTCAAATTATATTTGGCTTTATATGAACTTAAATATCATTTACGCTTGTCATACGCTTCACGTGCAAGAAACAAGAACGTCTAACTACTAAGGAACGTGAAGCGTGCACTGTTGTATTGAGTTTTCTACAAAAATTTAATACCGGGTAAGCAATGCAGTAATAGTATGTAAATAATACCTTGAAATATTTTCATTCTTAGTTCATCAAAAGTGTAATGCATGCAATAGAAACACACCGGATTAATTTTATTGTAATTTGATGTAAACTGGCACAGAACGGTGACACAAACTGTTATGGCTGATCGCCTATCAAAAATCTGACATGGACTTAAAAAATGGATAATTTGACTAGTAAATTAATGACACAAATGAAAACGATTGGTGAAAACTGTGGATAAACAGTTACTGCTTATGTAGACGAACAGCTGAAAATGTGTGACTATTTTGAGTGTTTTTATCGGGGGGGGGGGGGATAAACCCCCTGAACCTCCCTTTTGTCGTTTCATGCATGATATAAAAAGAAAGCATTTGAATCAAAACAGAGGAAGCACAAAATATAAGTGAATCTTTATAAAAACATCTTGGAACCATAAGCCTATATGTAGACAATTTAAATTTGCCTTACCACTGGTCCTGGAATATTTTGCTCATCTTCATCTTCACTGTCTGTAAGTTCACCTGGTCGTGCACGACCTTGAAATATGTGTAACTTGAGGTTTGCTTTTCCATAGCGCTTCCACGTCTTGGGTTTCCAGTGACTTTCCAATGGTATATGCTGTATATTAGGGACAGGGGCTTCGTAAAGATTGAGTGTGTGAGTCCCTGTAAAAACATTAAAAATAATTTAGTAAGAAAAACTGATGCTCATGGATAGAAGAAACATTTTAACTACAAGTGACATTTGACTTAACAATTATCAAGCCGTTAAATGTGACAGTGACTCCAGGAGGTAAGCTTTGGTCTGGCCCCTGAATGACAAATGCCAATGTCGCACATTAGTAACTTCATTGCTTACACATTTTCTTTAAAGTTTCACTATCAAGATTGTGGAATCGAACTCACGGTTTCCCATCCATGATTCAGACCAGTCATTTGTCCATGGGCGGATGTGCTAACCACTGCACCAATCTATCTCGATGAAGTACACACATTTCAGTTTTGAACCAGTATCAATCTTACGCAATGGCACTTTCCCGCCTTGATACTATTATTAGCCTACTAGCATTGCAGCCTTAATCATAGTCATAGCCTACTTACGCTACCGATTATTACGAAGCAGTCATCTAGGCACGCGAGACATGCACACCTATACCTGCGTCTTACTATCTACTTACATTGGGCGTAATCTTGGGCCACTTCTTTCACAGACTCCCCCAACTGCAAACTCTCCTCAATGACCAGGGGTCGAATTGATCGCCACGGGGCTCATGGGGCCCTTAGTACCGAATTTTTCTTGCACTAACCTCACCATCTCTAGCTTACTATGTTCGCCATTGGAGAGAGAGAGGGAGGCAGTTCTATGCTTCGTGGCTCGATTACCCCATGTGCTGGATTCAAGTCCAGGAATTTTTCCCGTTTGCCTTGTTCCCATAGTCAGCTTACGTAGGGGGCGGTGACCATTGGACAGTTAGAATTCCTGACTTGGCTGTAAATCTCTCCCTCCCCGATCAGGCCATTTCCCCGATCAGGCCATTTTAGGTCAATCAATTTTAAAATTACGGTAGTAATTCAAATTCATTGTACATACATGTATAAAGAATATCGTAGAGACCACACATCTAACCAGAATGAAAATAAAAACCCATCGTATTAAAACTTCATCAAAAGTGGGCTAAAGTACACCAAAATCTAAATTCGTAATAATTTGTTTCTAAAAACACATCGTATTTTCATCAAAAGCAGGACAAAGCACACCAAATTCTAAATATCAAATGACATGAGGAGAGTGATATATACATATCAAATGTCAAGTTTGGTGATGATAAGCCATAAACTCTTCCCAAGAAACAGATAAACACAATTATGTAATAATTTGTTTTTAAAAACACATCGTAACTTCATCAAAAGTAAGCCAAAGTACACCAAAATCTACTCAGCTCTGGAGAGTTGTACAACGAAGCTAAATATGAAGTTTGGTGACCATAGATCAAATACTTCTCCCTGTAGAGTGGTAACAAGGTTTATTATGTAACGCTCATAAGTTCGTAAAAAGTAGGCCAATGTACACCAACGTCAATTTAACTGTGGAGACTAGTATAGTGAACTTAACTGTAAAGTGTAATGACCATAGGTGAAATACTTTTCCCAGTGCAGTGGTAATAGTTTTATTCGAATATTCCAAAAAAAAATTCAAAAGTAGGCCAAAGTACACCAATATCAAATCACGTGAGTAGAGTGATATAGACATACCAAATGTCAAGTTTGGTGATGATAAGTCATAGTCTGTTCCCAGGAGACAGATAAACACAATTATGTAATAATTTGTTTTTAAAAACACATCGTAACTTCATCAAAAGTAAGCCAAAGTACACCAAAATCTAATCAGCTCTGGAGTATAGTACAATGAAGCTAAATATGAAGTTTGGTGACCATAGGTTAAATACTTCTCCCTGTAGCGTGGTAACAAACTTTATTACGTAACACTCGTAAGTTTGTCAAAAGTAGGCCAAAGTACAAACAAAAATTTCTGAGAGGTACTTTTTTCCTCAAACAAGACATATTCAATTGGCAAATCAATAGCTCAAATAGTCTTTGAGTTATCAGCCTGTTTATTTTGGACAGGCAGACGGGCAGAGAGAAGCAAAGCTAGAAATCTCCCTCCAGACTTCGTCTGGAGATTTCATGATTTGTACATTAATAATTTCAATTGATATCTATTATATCTTGCAGACTACTTTTTTACGGACAAAAATGTGCATTATATATAGAGGGAGTTTAATATAAAGCCTTGATGAAAATCCATTCATCAACATTATCTTCCTGAATCACCAGTCACCAATACATTTCATTGTCATTTACCAATCCCCAGGAATTGTAACTGAATAGGTTGCATCACATTTTCATCACATTTTACACACTTAAATACAGACAATTCATAATTCATGCTCAAGATTTAGGTCAAATCACCAATCACATTTTTGGTATATGACTCCCTCTATATACTAGAGGTGGGATGTTTGGTCGGTCTTAGCCTTCGAACCTTCGAACGTTCGTTGATAAGTGGGCGAGTAAATATTGAAACTAAACACCCATTTGGCAATAAATGTTTCAACAGGAAAATGGCAGAGACAGTTGAACCTACTTCTTACGCAACTCTGATAAAGTCAACCAACAAAGACATGGTCATTTAGGTCACTGACCACTGTTGACCACTTAGTAAAACAATAAGTCTGTTGTAGGGAAATTACGCAACTCCCATTAGGTAAGTTTGCATTAGGACGCGACCATTAAGTATTACGTAATTGGGCAGACAAAACACAATGAGTTTGTGCCAAGTATGGTAAGTACACGAACTACAGAAAAGTTCAGTGGTGAGAATAACCTTCAAAGGTTGGGGTAAACAAACTAAGCTTTGCCTCATACCTACTATATCCCATGTAAAAAGATATAGCAAATGGATGTGACACTAACACTGACTGTTGTAGTGCACTATCCACATATGGCATTAATACACCTTAATTCACTATGATGATGGATGAATGAATGAAAATGAAAATGAGAACAGGCTAGATAGATAGACAGATAGCAAAGAGCATTACCAAGAGATCTAACGTTGTATGTTTTCTATAGTGGACGTAAAAATTACTGAACAGGTGCTAGCAGGTACGACCTTGGGGATGGTTTACATCTGAAATGACTACAGTATATTTGTAGGTCTATTACGCCGGACTCGCAATGCCACGCAAATATATGGTTATTATTTCACTTATTAGTTGTTGAATTAATACAATATTTTGATGGAAATAATCTGTAGTGATATGCGATTCCATCCATATATGTAATGCTATGTAATTGTAATTGTTTCAACTAAATAGTTTATTTTGAGCATGTATTCTGTGCATTGGAAAATTTTGACAGGTGAATTTCGGCGACAGTGTCAGTGCAGTGTCCATGTTTGCAGGTTATTACAACAATAACTATTTAATATTTTGGTCCCATGTGTTGATAATAAGAAACTACATACATTTCTCCTCAGAATGCCTTACTTTTATAGGAATTGATGCAATAATTAATGCACAGCTTTAAAACAGGCATCTCTTATCTCGTAGGTCCGTTTTACTACGGGAATGTCTACATTGGACTAGCACAGAAAACTAGCAAATATAATGTTGCATCGAAATTATATCTTTTAGAAGTATTTGAGAATGATAAAGAACCAATATGCAGATAAAGAACCAATATGAAATTGATGTGACACCAAGAAATATAAAATCAAACAATAATAAGTTTGTCAAATATAAGTTGAAATTCGGAAGATGTTTGAAATGTTGACACTTGTCTTTTTATCAGAGAGCATTTCACTGGCAGTAACCGTTGACAATAAAAAAATACAAACATGTACCATCACACGGTTGTAGTAATAATATATAATTTTGATGGAAAATAATCTGCAATAATATGCAATTCCATTCATATACATAAGTCTATGTAATTTTTTTTAAACTAAACAGTTTATGATCGAATGTAGGTTAGTGACCTCGTTGCGATACTCACACAACAACGTCTGAAGAAGCAATGTAGTACACCATGGCGAAACGTCATAAGTTTCACAAATATAAACAGTAGAGAATGGTAAACTATTACTATTACTATAAACAGTTTATTTTGAGCATCATTCAATTGCATCGCCAAATAGATGACAGTTGCCGTTAGGCGGGAATACCCATGCCATTGGGTAAAAAACATGGTTTGTAAATGTTCCTGTAAAGTCTTTTTCGGGGATGTCAGCACCAAGAAATAGTCTATATGTTGTAAATTATAGTATAATGAATGACTTCTCATTCATAGCTATTTATATTTCTAATCATAAAATGCAAATATATCACATCAAAATCAGCCAATTTTCATTTCATTTATACAAGAGAGCTCTTGTTGACCATCCCCAACAACGCACCTGCACGCACCTGCTGGGAACGCAGATATGGACGTGTTACGTATCTCGTTAAACTATCTCTGCAGATAGGTAGATAGATAAATAGGTAATTAAAAGACAATCATTGTGATAGTATGCCATCTAGTAAATAATAAAATAACAAGCTTTATGGCAACAATGAAATGATCATAAAGCAATAGAATGGGAATAAAATGAAGTAGAAACAACAATAGAAGTAAATGGTTGACACAAAAATGAACATTTCTAAGTCAAATGAGTGAAAATGATGATGATACTAAGACTAAGCGAGTAAAAAGTGGCTAAGATAGGATTAACAACAACCAGTATATTCACTGGAAAGAGGGGGTGAGTAGTCAGCTAGGATGGGAAAAGAAGAGTTGCTCCTGCACAGAAAGGAAAATGAGGGGATTGTTAGTGAGCAAGGATGGCAAAAGAGCTGGATGTTAGTCAGCTAGGAGGGGGAAAGAGGGGACTGTTAGAGTGTTAGTCAGCAAGGATGGGAAAAGAGCTGGATGTTAGTCAGTTAGGAGGGGGGAAAGAGGGGGTGTTAGTGAGCTAGGAGGGTGAAAGAGGGGCTGTTAGTCAGAAAGGATGGGAAAAGAGCTGGATGTTAGTCAGCTGGAAGGGGGAAAGAACTGGATGTTAAGGCAATGTCATATAGAGAAAACTCATGAAACATGTATGTAGGACGCACAAATGTTTTGGTGTTTTCTCTATACGTGGAGCTCCGTAGAAAATATGAAAAAAATTTATTGGTAGATGTAACACGAATTATGCATGCAAAAAAACACTTAAAAGGCACTGGTGGACCACAGCAAAAGTCTATCCGCATTATATACGGGTTTCATCAGTTTTTCTATGTGACAGTGACTTTAATCAGCTAGGAGGGGGAAACCTTGAACGTGTTCATTGTGTTGGTAATAGGTATTTATGTACATAATTCTTTGCATCACAACATATTTTTTTCACTTACATTGACAGTTTCACCAACTAGCTGTTGGCATCGTCGGAATGAACGAGTTAAGGAAAGAAAAGGATTTGATTTTTCTACCTGCGGATAAGGGAAAAGCAACAGTGATCATAAATGCTTCTACCTATGAAGAGAAAGTGGGTGTCATGTTGAGTGATAGCAGAACTTATGAACAGTTGAAACAGTGTACAAAAGAAAACTAATTTCAATTTTATCAAGGTTCAAGAGTGAAGGGAAAATCACTGAGGCACAGTACAGACATTTGTACCCCACATCGGAAAACATACCTCGGATGTATTGCACACCTAAAATACATAAAGAAGGCAATCCTCTACGGCCGATAGTGGACTACACAGGTTCGATTGGGTACAAATGTTCCAGGGCCCTCGCAGATCTTTTAGGACCGATGGTAGGTCTCAGCAAGCATCACGTGAAGAACGCAAAAGATCTTGCACAGAAGTTAAGTGAGGTCATGATAGAGGATAATGAAATTTTTGCTTTGCATGACGTGGTTTCCTTATTCACGAACACTCCCATTGATAAAGCCCTCCAGATAATTAGAGACAGACTGAACAATGACAAGACTCTGAAGAAAAGAACATTACTGAATCCAGATGACGTTATGGATTTGTGTGAGTTTATACTCACAACAACATACTTTCAATTCAGAGGCAAGTTATACCAGCAGAAGTTCGGCACTGCAATGGGGAGCCTTGTATCACCACCCATAGTCGCAAACCTCTACATGGAATGGTTGGAGTCCAAAGCAATAGCTACTGCCCCTGTAACCTGCAAGCCTCATCTGTGGAAACGCTATGTGGATGATGTACTGGAGAAAATAAATATTGGAGAGACCCAGAACCTCACGAACCATCTCAACACGGTTGATGAAACCGGGAGTATAAAGTTTACTCACAAAGAGGAAAGTGAGGGCTCAATCCCTTTTCTCGATACTCTGATCGTGAGAAAACAAGACAGAACTGTGAAACTCTTAGTATACAGAAAGAAGACTCATACTGACTAATATTTACATTTCTCCTCACACCACCCACTCCAACACAAGTTGGGAGTCATTCGCACTCTCATGGATAGATGTGAAGAGATAGTGACCGAAGAGGAAGACAGGAAGAAAGAGGAACAACATGTGGTTGAAGCTCTGAGCAAGTGTGGCTATCCTGAGTGGACGTTAAAGAGAGTGAAACACCAGAAAGCGACCAAACTGAAAAGGGATATGGACAAGATCAAGAAGAGAAAGGAAGGTGAAAGATCAAAGGGTCTAGTGATCCTACCATATGTGAAAGGTGTGACTGAGGGCATATCCAGGATACTGAATAAACATCGCGTGTCTACAGCTGTCAAACCCAAACAGACAATCCACCACTTGTTAGTACACCCGAAAGATAAAGTGAATAAGTTGGACAAGAGTGAAATAGTGTACAAAATTCCATGCAAATCATGTGATCAAGTGTACATTGGGGAAACAAGAAGAAAGTTTGGGACGCGGATGAAAGAACATTTGAAAGATGTAGAAGTGAATAAGAAAGGCGCATTTACGAGAGCCACAAAGAAGGAATCTCTGACGGAACTTAACAAAAGTGCTATCACGGACCACGTGAATCAACACAATCACGATATAGACTGGGAAGGTGCAAGGATAATAGACAGGGAGAATGATTGGAAGACAAGGACGATCAAAGAGGCAGTGCATATCCGAACGTAGGCAGGTCATGAACCGTGACGAGGGGGGCCACCAGCTCTCAGGAGTTCACAGTTCAATTCTCGGCGGGAATCGCCAGGACTGACCTCCTGTCATGCGCAGAAGGGTCATTCCGATGAGGCCAACAGCTAGTTGGTGAAACTGTCAATGTAAGTGAAAAAAAATGTGTAGTGATGCAAAGAATTATATACATAACTAGGAGGGGGAAAGATGGGATTGCTATGGCCAGATTAGAGGCACTCCAGTTTCCCCAGATGTAGCAGATTTTGTTTTGAAGGAAGAGCTTTGAACAGTACATGTACTACTCTGACGGTAGAATTGTAGTTCATAAATAATCTTTTGTTAGAAGCTTGCTGAACAGAGCTGAAACATTGGTTAGTCAGCCAGTTGATAAAAACCACAGAACAACTTTCATGTCTAGGACTTATCTGTAAATGGCTACAGAAGATAGGTTTTTAGCATCACGGAGTAGAGACATAGCAAGAGACATTTTTATGACACACCAAAAGGCCTTTGTCACCATATACATATACAGAGCAGTTTAAAAAAGTTTTGAGCCTCCTTCAGGACGAATGAGAATATAGGTCTTATACGTTTTAATTTGTCTAAGCAAACTTTTATGAATTTGATGTTTCAATATAGCATAGGTCAACAGCATGTTGTCTTCAGCAATATACAGTCATTTGAAGTAACTAAATTTTGTGTATGAGGCTCAAAACATTTTGAAGTCCATTCTTGCATTTCACTTTGGCAAATATCTACATGTAGTAGTTTTAATTCGAAAGTATGCCCTTTATCATCGTTGGTGAAGACACATTCGTCTTGAAGACCTACCTCATGAAACTTTAGGTAACAGAAAGGTGCGTAATGCAGCTTTTATAATCTGAGGTGTAAATGCAATACAGACACCCTACCCCTATATATTGTTCCATTAAGATTCCTGTAATTTTTCAATGTGTTTTTGTCAGTTCGACTAGCTTCTGTTGTCTATCTGTTGACTATCTTATCAAAAGATTGCGTACAAACACCATCTGATAGAGGTTGAAAATGTGATTTTCTTGAACATTCAGTTGACAGAGCCCAAAAATTTGCAAAAATATAGTACGTTTTCAGCCCGACCTCTTTAATAATGATAAATGATAATTCAGTATTTCATTACAAATCAATTGAATATATACATAGTATTTACATAGTATTCAATGGACTACAAACCACTCCGCGTCATTGGCAACCTTTTCACACACTATATCCTTCTCAACTCCCCATGGAGCATATAGCACATCGCTGCTACTGAAGCGCTGATGTTGCTATTTACTTGCTAGATCTGTACCTACTTTTCTCACCACTTTGCCGCTCATTCTTGATTCTGATTGGTTAAGAGCCATGCGAGATATGAGTGTATCACTACTTTGCCAAGGTGATCTCACTACTTTGTGAATGGGAAAACAGAGACTTTCCGATGCTCATTAACATAATAAATGCCTTACTACGACGTGCAAAACAGTAAGTAATTCGTGCTAGGGTGTTTAGAGAAATACGGTGCACGTTATTGTTTGGAAGGTTGACGTTTCAAAGCATACGTCGCAAGTAATGTATTTTACGCGTGACGCTCGTATTCTATGAAAACCGGCCTCCATTAAAATAGGTGTCAACAAACAAGATATTTTATTGACGGTCTGAATTCTGGCCATTTTAGTATATACATGTATAATTAGTATGTATATAATGGGTCTTAACAAAATAGATTGGAATCAAAACACCATGGATTGTTTAAGCCACCTGGATATGCAACCCAATCGACGTTATCAGGACGGGAAGATTCGAATCGGCAGTCTGTCCATCATGAGGTGCACAACAGAAAACACCATGAAGTTAAATAATTATGTTAAAGTGGTGAGAAAAAGGGCAATGGTATGTTATAGTGTTGAGATCACCCTATCTCTGCACTTGTGGTATATTTGTCTGCACGCATTCGCTGGCGCTCACTTGTGCAGACAAAGATACCACTCGTGCATAGATAGGGTGATCTCAACACTATAACATATCATTAACCTTATAAACCTGTAGGTCCCACAGGCTTGGTGTTGCCACCGTCTAGTATTACACTCAACATTGGCGACACACTGTGTGAAGATCGCCAATGCAGTGGCAGACATAGGACGTAACGGTCTTGGCGGGCTGAGAACTCACGACCCAGGCCAATCACGTTTCGTAGTCCTGCATGCTAACCACTGCACCTTCGATCCCCACAGGCTTCTTTGCCTCAACATACTACTTTAATCAGAGAAAAAGCACATATAATATTGCTTCATGCAAAGAAAAAAGCACTTGCGACAAGATGGCAACCTTGGTGTCAAATTATACTAAAATTGCTGACAGACAGCCAGCGATCACTGCTCCTATCCACCACCACGAACGATCGTCCATTGCCAGTGGACGTCTGCCTCATCACTTTACCAAGTAGTTTCCCGAACAGTGCCCAATAATTAGCATACTAATATATATAGATGCTTACCTATGTTAACTTTAGTGGTGTCATTAGAAGAACTCATGAGTGGTAGTGCACCCCATGCAACAAGTGTCTCATCATCAAACGCTCGATTATCTTGAGGTGCTGAAGCATACATATCGCTAATACCATACTCCACTCTTGTTCTCAAATACAATCTGAAATGTTAAATATTAGTAAACATTACAATATACAATGTACGGCACAACCTCTCATATAAATAAATATCTATGATGCAGATGTGCTGCCATTCTCAATTAAAGAAGGGGTTTCAAAAACACAAGTCTCCCCTCTTATGATGTAGGAATTTGAAAGTTAACTCTAAATTTATTATATGATCATAAAGATAATGCTTGCTATGAAGAACCAAGAGGCATAGAATTAAAATATATATGCACACATGTATTGCCCCATTGTCTTGACTAAAAACAATGCTAACTTTCATGTTGAAAGGTGTCCTCCAATTTTTTACAACTATGTTTGTCAGCTATAATTTTGGACTGTGACATCACATATTAATGCGCAGTTTGGGCCGGCGGCAGGGCGATATCTGTTTTGTTGGAAAACTGCAAACTGCATGGCGAATTATGCACTATATTGTGGAACACAGGTTTTTGAGAAGGCAGATGAGTGGTCAACTTCCAGAACTGGTCTTGGTGACAATAGCCCGGCTAAACAGTAGTATATACAAAATCTTCAAGCCTTGATAACTTTCTTAAATTTTGGTCAACATTCATGAAAATTAGAATCAGAGATAAATTTTCCCTCTATGAATGAATATTTGGTTTTAGATAATTTTAGATATCTAAGGGAACCATTGTTGTGCTCTACGGCGAGGCTTTCGCTGTTTTCTTAACAGCTTCATCGGGCGAAATGAAATGTTACACAACTGCCACCACCTTGGTGGTCATGTGACCAACTGAGGTGTTTCATTCGGCCTGATGAAGATTGTGAGAAAACAGCGAAAGCCTCGCCATAGAGCACCATAGAGCACAACAATACTTCCAATAGGTATCTTAAATTATTCTTTCAATGTTTGCTTTAATTCTACATAGTCAATTGACAAAGCTATAGCGCTAAGCATGTTCATACAATGAACCTATTTGTGTGTGGTGTACACGGAAGCAAACCTACAAATACAGCAACTGCAGTCTTGTTATTATAATCATACTGGTCTGCCCCAGTGTGATCTTAACTTAGTATAACCAATTTATATTATGAATAGAAGCAGATTTTATTTCTGAGTAATCATACCTACACATACACATTACAAAAAATTGTTTTATGTCACTTTATGAAATTGAGCAAATAAAAAATTTCCCTAAACCTCACAATATCTTGTGGAACTTCCCCATCCCACACTTACAATAAACTACATTAAATATGTCCCTGCCTACCTTGCTATAACAATATTGTCGTAGTCCATAGGAACCCCATTGAAATACGCCTCCTGCTGCCCAAACACATGATACTGGTGCTTGAAGTTCGACTGGACTGCTGACGTACTGCACGTAACTGGTATAGTCGACGACTTGACAATCTGAAAAGCAAATATATAGTTACTTATCAATGGAAATATATCTTGTTGGTAACTATTAGAAAATGTTTATGATGAAGAAGAATACTGACTTACTTGACCACTAGATTTGTTGTAGACCGTTAGTCTGACTTTAGCTTCACCTGGTTCTGCGAATTTTACACGATCAACTTGAAACCCGATTGTATCACTCTGTGAATACTCTTCATAAAAAGGATAAACTTGAGACCTGAAATAAAAACTCAGTCTCATAATCTATAATGACATATGATTTCAAAGAAGTTATTTTATTCTATCGTATTCTATTATCATTTTGTGACAAAAGTCATCTTTTCCAAACATCTGAATTTTAAAATCTATATCATCTTTATCTAATATTATTTTCGTCATTCTAACTCTGTCTACATACCCGGTATAGTGTAATATCACATAAATAAATGAAAACATAAAACTCATCACCAAAGTGCCATACCAAAGAGTTGACAGAAGGTATCCTTACCCACAAAATGCGGATTTTGACATTTTGAAGACCAGTTCAACAATAATCAATTTATTTTCAATGTATTAAGAAAAAAACTATTATATATAATTTTAATGATGTTATGTATCAGACTATTTATAAAATACAATTTATAGCCATTATTCTTTTGTTTATTTAGTTTTATTGAGCTGGGCGAGGGGGAGGGGGGGTGGCGGGGATAGGTTAAAGCATGGAGATTGGGGTTAGATAATAGGTGCAATGCAGATTTAATGAAATATTTACAAATATGTGAAAGATAAAGCACAAATACAAAAACAAACTATATTTTTAATATAATAACATAATGAGACTAATGATATAGAATTTTTTTTTATAACTTTTGTCCTACCATTATTACACTTAGTATACAAAACATTTATATGACATGCATATACACAAATACAATAATAACCAAAGCTCAAACTAATGACTTTTTAAACTCTTAACATTTTTGCCTGAATTTCTTCTTCATCATCTTCAGATAGTTCATATGATTCCTCAATGCTACCTTCATTTGATTCATCTTCTTGCCAATTTTCACAGTTTGATAGCTGACACATTTCAGTATATTTCAACCCATTTTTCAAACAACCACATTACACTTTCTTTTGCACCTGCATGCAATTAGGTCTAAGAGACTTTCTGGGGCAGGTTTGTCTGTGGTCCAGTCAATTGTGAGTTTTTCATCTTCAACTTTCCAACCATGGACTATTGGACTGGGAATTCCAGGAGAATTTTCCAAACACAAGTGCCATATGGCAGCCTGATAATTAGCACGTTGGATATGCTTCTGTAAAGCAGATTTGCAAGGTGGTAATTGATGTGACTCCACATTACCCTTTTTACAACAGAACATATGGTACCTCAATGTATTGATATCATTTTTTTTTTTTAATTCTGTTGTTTTAGCATATAACTTACATGTAAATTTCTCTAGATGGTCCAATTGATCTTGTTCAACTTCCCATGAAGAACCAACAGACATGAATAGCTCTTGGAGTTCTTGATCATCCATGGTTTAATTCATTGCCTTTATCTTTCCCTTTCCATAAAATGCGGAGACTGCATAACAGCCAGTGTAGGCATGTAGTCCGACAAGTTGTTTTACACATATTCTCACCAATGGAAAGAGCTATCTTGTGTATATCATACACCTTTTTTGTTGCTTTACCAAACATCTGATAAAAGGGCACAGTTATACTGCTATGTACAGAGAGAGCTAAACCTAGTACATCAGTATCTTCAGACACAATCACCACAGGAAGCCTGTCAAAGGAAGAAACATGTAATGCATGCAGCATAAGTCTTCTGTCTGCTTCTTCGTGTTTGCTCTGTAAATCAGCAACTTCTATATAACACTTGTCAAGATATGTCACATACAATACTTTGTCATGCAGTTTAGACCTAGATTCTTCACCTTTCCATGTTTCAGTCAAGAAGAATATCAGGGCACTTTTGTTACTTCCTTTTCTTTTTGTTTTAATTTTAAGGGTCAAAGGTTAAAAACAATTTTGTAAAACACCAGATTTGAATTCAGCTTTATACCCAAAATATGTTAAAACACCTGTTTGACAACTTGTACTAAAATGCTTCGACATGTTACCTTTTCCCCAAAATTTGTCCTGACTATATCCTCTAGGGCCTGTACCCTATGCACTGGCAACAGTGGAAGGGTCCATATGCAAGATAACAAATATATAGTTACTTATCAATGGAAATATATCTTGTTGGCCATACACTACGCCATACTAATGGAAATACGTTTTAATGACTAGGTACCCACTAAAAAACTATAGGTTATATTTATATTTGGCAGTGTCCAAATGAATTTTATATGTTCTTAATTGGCCTGTGAAAAATAAGACGGATTTCTATTTGCAGACTGGAGATTGAAATCACCTAGGGCAATTTGAGTGTCGAGGCCATGTTTATTTAGTTTTTTAGTACTCTATAATCTAGAGTCTTGTATAGATGATGAATATAAACGTTTATACTACTTTAATGACAGAATCTTATTACATTATTGCATAATTAATACATGAATAATTACTAAGACTTGAAAACCTCCATGGAATGGGTTTCAATGCTACCTTCATTTGATTATATCTATTGCCAATTTTGCTATGCTGTATTTTGACTTATTTCTAAACAAAACTTTCTTGCACCTGGAAACGAATTAGGTTTGAAACACTGGGCAGGTTTGTTTGATCAATTGTGAGTTTTTGATAACCATGGTGGCAATTGAAAGAATTTTAATTGCATTAAGAACAACGAAAACATCCGTTAAGCTTAGCAGACGGTTTGGTCAGGCCTGCTATGCTTCACTGTTTTAGCAACAGTACTATGGATGGGGTCCATATGCAAGATTGAAAAACATGACATGGGCTAGCCACGTATCAACATCCTCTCAAGCAAGGCTCTCGTTTTTACACCTTTGTTGGATTCAGTGGCATAGAGGCTTTGTTGGCAAGGAAGCCTGCCAGTCGACAGCATAACTCTTCTGGTCGTGGGTTCGATAAGGCCTATAAAACTATCATTGACGTTCTCAAGAAGAAGTGACCATGACGTTAAAAATAGGCTTATACCCAAAATATGTTAAAAACCCTGTTTTCAATACTAAAATGCTTCAGCATGTTATCTCCCAAAATTGGGCTACACAAACCCTATGAACACGTACTCAGGCGTAACCATTTACAAAACATTGGGGCATCACAAAAAGTGAGGATGTGGAAAGAATTTTTGAAAAAAGGAAGTAACAAAATGCCCTGATATTCTTCTTGGCTGGAACATGGAAAGGTGAAGATCTGAAGAATCAAGGTCTAAACTGCATGCCAAAGTATTGTATGTGACCTATCCTGACAAGTGTAACAAAATCATAGAAGGGATTTTATAGAAGTTGCTGTTTTACAGAACACACATGAAGAAGACGAAATGTCAGGTTGCAAGTGTACTCAACGTGAGATTCAGTGACATAGATAGTATCACTCGTGGCAACAGGCCTACTAGGCATTGCACAATCAATACTGGCCATGTATGAAAAGGTCTATCAGCGTAAGAAAGGCTAGCTCAGTGGTATTGCGCCTGTCCTACATATAATGACTGCTCTGGTGTTAGCAGGAGACCGTGAGTTCGATTCCACGGCCTTTCAAATAACTTTACACGCCTGTCTCTGAAATTCTTTGCAGGAAGACTAATGCTACATGCATTACATGCTTCTTCCTTTGACAGGTTTCCTGTGGTAATTGTGTCTGAAGATACTGATTTACTGGGTTTAGCTCTCTCTGTACATAGTCTCTCTGTACTGAAACAAAAGTGCCCGGATATTCTTCTTGACTGATACATGGAAAGGTGAAGAATCTAGGTCTAAACTGCATGACAAAGTATTGTATGTGACATATCTTGACAAGTGTTACAAAATCACAAGAAGGAATTTTATAGAAGTTGCTGATTTACAGAGCAGACACGAAGAAGCAGACTTCTTCCTTTGACAGGCTTCCTGTGGTGATTGTGTCTAAAGATACTGATGTACTGGGTTTAGCTCTCTCTGTACATAGCAGTATAATTGTGCCCTTTTTATCAGATGTTTGGTAAAGCAATAAAAAAGGTGTATGATATACACAAGATAGCTCTTTCCATTGGTGAGAATATGTGTAAAACAACTTGTTGGACTACATGTCTACACTGGCTGTGATGCAGTCTCCGCATTTTATGGAAAGGGAAAGATAAAGGCAATGAATTAAACCATGGATTATCAAGAACTGCAAGAGCTATTCATGTCTGTTGGTTCTTCATGGGAAGCTGAACAAGATCAATTGGACCATCTAGAGAAATTTACATGTAAATTATATGCTAAAGCAACAGAATTCAAAAAATAATAAATATCAATACATTGAGGTACCATATGTTCTGTTGCAATAAGGGAATTCACAAAAACCCGGCATGGGGGGATACAGCGAAAGATGACAAAAGGTGACCGGGGGGGGAAGGAGTCTAACGCTTGTGGATGATGTCACCTTTTGGAAAAAAAAGAAAACAAAGTAGTTATTTAACAGTATTTGAAATTACTTTTTGACGTGTTAAGTGAGTTGTTATATATATACTAGCTGCAATCACATTGCTATGTTTGCTTTATATACAAAATACATTTGTAAAATTATGTCTAAAGTATGGACATTTATATCTAAATGTATTTACATAACGGCACAGTTAAATCAATTTTAAATGTCATCAAAAAACCATGTTGCCCAGGGGGTGGGGGGTGGCAGGGGTGAGGCAAAGATGGCGTCACTTATCAGGAGGGGGGGTGCTGAAAAGATGACGAAAGGTGACAAGGGGGGGAGGGTGTCAAAGAAGGCCAAAAATGAGGTGATGTCATTTGTTAATGATCCCTAAGGGTGATGTGGAGTCACATCAATTACCACCTTGCAAATCTGCTTTACGGAAGCATATCCAAAGTGCAAATGATCAGGCTGCCATATGGCACTTGTGTTTGGAATATTCTCCTGGAATTCCCAGTCCAATAGGCCAAGGTTGGAAAGTTGAAGATGAAAAACTCACCATTGACTGGACCACAGACAAACCTGCCCCAGAAAGTCTCTTAGACCTAATTGCATGCAGGTGCAAAGAAAGTGCACTATTACACAGTGTGATTGCTTGAAAAATGGGTTGAAATATACTGAAATGTGTCAGCTATCAAACTGTGAAAATTGGCAAGATGATTCAAATGAAGGTAGCATTGAGGAATTATACAAACTGTCTGAAGATGATGACGGAATTTAGGCAACAATGTTAAGAGTTTAAAAGGTCATTATTCTTAGTATTTGTTGTTGTGTGACGTCTTAACTGTTGTATAAAATAAGTGCCAAAGATTTAAAAAATTTCAAATTTATTTAATTTTGCTGAGCGCTTTCGAACATAAAGTTTTTCATCAGAGCTAAAATATCTAAAGGTAGCCAAAAATATAAGAATGTCTTGTGCTTATATAAAACAATTTGTATAACATAAATATAGGTTAAAATACATTTCGTTGTTCCAAGTCCACCTTTTGGATACAATATCGAGTGTAATCTATGCAAAGTGAACAATATAAACAGCTTTTATCACGGGGAATCACAATCACAATTTATCACAATGCCAATCATTGTTGTTTGAATTTGGTTTTGTAAAGTTGAGAAGGACACTAGAGATGTCGAAACATGTCTAAACAAATTTAAATTTGATTTTTCACAAAAAATAGGACTTTGTTTTTTCGATTGTAAGGCAGCAGAAACAGAAGAAAACAACAAAAACAAACAAAAAACATAACATCATTAGAATTATATATAATAGTTTTTATCTTAATACATTGAAAATAAATTGATTATTGTTGAACTGGTCTTCAAAATGTCAAAATCCGCATTTTGGGGGTAAGGGTACCTTCTGTCAACTCTTGTCACTATACTAAAATATGTATTGCATATATTCAATCAATGAGTTATTGTGTCGCTTCAGCTCAGCTCCTGAAGCAAGCATTGTGTTTCGTTCGTTTGTAACTAACTAACTATGTAACTAACTAACTAACTAACTATGTATGTTTGTATGTATGTCTCCGGACAAGCTAGCGGGTGTACCAATAAACCGATTTTGTTCAAACTTTACACAACTATGAGGTATGAGGCGACACCGAAGTAATTCGAGTTTAGGCAATCTGCCAATTAAACTGTGGTTTCTAGAAGCCCATTCATGATATTCTTACTGATATTCAATGCAATTAAGCCACCAAGAAAAAATCAATATTCTAACCAAGCAGCAAATATTGATTAATGGGTTTGAAACTGATATTGATTAGTATCTGTTATTCAAACAGTACTATTATATTGCAACACAAATATCTATTCCCTGGGTGGTATATTGATTCTCATTCATTCTGATGTTTTCTCCTCAAATTCATTTCCATTTCTTGTTTGTAAAGTATACATCATTTCGGTATATATCTTAATTGCCCATAAGTCAACGTCGTTCTAGCGACGCAGTGTTCTTTGAACACTTTTGATCTAGTTTGTGTAGTAATGGAAAAAAAAAAAGTAATAGAATATTTAAGGAAAGTTTATATGCAATCTGAAGTCATTTAGGCTATTACTTTTCATCTTATGTTCATCCAAGTGAGAGTGCGTTTCTGAAACTGATAGGATTTTTTTACCAAATGACCAGATAATTATGTGATATTTTCATTCTTAGATGTATTATATTAGTGCAATTTGTATTACACATACACAAATATGCATACAACGTAGAAATGTATTAATATTGATAATTAGTATTGATGATCACCATTCAAATCCAAGCAAATGATATCTAGTGACGCTTTTGAAAATGAGTTCACCTAAACTGCTAAACTACTTGATAACAATATGAAAACCACGCAATATGCAACATTATATATCATTTTGGAGCTCTTTGTAAAGTTCTTAACCTAAAAATCAGTATGAGACCCGGGCCTAAATTTATTCCCATTTAGCCCTTGCCTCATGGACAAAAATGACCTGGTGTAAATTGTAAAGTCGTGAGATCAAAACTTGGATCAAGACTATAAATCAGACATTTACATTTGAATTTACATCTACATTCATCCATGGAAAATAAGTTCCTAAACTAACTACTAATACTACTATACAAGCTGTCGGATAATTCTAGTCCAAATCCCAGTATTTTGAGCTTGAAATTTGCTGTGTAAATGACGTGTTTGTTGCGTAGATATATATTCTTACTAATGATGTAATAAAATTATCAAAACCATGCTTCTATCCCACAAAATTTATATAGAAATGTCAAGGTAAGGCGTTTTTGTTGTCACTAGTCTAAAACCCAGGAGCATGACAGACTGTTTATATGTGAAACACTGTGATAAAGCGAGGGACTTTCTGCAAAAAATCCAGCCTACATGTACTGGTAGCCCGGGACCGGTAGCCCAATATCCATTCTAAGATCTTCTGACAGTTTGTAATGATTGGTGTTTTTTTGTGTTTTTTTTTTGTGTGTGTGTTTTTTAGGGGTTTGGGCCTTAAGCATACGCTTATATATACATATTAGTTCTGTAACTTACAGCAAGTTGAAGACATTACAGAAGATGACAGTGCTGTTTGTATAGGGTATTACAGAGAAGACATTTGTCAGACTTAGTGCTGAATTAGTATTCAGAGGGCCTAAAAATAGCATTTATCATACATTGACGCATAATTTTGTACATTATCTTGCAGTACAACTGCCTGGTAACCTGGACATGTTATCAGACTTATCTAATACTCTATGTATCAGTCATGCTGTCATTGATTTCTAGGAAAAGCGACAATGGTCAACGTTCATATTTATGAAGTTATTTAGAAAGAAGGCACTGTTGTAATTTTCGGAACCAAAATGCGTTATACAAATACTATATATTTGTGCAGTTATTCATCAAATAACATGCTAATGATAATTTATTCATTGCCTAAACACAATTCATGATAAATAAAATACCACAGTCGTGCTGAATATGTCGTTTTTGTATATGGCTCATGCATTTATCATATCCGACGAGGACGAGTCCGACAGGACGAGACGGATAAGATAATGCGTTCGCTGTACACAAAAACGACGTATTCCCACTCACATGGTACTTTCTATAAGTCCATGGATCGCTTTTTTATGTGAAAATTATTAATGAGTGCATGCTAAAATGTCAAAATGACATACCCATACGGTACCCATTCTTCAATAGGGAACACCTCCTACCACTGAGCTAAACTGAATCATGTTCAGCAAAATAACTTTTATACTTTGTCTAATGATTCATAGCTTTCTCAAAAGTATACAAAAACAATATACTGACATTAACTCATGGAAAGGTAGCATGAAGTTTCGTAACCATTGATCTTTAACTCCTGAACTCGAGATCGGTGAAATTTCGAGTTATCAGAGTTCATATTGTACAGTATTATGTGAAGGGAATCATTTATTTGTACTCGATACAAAGCCTATGATCTGATTGTTATTATTTTCTTGCTTTATTGTAATCAGAAATATTAAAATGGCCACAAGTTCTATAAACGTTTTATTTCTAAGCCTTTTGACTTAATGAAGACCACAAATCACATACATGTATGTACGAAAATAACAGTACCATTCATAACAGGTGCTATTCTGTTAATCTTGGAAGCATCATATAGTTTCATGTTGTTTTTTTCAGTCTCCTATTAAAGATGCTTTTAATAATCTAAAAGTAAAGCTTAAACTAAAACCTTCCCACCACATTAATTTTATTAATCTAAATTTCAGGACTACAATTCCCTTTTCAAAATCTAAAAAAAAATTCTATCAAGATTTTGAAAACAGGACTGGAGTCCTGAAATTTAGATCAATGTGCTGACGGCAAGTTAATGGAGTAACATTTTCTATCGACACTCAAAAATGGTACTGAATATCAAAATAAAAATTATAGGCATGATACACTATTTTTTGCCAGATCTACATTGTAAACTTCATCATTGTGATAGGGTTACGTGATAGTGAACACTTACATGAAAATGGCATTTTTCAGTCTGTGAGAGGCAGAGTCACACAATTTGAACATTCCAAAATTTGGGATTACAGGTAATGAGGTCCCATGATCAGCAAAGTTTGTTTATACTTTTAGTGTGTATACCCGGTACACATTACTGTATTACTGTGTTACAAGGTAACATTACTGTATCACTTGAGTGACTAGCCATATGTATGCAAATCAAGATATTGCTGTTCTAATCACAGTACCTAGTCCCGAAGTTAGGCTTGGTTAAAATGTTGGCGTCCTATTGGCCGGTGACTTAATAATATATAAAAAAAAAATTCAGCCGGATAGTCGGCGAATATAAAAGAGCACGATATGTAAAAGATTACTTATATATTGGGAGTTAATATCATCCATAGAATTAACTTACGATGGCCTTATCAAAAACATCTTTAAAAGAATACCTTCAGAAAAAACATGAAACAATTTATAACATTACTACATATCAATCATATAACTCGATGTGGTACAATTCAAAGTGAGCGTCGGCACACAACGACAGCAGATAATGCTCAGTCATAGAAATATTTGTTCTGTAAAGAAACACATGGTAATGTGAATATTACTAAAATGGATGATTTTCGCTCCAAACGCACGTTGTATTTCTAATGAATTGATCAGAGCTCCGCCCATAGATTCAAATAGACCAATCAAAATTCACGATCATCGAACAAAAGCACATGTTATGTGGGTATGAAATCAAGCAGTCACGTTCTTGTAACCATGATTAGAAAAAGAAATGTATTTTTTTAAAGTAAGTGTTAGTGTCACCAAATCAAAACCGTACGGATATTCCTACTACTAAGAACAGTCTACATAAAAAAATGCATTTTTATAGGTTTTATACAAAGCATGTTAGTCTGACATTCATATCAAGTTTCAGATGATTACTTAAAACAGTTGTAAAGTAGCTAAAAGCCAGCTGTCATTTTTGTAATTATTATTGGAAAGTGATAGAATGACATTTTAAATGATACAATAACATGCATGATTATGACTGGTAGCTATATACCATGGTTAATGACAACATTTATTTTTCTGATCGTTTTGCTAGAGTGAAAATTGTGGGAAAATATTTTGAATTTTTTTTAATATTTGAATATTTTAAGCTGATGTATTTAACTTTCTCAACAGCATATTTCCACAAGGAATTGAATACATGGTATATATATACTTGCTTTGTATATTTTTGGAACCAATACGAATATTGCATGGATTATTAAATAGATTATTGATCACAAGTTTTAGCCTCCATTTAGCTCGATATTTTTGTCCAAACCTCACCATATTATAATCTTAGAACTGCTTTATATATCTTTGTTATTACGTTCATTCACAACAAGAGCATGTAATTAACAAATCATTTAGATTTGTGTATGCTTTTACACAAATAACTTGGTATATTGGCAGGCCAATCAAGGAGATCCCAGTTGGCGAACACATGTTAGAGGTTGTGACAGAGTTTTGTTACTTAGGTGACATGTTGTCCAGTGGTGGAGGCTGTGATTTAGCTGCAACTGTCAGATGCAAAACTGCATGGGGCAAATTCAGTGAGCTACTGCCAGTTCTCACCAACAGGCACATTCCTTTATCTTCGAGAGGTAGAGTGTATTCCACCTGTGTACGAAGTGCTATACTTCATGGGTCTGAGACATGGGCAGCATCCTCTAGTACTATAAACCGCCTGAGAAGAAATGACAGAGCTATGATCCGCTGGATGTGTGGTGTGAAGCCTAATGATGATATCAGTTCAGAGAGCCTTTTGGAGAAACTGAGTATTACAGATATTGATAGTGTGCTTCGTAAAGGGAGACTGAGATGGCTAGGCCATGTTGAGCGCAGTTCTGGCTGGATTAGCCAAGTAAGAAAGCTTGAGATAGAAGGAAGAAAAGGAAAGGGAAGACCGAAACAGACTTGGGATGCAGTCTTGCAGAAAGATCGTGCAAGTTTGGGCATGAGTTTGGTAGATCCAAATGACCGAAAGGCTTGGAGGGAACGGTTGAGATCCAGACTGGGCAGCCAGGCCACACCCTCTGAATGAGGAATAATCAGGGCCTGTTTAAAATAAATTTAGGATTTGATTGATGATTGATTGATATATTCTCGACTATTTTCTATTTTCAATTTTGATGCAAAATGGAGAAAAATGTATGTGTGTAGAACGTGACTCGATGCATGTGGTTTTATTTATGTTAGATTTAAGAGGTCGGATTGGTTCATTACAGACGTCATATTTAACATTGGAGTGATAGGTGACTTTAGATGTGTGTTGGCCAGTTACAATGTACGTCTAACAGAAATCAGTCTATTGACATATTGCTTCTTCAAGTGCCGCTGGCCTTTTACTGGGTTGGATTCAAATTATTGTCATCCATATTCTAGACCAATTCCAATGAATGATTAATCTTATTATGCACGAAACACATCATAATATTTCTATTTCATCTAAGCATATTTGTCCCGCCACTGACAAAAGGTTATGTTCTGTGGCTCGACCGGCTGTAATAATTTTTCCACAAGCCACAACAGATAATTATGTATAACATTTATATATAATTACGCAAAGAGGGGCGTGGCCATGGTTGTTTTTGTTGTTTTTTTAACTTCGCCTGCAATCACTTTCCTGGGGCGCTTTCGCATTTTAAGTGTACCACTTTATTGGACATCACATTTTACAGGTTTATTTGTTCTTCGTGCGCTTGCTTTCATCAGTATTGATGAGAAAACTGCTTTACAATCACTGATTCATGTACATATAATTCTGTTCGTTTTTACAACGCACTTCCGCTTTAGCTTCTGCTTTATCTGATTGTATTGTGTTTCCAATGCTTTAGCCAATTGCATTGTGTTTTCACATGCCTATTATCGTCCACGGGTACAATACCACGGGTATTGTATATCACGGGTCGTGTTGATGATATCTTAATGGGCATGATGATAGGCTTTCCATCGAAAATATAAACACACGAAATGATGATGTAAATATTTTTTCCGTCGCTATACACGGGTGTCAGCGTAGCGCTTAACGTTCCACTAACCTCCAAGAAGGATTCATAACGTCCTCTTTGAGTGAGACAGACGAATCTACCCAGTGTTTTTCACATTTTCGTTTCCATCATACACAAAATAGTCTCCGTAGGAGACGGGCCAGCTAGTAGGGATAATTTTAATCTGACGTAACTCAATGTTAAATGTTGTGTCTGCTGTTAGAAACAAGATGAATTAAATGCACAGTATGTCCTACGAAAACCATTTTAACAGGTAAGTAATTTCATGTTACCATGTAGTTTAGAAAATAGAACAAGCATGGCATTTTATCATATATTTAAAGTATAATATATATCAAAATTATACATGTAAAGCTTCATTTCCTTATACTCAAAACTGAAAAGTCATCTCTTATCAAAATAGTTTTTAAAGAACTAATATTTTTATAGCTGCACGTAATCTTTAAACATGAGAAGCGCGACAAGCCGAGACGTACACACAATGATGGTAACAGTCGCTCGTCTCCGGCTGTAAGTTATCCATTTACATCGGAATACATGTTTAGATTATTTGCTACATAATAAAAACATCTATTGCTAGTAAATTAATAAACAACAAGCATTTTATTCTATTCACAAAGTTGATATTTTTCTACAAAGTGATACTAATGTATTATATATAAATTAGCCATATAATAAAGTATATAAATTAGCCATATAATAAAGTATCAGTCTTGGTTGTTTATACAGACTTTTCATTTTAGTAAAATGTACTCAAAAAATTATCACAACGTACTCTATAACATACAGTACTGATATCGGAAGAAGGATACAGAAGAAAGATTTTGAGAATTACGCTATGATTTCTTACGTTTTCTTCCTATTTCTTCTCATTGTTGCGACTATTACAAGCGTAAAAAGGTTCTGTAGCTTCCGCAAATTACGGCTTTCTTCATAACTCGCCTGAAGTTACGTTTATTCTGATTGATCCCCTTATATTACGCATTTTAAGGAGGTTCCCGTAATAAAAAGAATATTTCTAAAAGTTCAAATTCACGCCGATATTTTGACAGATTCTAATTCCAATTGGGTGTCTGTGTGGCGTTCGCACTTCCGGCGCTATCGCTGTGGCGGAAATAAACGAGAACGGTCAAACAAATCCGACCATTTATGAGCGAAAGGTAGGCGCCATTGTGCGGAAGTCAAGAATTTATTCTGATTGTTACGTTTTTTTCTGTTTATTTCGATAAATCGCAAGTATCGTAGTTTCGGTGACAGAGCAGTTCCAAGAAAATCGTAATAGCCGTAACTTTGTTACAAATTGTTACAAATTATTACGTTTTCTTACGCCGATTCCTCTAATTTCGCTTACGATTCTGTATCCTTCTTCCGATATCAGTACTGTAGAGCCCTACATTTTCTCTAGTGACAAACACCCTAACATACACAGTTGGACCCGCATAAGTCGAACTATCAACAGTCAGCAATAAGTTTTAACTTATCTCTTACAAGCAGTTCTTTAGTTACTGGATTGTAAGTACAAACATGTTGTTAGTGACTCAGAATCATACTTTTAACACAGTACATTTCTGTCGCGCTGCAACAATTGAGGCACTTGCCAGTCGAAGCAGAAACGTTCCCCAAAATGTACTGCATTAAAAGTATGTTTCTGAGTCACAATCAACAAGTTTGTACTTGTATAATTTTCAACTTATCTAAAATTTCAAGTTGCTAGGGCAAATTTTAAGTGAGAGGAAAGTTTATTTACTTGATTGATCCACAAATTCAACTTATAGGTAAACGGATTCAGTTGTATATATACAATCCAAGTATCCATATAGTTAATTTTATTTTGATAAAGTATAAAAATTGTCCAAGAGCACATATCTTTTTCTGTTCGTTACGATCATGGTTCCCAGGTGTGTAGTCATCTTGTTGGTTTACACACATTTAATTTCAAAACTAATAGAAAGCAGCAATGCCAATTATATCCATTCCGCTGTATAGTTTTCATCCAGTCACATACTTTTCTTTGTTTTAACTAAAACAAAGTAGATACCAATTAGTACGTTAGCACAGAGTATTTTACATGAGATCTAACAAAGACAACGAATAAGCAGGTACCCCTTGCAGATGCCCAATCGGGCAAGCTTAAAACTTAACATTGAACACTACCTGCAAAAACTATGTCAATATCAAGTGCCAAACATTAATATCATAAATACTATCTATACACTGTCAATTATGCGTAAAGTTTTGACAGTCCTTTTGATGGCGGGAAATAGAAGTGTGTATGGACTTTTATTCTAGGAGCGGTTGATAACATGGATTTGTATTTAAAATTAGCCCCCATGTGTTTGTTCAAAGATGGGTCTTTCATCAACTACCTACATGTACTATATTAAATAATCATATAATATCAAATGTGTGAAGCATACCAACACTTAGAGAAAGGAATATCCTAGATTCATTGTGTTATGACTGTACATAGGACAAAAAGCATCAGAAGCGTTTTTTCTCGGGGCAACGAGATCAGCTTATAATGCATTTTTAGTTAAATACAAATAAAAAGAATATCTTCAACATGAAACGTATTTTGAATAAATACACTTTCTTTATGACAAATTTTAGACAAGAGAATATTAGAAGCAACTAAAAATCTACCCGAGCATGCCTGGGCTAATCGAACATGAAGCTCTATTTTTGATGTTACATATGTTATTTTTTCATACAAAAAAACTTTACTGGTGTTTCTTACATTATTTGTTTGCATTATTTACATTTAATTGCCATATTATACATTTGTACATAATGTCCATAAAAAACAATCAGATTAAAATCGATTGCTATGTCTTCTGTAGAGGGTTTAAAGTGTTCAGACGATAATAAAAGATAGAAAGAATAAAAATACAGATTTTCCTTTTACTGCAAAACAAATTGTAGCAGAGCGTGGTTGAAGAGTGAAGATGTCTTTTAATGTGGAAAGTTCGAGCACGGATACAGGCAAAAATGTCACTAGCGTAATTGAAGTCAGCGATGATTGCTAAGAATGACATGTTAACATGTTCCAGTTTAAGTGAATCCTCCTGAGAGTCTCAAAATCACAAAGAGAAAGTTCCTAAGCAGCATTGCAAAGCTATTTGATCAAATGGGCTTCTTGTTTCCATTCGCCATGAGTGGAAAGATGATACAAGAGATACGGGTTTCTGGTACTGAATGGGATGAACCGCTTTCACAAGAATTATTCATGAAAGGTTCTGGTTCAATGAATTGCCTACATTGAGTACAATTGATATACAAAGGTGCCTTCAAGATGAGCAACAAACTGATCTTGTCTCCATGAAACTTCACACCTTACGTAGATGTCTCTCAAGATGCATATGGTGCATGTGTGTACAGCAGAAGTTGCTATAGGGTGTGTTAGTGAGATTAGTAGCAGCAAAGAATAGAGTATCTCCATTAGCAGCCATGAGCATACCGCGATTACAATTGATGGGTGCTGTCTTGGGATTGAATCTGGTAGAGACTTGAGCAGAGACATTGGAGATTACACTAACTGATGTTGCATTCTGGTGTGATAGTATGAACATATTGTAGTGGATTCGTGATAGAAGGCGTCAATTCGAACCCTTTGTTGCCAATCATATTGGAGAAATTCAAAGGCAGACAGATCCTGAGCAATGGCAGTATAGACAAATGGCAGACTTCTTATATGTCGAAAAGCATGGTGGAAGGGACCAGCAGATGCTGGCCTTCTTATATGATATGAAGCTGCAAAAAAGATCTGAGATAGTTATGATCACAGTCTACCAATGACAGGGATGGTACATTATTTTTCCCAAGTTTTGCTTGTGAATTCAATGAGCTCTTCACTGTTAAAACATCCTACCACTTTAAAAAATTCTATGGGCAAAGGGAGATGATGACTTGAGAGATAAAATGGAAGAGTATTGAGATAGTTATGATCAGAACAGTGAGAGTAGAATGGAAAATGACAGAGGTGCCGGTGATACCATTGATCCCAACAGATATTCAGATTGGCAGAGACTGGTCAGAGTTCAAGCTCGTTAAGTGCTCTGTGGAAAACTTCAGGCTGAGAAATGGTTGAAAACATCTAGGGAACTGTCTGCCATGGAGATTGAGGAAGATGAAATGGCTGTCATTCGTCAAGCACAAAGAAGAGCTTTCAGAGAAGAGTATGCGTCTCTCAAAGTAGGGAAGGAGTTGCCAAATGACAGTAAGCTTCTGTTTGAAAGCTCAAAACTAGATATAGAAAGAGTAATAAGATGCCAAGGACGGCTTGTGCTGATAGTTTGCTCTATTTGATCCCATCACCCTATCATTTTGTCCCGTAAAGACTGGGTAACAAAATTAATAGTGAAGCAGTACCATGAAAGAGTAAAGCATGCTGGCACAATCAGACCTTGGCCAGCCTCTCTGCTAGCTACATTGTATTGGATAATCTCAGCAAGAGAGGAGATAAAAGATTGGGAGAACGAGTGTGCAGAGTGCCAAAAGGAAAAATCAAATCAGATAATGGCTCTCTTGCCTCATACTAGGCTACAAGTACCACTTTGTGCATTTGCAAACTATCTGTGGACTTAGGACCAATTGAAACAATCCAGGGTCGTGTCAAGAGGAGAGAAAAACGGTACCTTTGCTTGTATGTCCTCAAGAGCAGTGCACCTTGAGATAACATATGGTTTCGATACAGACTCCTTTCTAAATGCCTTCTACGGAATGGCAAAGAGAAGAGGATATCACATCAGATAATGGAACCAACTTTGTTGCCACTGACATGAAGATGAAGGATTTGGTATCACTACTGGATGAAGAAAAAATCACCAAATCTCTTGCCAATAGAGGTGTGAAGTGGCCTTTCAATCCCCCTTTAGCTCCACATTTCGGAGGAGTTCATGAAATAATGATTAAAGCAGCTAAAAGAGCCATCTATGCCATTTTGAAAATCAGTGAACTGAATGATGAGGAGCTGATGACTGCCTTTACAGGGGCCAAATTCAAGACCTTTTACCTATCAGTCAGCTAATCCATCACTACCCCCAAATCATTTCATCATTGACAGGCAGGTGGAGTATAGTGTAGATGAGACTGCGTTTAGTCCTAGGAAAAGATGGCATAGGGTTCAAGAGCTAGTGAGGCACTTTTGGATAAGATGGATGCAGGAATGGCTACCTAGCTTGAATCCAAGAAAGAAATCGAAGGACAAATGGGACCTCAGAATCCGTGATGTCGTATTCGTTGAATTTACTGACACACCACATGGCCAGTGGCCTCTTGGAAGAATTACACACACTTATATCCAGGGAAGGATGGCCATGATGGGTGATGAAGGTCCTTGTTGGAGGCAAAGAAATGACACAACCTAATTTTGACAAGTTGAAAATGGCACCCACCAATATCACAAAGGTCTACCCACTAGAATTTGGGTGTGACGGAAAAGAGCAATGGTAGACATCGTTAAATGTTGTTGTAAGCATAATGGTATGATAGGTTTGTATGATACATTGTATCATTGTGGGGGAGAATGTGGAAGAGCTACAAGGCGACATTATGTATCATTTTGTGCCTTTTGTATTTTGTAAAGATTTTCTGTATTTTTGACGTTAAATGTAATTTTTCATAATCTAAAATTTTACTGTGTTTCTTACATGATTTGTTTGCATTATTTGCATTAAATAAGCCATTTTGTAAATAGAAGTGCTGTCTCTAAACCGGTATAAGTTTGCATTATGGACGGGTGAATTGCTATAGTTCAGTGAATGAGAACTCAGGGTAAGCCAATGAAATCAGCAAATATGCAATTGATTTGACACCAAGAAATAAGAAATCCAACAATTATATTATAAGTTTGTGAAATATTAGTTGAAAGTCGGAGATGTGTGAAATGTTTACATATGCCATTCATTAACATCTGTCAATTACTGACCAGGAACTTCCAAGGGGGATGCCAATAAAAAGATGTTAATAACTTGCTTAATTCTCTTGGCAATTGAATAACATTAAGTCACATATTGTGAAACAAGCTTCATACTTTTAAATCAAAGATTAGTTCTACAGTCCATAGCTGATATTAAATCCCCTCCAAATCCAGTGAAAACAAAGCCCATGACTTGTGTTTCAAGCATTTTGTTTACATCATCACATCCAATTTAAAGAAGCTTTTCAGGTGCTGTTTAATGCCACAACAATCTCTTCTTTAGCTGTACATTCTTACACCTTTGACTATGATTAACAAAGTTATTCATGCATTTTTGTCTGGGAGTTGTATATCATATAGAAAAATCGCGAGCAATACACATCTTCTCCTGACTGACCTCTGACCTTGTGACATCAAAATGAATGGCCTATTTACTTGTTGGTAAAAATCAGTTATTGCATCATTATACATTTATACAAATCATCCATGCTAAAATGCCACACCCACATGAGAATTTTGTGCATCTTTCATAGCTTGTAAAAGATGTGCTAACAGTCACAATTTATATAGAAAATTGAACATATCTGGCTTTTAACTGTGTAGCCATATTGTTAAGAGGCAAATGGGCTATGATTGGAAAAGCTGGTTTTTA
>CM032664.1:58954759-58980691 GCA_019095985.1 Streblospio benedicti | reverse complement strand
TTTAAAAAAATTTCCCCCCCGGAAAAAAAAAAAATTTTTTTTTAAAAAAAAAAGGGTTTTTTTTGGGGGGGGGAAAAAAACCCTGTTTTTTTTTAAAAAAAAAAAAAAGGGGGGGGGGGAAAAAAAAATTTTTTTGGGGGCCCTTTTTTTTAAAAAAAAAATTTTTTAAAAAAATTTTTTTTTAAAAATTTCCTTTTTTTTTTAAAAAAAAAAATTTTGGAATTAAAAAAATTAAAAAAAAACCCTTTTTTTTTCCCAAAATTTTTTAAAAAACCCCCCCAAAAAAAAAAAGGAAAAAAACCCTTTTAAAATTAAAAAAAAAAAATTGGGAATTTTTTTGGGTTTTTTTTTTTTTTTTTTTTTTTTAAAATTTTTTTTTTTAAAAAAAAAAAAAAGGGGGAAAAAAATTTTTTTTTTTTTAAAAAAAAAAAAGGGTTTTTTGGAAAAACCCTTTTTTCCCCCCCCCCCTTTCCCCCCAAAAGGGGAAAAAAAAAAAATTTAGGTATTATCATTTTAAATGTGATTAATTAGTTACGAAATGTTTATTCTTATCAAACTGTTTTTGGACTTCTGCCCTTTTCAATATATATATTTCAATGTCATATTCCCCTGAGGATTGTGGTAAAACACATGAAACACCGTGTAGGGAAATGAAATAATAATTGTCAATAAATAAATTAAATATAAAAGCTCCAATCATGTTGTCATTGTTGAGCACTATTTGAGTAGTAACTTTGAGGAAACAAAAAAGTGATATATATATATATATATATATATATATATATGTATATATAATGGCGGGATTTAACCGTAGCAAGTCATAGCCCTATGAAATGACAACATGATATATAGATATTATATATTTATATATTATATATAGTGATATATATATATATATATACTTAATATATGCATATTTTTTGTTTTATATAGAACTGCACATGATTACCATTGTGAAAGTTTGACGTTCATGTAGATGTCAATCAAAATATAGGGAATGTGTGATAATAAATTATAGCAAAAACAATATATCATATATATATGAACAGAACCGCACTATATATAGAACTGCATATATATATTATATAAATATATATATATATATATATATATATATATATATATATATATATACTATATAATGGTAGCAAGTCATGCCGTCCTATGAAATCTGATCTCTTGGACTAATTGGAGTATAACCCGTTTTATACAAGTCACCATAAGTCGAGCACCCACTTAAGGTGGAACTGACAGTTTTTTCTTTTAATATTTAATGATTACCGTTGTAAAGTTTAAAGTATGTAGATGTCAATCAAAAAAAGATTTACTCATGTCGCCTCGCTTGTTTGAGATTTATGAGTCAAAATGCAAGGCATGTGTGGCATATGTGAACAGACGATTTACATAGAGTTAAATACAAGATTTTACTATTACCATTAAAAATACTATTATATTCTTCTCTCTCTCTTCTATGGCAAGCAAGCTCCTACCCACTATATTAACATAGCTTGAAGACACATCTTCCATTTGACTATATCAAGTGGCCCAGACGGGACTCGAACTCACGACCCCAAGGTTGTGAGACCAGAATGATACCATCATCCCAAGCAGTGGGCTGAGAGAAGAATATAATTGTATCTCTATAATAATTACCTTGATTGGTATCAAATGTGGCATACATATTCAATTCAATGAATTTGTCATTTTTGTCAATTTTAGGGGTAAGGGAAACTTACGCATCTAAGTTTTGATTATGTTTCACTCCATTATAATCTATAATGCTTCATGTAGTAAGTAATAAAAAGAAGGATTGTTATTAACAATGTTACTGTGTTGCATTTTCTAAATTTTCAACCGATGAAATTTTCAGCAATTTTTGATTTTAGAATGTTTAGAATTTTACGTCATATGGTATTTTCTACTCATTAGATCAACAAATAATATATATCAACAGTAAGCATTATCTCGGAATGTAATTTAGTTCTTACAAAAACATTTTATATGATAAAATTCCTTCGATTGGAGTTAGTAAGGCATATATACTCGATATGATGATTTTGTCAATTTCATCAACTTTAGGGGTGGGGGAAACTTAAACATCTATTGTTGCTATATTTTTCACTCTAACACATCCTATTGTATTTCATATGAAAGGTAACAACCCGTGGAAGTTTTTCAAATACATATCTAATGCTTTTTCTCAATAATAAAGCAGTAAAATTGTTAACAACGTTCAAATTTTGAGTGAAGTCTCTGCACATTTTTCCGTAATATGGTATTTTCTACTCATTAAACCAACAAATGATATATATTAACAGTAAACATTCTCTGGAAATGTACTGTGATCAATGCAAAAAACATTCTATAAGGTATAATTATTTAGATTGGCGTTAGCAAGGCATGCATACTCGATGTGAAGATTTTGTTGTTTTTGTCAATTTTAGGAGTGGGGGAAACTTAAACTTGTAATGTTGCTACATGGTTCACTCTGACATATCCTATTGTATATCATATGAAAGATAACAACCTGTGAAAGTTTTTCAAATACATAATTAATGCCTTTTCTTGATAATAAAGCACTAAAAGTGTTAACGAAATTCAAATTTTGACTGAAGCTCATTTTTAAGTAAAATGGCCAATGATTCATTGAATACGCAGCATCTCGCATGTTTAGTCAATATATTGCATGATAACATTATTGTAAATACTGTTTGGAATTATACATATGAGTTCGGTGGTCCTTGATTGTAACATATGAGTTCTAGCTCAATTAAGAGAATCAGTATTCTTGTAAAGTTGAAACGTTGTAGAATCATCTAAAATTGATTTTAAAAAATATCCCAAGGTATTATTTTGGTATACTCTGGAAACACATGGCAGAGATGTTGCCTAATAGTGTCCTACCTTCATTAAAGCAATTACATGTAGTTCGACGTTACCCGCTTGTGGAGCTTAAATTCTTCGCCTATATTGGACCGGTTATAAAGGTTGAACAGAGGCAGTTCAAAGAGTGCTCAAACAAGCTGCTATATACTCACCAGTCAGTAATAGACAAGATCCTACCTCTTAGTACCTCAGAATGTGTATACTAAATCACATACAAGTCATGCAAACGGTGCTATATAGGAGAGACAGGCTGACAACTGGAGGTCAGACTGAAAGAACACCGGAAAGAGTCTGACATTATGGAAAAGAAATCTTGGGCACAGTCAGAAAAAGTTTGATCAGCGAAGCCAATAAATCTGTATTAAGCGGTCATCGACTGGGACACGACGAATAACAATAACATACAATAACATACCCATCAAGAATTCACGTGTCGGATCTATTGTAAACCGATTTTGAGGTCATCGACTTTTGGATATTTCTCAAATCACACGCATTGTTTGATAATCGCAGTGGTTTGTGCGTCTGTGTTGGCGATAATGAAATTTGACAGCTTAAGCTGCTGTACGCATACAATGAACATTTCTGAAGACATTTTATAGCGGTTATCACCCAAGTAAGCTGTTTCATATCTATTTTAAGATCATCTGTACCCTTTATAATGACACACAGCAATCATATTGGTTTCCAACTTAGACAACTTATAGAAATACGTCTTTCAAATTGAGTAAGGTTTGCTGCTTGCTTCTTCATATTTCGGGGCGCTGACTGAAGGCCGTAAAAACCCTGTGCAAAAATATATGAGCTGTAAGTATGAAAATAAGAATCTGCATCACATTTTATGTCTCTCACATGAGTTTGATAATTTTTTAAACTAGTCAGCAAACTTATTATACGCAATTTAATGTATGATGCTTATCTATTAGTGTTTCGATACCGACTGTCCAGAGTGATATCGTCACGCAATCGTCATATCCATATGCTCAGCCCACATGGGCGGCCGATAATTTATGCAACGGTGACCTGATGTTAAGTGAGGGTGAAATTGGATTGACCAATCAAATCACCATACTGTAACAAAAGTGGCTCAGACACAATGCATCCTGATAGATTAACAACGTGCCCAACAAACGAAGTCAGTGGGTGCATGTCTGATCAAGGCTGGCACGATTGGTGAAGCTAAATATAGCGTCAGGTGTCAGACAGTGTGATTGCGCAACGCAGTATATAGGCGAAGTCGAAGTGTGTGTCCTTCGTCATGGGAGATTAGCGTAATGGTAGCGCACCCGACTATGACATATAAGACCGGTCTGAACCATAGACGGGAGGACGTGAGTTCGAATCCACAATCTTCCAAATTACCTTTACAAAGCAACACTGACTTTCGTTTCAATTGGTGGAAGACAAGGACCCGGGTGCTTCGGTAGAAGCCACCGGGTAGCTCCCTGTGTGAAATTGTCCATTGGTAGTGGGCTGGCCCTGTGTGCAAGACATTGGGGGAGGGGGCTACCGCCCGGGAATTTCGAACTCAGGTAGATGGGTAGTGTAATCTGACGGATGATGGAAAGTTAGATCTGAGGGTTCTTACGGGTCCCTCGGTCAATGACAGTTGGCTATGGGACGTCAGCGCACCGGGAGAATTCCTGATCTAACAACCGTGTTCCGTGCCCCTTGAAAGATAGAACTCCCTATCTCGCTATCTCCAAGAGCCCTATGAACCATTGATGCCGCTGCATGAGGCTTCGGATCGATTCCGGGATATTTCCCGGATGGGATCTGGCTCGAGCCAGGCTCGAGCTCCATGCAGTGGTTCTGGATTCACCCCGGGATGTGGAAGAGAGGTGGTGTCTGGTTGATCCACTGCCGTCTCTACTGCCCGGATCGGATCTGGCGCTGGTATGGGGGTTGTCGATGGAGTGGGGAGTTGGGGGAGTATTTAACAAAAGTGGCTCGCACACAATGCATTCTGATAGATTAACAACGTGCCCAACAAACGAAGTCAGTGGGTGCATGTCTGATCAAGGCTGGCACGATTGGTGAAGCTAAATATAGCATCAGGTGTCAGACAGTGTGATTGCGCAATGCAGCATATAGGCGAAGTCGAAGTGTGTGTCCTTCGTCATGGGAGATTAGCGTAATGGTAGCGCACCCGACTATGACATATAAGACTGGTCTGAACCATAGACGGGAGGACGTGAGTTCGAATCCACGATCTTCCAAATTACCTTTACAAAGCAACACTGACTTTCGTTTCAATACATTCAAAATTGTCCAATAAGGGAAAAACAAAGTACTCTCAAGGTGCGACTTTAACCAGTCCTTAAGATCCAACTTGAGTGACCTAGATTAAGAGAAAACAGGAGAGGAATTTGACCTTCATGACCTTGAGCTATCCACCTTTAAGAAGAAAGTATTTGAAGGTGTGACCAGAGAGCACTGTCACACAACACATCGGGCAAGCATCAATGATTTCATCCAGACCTGGATGAAATAATGGTTGCTCCACTTGAGGGAGTTCGAGCCTTGACAAGTACTATATCATTATTATATTGATACTTTGCTCAAGATAGGAAAGTTTATCAAGTTGAAAGGTTCAAAATAAGCGGGCCTTTTTTTCCTTATAATTTATGGGAAATTTGAAGGAAAATTAAAATGAGTTCTACTTAAGCAGATGCTCGACTTATGTAAGCTTGAGTAAAACAGGTCCAACTTCATATACTTATTAATAGGAAATAAATTGGTGTTATTCATGTATCTTTTATGTAATTTTTCAAGTATTAACAGATATCACTCCATGAACTTGGTCTTATAGCACACATATTGAGGCATACGTACGTGTGAGTTGGTGTTGGCCTGTGGCGCCTCGTGTCCGGGGCGGTGGGGGTGGGGGGAGGCGGCGTGTCGGGGGGCGGCGGCACCCGCTCAGACCCAACCTACAGCAACATACAACACGCAGCTACCTCAGAGATAAGCTATACATATGATAATATATGAGATATTATTAGACAATTTGAACATATGAAGTGATAGATCTTTTGACATGTTAACGACTGGTTAACCTCATCTCTAAGCTTGTTGAATATAACTTTTTATTAAGAATGTACATAAATAAGAAAAACCCTCATCTAATAATAAAATATGTCTTCTCATTTGTTACATTTATGATTAATTCAGGTTTTTTAATGTCTTTCCAACCTTTATAACCCCAAAGCTACTTGCACAGTGTGAATCAACTACTTTGAAATGAAGCATTAAAGACACTGACTTTACAAAACATGCAATTAACAACACAGTAGCATAGTCCTGCTGCTGTGATAATTGAGACAATCAATGAAGTCCTTTAAAAAGACTGTAGATATATGTGCTGTTAACAAAATGGCGACCACTTCGTGTGGCCTCTAGCGGGCCGTCTCCACATCTACAGAGGGCCGTAACCACGGCGCTCCTAGTCGCTGGTCCCCGGCAGCTGGTCCCAGGCAGTTCACCACCTTACTTGTTCCTCATTGAGGTCTGCTATTAACTGAGAGCACCCACTAGCCTAAGCCTTAGGTACGTAAGAAGCCAACTGCTATGGATAGTGTGCAATACTGGGTTTCAGGGGAGGCCTCCACACGGGGACAAATTCGCACCAATGCTGACATGCAGAGGTTTCCGGACATAAAAAAGAACTTGCTTCTTTTAGTTTACATTGCACTCTAACCTAGAGGGAAAAATCAATACCTCAAAATAAATAGTGTACAAATGACCATGTAATTGAGGACTTTGGCTACGTTCACATGTAAGCAATTTTTCTAGTGACGATGACACAAAGTAACACTGGTTTTTAGATCATTCATGTTTGACTTGGTCTGTTTACTAAGGACAATGAAGTGATATCAACTCGTTACACACGCAACATTTTTGCACTGTGAACATAGAAATTGTTCATCTATTGCTGCTTTAATATTATTCATTGTTCTTTTTTTCTGACTATCACAATGAAAATTACACAAAAAATTGAATCAAAATCTTCTTCAATGTGAAAAGAAATATTTAAGCCTCCAAAGTCGCTTAGATGTGAACATAGGCTTAAAAAAATAATATCTAATCCTCAGGAGAAGCAAAGCGTATACAGCTGGATCTGTTATGTAAAACTTGAGAGGTACAAAGATAAGGACCCATTTAACACGCTTTTCCATCTATGATTTACTTACATGTTTGATGCAGAGGCTAGTTAGCAGACAATGGTTTCAAAGTGCCGCTTATTCCATTAAATAATCACATCATAACACTTGAGTCTTGAGGTGTATAAATTGGCACAAAATGTCACCTTTGTTTTGATTTCAGTAGTGACATGGATAGAGGATCAATCGCACTGTTCGGCCATACACAATCCGTGAATTTTACGTATGATGTGAACTCCCCTGTAGTAGAGGTCACTAAATTTCACGTCGTACCGATGATACACAAAATTCACTGATTGTGTGTATGGCCGTTTTTCGCCGGTTTTAGCGATTGGTGCTCTATCGATCTCATTTCCATGTCAACAAAAGTAGTGTAAAATGTTGTATGAATCACAGTTTCTTTAATATATTAACTACTTTTGATTTCCATGTCATGTCCAGCTGTATATGCATCTCTTTATATTAGCATAAACGGATAACAGATTGCAACAAAACTCAAAACAAACTAATAATGCCTTTCAATTCTAGCACCTCTACATTTGAAGTGTGTATAAATTGTGGTGGAGCGGTGCAGCAAACAGGGCGCTTCAAGTGCACAGTCGGTGATGGCAAGCCTACAGGTGCAGAAACCAATCCAGCCAATGGCTTGTGAATCTTTGGTGATAAAAGGTGTCTTTTCGTTGTCACCTACATGTATGAGTGCAAAATGGAATCATCTCACAAAGTACAATGAATACACACGTAAAGTGAGAAAGGAAATTACATTTTACCATTTTCTTTGAGTCTGACAATTCTGGAAATCCTAACCACTGTAATCAATTACAAGGACTTACATCATGTACACATTTATAACACTGAATGGAAAATGAATGATGAAGGAAGCATATGTCACTAGAAGTTGTGAAATGACTTACTAAGAAGTGGGAGAATGCAGTAATATTATTAAATGTACAATTGATTTTGATTCACAATCGAAGGTATTGTTAGGTGGAAATTCCAACCCACAGCAACGAATGGCTGCCATACGGCTCTGGAATTGGCATACCTGATTTCTTTAGAAAATCGCGAGTTGCCGTATGACTCTGATAGCAAAACGTCAATGTGGGTTTTGCCCAATAGAAAAGTCATTTAAGTGATCCACACGACAACATAATTTGCATCTTACGGCCGGCTCTATCGTGTCAATTTGCCACCCCCCAGGCGATCGAGAAATCTGCTGTACGGCAGCCGTCCGCTGACGTACAGCGGCGTACGGCAGAATTTCACTGGGTTTAACCCTAAGTAAAATGCATTGGAGCAATCGGCACGAAGTTGCCGTATGGCTACCGTACGTCTCTATGGGTTTTGCCCCTAACTTGTCACTTGTAAGTGATGCTATACTTTAATTTCTTTTATGATGATGCTCTTATACAGTAAAAACGGGGCTATTATATAAAGGTGTGATCTTGGAGATCAATGGAAATTATTTCCTCATTATCAGATAACAGAAAATTGATTTCTTCTACAAATTTGAAAAGCACAACTGATGATTCTAATGAATGGTGATTGCTGTACATATACAATGCCGATTGACAGTGGCGATGCCTACAGGACCTCAAGTAGTCGGCACAAAAAAATCAACATCTGTCACGCCAGTGACGAACTATTACATTTTAGTGGGGAAATATTATATAATTCATCCCCCATGCTTCATCTGATTATATCTTGCATGTCAGATCACAAGGTAAGCGATTGGCAACAGTCATTTTAAAAATGGACTCTGTATATAAAATGTATTTCTTCGATATTAAATAATGTATTTTTCCTAAGTTTGGTTGTGGATACAATTTGATTCTTCTCACTCTCTCTCTTTGTATAGCAAGCAAGCTCCTACGGCTACCCACTATATTGACATACATGTAGCTGAAGATATATGCTTCCATTTGACTATAACAAGTGATCCTAACAAACTAACTAGTCCAAGGTTGTGAGATCAGAATGATACCATCATCCCGGTTCGTCCGTGTAACCTTTAAACAGCCAAGTGCTTGGGATGATGGGATCATTCTGGTGACCTTGGGGTCATGAGTTCGAGTCCTGTCAGGGCCACTTGATATAGTCAAATGGAAGCACGTCTTCAGCTATGTCAATATAGTCGGTAGGAGCTTGCTTGCCATAAAGAAGAGAGAGACGAATATAATTGATAATAGATAAGATTTCTGTGTCAACTATGCCCAGACGTTTTCAAGATCCACAAGAAGGTTGATAATCTTCTAAGGAGATATAATGTATTAGTACAAGATCTGGAAGGTTTATGGGTTTTTTTTTGTATCTTCGACAAAACTTTGATAATATTAAAAAAACTAGTGGTATTAGATTTAAAATCCGTCCAGGACGCATATTCAGAAGATTGTTTTCTGTACTGTAATTTGAGATTGCACAAGTATAAAGAGTGGTTTTAGCACGAAAAATAATTTCTAAGCCACCATGAAATATGGGTAAGAATTCAATCATGGGAGACGAAAATCATCAATGTTACCAATTAACCTTTTCTGTTAAAACTTGAAAAAAATGTTGTTTGAGTACATGGACAGGGTCCCCGCATTCACACCTATATTATAAGATAAGTTTTTCTGCTTCAGACTCCGGATATATTTGCTCAGTTCAGTGGCATTCTTAAGAGATTTTTTTTCAAACGATTGTTTATGATTTGCAAATCTTGTCTTAAATGAATTCTCTGTTAGACCGATATAAGTTTCTGTGGCTTGGCTCGGAGCAGATATTTTAGCTTGATATATCATTGATTTTGAGAGACATTTTCCATTTAAAGCGCCATCGTTTCTGCTACGGCAATTAAATTGTCTTTCCTACGTTGTAGATACACTTATTTGCTTCTTTTGATGGAAATTCATTTATCCTGGATATGACATATACAAGTTCAACAATAGTTTCTAAACAAGGATAATAATCAGTTCATACACTAAGCTTTCAACAGCATCCGCCATCTTGATCACAGTGGTTGACGTCATTCGTCGTCACTGGGACCTCGGGAATTTCCCGGGAGATAACAAGATTGCTAGGTTTGTGTCTAAGGTGCACTTACTTCACTTTCCAAGGGGAATTTTATCTTCAGATCCATGGTGCAGCGATGGGCTCCCCTGTGTCTCCTATCATACGTAACTTATATATGGAGGAGTTTGAAAGGAAGACTCTAGCATCGGCCCTCCATACACCACGATTGTGGAAGAGATATGTGGATGACAAGGCTGTGATCCAGAAGAGAGAATATGCGACAGAGTTTCAAGAACATTTGAACTCCATGGATAAGTGTGTCCAATGGACCATGGAGGGGGAGAACATGGTGAATGCTGAGAGATCCCTTTCATTTCTTGACACTTTGATCCTAGTGAACAGTGATGGATCTCTTTGCACACGCATCTACAGAAAGGATACACATACAGACCAATATCTGAATTTCTGTAGCAACCACCCAATGGAGCATAAAGCTGGAGTAGTCCGGGCTTTGAACCACAGAGCCGAGAGTGTGGTTAGTGATGCCAGTGAGAAAGAATCAGAGAAGAAACATCTGGAGAAAGTGTTAGGGTTCAATGGATACCCCAAAAGTATGAGGATAAAGAGCAAGCTTAAGGGAAGACAGACTGCACATGATACAGATGTACAGGTGGATCGCCCCAAGAGACCTCCGGTCGTGATACCATACATTCAAGGAGTGTCTGAACACATGAGAAGGGTGATGCACCAAATACAGTGTGCAGGTGTTCTTCAAACCTGGGAACACTCTCAGACAGCTACTGGTGAGACCCAAGGACCCTCTGGAGAAAGAACGTGTGATTGGACTGGTCTACCAGATAAAGTGCCAGGATTGCGAGGCCTCGTACGTGGGAGAGACTGAACGCGCCTTAAAAGCGAGGTTCCTAGAACACCGCAGACCCAGCTCCGCTGGATCCGAGGTGTCTCGTCACCTGCACACAGACAGTAAAGGACACAGTGTCTCTCTCAAAGGGACTAACATCTTATGTGTAGAACCCAAATATTTCGAACGTGGCGTGAAGGAGGCCATTCATATCAGGAAACTCAAGCCCTCACTAAATAAGTGATTTCGTAAATTGAACGTGACGTCACGAGGTCAGAGGTCAATGGTAATAAAGACGTGTATTATGCATGATTTTCCTATACAGTATATAGTAAAACTCGGCGACAAAAATAAGGTAAAAACGTTGCTTATCATAATCCATTAGTTATGAATTTTAGTCACCTCTTGTAGGAAAGGTGTAAGAATGCACAGCTGAAAGCAGAGATTAAATTGGCATTAAATACCACTTTAAAAGCGTGTATGAAATCCGCTGTGAAAATGTAAACAATGGCAGAGTACTGCATGACACGCTTCGAAAAGTCTTTGACGACTTTGTTACCAAAACTGCCAAAGCTCTCGCAGGTTTACTAACTATAGCATATGGTTGTTTATAAAGTGCTGGGTTGTTTCTGTGATATATTTGATGATCAGCATATGTTATTGGTAATTTGATGTTCTGATTTAAGATGTTGTAACTCGAATGTCACTGCAGCTTAGTTATAGATTATAGATCTAAATTAGATCTACACAATATAGCCAATCAGTTGCCAAATCATCTGGGTGAGGGATTGAACCGTCTGGTGTTTGCAGCAGCTTTTCCATATGATTCTTCTTCTGCCGAATCACCTCAATGGGAGTCAGCAAAAGAGGCAGTTGCCTCTTTTTCTGAGCTCCCAAGCAACATATGCTCTGGCAGCAAGAACTTTCTTTGTACCTGTCACATTGAGGCCTCGTTTTCTAACAAATTCCTTCAATGCATTAAGAGACCAAGTCTCTACTATTGGTAGTGTTAATTGTTCTTCACTATTCTTATCCATTTTATCCGCATATGTTGTAATTGTAGTGTAAATCCTTTGTAAAAGCACACTTTCCACCACGACTTCACAATACAAAATTAGTGCAAACCGCGCTTTGTTTACAACGTTATTACCATTGACCTTTGACCCGTCACGTGACTTTGCTTTTATGAAATGGCTTATAGAGATGGGGGCAGGTACCAGCTTCCTTCCATCTGGAACAATGTCCTCACCCTAGAGGGGGAGGGGGGCGCGCAACCCGGGAAATTCCCGAGGTCCCAGTGACGACGAATGACGTCAACCGCTGTGATCAAGATGGCGGATGTATATTTGCTTCTTGTTGTGGCTGTCTATATTATTCTTGATGTTTGGCATGCAGCTGTATGATAGTTTATTACTTTTATTATATATATATATATATATATATATATATATATATATATATGTATATTCTTCCCAACATTGCATAACAACATCTGCGCAAACGCTGCCAAAATACACTCTCAAAAGTACTTCATAACAGCTTTTTACAAACATTTCTTTTTACATACGAAGCAAAACATTTTGATAGGCAATACAACAGCATATACACGCATAACAGCATTATATGAAGCATGAATTTTGAATAGTAAAGTAAAATGAATCAAATTCTAAAATCAGTATTCGTACCTGAGGAGGATAGTTGTAAAAGCCAGCATTCTGAGCATTCACTTGGCCCATGGACTGGGTGTCTGCATCTCGAGCATTAACAAATCGCACATATATTTCCAGCTGACCCGACTAGAAAAATATTTAAAAACAAATCAATTAGCTGTCAGTGATCAACTTGTAAAACAGTCGTTAAGTGAAGATATTATTGCGTCACTTCAGCAGCTGAACCAAAAGCCTTGTGATGACTTTGTTTCTATGTATGTATGTATCTATGTATGTATGTCTCCGTGCAAGCTAGAGCTTTTACCGATAAACTGATTTCGTTCAAACTTTACACAACTATGAGGTATCAGGCGACACAGAAGTGATTCGATTCTGGGCATTCTACCAATTATATTGTGCTTTCTAGAAGGCCATTTGTAACATTTTTACTGATATTCAATGCACTCAAGCCAGCATGGAAAATCAATATTCAACCCAGCAGCAAAGTCTACTTGGTGCGGTTTGGTTATTTGTGGCTGATAAAGCCCCTTTCACAATTGCGTTGCGAGCAGTCAGCGACCACTTGGCGATCACGTTCGCATACGTTGCACGAGCAAATCGCACAAGTCGTACGTGCGGTCGCTTCCGTTGCAGGTGAGATTAGGATCGCAATAGAACTTCGGACATGCACAAAATTCAGTTTGGGTCGTAGAGTGGCGCATCTATTGATTTTTTTATGCTTCGCTCGCACAACCGTTGGTACGTGCATTGCACAATGTTGTATATGCTCGTGAGACCATGAGACTATTGCTCAACGATCGTATGTCCCTGAGCGTGTGTTGCACGACCGTTTTATCCATTCATCATTTTCCTGCACTGATGGGATATTTGCATTATCTACTTTCACATTCAACGGCTGCCTTGCTGCTTTCTTTCCACATTTGGCCTTGTTCTTGATATTGTTTGTATTCTTTTTGCTGACATCTTCAGCTTCATGAAAAAAAGTGTTGTGAACAAATGAAGTACATCACTTTTATACTCGATATTGTCGTGCGACCTAGCGATTGGACGTACACCGTTGCACAACCACTCGTAATGTTGCACGACCAAGTATCTTCCCATCTGAGTATTGGATTTGATCAAAAAACTGCTAACCTGCATGTCGCAATACGTTGCACTACGTTGCACAACATTGTAGCGGGATGTGCGACTATTATAAAACAATGGCGACTGTATCGTGCACCAGACGCCAATAGGCGTGCCCCACTAAAACTGTGTTGTGCACCGTTGTACGTCCCCTATTTTTATTGCGATTATTTTGGCGACCACCTCTTGAACACGCATGGTCGTACGACTTTTTGGTCGCAAGTGGTTGCGATCAATTGTGAAAGGGGCTTAACATACATTGTAAGTGTGTACTTTTAATCAAGATTTCATTAATATTTTAGTAAACATCTTAATATGAATGAATATGAACAATGACAAAATACTTTTATTTTAATTCACTGTACTTACATACATAGCTTTGAAGATATTATTGATTATCATGCAACAAACAGAGCAATATGTTTTGCTGAATATTGATCACTGCTGCAAATTCATTCTGCGGTTTTCTCCTAAAATTCGTAGTTCTTAATTGTAAATTCTATCATTCCGTGCAAAAATCACCGCCAATAACCCACGCTGATTGGTCAATCTCCGTGCTCAATTTTGCGATGGAATGAACGCTAAAAATAAAAACCACGGCGCTAGTCTAACCTCCTCACAATATCAATACAGCCGCTGACGTATTAAGGCCATGAAGGCGTGTTCATGCTGTGCGGATTGCAACAGGTTAGACTAACTCCTGCTCAAAACTGCAGGAATTGGCGTCTGCTCAAAACAAACGAAATTGACTTGAATGTTGAATGTTATGATATGATTTATTTTAAAATAAAATCATGAAAATGGATTTTAGTCATGATAGAATGGTGATTGACCACTCAATTGTCGTGTTAATCGCAAAATTGAGCATGCTGACGTCTGATTTACCCTCACTTCGTTCGGGTAAATCAGGCGTTTTTTATAATCGTGGTCAATTCCTACAGTATACATTTCAGTATATATCTTAATTGCCCATTAGTCAACGTTAATTTAGTGACTCTGTGTTCTTTGAACACTTTTGATCTAGTTTATTATTATATTCAGATCAATGTGAAGAGAACGTGTCGGCAATATATACTGAATACTTGGGTCCCATGTCAGTCCTTAACTTTTGAGTTACAGAAACCGCTTAGCTTAGTTTTTACTCTCAATCAGCTAGATCAAAAGTGCTCAGAGAGCACAGTGGCGCGAGAACAACATCGACCCATGGGCAATTAAGATATTTACTTTGCAATCAAAGCATTCAAAAAAGTCTTATTGGATGTGTGATTCATCCTACATCAATGTTCTTGGCAGTGGAGTGTGTTGAATTTAGTTATGCAATAACTGATAACTCCTAATTGCTTTGTTTCTGTGGGACCAGAATGCGCAAGAAATCTAGGTTGCCAAAGTGTTTTTGGGCTGAAACATTGTCAACAGCTGTTTTACTTACGTAACCGTTGTCCTTCTGTTGCCATTGACAATGTTACTCCTTATGAGATGTTGATGGGTAAAAAACCTAATGTCAGTAACCTAAAAGTGTTTGGTTGTGAAGCCTTTGTTCACATTCCAAAAGATGAGCGTAAGAAACTTGATTGTAAGGTTACTCGGTATGTCTTTCTAGGTTATGGCGATGGTACAAAAGGTTTCAGGTTGTATAATCTGAAAGAAAGAAAAGTCACACTAAGTAGAAATGTGACTTTTAATGAAAATAAAATTGCTCATGGTCATGCAGATGTAAAAACTGATGACATAGAGAAACATGTAAAAAGGTTTGAAAGTGATTGTGAATCTGGTAATGATTCTGAAACTATTGATGAAGTAAAATGTGCACAGCCAAGGAGGTCAAATAGAATTAGGAATACACCTGCTAGGTATTGTGAATGTGCTAATTTGTCCAAGTGTGAACCTCAAAGCTTGTCTGAGGCATATGAAAGCAAAAATTGTAGTGAATGGAAGCTGGCCACAGAGTCAGAATACCAAGCACTGGTGAATAATGATACATGGGAATTTGTAGAACGTCCAATAGTTAAACCAGTTAAAGGGTGTAAATGGGTTTTTAAGATTAAAACAGACAAAGATGATAATCCTGTTAAGCATAAAAGTAGATTAGTGGCTAAAGGATTTGCACAAACCTATGGTATTGATTACAGTGAAACATTTGCCCCTGTTCAAAAAAGTTTAGTTCAGTTTCCTTGTCGTGATCTTTGTCAGGAGAATGCAGTATGCACAATGGTGAATTGGAACATGTTAAACATGGAAAACCAGGGTTTGTAAAACACCAAAACAGAAATCAGTGGAAAGAATGAAAAGGCCTTTGCTTAAACAAACCTATGGTATTGATTACAGTGAATCATTTACCCCCATAATGTTGTAAAAACTTTCTTGTTCATGTTACATTGACGATATCATTCTTGTTGTTCATGCAGGTTATGGCGAGTGTCAGACATTTCAGGTTCATTTTCAAAAAGAAACTCACATGTAGGTGACTTTTGAAAAAAGTGCTATGGTTCATACCAACCCGAATGGGCCCATCGTTCACTTGAAACTATCATGGAAAAATTATTTAAACTACCGGTGGTATTGTGAATGTGCTAATTTGTCCAAGTGTGAACCTCAAAGCTTGTCTGAGGCATATGAAAGCAAAAATTGTAGTGAATGGAAGCTGGCCACAGAGTCAGAATAGAGTCAATGATATGGAATTTGTAGAACGCTGTTGGTGGGTTTTTAAGATTACATGGGCATAAAATTTAGTAGAAGTGCCAAATAGTTAAACAGTGAAATGGGTGTAAAATGGGTTTTTAAGATTTCAAAACAGACATAATTGGTTCATATAGTTAGTATTTGTCAAAGACAAAACCTCGGTTCCATCTTACTGATATACACGTTTTACGTTTGAAACATGGCAGGGCCTCTGATTAGTTCCACATAATTGTAAATCACGGCTATATTCAGCATATGACGTGAGATATGACAATACAGAAATATATGGTAACTCATCAGATGGATGCATTGACTGCATTTCTAAATGGTGTATTGGAAGATGAGATTTACATGGAACAACTTGAAGGTTTTGTAAATGAAGCGAAAGAAAATCATGTGTGCAAATTGAAAAAGGGCTTGTATGGTCTTAAACAGGCACCAAGGTGCTGGAATCAAACGTTCACCGATGGTATACAGTCCTTTGGTTTTGTTCAATCATTGACTGATCCATGTATATTTGTAAGAGATAACTTTCTGCTTGCCATATACGTTGAGGATATCATTCTTGCTTATTCAGATATAAAAGAAATTGAAAAAGTGAAAGAGACATTGTCGGATCATTTTCAAATGAAAGACATTGGTGTTATAAAACACATGCTAGGTGTTAATCTTGAAATTGATAACGGTTAATTGATTACTTTTTTGCTATTTGAGGGATAAACTCAACTTGGTAGAGTAAGTTTCTGTGTGGAGCAGATGTACATAACTGCTGTTAAGAAGTAGTCTATATTTATGACGTTATCAATTAAGGGAGAGTGTTGAATTTAGTTATGCAAAAATTGATAACTCCTAATTGCTTTGTTTCTGTGGGACCAGGGTTTCTGTGGGACCAGTGTGTTATGTACTTAGGTGTTAAGTAATACGTTGTGTACAGTACTGTATTGTGTTCAATAAAGTATCTGGGGTGAGACATTACTTCCTGTTTGGCAAAACGTGGTAGATGTTATCTGTTCACACAGAATATTCTGATTGATAATTTTAACAGACTGCAGGTGCTAAACATGGCTCGAGTAAATATCTATTGACCATAAGTCGACATTAATATGGTGATGCTGTGCTCTCTAAGCACTTTTAATACAATATAACATATGTTTCTACTTTGCACTAAGGCACCAACCATTTGATTATGGCAGGGGGGCCAGGCAAAATACATTGAAGCGTAATATATTTTTTTGCAACATCATGAGAATTTGTTTTTCTAATGAATGAGAATTTTTTTATTTTTTTTACTCAGATAAAATCAGCATTATTTTTGTCTTCAAATAAAACTGACAATTCATCTTTGAGCATGTAATAATCTACTTTTTAACTGATAAAATACATGTATGCATATAAATGGAGAGTTCGCTGAAATATTTACTGCTATTGTCCACAACACAAACAGTATTGGGGTTGAAGAAAAGTGGAAGACATTTAGAGACACTTTACTTGAAATCGCTGTCCATGTGTGTGGTGTATCAAAGAAGCACTATTAGAGTGTGGCGAATCCCCTTTTACTTATGTGTGTGTACCTAGGGAAATAGATAAAGAGATAAATAACTGCTTATATTTATTTTATTAATCACAAACACATGTAATACAAGCAAAATCATATAATAAAGTCCTGTTTGTAATATTTAAACAGAATAATGTCTTTGGCAGTGATCGTCCAGTTCTACACCCGCAGTGGCAGTATTTCTCGTGGACAACACCTCAGCTCTCAACCTGATGCTTTCGCGGGGATGCCAACTTGCTTGTAATCTTCACAACTGCTAGCAATCTTTGTCGTTGGGTCTTACTTAGACCTGGCACTTGTGCTGGTTTGCTTTATAGCTGGGTCTCCCCTAAACCTGGCACTTGTACTGGCTTGCTTTGTCGCTGGGGCTCCACTTTCCTGTGGCTCCTCTTCCTGGCTGTACTCTTATTCTTCTCTTCTGGGCGTTACAGCCACTAGTCTTTTCTCCTCTGGGCGTTACGGCCACAAGTCTTCTTCTTCTGCAGCCGGGCTCCACTTTCCTGTGGCTCCTCTTCTTGGCTGGTCTCTTCTCTCTTCGGCTTTCCCCTGCTTCTGGGCTTGTCCTTCGTCTTCTGGGCCGGCCTCCGTCTTCCCCGCCCAGGGCTCGTACCCGCTGCGCTGCGCCGCTCTTGAATGCTCAATTCGCCCTTCTTTTATACAGAAATTTGAGCGGTACTTTGGCTGTATCCTTCTAATTTCTAAAAACTAGTTCCATAGGCATCAGATTGAAACAAGGCTTTTAGGTGTGTGTTCGCAATATGTGACATATAATTGACTGTTTTCTTCAATATAATCTCTTTTTAGTGGTAATTAGTGTTTCTTGGCTTTAATTAAGATATTAGCTGTTATATAACTTGGGTCGCATCACTTGCGCAATAATTTATCATTTCTGCCGGACTAGCTGTCATGGCCTCGCACTTTATTTTTGCTTGTCAAAACATCTCAAACTTTTATTTATTCTTGCTAGAGACTTGTTAATTTCATTGAATTAAACAATTATGTTCAAATATCACATATACTGAACCCAGGTAATTATTTTGAAGCTTGTTACATTATTGCTTTGTTCTGTACTTATCGTTTTCTTATAATATCGCCCGTTTTGTTTACATGTGTGTGTCGTGACGATCATGGATCGTCACAAGAGAAAATAGACATGTTGGTGGGATAAACATGTAGACAGCGCAGTGCAAGAGAAGAGAAGCATACAATGCGGTGATATATGCTATGTTTGTTACCAGAAACTGCTCAGAAAGTTGCTCTTGAGAAAGCTGATTCAAAAAACTGTTGACAAATTAGCCCAACAGATAAACAAGACTGCTGACAAATTAGCCAAACAGATAAGATAAGAAAAGCGGCCATATCCTCATTCTCCCCGAAATCATGGATAATAAATGGGCCACTTCACTCATTTAAGAAATAAGACCGCATGCATTCTTACGCCGCTACCATTTGCAAGGCCTTGTAACGGGCAGCCGTCGGGGATAATAGTCTCTAATGTTTGAAGTGTACTTGTTTTAATTAGAAACTATTATCCCCAAATGTTTGAATGTTGTGAAGTGTATTTCCATGTCATGTTTGACACTCTTCCTAATCACGCACGAGTGCAAGCTCTTTTCCAAATGGACATTCTTACGGCATATAATGCCCCACTTCATACACCTAATCCCAGTTGCTACTATTCATGTGTAGATGTGTTGAAATGAAAGTAACCGACATAAAAGGATCATGAAGTTGCACTTCGAAGTGAACCATCCCATCAAATATATCGCCCTCTTTAGACACAAGGGGATCTCCTTCCCCAGTGGTATTTTAATTATTGTAGGCAGATTTTTTCCTTTATATATATGGTCCTCATTTCCCCCGAATTCTATGTTTGCATTGTGGTTCAATATTCGGGGAAAATGAGGACCATATATAAAGAAAAAATCAGCCTACAATAATTAAAATACCACTGGGGAAGGAGATCCCCTTGTGTCTAAAGAGGGAGATATATTTGATAGGGCGGGAGACTAAGATTGAGGCATGGTGACAAAGGGGTACTTAGAAAGGTTAAGCGAATTTTCAAATGTTAAGATTAGAAACAGTATCCCAGATTAGAAACTATTTTCGCCGATCCTTTAGTCACATGTAAAGAACACTGCATTAAAAAAATAGAAAATACCTGAATGAATATGTATATTTGGAGGGACTATTTCTTGGGACTACTTTTTTAAATTAGAAATTATTATCCCCGATTTTGGGGAGAATGAGGATATGGCCAGAAAAGCAGGGGAATAACCTATGATAAACAATGACAGTGCCTTTTGAATGGATGAAGAGGCTTTAAAAGTTAGCTTGGAAACAACACTGATAGACTATGAGTTAATTTCCATGAAAATGAGGAAACCTCTCCTATGAACCTCCCATTGAAAGATAGTATCCAAGGTTTTCTCAAAGGTCGGAACGGGCGGGACAACTGGTCTGTCAGGTGCAGCTGCAGAAATGCTAAAACCTGCTGGCAAGAGTGGTGTCCGTCTTTTTCATGACCTGGTTGAAGAGATAGTTTGTGAAAGTCGCATACCATCTGAGTGGGAAGAAAGCTTCACAGTTATCGTCAAAATAACTGCAATGTGCTAGAGAGGGGAAATTACCGAGGACTCAAGTTTATCAATAAAATGATGAAAATTCTGGAGAGAGTGACAGAATAACTAATAAGAAAGAGGATAGATAGACGATATGCAATTTGGATTCATAACTGGAAGAGGGATAGTGGAGCACCCTATAAAGTTTCTGGAAGTTACCCCATCAAAATGGAGGATGGAAGAAAAGGTAAACGCATGTTTTCTCTTATTTTTAAGTATTTCTAAAGATAGTATTTGGCGGTAGTAGTTATGCTAAGTTAATTTCATCTAATTCAAAAATAAATGTGAATCAGGCAGCTTGTTCAGTAATAAGTACATAGGCAGCAATTTAACCAAAATAGAAATATGCATTGATATGGGTAACTCCCAACTTTGATGGGGTAACTCCATACACTAACAAATCGGGAGTTACGGGCGACATTGTGTGCAGATTTCAAAATCCGATTTGTGAACTCTTTGATGAGTTTGACATGTGTTCAATATGAGTATTCTAACTGTACACGCATAGTATTTACATGCCTATTAATCCACGAAATTTAGTACCAGACATATAAATAATCAACAGAAAAACATTTGAATTAACAGACTATGCCTCCATCTTGATGGGGTAACTCCCGGAGTTACCTCATCGGCTTTATCCTGGTGCATTTGTATCTATTCTATTCCTGTTTTGTTTGAATAAAGTGTTACATTTTACTTCTTTGGTGCTCTCTACTTCTAGGTAAATTCAGCAGCAAACCTAATTGAAAATTAATTTCCTTGATTCATTCCAAAAGGTAGTAAGTGTATGATGTATCAAAATGGATTCTTCAATTCAGTCAATTATGTTTTCGACATCGACATCTTATTGTTGCTGCGAGCGAAGCAAGCAAATCTTTTCATCTTTTTTTTTCTCCACTTTTAGTCATGATTTTCTTCCACAGATGAAGACTTTTTTTCTGACATCTAATAATGTATTTTTTTTAAGTGATCTGTACTTGCTTTATGTTTTTCATTAAGTTTGAGGATTGACATTTTTTTTCGGTTTTCACTTGTCCCAGCGAGTTTGTTCAAATGTTTTATGTTAACATTTCAACATTTCAATTTTAATATTTAGTTATTTTTTAGTTTTACTGTTAATCAAGTTGAACTGTTAAACGTTGACCAAAATGTTATGGAAATCTTGATTAAAAGCACACAATTATGTAACCAGCCACCAATAATCTGTGTACTAATATCTGTAATGGTAGTGTGGTTTTTTGTGTGTGCTGAATAATACTGGTTTCATCATGCTTAGTGATATTGACTTGTAGCAGCTAACAGCCCCAGGCTAGACTATTTCTGCTGACATGTATACACTGTATACACAAAATATATATCTAAATACGGACGGGCTAAATCGACAGGGTTCTGCATCATACGTCTGTACGTTCGCCACCACAAAGCATATGATGCAGGAAGAGTCAGCAACATGCTTTTCGGAGGCAAGTAAATAAACGTTACTCCCGTGTTAATAATGGGAAAATTGCCGTAATTGACACAATATTTATTACCTTTAGTTTATCACTTGTCCTATTTATGAATTACAACTAATTATATATCCACTCGCCCACAACATACTGAAGATGAGATTATAATTGATACCGGTAGTAAAGATATACAGGCCCTAAAGTTTGACCATGTTGTTGCCATATTTTTCAATGTGTAGTTTTATTATGTACCACAGTCAAAGTCAGCCTTTATGGAAAATAAATCAGTAAATATTCAATGATATGTATGGATGGAATGCATATTACATGTTCTACTGATTGATCAATACTAAATATACATTGATAGGACAGATAATAACGGAAATGACAGCCAAATGACAGTAGGGTGGCTGTTTTCCGTTAGTAGACTACCACGATCATCTTTTTAAACTTAATCCGGGTGTTTGTAGCTTTTTCTGTTATAGAATTCTTGTGAATTATCCCTAGGTGAAAGCTGTAGTAATATTGTTACATTTCACACATCGTTCAACTGACATTACTTGGGAAAGTAACATAAAAATATTGGTTGATAAAGATCCACCTGCTATACAGTATCTTCTTGTTATGAACCCTTTGGTGACATTTCACCAAAAAATGTTGGTCCAGATCTATATAGATCTACCAAATACTCATAGATTTTTCTAAATCAGTCTGCTGACAGCTGTATTTATTATTGCTTTCTGTTTTTGCTTGCATGTTTTAGTAATATCAGCACATTTCACAATTCGTTTAAAAAAAAGTTATTTCGAAAAATTAGAAGAAAAACTTGTGGAAACAAATACGTGCTAGTCAGTTTGTGTTGTATATTTAGTGTCCATGTGGAATGTTGTGACATTTGCAGATGGGACTCTGCAGTATGTTCATCTGGTGGTAGATGCAAAAAGATGGTAAATGTAAAATTGTAAATGTAAAAAAGTAAATGTACCAGCAAATCTTTATTATTAATGATTTCTGTGAATACATCTGATATGTTGCAAAGCGGAGTTTACCAAATGCATCTGAACTTAAAAATAAGATTAGCAAAATTTTAATACACTCTTAGGTAGAAAGTCGACAATTTCTCTCAATTTACTACAAGCGACAGAAATCTTCATTGCAATCGGGCCAAAGTACACCATGTGAACGAGACTGTGTTTACGTGTATTATTGATTTTTTCCATGCTGGCTTAAGTGCATTGAATACTAGTAAAAATGTCATATGTGTAAATGACCCTGTCAAAAGCATACTTTAATTGGCAGTGCCCAAAATTGAATCACTTTGGTGTTGCATCATATAACATAGTTGTGTAATGTTTGAACAAAATCAGTTCATCGATAAACCCTCTAGCTTGTCTGGAGGCATACATACAAACATACATATTTAGTTACAACCGAATGAAACACAAGGCTTTGCTTCAGCAGCTGAAGACAAGCAATTAAATAGGAAACATTTAAGGTAGTCCTTGCATAAAAAAATTTGAGACGATGTACTGCAACATTTTTCAGAAGCTTTCTGATCAAGATAAGAGCTTGATAATGTCGAATCAGTATTGGTACTTGCTTTGGGTTTTCAAAAAGAATTACTTTTTAAATGTTCAACATTAAACCAAATTAGTAATAACCAAAGCAGCACCTGAGCCCGACCAACACACATTCAGACTCGGTCTCTCAGTTCATGGTCTGTCTTATGAGCTGTCTCCACACAAGATTGATTCACTACGTAAAGATATTGCTCAGCCGAATACATATATGGTCTGAAAAACCCAGTATCAACAGACAATACCTTATCCATTGCAAATGTAATGAAAATAATATTTATGTTGTCCACATTTAGTACTTATTTCACCTTTAAAAATTCCCTATGGTTTTGTTAATGAAAACACAAGGTCACGTGATATTGCATAATCGAATGATTTTCGCCAGATGTATCGTAGATTTCCAACGACAGACGTAACATTTAACATAGGGTAGATAGGCCGTTTCCTACGTGCACCGTGCAAGTTATGTCTGAGGAAAATCATTCGGTTGACATTTTGGTATTCACGTGTTTTGATGGGCTTCTAGCTGGCTGCTTATGGGGTGGTATTTAAATTGCGCTAGATATTTTAATATGCTGTTTAATGTCAAAGGTTTATAGTCTACTATCCAGGGGCTGTACTGCTCAGTCGACTCATTTGCACCAGGTCATTGGCGTCTTTGTCACACAACGTTTTGCCTTTCTCAACTCCCTGGGGAGCATACAGCACCGGCTGCATACAGCATTTCCTGCTGTAGCGCACAATTACTAATTACTCGCCTACCTGTACCTATTTTAGGTGTAGGTACCACAGAGCAGTGTGCAACCTGTTAGGGGTAAGTTTGCTCAACACTCAACACCATGCCCAAATGGGAATTGAACCCATAACCTTCTGGTCACGAGTCCAACTCCTTATCCATTCGGCCACGGAAGCACGGAAGTTTAAATGAAAGGAACTTTCAGAATGCACAAAACACATCATAATGTTTCTATGCAAACATAAATATTCGACAACTGAGCCTTTAATGGTTTCAAGTTTTAAATGTTTTAATCAAAATTAAACCCACCAAAGGTAACATATTAATTTCACTTGGTGATAGATGAGGTCTAATTGGGGTGATTCTCATTGGGATTCTCCATCGTCCACTTATCAGCCGCAGACTACTGTCAAACAGAGGGACTTTGGTCCATGCCTTAGTGATCATTCTTCCAGAATGTTGATTGGCATTTGGAGTGGGAAAGTATGGATTCATTGGCATTGGAGCAGATGACGTTTGTAATTCAATTACAAGTCCAAGATCTCGCTGAGCAGGACACCTTCAAAAGTGACACAAGTATAGAATGCAACATGAACACAGTAACAATAATAATATGTAATAAGTAGTCGTCGGCAAAGCCATAAATCTCACCCTCCTAGATCAGGTCCTTTTAGCTCAATCAATTTTAAAATTAGTAATTCAAATACATACATGTATAAAGAATATCGTAGAAAGGCAACACATCTAATCAGAATGAAAATAAAAACACATCATTAAACTTCATTAAAAGTGGGCTAAGGTACACCAAAATCTAATCAGATCTGGAGAGTAGTACAATGAAGCTAAATATGAAGTTTGGTGATAATAGGTCAAATACTTCTCCCTGTAGCGTGGTAGCTAGGTATTAACACGTATTGGTCATACGTTCGTCAAAGTACACCAACATCAATTTAGCTGTGGAGACTAGTACATGTATATGGTCACAAAATTGTAAAGTTTAATGACCATAGGTGAAATACTTTTCCCACTTCAGTGGTAACAATTGTTTTATTCGAATATTCCATAAATTTGTCAAAAGTAGGCCAAAGTACTTGAACATCAAATCATGCGAGGAGAGTAATATAGTCATACAAAATGTCAAGTTTGGTAATGATAAAAAAAAAAAAACCCCCCCGGGGGGTTTTAAAAGGGAAATTAAAAAGGGGGAAAAAAAAAAAAATTTCCCAAAAAAAAGGAAAAAAAAAAAGGGCCCAAAAAAAAGGGGGCCCCAAAAAAAGGGGGGGTTTTTTTTTAAAAAAACCCCCCCGGGCCCCTTTTTTTTGGGGGGTTTTTAAATTTTAAAGGGAAAAAAAACCCAAAAAAAATAGGGGGTTTTTGAAAGGGGGGAAAAAAAAATTTTTTTTTTTTGGGGGGGAAAATTTCCCCGGTAAAGGGGCCCAAAAATTTGGGGAAAAAAAAAACCCCAAAAAAAAACCCCCGGGGTTTTTTTCCCCCCTTTTTGGGTTTTTTTCCCCCCCCCAAAAAAAAAATTTTTGGGGGGCCTTAAAAAATTTCTTAAGCTTTTTAAAAACCCTTTAAAAAAAAATTTGGGGGTTTTGAAAAAGGGGAGCAAAACCCCC
>CM032664.1:58923222-58954659 GCA_019095985.1 Streblospio benedicti | reverse complement strand
ATCAAAAAGAAGGCAAAAGAAGTACAAACAAAAAAATTTTTAGAGGTACTTTTTTTCTCAAACAAGACATATTCAATTTGCAAAGCAATAGCTCAAGTAGTCTTTGAGTTATCAGCCTGTTTATTTCAGACGGACGAATGTACGGGCGGACCCGGACAGAAGCAAAGCTAGAAATCTCCCCTCCGAAGTCAGGGGGAGATTTAATTAAGTAATCAGATTGACTCCAAGTCAGGTTAGGACTATATCACAGTCTCTGGTGGGATTCGAACCCACAACCATACGGCACCAAATCAAGTCCACTCTGCCACCAGAACTAGGTTAAAAACCCATACCTCAGATGGCAGTTTTCTTAAGAGTTTTGTAAAGAGATTCATTGGATTTCTTTTTTCTATCAACAAGTAACACTAATTTTGTGATAAATCCTTAAAAAACTTACTATATTGTCTTAATATTTTCGGACATTTTCAATGTCCATCGTCTGAGACTTTTCTGTCACCAGGTGGCAGCACGTGACACCATCCAACTGTACATAAGCTAGGAGTAGTGAGAACACTTTTGGACAGAATGGACACAGTCGTAACAGAAGAGTTAGATAAAGAGACTGAAGAACGCACAATCGTGGATGCACTGACCACTTGCAATTACCCTAAGTGGGCAATTCAAGAAGTGAAGAGAAAGAAGAAAGATACCAACAATAAGAAGTCTCGGGAAACAGCAGAAAAAGACTCTAAGGGAGCCAGAGGTATGGTCGTTTACGCAAAGGCTTGTCAGAAAGAATGGCCAAGGTTTTAAAAAGATCACAAGATCTGTTCAGCCTTCAAACCGTATAAGACTCTCCGGAAGATTTTAGTTCATCCCAAGGACAAAATCATACAAGAAGAAGTATGTGGGAGTGTATACAGTATTGGTTGTAAGAACTGTCCAAGTTTATATATTGGGGAATCAGGCAGGAAATTTGGCACACGGCTCAAGGAGCATCAAAGAAATGTGGAGACACATGACCATAAAAATGTGCGCAGAGCCACTCGCCTCAGCACCACAGAAGTTCACCAATCAGCCATAACTGACCACATGAACAACCTCAACCATGTACCAGATTGGGATAGTGCTAAAGTTGTGTGTGCAAGGAGTCAAACCTACTGACAGACAAATTTAGAGTCCATAACAACTGAAGGACTGAGGAGAACAACATGAACAGAGATGAAGGAGCATACCAGTTATCTCACGCCACGACAACCTTCTGAGACCTAGGGCAGCCCCAAAACACCGCTACCGACCACCCCCAACAACAAACGCTGACTGACTTCAACTTCTGTCACGTGCTGCCAGCTGGTGACAGAAAAGTCTCAGACGATGGACATTGAAAATGTCCGAAAATATTAAGACAATATAGTAAGTTTTTTAAGGATTTATCACAAAATTAGTGTTACTTGTTGGTTTTCTTAAGAGTTATTCTGAAACCATCAGGTCTTCTTGGTTTTATTGATCTTCTTTTTATTATCAATTAATAACTTTTTTGACTTGTTGACTTTTTGCTAGTCAATTTGGTGCCTATGGCCGTGGGTTAGAATCCCATCAGAGACTATGTGATATACATTGTAATCCTACCCTGACTTGGAGTCATAAGTCTAATGACTTCATTACATATGATATATTCCCAAGTCCAATGAATCATAAATCAATTCAAACCATTAACAATAATGTTAGTAATGTTATCTTTAAATAATTTCATGCATGTACTTTCATTGATACCTGCTGTGTACCTCTTGTGAATCCTTATCTCCATTTATACCATCAAGTCCTTATTTTGTTATGTTCATGCAGCTACCGTATAATCGCGCATTAAGGCTGACTGGCCTAACATTGGGAGTGCACCAATCCGTTCGTATTAAGGCCCACGGGCCGATAACAGAGACTAAGAACATGTTTCAAAACAGAATTTACATTTTTTTTAATTCTAAAATCGCCCGAGAAAGATGCGTGATGAGCGAACGCTTTATACGACAGTAGTCAATTTTGGTTTCGATTTTACGACACAGGACATTAGCCTTGTTCAGCCCGACTCATATTATACTTGGTGGGTGCATGCCAGCACGACTCTTGTTCATCGAGACTATGCGGGGCATTTAAATTTTTGAGCATGCGCACTTAAGACGCAAGCGTCATGTGCATTTTTTCTTCATAAATAAGTAGGTTAATTTGATTTTCTGACAAGCATTCGTTATAGATTGTTAGGATTATGTTACTACCGAATCATATACTCCAATATTTGAGAACGACAAGAGACAAATGCCATGACAAGGTGTTTGACACAAAGAAACTCATCAAAATGCATACAGCTGAGCGATAATGAATGCCGATGTGTACCATCCGAGTTTGTTGTGTTTTTGGATATACTGCATCTTGTGACATATACACCAAGGAAAGTTACTTTTGGTAAATAATATGTATTGTGTTTTGGAGGTGGGGTGCGCTCCGTGATAGTATTAAGGCTCAAGGGCCTATATCAGAGATCAAACATGACCCAAGGGAGACCCCCAAAATAGCGATTTTTCGGTTATAGGCACATGTACCTTTATGCACGAGGATACGGTACTTAAAATCTAACTACACACACACACTTTGGCATTTCATTGCAAAAGTGCATCAATGAAGATCAGGCATTATTTCTTCCAACATGATTTACATACAATCTACATATGTGGTAGGTTCAGAAATTTATACATACTTAAACACGGGTTGTCGAGCTCCAACTATTGCATAATTGCTGCCACCAGAATAACTGTAAATATTAGTTCCAGTAGGTTCAGCGTACACTGTGGGCAAAATTGTTGGTTCCCCATACTGAGCTGTATTGTTATACAATCCAGTGACTAATCTCAATGCTTGAGATCCAAAATCCAAGCCCATCAGAAAGTCATAGAAAATCATGAATCCAGCACTGAAAATAGATGAATCAGAAAATATAAATCTCATACGTGAAAAGTATATTATGGTATAGGTCCAATTATCTGGAGAGGTTTTGATTGTTGGGCCATAAAATATTCCCAAAATCAAGATGTTCCAAAAAGTGAAATTTAAAAAGCATGTTGCATAATCAACATGTTCAAATAAATAAATTGTGAAGACCAACATGAGCTACAACAGGCAACAGCATCAACCACATAAATTTGCACGACTATCCCGAACCAGAATCCACATTTGGGAGGAGTTCACCGGACAACACGACAAAATTAAGAGAATTCATACATAGATTTCTTCTCTCAAAAGTAATTAAATTAAAGCGCTTTGAAATTTAAATGATTAAATTACCCATTGTGTTTTTCATTTTCCAGCATGGTTCAAGTCATTTCATTCATGCATAATTTATATTTTGACTTTTAAAAACCTCACAAAAACAATCAGTTGTATTCACAATTCTCACCTTGAGTCATATGAGGCTGGAAAGAGTGGATCCACGTCAACAGGGGAATATTGAGGTTGCATCAACACAGGATATTCTGCTTGAACTGGTGGAAATTCTGGTACCCGAGGTTGGGGTTGCGGAGGTGGTACGGGAGGTGATGCAGCTGCTAGCTCTTGCCTCAAGCGCTCAAGATTAGCTTTCTGCTTTGCAATTTCCATTTCATGCTCTAGTTCAGCTAGCCTTGCTAGATGCTCTTTCTGTTTCAGTGCAATTTCCCGATTCAGTAATTCTATCAAATAATATTTGTTTTGTTTTAGAAAAGAATTTCTATCAACTGGATTGATAATATAGAATTACCTCCCGAAATTATCATATTGTGCTGACATCAATTTTTGCCCAATCATTTTTTATTTTATTATTGTTCTTATAATGTAATACCAACCCGGTATACGTTTTTGTTTTTTTGTTTTTGTTTTTATTATTATTCGGTTTTCACATCTCCGTATACAAAAAACAATTACCGAAATGTAATATGTAATACAATATAATATATAACACAATAGAGTGGCAAATGCAGATTAAAATAAATCATAGTATTCATTATACCTGTTATTGATATGTTTTTCTATTAGCATTTTTTCCTGTAGGAATACAATGTAATCTAAAATACATATCTTCGTATCATCTTTCATACATAAATATATAAACAGTTTACCATACAATATACAATAATTAAAAAAATGTATTATTCCAATGAAAATAAGAGGTGATGATTTCATTGTAAATGAAAATGAGGTTTTACATAGATGTAAAGATGATTTCTGTTCTTTATACAATGCCCCTAACAATCTTGGTTTTGATGAAGCTTTTCAAAATGAAATCTTATGTCAGAAAGATGAAATTGAATCAAACCTTCATGAAACCAATGACTATGTTAACGAACCTGTTTCATACAATGAAGTCAGAAATGCAGTTAAAAAATTAAAAAATAAAAAAGCTGTAGGGATAGATTTCCTTCCAAATGAAGTTCTTAAATGTGATGATGTTATTCTTAGTATGTTTTATATGTTCAAATTATTTTTTCAACATGGCATGATACCTAGTATCTGGCTCCGTGTACGACACCGATTTTCGCATCGGAAGTCGTGCTGAGTGACCGTGACATGCCCAGAGACGTTTTAAAAATGGTGACAGGAGTTGCCGAAACTGTCAACAGTAAATATTATGTAAAAAGAAGAGGCGGTTTTTTGTGTCACAAAAGGCTTTTTAACCACAAGACGTACACACTTCAAACTATGTATGTAAAATCAGGACATCTTGGTGGTCGTTATAATATCACATTTCAAACCAAATAAATTGGTTTTAATGATAAAAAAACAAGAAAAAAGAATTTCTAGAAAGGTTGCTTACAGGGCCATGTTTGTTAAAGGTACGTAATACGTTAAACGTTTGTATATGTCAAACGTACGTTGCACGTCACAAGGCACAGTTATGTCAAATGTACGTTGCACGTCACACGTACAGTCATACTGCAAGGGAGCTGGGAAGGGTCACTGGGTGGTGATGGTGATGGAGGTGCATTTTATCTGCTCCAGACCTGTTTTGAGGAGGGGTGTTGGCAGAAAGGGTGTGTGTGTCCATATGGCGGGGGGGGGGGGGGGTGGCATGGCTGGTGTCCATATGGGTTGGGGGTATGGCTGGTGGTGAGTCAGGGAGGAGCATTTAATCTGTTCCAGATCTCATCAATTTCAACCCGAGCAGCAGCAGAAAGGGGGTGATTGACATTTAATGGTCTGCACGTGTTTAGCACGGGTAGGAGTAGCTGGAGGGAGGGATGTTAGATGGATCAAGCATTGACACATACATGTAGTGTGTGTATGGCTGTCACATATGAGTGTGGGAAGAAGGTGATGGAGGTGTATTTAATCTTTCCAAGACCTGTGTAGTGACGGGAGCTGGTGTGAGGGATGTGGGACAGGGGAAAGAATGGGAAGGGAGGAGCATTAAGTATGTTCCAGATCTCTTCCGTTTCAACCAGAGCAGTAGCAAGAAGGGGGTGCATTAATTGTGGACCTGTTTGGATGGGGATGGGGTAGAGAGGGTTGGGGAGAGAAGAGAGGAGGGGGGGTGGAAGGAAGGGTTCTCAGGCATTGCAGGCCATGGCTGACGCACTGGATGACACTTTCCATTGACATTTTCCCACTCATGTCCGTATTATAAAATGTTGGACGGATTGTGTGAATGAATGAGGGGTGTTGAGTAGTTGTTGAGAGTGGCTTGTGAACAAATGAGTTTAACAAATATATATAATAGACATGGAATTCATTATCATAGTGCTTGAGGCCCTTTCTCGTGAGTTCAGATCTGGTGTCCAGTGGGAAGATCTTTAGGCTGATGACCTAGTCATAATAAGAGTCACTTGAAGAATGTGTCAGTAGCCTGTTGTTGTGGAAGGAGGGCATGGAGAAAAAGGGCTTGAGAGTGAATGCAAGGAAGACAAAGATCATGATTTGCGGTTCCGGTCTAGACATTCTCCAGAACTCTGGCTAGTTCCTCAGTGGTGTTTGCTGCAATGGTGTAGGCAGCAACAGTATTCTCTGTAGTGGCTGCAAGAAGTGGGTGCATAAGAAATGCAGTGGGCTTAAACGTCTAACAGAGGACCCAAGTTTCAAGTGCAGACGATGCCAGGGAACTGCGAGACCAATCAATGGCAGACCACAGAGTGAGGTCCAGGTAGGACCTGACAAGCTGGAGGTCGTTGCTTCCTTTTGCAACCTGAGAGACATGCTCTCGGCGGCCGGTGGCTGTGACGCTGCAACCACAACTCGTGTGAAGACAGCCTGGAAAAAGTTTAGAGCTGCTTCCAGTTCTTTCATCTCGCCACCTCTCACACAAGACGTGGGGACATGTCTACAGTGTTATAATGTTCGGTCAGTTTATGTAACCACAGTAGTTTTATGATTGACATGTCTGTGTTGACGCATGCACACTAGTGTTTTACATGGCAGCGAATAAACCAGATGATATCTATTCAGAGAGTTGTTTATTATCAAAATACAGCGATATACACAAGCTAAAGTGAGGTTTAACAGTGGCAGCAGAGTTCACCTTCTAGATCAAGAGGGGGTGCAATTAGCAAATCAGGAATGAGTAGACAAGTTAATCCCAAGAACGAAAATGGAGAGCCCCATGGGTGTGGCAGTTTTCAACACATGTCCACATAGTTGGGAGAACATGAAGAGTGAGATCTATGCTGAAGAATAAAATGTTGTCTTTTTTACAGGATGCAACAGACAAGAATCAGAATTGCTGATCAAAGAAACACAAATGCGCGCAGTGCTAGATTCTGCATGTACCTCTACAGTGTGTGGAAAGCAATGGTTTGATGAATATGTAGAAAGCATGTCAGAGAATGACAGATCGATTATGGAAGTGTCACCAGGGGAAAAGATTTTTAAATTTGGAGGTGATGAAGTGTTGCAATCAATGAAGTGTGTGAAACTGCCATGTCGTCTAGCCAGAAATGATGTGTTCATAAAAACAGATGTAGTGTCTTCAGAAATACCATTGTTATTATCGATGAAGACAATGAAGAGAGCTATAATGTTAAACTTTATTTGCAGACTGATGAGGCTGAAATAATGGGGAAAAGAATTGCCATCCTCAGGTCATTAATGTGTGCCGATCAGCAAGACAGAAGTTAAGGTAGAGACAGTAAATAAAGATGAAAATACTGGTATGAAAAATGCAGATGCGGAATCAGAGGAGGAGGATTGTGCTGTTGACACAGAGATAATTCAAAGTTGAGCAGAGAATGATATAATAGTGCCAAAGGAAAAATGTGATACAATAAAAAAGGATGATACTATCAAGTATGTTGTACAATGGCGATCAGTGGCATCATACAACTGTACTTGGACGAGCTGAAAAAGCCACAGCATTTTTATAACATAGGTGATATTGATACTGGTGAATCCAAGTCCACTGATTTGTCTAATTGTAAGAGGTGGCAAAAGATTGATACCGAAGAAGTGAACATTGTAGTCATTCCTAAGAAGAGACATGACGCACCTGAGGGCATACAGGCTAAAAAGGTAGATTTGGTCAAGCTGTTTCAATATGAGGCATATGAAGAAGTAGAGGATAAAGGGCAGGTGTGTTTGAGCACAACATGGGTGCTTTGGCAAAAAGGCCCTGAAGCCAGAGCTAGCTTGGTGGTGTTCCTCCAAGGTAAAAACATAGACCGTGAAGTGTTTGTCCTCCCACTTTAAGATGCACATGGTATTGAAAAATCTAGAAGTGTAGTGTGGCGCCTGCGAAAGTTACTTTATGAACTGAATGACGTTGCACAGCAGTTTTTCAAAGGTGTGAAGGAGCAGCTTTTAGTGCTTGAAATGATTCAAAGCACAGGCTGCCTCCTCCAAGACCCTGAACCGTTTGAGAAGAAATGATCGAGCCATGATCCAATGGATCTGTCGTGTAAGGCCCCAGGATGACGTGAGCTCTGACTGCCTCCTAGAAAAGCTTGGTATAAAGGACATCGAAGCTGTGCTTCGTGCGAACAGGATGAGATGGCTAGGCCATGTAGAGCGAAGCACCGGCTGGATAGCCAGAGTGAGGGAGCATAAAATCATGAGACAGAAAGCTCCAGGCATACCAAAGTTGACCTGGGATGAGCTGGTGAAACGTGACAGAGTATCACTTGGCATAGAAGGAATGGAACCCAAGGACCATCAAGCATGGAGGGGACGTCTACGGTCACAACTAGGCAGCCAGGCCGCACCCTCCACAGAGGATTAATTCAGGCCTGCCCAAATAAACGAGGATGATGATGATGATGAGTTGACCCAGCATTGTACTATTGGGTGAAAAATGGACATGTGGTGAAGAAATTATTATTTTTAGATAAAGATGTTAGTATTGTGGGGATTATTGACAACAAGTCAGTCGTTGATGCTTTGCACTCCACAAAAAGTGTGTATGATAAGCGATTGAAGACTATTTTATGTCAATCTAATTTGCTAGTTGGTATTAAATGTGTGTTTTTAAAGGAGACTTCTACCTTTAAAAAAGGATTATACAACTTTACAACTTTGGCTTGAAAGGTAACAAAAAAGAACAACAAAACTATAAATGAAACCGTATGTTACATAACAAATACATAGAATTATACTAAGAATATTATCACTAACTAGTGAAAGGCTACACCTATTTCATTTTATCGAATACATCGGCTACAAAGCACATTGGCATAGATTAAAAACAGTCATAATGTCCTGCTATTTTTCGATTCAAAGTAATTGCACGCTCCACACATAAGTCACACTTGTCATATAGACACAGGGATCCTATGGAGCAATGTGCAATCCAATTCGGGACGAGATACTCAACACTGAAGCTCCGGCGAAAACATATGTTAAAGAGTTATTCTTATTACAACTTCTTTCAACAGTCACTGTCAAATGTGTTTCGGCAGATCTAAGAGCATTTTTAAAGAATAGTGACATCAAACAAAATGGAAGAACATGTGACTTCAAAAACAACCCAGTGGTAAGGCCTTACGGAGGTTGCTATACAACGTACGTTGTAGTATTGAAATGAACTAGATCAAAATTGATTCATCAATATGCTCATGGAAATTTAACAATTTTGTTTGTGCATTGAATGTTTAACCGTTGGACTTTTTCTTCTACACTCACAAGCTCCTTGATTATTGAATTAACGTGGGTATTTGTCAGTCTACATTACATATCTCTCAATGATACATTTTGTACACTATTTCTCCACCATAATGGGCAGACATAAAAAAAAAAAAAAATAAAATAAAAATAAAACAGAAAACACATACAAATCTGCATTAATTTTTCTTTTACAAAAATAAACTTCAAATATTGTGAAGGGTATTAGAATGATCTTTAATGAAAAAGCTCCCAAACTGCTGCGAATCGACATTTATCACCCAATGACTATTTATTTGACTGGATTTCATATTAGCCAGTAATGTGATACAGTGACCCCATGCAGAAAGCTGTATCATGGTCTTTATCAATCTTTTGCATGTATTTTCAGTCGATATCGACCTCCAGAACTGCCTTGTAAAAATATGAAATATGTTCAATAATCTATCACACCTACTACTTCGAGGAAAACCTCCAAAATCAATGAACATCAAAGTGATTGCACAGAACAGCGTGCGTAGCAGTCATACGCTGACGTAATTGTAGTGCAGAAGTCCAACCATAGGCGTCTATATGTCTGAGAGAGTGACTGCGCCGTGTTTTGTTATGATTATGCAGTGTATTCCTACATTATTGCATTTTGTAATTTATTAATAAATTATCATGTTAAACGTGTTGAATATATGGCAGTTTATTTTGAAATAGTATTGTAATTGTTTAGAAAAGACTGATAAATACAAAAACGGGTTCGTTGTTTAACATTGATTATTTTATTGGGCTAGTTCTTGGCGCGTATCACGGCTCTCCCTTCGGGCTTGCCGTGATACGCCCCAAGAACTCGCCCAATAAAATAATCCATGTTGACAACTCACCAGGTTTTGTCTATGTACCATATACAGACCATACTACTTTTCCCACTGCTACATCATAGTGAAGAGGGGAATTCACAACGTCCTATACCAGCAAGTGTATTCATGTGCGCTATGTAAACTTTGTTGAATTTGACACATTGCCTATTTGGGACATTGGGTGATAAATGAAGAAGGTAGTTATCTGCCAGGTCTTGGCAGCTCGCCAGATAAGACCTTTACAAACCATATATGCTTGACATTTTTTACAACATCTCATATTGATAGCAAAAAATCTTACAACATCAACTGAAGAAAAAGACCTCCAATATCATAAATTTGTAAATAGTTCACTATTTCAATGTCCTATGTGGCAGTTTACAGAATATACGAGTTAGTACTCTGGCAGAGGCATAATAGTCCATTTTCTGGGAAGATCTGTATGTAAATGCAAGGAGTGGTGGATAACTCTACCTTCTTCTTCCTTATTGCGTTGTCTTTTCAATCGTTCATTATTCATTTCTTGGGATCTCAATAGTTCAAGTTCCAGGCGTTTGTTCTCTGCTTCAAATGCAGCTAACTGCTCAGCTAATTCATCCATATGGTCTGAAAGACAAATACAAAGTCATCATGTGTTCAATAATCTCTCCAAAAAGTGTCCAAAAAGGAAGGATTTGCTTTATATATGATCTAAAAGACAAATATCATAATTATTTGGGAGTTCATGGTGTTGGTATTGAGAATATAGTTTCATAATTCATTAGATCACAATACTAGAGCAAATGTGACAGTTTTCGACACCTTTAGTCACCTTTTTCGACACCTTTAGTCTATATGTGGAATCACAGCTTTATTTTGAAATATATTAAAGCTGCGTCCCCCTGGTTCCAGCGCACTGGGAACTTACGCCCAGCTGATAAAAGTTAGTCGGTTATCCAGATTTTTCATCTACTCTAAGCATCTGCCGGCTACGCCTACCCTACGCCGACCCAGCGTTCCTTTGCCACTTTACGTACGTGTGACATGCGCGTGAGGATTGCTGCTAGTACGCCGCCAAATATTTCTAGGAAGATTATAGATTGGTCCGCTCTTTTGCACTCCTGAGGTTTTGGGCTGCTCAAAACATCGAAAGCATAAATGGCATACACCAACATACAAAAATCAATAATCCATTGATTTTTGTACATCGACCATATGCCAAACAAACACCAAACATGCACCCGCCGCGTATTTGGAGCAGATGCTTGGCAGATGAAAACGTTGGAATACCTTGAGCATACGATGGCGTACATTCAGCAGGCACTCAACGTATTGTAGACGTATGCTCAGCGGGTAGCAGACAGTGAACGCAAGGTCAGCCTAACCCCGATGCACAAAAAAAAAGTCTGGCTGAGATTCTTTTTGTGTGTCGGTTATGAACAACTGTATATATATTTTTTCCAAGTTTGCTTGTGAATTCAATTTAACTCTCAGTGTTATTGTAAGCAAGCTCCTACCACTGTGTTGATATAGCTGAAGACACAACTTCCATTTAACTATATCAAGTGGCCCTGACGGGAATCGAACTCACGACCCCAAGGTTGTGAGACCAGAATGATACAATCATCCCAAGCAGCTGGCTGTTAAAAGTTTACTCGGACGAACCGATGTCTCTGTAACCTCGAGCCTACATACTTGGTCAGTTATCATCTCAACCCAGAGGTCGTTGGTTCGAATCCCACCTTAGGACGGAAATTTTTGGGAGGTCTAAGTTTCAGCCATGTTATGGTCTGTAATTCTATGAACAATTGTTCGTATATTTTTCCCAAGTTTGCTTGTGAATTCAATTTTACTCTCACTGTTCTTGCAAGCAAACAGCCTGCTGCTTGGGATGATGGTATCATTCTGGTCTCACAACCTTGGGGTCGTGATTTTGAGTCCCGTCAGGGCCACTTGATATTATATAAATGGTGCCCACTGTTGGGGGAGGTATGCTGAAATGTCGCCCCCAAGGAACAATGTTGCCCGACGCGAAGCGGAGGGCAACATTGTTCCTGAGGGGCGACATTTCGGCGTACCTCCCCCAACAGCGGACACCATTTATTATATCGCATTTACCTCATTCAGTAGTCTATATCTAGATTGCACTGACATGTTGATAGAAGTGCTTTTACTCAATGTTAACTCAAATTCACAAAGCAGTTGACGAAAATTGTTATGACACGCTTCTTAGAATAGTAAGTGACTGACGTACACAGGCGTACAGAGAACGTACAAATGATAACGTGAAACGTACATTTCTGCAATAACTTTAACGCACTGCGCACTACGTAATTTTCAAACTACTATGTAAACAGCAGGAGGGAGATAGATCATGATCTACCTCCCTCTAGCCAGGGAGATAGATCAGATTGTCACATTTTTCTCAGCCAATCAGATTTCTCCATTTTTCTTCATCATGCGATATAGTCAAATGGAAGCTGTGTCTTCAGCTATATCAATAGTGTTATTTTTATGACAATCTTGTATGCTACAAACAAGTCATATTAATCACCACAATGAAATATACTTCCATATCGAGCACACGCTAGTTTTTAATAGACCATGTAAAGATTCCCGTGTCAAGAAGCATAATCCCTAGCCATGCAACAAAAGGCAATTCAGATGTGATCACAATCGATTCTGTCTTAGAATAATACTTTTAAATATGAAAGGACCAGTTTCTGTATACATTTATGTAATTAAAAGTTTCTTAGCCCCACTTGTATGATTACACAATGGCATAATTAAATTAATATTGCCTGTCAAAAACTGTCGCAGTCGCTCTAGTATTTATCTTATTTCATTGACAGTTTCGCCTACAGTTGACATCGGCATCATTATAATGACCATCAACGATGCCAAAAGCAGTTGGAGAAACTGTCAATGAAAAAAGATAAATACTAGTATCGGGGTTAAGACATATTAGGAGTGAGTGCCAAATAACTAAACACCATAACTATTTTTTCTCGAACATATTTTTGCAGTTATATATTGAAGAGCTAAATGTGAGATCTTTCTTTGGTATTCAAACAGCTAGTCTGTAAAAGTCACTCTACTACTAATTAATTTCTTTTCAGTATTTGCATGAATAAGCTTTTTTGTGCCAACAAATATAGAATTTTGCCCACACATTTAAAAAAAATACAATTTACACTATACACATCAATTAATTGCACTCATAACATCAAACAAATGCTTGCAATGGTTTGATTAGTTTATTTAGAGGGTATTTACATTTGTTAGCTAATTTTGCTCCCATATATTTTAATTTTGAAACCATGGGCCCCAGCATCATTGAAAGATGTGCGTGGTAAGTATACCAGACTACTATGATTAACAAACACTATACCATAAACATTACTATTGTACAAAATAGCAGTAATGTGCATGGTATAGTGTTTGTAAATCACAGTAGTATACATGCCACACACCCCTCCCATGATGCGGGGGGCCCATGTTTGAAACTGCATATTCATATTTTTGTGCTAATAATCAGTTAACCCTGCCAGCGTATGGGAAATGAAATCACAAAATAAAAACTGACAAACAATCGCATTTTGACAGTGAGACGTCACAGACAAAAACTTTTCTGGAGCCATGAAAAGTGCTTATTTCTGTACGTAAATTTACATGTGTATTCAGAATTGTATATGCTTTCTTGTTTTTAGAACACAGTAAGAGTATTAAGGTTTTGTTTTTTCTAGAATTTCTTTGCAACAACGAGCTTGTCAAGCTCTCTATACAAACTGACTGTTTACAGATAACAATTATAAAGACATTTTTCTGTCACTTCCCGCCATCTTACAATAATATCATTGCATAGGGCAATCATAAACAGCATAAATCAAACAAAAATATATAATGCTCAAATTCAATGATATCCATTACTGAACTGGTTTCCAACTTTTAATTTCATATGTTGACATTCTCAAACGTCCTAAAACGTGGTGTCAGAGACTTGGTACATTTCAGCGTGGAATATTGGGTGATGCACGGTGCAGACGTAACTGTGCTTCGGTAGATCCTTATAAAATCAGTTTATGCGGTATCCGCTGTGTGAATTCATGTTGATTAGCATATTATATCCACGACAAGTAGTCGTTGGAACGCCAAAAATCTCCCCCTCCTAGATCAGCCCCTTTTAGCTCAGCAATTTCAAAAGTTAGTAATTCAAATGCATACATGTATAAAAAATATTGTGGAAAGGCAACACATCCTATCAGAATTAAAATAAAAACACATCGTAACTTCATCAAATGTAGGCCAAAGTACACCAAAATCTAATCAGCTCTGGAAAGTAGTACAATGAAGCTAAATATGAAGGTGATAATAAGTCAAATACTTCTCCCCGTAGAGTTGTAACAAGGTGTTAACATATATCACCCATACGTTTGTCTAAAGCAGGCCAAAGTACACCAACATCAATTCAGCTGTGACGACTAATAACAAAATTGTAAAGTTTAATGAGAATAGGTAAAGTACTTTGTGGTAAAGTAAAGTGGTAACAATTGTTTTATTCAAATATTCCATAACTTTTTCAAAAGCAGGCCAAAGTTTTCAAACATCAAATCACGCTAGGAGAGTGATATAGTCATACCAAATGTGAAGTTTGGTGATGATAGGTCATAAACTGTTCCCAGGAGACAGATAAACACAAATTTGTAATAATTTGTTTTAAAAAAACACTTTGTAACTTCATCAAAAGTAGGCCAAAGTGCACCAAAATCTAACCAGCTTTTCAGATTAGTACAATGAAGCTTAATAGACCTCTTTCAGTTTTTGTAAACACGGGCACCTGTCGGAGGATGCGCGCGCAATATGGACCCAAAATATTAAGCACGTGGCGAGAATCACCTTATAATTGTACAAGAACCGACACAGAATGTCCGACTTTTGAGGTGTATTTTCTTGTAAAAATACTCATCCATGTTATCCAAAACCATGGTGTATCAATAACAAAGCCCTTCCGTATCCATGTATCTAAGCATTTTTTCTTAAATACGTGTCATAATTAGAATAATTTAGTTTAAATAACAGACTTATCTGACCTGTCAGTGCTGCTTTTAGCTAGATTTATAACGACGCATGAATTATTACGTTCGACGTTTGGAAAAATATAGTACTTAGACTTTTACATCTAATGTCGAACAAAGTGTTTCTACATTGAAATTGTAGCAGAATATGGACTTTATCAATGGAATATACGTGAAAGACATGTATATATCAAGGGTAAAATACGCATCGTATACAGTTAGAAAGGATAAGCAACATTTATGGATAATCTTGTCAAACACACTGACTGTCGAAATCGGCCTTGGCTTGAGCTTGAGGCAAAACCACAAAATAGAAATCTGGACAAAGCTCATTAAATACAACTCCAAATAAAATGTGAGTATCATGTATGAAAACTAGAGAAGCATGCGAACATTTCTGTGTGTGTCACAATACATAATTATGAATATAGAGCACTATAATACCATCTTCAAAATGACTAATTTGCACGATGTTTTGTGCCACTGGTACATTTTCTGGGTCCATGTTGGGCGCGCATATAGCATGTGACGTCACTTGAAATTGGTCAATATGAAGTTTGGTGATAACAGGCAAAAAACTTCTTTCTGTAGAGGCGTAACAAGGTATTAACACGTATTGCTTATAAGTTCGTCAAAAGTAGGCCAAAGTACACCAACGTCAACTCGACAGTGAAGACTAGTATAGTGAACAAAATTGTGATGTTAAACACTCATAAGTTCTTTAAGGTTATAGCGTCGATTTAACATGCATGGTACTTTTTTAGTACATTTTAGTACATTCAGAACCAAGTAGACTACAGTAAAAGTCCCCAACAACGGAGCAGTGTTCAACGGAAAATACTAGCAACGGAAGGAATTGCTGTGCATTAACATTTTCCCTTATATAGATAAGTAACATTTGGAGTGATCAACGGAATGTCATTAGCAACGGACAACGGAAGGCATTTTAGACTAAAAACAACGGAATTTCTTTGTTCTGTGAGCCATTTTTCTCGCTATCGCACGTGGTTTCGTTATGTCGTAACAAAGATGTTAACACTCTAAGCGGCCAATCACAGCGCGTTCCGATATGAGACTCGCAGGTGCGCGGTGATATTTAAATGACACCCTGTATTTTGCACATGCGCTTTGCATACCGGAAGTCCATATGGGAAAAAAATAAAGGCAAAATTAAATAGTAATCTAAAATTATGGATGATATACTAACGAAAATCTTTGTTAGAAGATGCTTACATAATAAATATTTGTGTATCAGAGAACTGCTATCAACAAATGAAGAATGCATTTGTTGTATCAAGCAGGATTCAGTTAGTAAGCTCGTGACTGCACGATAATGGATGCCAATGTTGCCGATGTTGCATGTGAATATTATGTTCAGATGACTAATCAACGGAAACCCCCTCCAACAGAAGAAAATTGGACTGCAAAGTGGGTTCCGTTGTTGAGGAGATTTACTGTACTCGAGTCTTTACTTGGCCTGGGCGGGGATCGAACCCCATACCTCTGGGTCGACTGCGCCGCGAAGCGACTAGCCAACAAAGCCAGCGCCATACTAACTACGCCACATCCACAACGCTAAAAACCTTTGCTTCAATGACGTATTGATACCCACTACTAGCTCTGATGTCATGTCTTACATATGTTTTGATGGTGAAGTATCTCCTTTATAGTACTGATTATATCTAGTGAAGTGTTGTTGTGGAGATTCGCATGCTTTGATATGAAATTTAAGGTTATAGTGTCGATTTAACATGCATGGTACTTTTTTAGTACATTTTAATTTTCATAATATTTATATATAATTAGATTTCATATCAAAGCATGCAAATCTGCACAACAACACTTCACTCATAAGTTCGTCAAAAATTGGCCAAAGTACAAACAAAAATTTCTGAGACATACTGTTTTCCTCAAACAAAACATTTAATTTGCAAAGCAATAGCTCAAATAGTCTTTGCGTCATGATCTTGTTTATTTCGGACAGACAGATAGCTGCGGACAGAAGAAAAACGCGGAAGATCTAAAAATCAATTATTAACAAAAATATTTCGGTTTAGCATGACTTCTTCCTGACCGCCATATGCATTACAGGCAGTGCTCTCATTGGTTAAAATTCAATGAGGATATGTAGGTCAGCCAATCGGTGATAAGTGGCTGTAAATACAGGCATGTGCCAGGGAATTTAGCCTATATCAGACGCTCACCTTTTCATAACATTGAATTAAAAAATAATTGATGACGTAGACTAATTTAGAAGCAGCGATAAAGAAAGTCTCAAGGATGTGTATTCTGCGCACAACCCCATGTTACCAAGGCTGATTTCATGGGATTTCTTAAGCTTTATTTGGTAATGACGTCATTAAAAAATCAAATCTCATTTGCTTCCATGAGAGCACAGGCGTTTCCAATTCGAATGGTATATAATATGTCATGGTGAATGTTATAGAGATACAAGTATTTTCAGCGTTTGGGAAGCGTCTTAAATGGCTGTTAGTTGCGTAATTTATAGTTCTCCCAATGATGATCAAATAATAGTAATATACTACATATTTTCCACAAAATTTACATCGAAATGTGCTGTTTATGCTCTTCCCGTTCTCGGATATCATTATGGTGTCAAAGCCGCCATAGTTTCTGTATGAAAAGATGGGTTGAAGTTGTGTCCTTTTTTTTAGTTTTATGCGCCCTCGAGGGCGCATCCGGCACCTAAGTGTGATTGCATTTCTCATAGGCCAACAACAAAGGGTTAAAGAATATAACTTTACTTTTTTCTTTGATTTTTTTCCTCTGCATTGCTTTTCCTTTCCTTCCAATCAAAGCTCTTGCTTCAGTTTCCAGATCAGCGAGTGTTGCCAGGAGGCCCGCATTGTTCCCACCTTGTCTTAAATATGCTTCTCTCGTTGCCATGATCTCTCCAATCAGTGAATGGTCAGACCCTAAAGGGCTGAAATAAAACAACAATTGGATCATAAATAACAAATTGATAAAAAAAAAACTATACACACATCAATGAATTATAAAGGTTTTAAGAGTATTTTTAGGTTACCCCTTGATTATTCCACGATAAATCTAATATATCCTAGTAAACAGTAAAACAGTAAAAATCATTATTTCATTTTATTTCCACATCACAGAGTATTTCTACAAAAGGGTGTTTTTCAACAGTCTGAATGTCCAACAATAATAGCCAATGGTCAACAAGAATGTGGCGGAAGCTTACAAAACAAACTCAAGTCATCAAAGATAAGGGTGTATGCCTGGACATAGTGGAGACAAAGTGTTGGGAAAGCTGGACGACCATGGTAATCAGTTATTACGCCATTACTAGTATTACTAGTTACTCTATGATGAAGATGTGAAAAAATATAAGAACTGGGCATTTAAATGCCAGCAGTAGCAGATGCTTACAAGGCAATGGCTCTCCAGAGTGGCGTCCTTTATACCAGAACAGACATGACACATGAACACAGAACGACTTCTTACACTGATAAAATTTGTATTGCACATAACATTGGTTGCTGTAACACTGATAAATGTTGGAAAATGAAGCAAATACAACTGTTTGATGCATGCATTCTTCATATGATAATAATAATGAAGTCTGCAAGTTTTCTCCATTCACTCTGGTCATCTGCAATTCTTTTGCCCATATAATAACTTTGTCATGCTAACTAAAATCTGATTACAGATTGATAATCCTCACTCAAAATCGTATCAGAAAAGTACTTTCGTCTCTGCCAAGCTTAGGGTTCCACATTTCAATTATCATGGTTATGGAGTCTATACACTATTGGAACATAAAGAAATATCACAATTGCCTTGTATATCAAATCAGAAGAACCTAATTACATGATCAACAGTAAATATAATGATAATCACGAGACCAAAATTTCTAATTTGATGAAGAAAATGCTTATTTTCTTCGTTTTCTTGTGTTACGAAATTCCATTTAAATTTTGTTGGATATTTCATGGGAATTACATAAATGTTCCTTCTTCATTTACATTTATGATGAAACCTCATGATAACGCAATGTCTATTTTCTTTTACCGCTTGTTTTATAAGAATTGATACAAAATTGCCTTAATTACAACAATTGATGTAAAATTGCCCATTGTTATAAATTTTAAGAAATTATACTATATATCAAATATAGTCCCAATTAATGTACGATATAAGAACAATTTACATACGAAACATATATTATAAACAAGTAATCATCGGGAACGCCGTAAATCTCCCCTTCCCCGATCAGGCCATTTTAGGTCAATCAATTTTAAAATTAGTGATTCAAATTCATTGTCATACAAAATGTCAAGTTTGGTGATGATAGGTCATAAAGTCTTCCCAGGAGACAGATAAACACAAATTCGTAATTATTTGTTTTTAAAAACACATCGTAACTTCATCAAAAGTAGGCTAAAGTACACCAAAATATCTAATCAGCTCTGGTTTAATGACCATAGGTGAAATACTTTTTGAGTGCAGTGGTAACAATAGTTTTAATATAATATTCCAAAAAAAATCAAAAGTGGGCCAAGACAAATCAAAATTGATCACATGATCAAAAATCACATGATTGAAATAACATTGGCAAAAATTTAAAATGTTACTATTGGTTGGAAGAAAATAAACTATTTTACATTTGGGGAAAACGGAAAGTTTTTGTCTATGAAATTGAGTAAATGCAATAGATTGAAATAAAAATTGAGTCAAAAAGCAGTAAAAATATTTAGGTGTTAATCATTTTAGTGGGTTGTCTATGGCTATGTTGAAAAAAAATAATATAAATATTTTGGGTTTTTGGGTTTAAAGAGAAAAACTATTAGTTTCTACTTTAGTACAATCTAATTTTGATTATGGCGTCAACAGCTGGTTTAGAGGGTTGCCCCAAAAAGTGAAAACAAGATTTCAAACAACACAAAATAGGCTAATTAGATACATTTTAAACTATGATGGAAGGCACCACCTTTGTTCTGAGGATTTTAAATTAGTTGGATGGTTAAATGTAAATGATCGAATTGAATACTTGTCTTTATGTTTAATGTATAAAATACATATCAAAAAGGCTCCTGCATATTTATGTGATGTTAAACTTGTGAGTCATTCATACAATACTAGGAAGAAAGAGTTGTCGTACATTGTACCAAAAGTTAAGTCCCATGGACAGAAAACATTTAAATATTGTAGCATTAAATATTGGAATAGTCTGCCTCTACCAATACGAAAGTCAAACTGTTTGGTGTCTTTTAAATCAAAATGTAAGAAATATTATATGGACCATTTTATAAAAGAGAGTAATAAGAATATATTTGTTAAAAGGTTAATCATTAGTAATGTAATTATTATGTTCTATGGCACCAATTCTAGTCAGTTGTTTTTCCATGTTTTCACCGAGGTCCACTATGGAAATAAGACTCTCCATTTTAAATGGATATCTTTTAGTGCTCCTTGTTTGTCACATGGTTCTTTTTTTTATTATATTTGTATATCTCTATTCAATTTTACTTCTATTTATATATTTTTTTTTTACTTATTTGTAATCTTTTATTTACTTTGTAATTAATATGAATGGTCTGTATATTTTAACATGTCATGAGTAGGTCGTGTTTTAATAGTGATAAAGAATGAGAAATATCTTCCCAACAATACTCAATTTATTTGGATATGCAGTTCACTGACACAAATTAGTTATTAGCCGGGATTCCCTTCTGGTACACGATTTCACTAGCTAATGGCCTTTTAATGACCATAGGTGAAATACTTTTCTCAGTACAGTGGTAACAATAGTTTTATTCGAATATTCTGTAACTTTTTCAAAAGTAGGTCAAAGTACTCAAACATCAAATCATGTGAGGAGAGTGATATAGTCATACAAAATGTCAAGTTTGGTGATGATAGGTCATAAACTGTTCCCAGGAGACAGATAAACATGAATACGTAATAATTTGTTTTTTAAAACACATTGTAACTTCAAAAGTTGGCCAAAGTACACCAAAATCTAATCAGCTCTGGAGAGAAGTACAATGAACCTCAATATGAAATTTGGTGATAATAGGTCAAATATTTCTCGCTGTAGTGTTAAAGAGGTATTAACACGTACATGTATCACTCATACGTTTGTCAAAAAAAAAAAGTACAACAACGTCAATTCAACTGTGGAGACTAGTTTAGTGAACACAATTGTAAAGTTTAATGACCATAGGTGAAATACTTTTCCCAGTACAGTGGTAACAATAGTTTTATTCGAATATTCCGTATGTTTTTTCAAAATTAGGCCAAAGTACTCAAACATCAAATCACGTGCTCACAAGCTTCAATTTAGCACAATTTTGCATAAAAATAGCCACAACGCCCTCAAAAGTGGGCCTATATGCACCACAATGTAATAAGTTCCCCATCCTATAAATTTGTACAGCAATAACAAGAATAGTCTTATTTCAATTTACTCATAATCCCTACAAAATCGCTAAAAGTATTATGTACATGAGCTTCGGATGCCGAATTGATAGAGATTTGGACTTGTGACCAGAATTTGTGGGTTCGATTCCCTGTCAGCACTTGCTAATTAGGTACAGGTCATTGGGTTGAAAGAGTGTGTAAGTAATTGTGTGAGTGATAAGCATTGTGCGCTTAACCCTCTTAGTGCTTCTGTTGCAATATTGCGGCGAACGTTTTCTTCCTCCCCAGTGCCAAGGGTGCAATACAGCGACCACAAAACTGAAAAAACAGCCCTGCTTTGACTGAGCGATTTCATGTCAATATACCAGTGAGTGGAGTTTCAAATTCACGGATGATATAAACAAATGCCTGAACTCTACATTTCGATGTAAATATCCCGAGAAATAAAGAGAATTATGATAATATTTCTATTTTATTTGTAAGCATGTTTATTTACCCACATACTACGCAGCTTCCATTGCAAATTTGAAGCCTCAAATACTCTTATTTGCCTGCAATAAACTATGGCATGTTATATATGGCTGGAATCGTCTTCTCATCATCTTTACATTGACACTGAAATAAAATTGAGAACTAGACTGTCAATGTCATATAACCCATGTAAGTTTAGCTTGTCAGCGTAGTATTCTTGGCGCAAATCGCCGTGAAACGCATTCGATTTACCCCCCTGTCAGAGTGGACGCGAACAGTCAACTCTGCGTCATTTTTTGGTCGAAAAAATGACAAAGTCCGTAAAAATGGTGAAAAATATGAAAAATTAATACTTTCATTGTCAAATCGACAACGCGATTCGCATGGCTCCGCAGCGAAGACTGGCGAACTCTTGCGAAGTTTTTTGGCCTCCGTGAGGGCTCTGCGCTACCTCCGCGCTATCTCCGCGTCCAAAAATGGCGCGAACTTTCTCCACTTCTCTGGAGAAGTGGAAATTTGAGTTCGCGTGACCACTCCGCGCGTGCGGGGATTATTGATCGAATTCCCTTTGATCTTTTTGAGTTCGCTGGTGTCCGCTGCGCTCCGCCTGTCCACTCTGACAGGGGGGTATTTGGCACCAACTGACTCTGTCTGCCTCCATACCACGTAAAATGAACGCCGTTCACCTCCGCTGTACACCGCTGTACGGAGCAAGAGCTCTCCGCATGGGTTTCGTGTATGTAATTGATAGCCTACAAGACAAAAACCCTATGGTATTATTGTGGGGTGCAGGGGGCACCCCCTGCATCCCCCCTATCTGCCTATTCTATACCAATTGCAAGTACATGGGTATCTAAATTCAACTCCCCATCCCAGAGCCTTCCAAGAACTTCACAAGTGTCCACTTCAAACCTATAAGTCTTCAAACTGCCCGTTCACATCAAACTATCTGTGAGAAGTTCCATTTCCATGATTATGATCAACCTTGGTCTCCTGTACCAATTTACAATAATCCCAGCGGGCACAAGACGTTGGATCAACGTTGATCCAAAGTTGATGTCTGCCGTTGGATCAACGTCAGGCAATCAACGTCATGGTGACGTTGAAAATCTGATGTTGTGTCAACGTCAGGCAATCAATGTTGGGGTGACGTTGAATTTACGTTGCCTGACGTCACAACATAATACAACCATAATCCAATGTCAGGCTGACGTCAGTGTGCCTGCTGAGATAAAGTACGTGAGTTCAGAAGCTCGTGGGGTATACAAGATGTCGTCCCTAAACAATAACATGTCTGTGGAGAGACAATTATAAATAACAGCATTTATTACAATTACTGGGGAGGAGTTATCCAGCATAGGATGTTGTGATTCGATAGTTTATCAAGGTTCTATGCCATTATTCAAATCCTATTTGTCACTACATTTCACGACTCCCTTTCTATGGCATAATTATACATATTATTCTCTTGATTATCTATTGTAAAAACCAGCATGGAATCAGCCTTGAAAAAAGCTCACATAAAAATAGTCAATGCCACACGCAGACAGCATACAGACCCCCCCCCTCCCCACACACACACACACAGCATACAGACACACACAGACACAGACACAGACACAGACACACACTCTCACACACACACACACACACATAAACAGACAGCATACAGACAAAGTTTGCTTTTATACGCGCTACCTCCGCGCATGCTCCGTCGCAAATTTGATGGAAAATAAGCTCCGCTCGGACACCGCCTTTGTGAAGCGGACTCTGCCGAAGTTCGCCGAATGACTTCGCTGCTCTCCGCAAGGAATTTTCCCTTGTTATTATGTTATTTGGCAGAGTTTTCATGTCTCCGTCGGCGGACTCTGGATATTCGCTACAGTTCGCTGGCGAAGTCTTGCGGTCCGCAAGACTTCGCTGGCGGAGACATAATACTTCGCTTGACTCCGTCGACGGAGCCATGGTTGTCTGGCGAATGTCACACACAATTTCAGTTCGCCAGGGTTCGCAAGACTCATAATTTGACTTCGCCAGAGTCCGCTATACACATTTTACACTCCGCACTAGCAAAATTTCTCTCCGCCTGACTTCGCTGCAGTGGAGGTCCGTGGGGGCTGGGTGTGTGCTCGAGGGCTATTTCTCCGCCTACGGACTCACTTCTACTCCGCCAGGAAGGGAAAATTTTGCAACAAGTTTGAAATTTTTTTAAATTTTCAGACTTCGCGCGCGTAGCCACGCGAAGTCCGCACTCCGCCTGTCCACTCTGACAGGGGGGTTAGGCTACAATGCATCGAGCCTCGATATGCTTAGCGCCATAAAGAATTTGTCACAATGTTGCACACTTGATTGAGGCCGACATGTGATTCCGACCAATGAAGCAGCAAGCACCTGCCATCTCAGCATAGGTTAGTTTTTTTGTTTTTTTTTTAATAAGGTTTTAATAAGTTTATTATCGTGACATTGCCACATACAATTTATACAATTAAGTATTACATACATATTACATTATGGCCGAGCCCAGTGGGCTTATAATGTCACCATTTAAATATAACATATAACTAGGTAGGTAACATATATGACCAAATAAAGGTAAAACAATACACGTATATGCACACCCACACAAATCTATACAAAACATATCACACTCAACTATTAAATAATTTTTCTTTTCTTAAGTTGAAACAATCAAGAATAAATTTTGATAAACTTCTACATTTTTGATCAAACAGAAAACATAACCTGTTTTCATATGACAGCTCAATAAAGTTTGGATAGTAAGTGCAAATATTTTCTAAAAATTTCCTGCGTAAATTATCATAACAACGAAATCAACTAAAATAATGGGTTTCACTTTCTACTGCCTTTAGCTTACATAATGTACATGGCCTATCTTCCAGCTTTATATTTCTGCATAGGTAATTAGCTGTCATGGCGATATGACAAGGTGGTCATATTTTTGTGGGGACATCTTAGATTATTCATCTCCGGTGCCTCATCTAATTATACCCTATATTCCTAATCACATGAGAAGCAATTGGCAAACTGCTCATTAGCTGTGGACGTCGACTACAGATGATTTCTTACAAAAACGATTGATGTTTTTGCCGGATGATCTGTGATAGCTGTCAAAAGTTCACGCCGATGAACAAATCAAAGTTTGGACGCATTTTTACTCCATAGTACTGTGAGTAAAAATATATCAGTATGAAATAAAATGGTTCATGTTGTGTTTCTTGAGTATCTTTGATAAAACGTTGCTACAATTATTATAAGTTGTGATAGTGCGCAGTTTAAAATCAGATCCCGTCCTGTCAAATTTGGATCGGCGATTGCTTCCAACATAAGTATAAATAAATTTTTTTTAAATGAAGATAAGGCCATACGATCCCCTAATGTATAAAATACTTGGATCACGACTACAAACCATCACATTTACATTTACATTTATAAACAAAATCTTCAAAACTTGATAACTTTCTGAAATCTTGGCCAAAGCTCATGAAAGATAATCAGATACATGTTTGCTCTTTTCGAACATCTTCAAATTGCAAACATATAGTTCTATTAACCCTTAATGCCTCACATTTTATTACATGACAGCCCTTGTATCCTTGCAAATATTTTCAGCATAGCGCGTATAAAATCTTTCCATTTGTCCTTTCACCAAAATGGGAAGAAACCATTTTAGTTTACCCCATTCCCAATTTTACAAATGTTTTGAAACCAAACATCACATTTCCAATGCTTAGAAGAAGCCCCTTTCGAATCGCCGGGATTGGGGTATTTTGCAGTGAGTAGCGTCGTGGCAAATGCACCCGATAATTAGAAAATAATTAAAAATATTTATTATGTGTTACTAGTAATGATTATATTGTGCACGATGATTACTTATACGGTTTTACACTATATAGTTATCTAGTTTTAATTACGTTGGCATCGCTGTTATACCCCAAATGAATGACTTGTATGACAAAGCTTTGACAGCCAAAAACTTGAAATCACCTGACCAGTTTTGCCCGATTAGAGGGAGAGGGCCCTAGGTTGGTTTTGGCCATTTTGAGGGGTAAAGGGTTAAACCCTAATAATGTTTAGTGTATTCTTTAATCACTGTTTATAATAAACTATTAATTTTTTTTGCAGCAATAAAGCAATATAATTGCAACTGGTGTGTTAAACATATAACACAAAGACCCACAAATCTATTATGTAGGAACCATCAAGCAGTGTTCTTGTTCAATCAGTTAGGTGAATTTGCTCAACACCCATTACCAGTCCAACCCATGACTTACATTCCGCCGCGCAGGTCGTGGAGCTGCTGCCGCAGTGAGTTCATGGCGTCCTGGTTGCGGGCCCCTTGCGCCTGCCACTGACCAGGCTCAGCAAGGCGGCGCTCAATTTCTGAAAATCATACTTAGTTTTAAATACCAATGCATGTTTTATGATTTCATGACTACTGTGGTCCTATTAATATTAGCTACTACAATATTTTGAGTATGAGCCCATAGGGCCATTTCGCGGCAATTTATATTCGCGACTTGTTTCAGGGCTGATTTCTTTGTTTATATACAATAAATCATATGTGGTTAAGTGACCGAAAATCGCTTGCAAACTGACCTAACAGGAGTTACGTAATTTCCCTACTACAGACTTATTGTCTGACTTAAGTGGTCAGCTGCAGTGAACTTGAATGGCTGTTTCTTTGTTGATTGACTTTATCAGAGTAGTGTTAGAACAATCAAGTAGCCACGTGACTAGGCTAAGCTGATATGCGATGACAGACAAGTGCTAGTTAGGAAACCAACGCTACAAGACTAAACCGTTTTGTGTGCCTGTTAAAAGTTCAAACAGGCCAATGTCAAGCGCCCGTTTTGCCGATGTTCATGCTGTCGGCCACATGCCGATATTAGAATACACGACAATAACAGACCTTTAATGTTGCTTACATTCTATGACAACCTAAATTATCACTGAACAAACATTGTACATCATAAATTGTATCCGTTTGCATCGATTTGAAAGTAAAAAAACTAATTATTCATCGACAACGTAAAAAAGAAGCATTTTCCAGCACGCATCTGCAAGCACCTGCAGTATTCAAACACAGATGTAAACAAAGTACACATTTTCGCAGGAAATCTAATTTTTTATTTCTTAGAAAATGTGATATGAAAATCAATGAATGGCAACGTCAAAGGTATGTATAGACCTTTAAATTGATACCAAACTTGCCATATATGGAAGAAAGTATAGGCATGTACTGTCACGATGAAGGCTGCGTGACTGCAGTATTTTACAGTTGATGTTTGGTCAGCAAAATGTGTTTGGCCGGTTGACCCAAATCTCCCAGTACAGCTACGCTACCAGCCTACTATGTACACCATGGGGATAACTGAAAATGCTTTCATATTTTTTTCATTCCAGTTCAATGGTTTGCTACATCAGTTTGAAATCAGATTACGAAATCCAAATCAGAAAAAACTCATGACCACAGAAGGGAAAGTTTCAATGAAAAAAAATTACCTTGTTTCTGGTGTTCGAGCTCACGGTTTCTCATTTGCAGATCTGCCAGATTGTGACCATGGGAATCTCTCAACATTCTCAGGTGGCTTTGTTTGTTGTCATATTCATGCTGCTTTTGATTAGAAGGTTCCTTTTTTCAAAAGAAAACGACGCAAATATCATTAACCAAAAAATATTTACCGTCCAAAGCAAATGAGGTAATGTAAGATGGACAAATTACTCATTACTGATTTATTTTGAAAAATTACTGCATTGTGTGGAACTGAATAATTTTGGTAATATTTTTAATGGAAATTTGGGATTTACAAAGTCATGCCTTTACACATGAAAAGACGGTAAAAAGGAATTATTTTTGAATTTAACAAAAACTTCATGCCCGATATACTGACCATATAGTAGATATTAAAAGACATACTCTTTTTAGTTAAATATCACAAGCTTACTGCAAGCATAGTTTTTTTTTCCGACTTAAGTCACTTAGTCACAGTACAACAGTACAACTCTGAATGACAAGTTGGACTTACATCAGGAAGGTGGATACTCATACTTGAAACAGATGAGGGTGTGCTCCTGTCATAATCTTTATTCTGAAATATATATAAGTCACATGTTACATATACATCAGGGGCCAGATCCAGGTAGCTTGTTCACAATTGGGGGATTTGGGGAGGTTGGGGGGGGAAGAAACCGAGGTAGAAAGGGTTTCTGCCAGAGAAAAATGGCAAAAACTGTGGAGAAAATTATTTGCTAACATTATATTACAGGATTAGTGTGGTAACGTTTCCTACATTAAATGAGGAGTTTGAAAATCACGTCTCCCCCTGTAAAGCTCCCCCTTTGAGGTTGTCTATTGGGTTCAGAACCAATTAGCAATTAATGCAAACAGTGAAAGAGCATTAGCTTTTGAGCAATGTATTCTGGACCCATTCTGAAGAAACTTCAATACATTTTTGGAAGACACTGAATTTACAGGGATGGTGTCAATGCATTCCAATGGAATTATAAGGGTTGTTGTTGTATATTTCTAATACATTGTGTAAATTATTTCTTTATATTTCTCTATCCATTGAATACATTGTGTTTTGGTATATTAATATGATTTAGTTGAGGGTTTGGTATTTTTGATGCTATGTTATAGTTAAATAATAGTGTATATTCTTATTATTAGCTTGTAGTTGATAAGGTGAATGGTTTCATATTAGTTTTTACTGGGTTGTTTATTTGTATTGGTAAATGGCATGTTGTTTTATGGTTATATGCATGTATATATGTGTGTAAATTGCAAAATCATGTGCAGTAATGGAAAGTTAAATATGAAAGTTAATGACAAGGACAACTAAAGTAAGTTAAAGTTTGATATGTATTTTGATATATCTTTTGATGGAAATTCATTTATCCTGGATATGCTATATACAAGTTCAACAATAGTTTCTAAACAAGGATAATAATCAGTTCATACACTAAGCTTTCGACAGCATCCGCCATTTTGATCACAGTGGTTGACTTCATTCGTCGTCACTGGGACCTTGGGAAATCCCCGGGTTTAAACCACAGAGCCGAGAGTGTGGTTAGTGATGCCAGTGAGAAAGAATCCGAGAAGAAACATCTGGAGAAAGTGTTAGGGTTCTATGGATACCCCAAAAGTGTGAGGATAAAGAGCAAGCTGAAGGGAGGACAGACTGCACAAGATACAAATGTACAGGTGGATAGCCCCAAGAGACCTCCGGTAGTGATACCATACATTCAAGGAGTGTCTGAACACATGAGGAGGGTGATGCACCAATACAGTGTGCAGGTGTTCTTTAAACCTGTGAACACTCTCAGACAGCTACTGGTGAGACCCAAGGACCCCCTGGAGAAAAAACGTGTGATTGGACCGGTCTACCAGATAAAGTGCCAGGATTGCGAGGCTTCGTACGTGAGAGAGACTGAACGCGCCTTAAAAGCGAGGTTCCTAGAACACTGCAGACCCAGTTCCACTGGATCATAGGTGTCTCGTCACCTGCACACAGACAGTAAAGGACACAGTGTCTCTCTCGAAGGGATTAACATCTTATGTGTGGAACCCAAATATTTCGAAGTGGCGTGAAGGAGGCCATTCATATCAGGAAACTCAAGCCCTCACTAAATAGAGATGGGGGCAGGTACCAGCTTCCTTCCATCTGGAACAATGTCCTCACCCGAGAGGGGGAGGGTGGCGCGCAACCCGGGGATTTCCCAAAGTCCCAGTGACGACGAATGATGTCAACCACTGTGATCAAGATGGCGGATGTTGTCAAAAGCGTAGTGCATGAACTGATAATTATCCTTGTTTAGAAACTATTGTTGAACTTGTATATTTTGATATATGTTTTCTTAGTTGTTTCACCATCATATTTATATGTATTATATTTATTTGTACTATATGTTAAGATTATGTGTTTCAGTTTGAACCATATGAAATAAAGGATGCGTAACAAACGTTGTTCAGTATTTAAATAACCATACTGCCGTAACAGTTCAAAATCATCATGGATAGAAATAAGGAAGAAGGTGAAGATTGTAAGGTCACGCTAACTGAAGAAGAGCTGACATTTAAGTTGCAAATAAAAGTGTCTGCATATGCTGTAACTAAGAAAAGAACACAATTACTTACCTATATGAAGAAAATGGACAATCTACATATTGTCAAACAGACTTTGGAAGAATACGAAGAACTTTTTTCCAAATACCGACAGATTGCAGAGGAGCGTCCAGTAGTATTGGAAAGCGAAGAAAATAAGATTAAAGAGGAGAAAAGATTAGTTGAACGTGAAACCGATTTTATAACAATGAAGAAAACCGTCAATAAGTGGATCATTGAGGCCGAAGAAAAGATTAGTGAAGACACAGGCAAAATAGCACGGTCCCAAATATCACGAGCATCATCACGAGGATGAACCGCATCAGCAAGGAGCTCCTTCAAAGGTTAAAGGCCAAAACAAAATTGGCAGCAATAAATGTGAATCGAAAGAGCATTGAGAAAGAGCAAGAGATTGAAAAGATAAGAGCATTGTTAGAGCGACAACAACTGGAACAGAAACAGAAAGAGAGTGAACTAGATCGACAACTGGAACAGAAACAGAAAGAGAGAGAACTAGATCGACAACAACTGGAACAACAACTAGAACAGAAACAGAAAGAGAGAGAACTAGAGAAGGCAATTCAGCAATTGGAGCTTGAGAAGGAATTTGCATTGTCCACGGCGATAATGGAATTGTGTGAACAGGAAGAGCTACAGCTGTCGAGAGTTCTCCAGTCCACTGTGGAAGACACTCAAGAAGAAGTATCTAAGCAAGCAAAAGTAGAACCAAAAGCAACCATTACTCAACCACGTGCTACTCATGATATTACAATGTTGAAATGAATACAGCATCGCCAATGAACATTCAAACAACAACACAACCTAGTGCATCGAGTTATAGCTATACTATAAAAACTTGATTGATTTATATAGACTCAAATAATTTTGAATAAGATGCCTATTGGACTTTGTAAAGCATTGATACATAACAGCTGATACATAATAAGACAATACCTGCTTAGCTTTAAATGTAACTGGTCATTGTGTATTTGCATAAGTTACAGAACCATCCTTCAAACTCTTTGTAGTAAGCCTTGCTGATTAAGCACCCTTTGTTCAAATAAACACTAACTTTTAGGTCAGTCATTAGTACAGTGATAGGGTAGTGATATGGTTGTTGGGTTAAATGAAAGTAAATAGCAAATTTTAACAACAGAGAAGATGCTATTTCACTATCAGCTATTTTGTCTTTGAAGTCATTGTGTGCAGGTAAGTCTTATATCTTGTTCATTTAGGGGGGATGCATCCCAGAATTTAACTGTAAGACCTTTTGCCAGATCCAACAACTGTTAGTCGCCAAGTAGGGAAAACAGCTAGGACTGAGAGAGAGGTGATGTCTAAGTATCTTGCTGGTATAGGATATTTATCCTTTACAACTGATATGTGGACGGACAGTCACAAGCAAAGATCATATTCAACAGTAACTGTGCACTGGATTGCTCATGACAAACTT
>CM032664.1:58905465-58917965 GCA_019095985.1 Streblospio benedicti | reverse complement strand
TTATTGTACGATGGCGGGAAGTGGCAGAAAAAACATCTTGCAAAATAACATCTCTGACCATTTCGATGCGATGGTAGAAATAAAGTGGATAATCCCCCACATTTCCACCAAAAATACCCCCACATTTACACCCAAAATCCACGTGTAAAAATGTTGCAGGTTACACGTTATTTCAACCAAATATCATCGTGTATAAAATGCTTCGTTTCTACGTGGATTCCACCATAAATTGCCCACTGGGCCGATGCTAATGGAACGGATTTCACACATCTCCGATATTCAACTAATATTTGACAAACTCATAATTGTTGAATTTATTATTTCTTGGTGTCAATAGCCGATTTGCACAACTATTTACTTATTTACTTTATCTGCCTAGCAACCACTGACTGCCCCCCAAGTATTCTGTTTCATAGTGTTTACACAAGGTTACAGGTAAATCTATATTTTTCATACCGAAATAGCTTTGACTCCATAATATTTTATGTTTTCTATATTTGTAACAAGAATTAAAAGCTGTAGAAGTAGTTGATAATTTTGTTATGAATTTTTTAACCACATAAATCAGGAAAATCTATTACAGTCGGACCCGTTTTACTCGAGCTCGCATAAGTCGACCTTCCGCCTAAGTAGAACACATTTTAATTTCCCTTCAAACTTATTATTGATTGCTACTAAAAATAACTCGCTTATTTCGACCCTTTTAACTCGAGAAACCTGTGTTATTCGAGCCAAATCTCACTTCCCTTCGAGGCATTAACCCACTTATCTCGACCAAATGAGAATTTAGCGTCGAAATATTTGTAGTTTACACGCAACAAACTGGCGCACATGCCGACCAAACAATAGATCAAAGAACGCTGCCTTACTATGATTTGCCAATGAACGGGTGGTCAACTTCTCTGATTAATTCTTTGATACTTACTAGTGGTCAACAGCTTTGTTAGTACTTGCGTAATAATGACCAGTCAAGACAAAGGCGTAGTAAACCTCTGACCGCAGTGCTAACACCGAAGTACTAACACCGAAGTGCTATTTAAACCATGTTTGTTGACAGAGCCTTCGTCAGAGGCGGGAGGGAGAAACAGCTAGCGGTTAAGAGCTTTGAATTAGTACTTGCGTAACAATGACCAGTCAAGACAAAGGGCTTTGTACAAGTGTACTATTAACCAATGAAAACGTAGTAGAAAGCATGTTTCTTTGTGTATGCAGCCATGTTTGTTTAAGGACAAGGTCAGAAGGTGGGAATACTGTTAAAACCCCTTCACAAAGCGCGTAGGCCTTGGTTACGACGTAGTTAAGACAGAAATGCATAAAAACTTCCAAAATGCGTACGAGAGTCTTGTGCTCGTCATACGATTTTGTAGCATCCTACGCTGAAAATACCCGTCGTAAGGCACCGTCGCAGAGTTTTGAACATGTTCAAAATTTACGTTTCTGTTATGCACTTGACTACGACTGATGGCAAGCGTGCATCACACCCAAGATGTTCCTCAGACTGTTGTGAGCCTGTAGTAGGCTTGTCACACGATTTTACTATGATTTTGGAATGTCGTATGTACTTAAATTCGTATGCCCGTCCTATGACTGATGTAGGGCTATCGTATGACCATTCTATGCTTGTTCTACGATCTTCCACATTTCTATGCCCGTCCTGCGACTGCTGTGGAACAATACTACGACTTTCTCTCTCTCTTACAACAATCGTAGAGCAGTTATAACAAAATTCTTGCTATAAAAGCTTGGTTCAATCAGGAGACTCGCATTTTTCAACTCAAACATGGCAAATCCACATGAGAGAATCCAGGAGATTTTTTTAAGGTTACAACTCCATAGACAACAGGAAATGAATGTGATCATATTGGGTGCTATGATAAGGGCTAGACGAAGATGGTGGGTTAAACCATGGATACAGAGAAGGGCTCTTCTTGGCCAATACGACACCTTGATGGTTGAGTTGGCTCGAGAATGTGATGGAGATTATGTTAATTTGTTAACGCGCGTCATAGAACCAACGTAGGCGCATCATAGATCAGTCGTAGGCTGTTTGGAGCATGTCAAAATCATAACACACACGTAGGCCGGGCACACGAGAGTCCTACGTCTAGAATATGACATTACCACGATTATGCAATTGAAGAGCATAAATCAATCGTAGGCACAACATATATTTTGTGACAGGTCCGGACGCAAGATGTTTTTTATGTCACGACGATCGTATGATTTTATTATGCTTCTCACGCTCACGAGAATCGTAGGACTGTGGAGGCCTACGAGCTTTGTGAAGGGGTTTTCATAAAAACCCAGAACAGCCACTGTCTAACATCACACGTAGTACGAGTACCTTAGCGACCATAACACATATTTCTTGCATTATCGCTCATTGGGTTGTTGAAGACATGTTTCTGATAACTCGAGGTTCTGATAACTCGAGGTCATAAATCTACTCCCTTCAAATTCGACTTAACCGGGTCCGACTGTACATGCAAGAACACAGTCAGAACATTGCATAAAGTTGTTCGATTTCTTCCATATACATAAATATTCATTGAAATGACTATTGCGTGTATGTGTCATAATTCCTGACATTGTAGAAAACTACAATACCTTCAACTGTCATCAATTATAGCACTGTCATTTTCAGATCTACCCTTATAATGATGGCTACCAGTGATAACACATCTACATGCAGGAGTCAGTTTCAGATCTGATATCATCCGCAAATGCCATGCTGATGTCCAAAGAAATAAGACGGTAAAGTAGGTAGACTTCCAAAGGCTATTTCAAGATTCCAAATAATTTTTAAAAAATTAATTTACTGTTCTAATGAATATTGTTTACATTTGCTCCCTCAGTACTAAATTTGAAATCTCACATTTTGCATCTGCTTTTTTGTGGGCTTTCTTGTCATTTGCCTTTTATTATGATATTTTAAAGCCTTTGGACTGCATTTCAGGTTCTGTGTCTGCAGTGAAATGTGAGTAGTTGGCCAAGAAGTCAGACTTGATGGATTTCTAGTGAACGGAGCCTCACTCAAGCTAGGCTTTAACTGAATCCTTACAGCCAAGGGAATCGCTTCATCATAGTTCCTTCGTATTAATATGTTGTGACATTTTGTTCTTGTCTTACATTTGCAAGATGTGCATATCTATGACCGAAGACTTTGATTCAAAAGAATATATACATGTATATACAGACTAAACATGGATTAATAGTGATTGATTTTGCATTGTCCTCTACATTGTGGCTCGAACACCCTGGGGGGTTTTACATTTTTTTCCAGAGTTTTAAGAAGATACGAGTCAAGGGTTTTATTGGCATGAAATGATTGTATCAAAAAAGTGCGAACAAATAAAATATGTGAACAAACATAACAATTTACAACAAGAATGTAAACACCAGATCCGGTATTGTAAGCCATCTGCTGTTAGCAGGAAACACTGTCTTTACAATAAAATTGTATTGGTGTTGTACGTGAGAATATAATTTAATGTTCAAGGAATGTTATTTTCTAAAATGTAATTAGAGATTCTTTATGTTGAAAACAGTTATGAATATATATGGAAATAAGGCAACATACAGTAGTGTCAGTGTTTGATAAAGACCATATAAACATATTTTAAGTTTTTACAGATAGTTGAAAGTTGATCAAATATTTTTTTTTCTAATTTCCGTATATTTGCATTGGTACTCTGAATATTTAATATATGTCTATGTTGACGTGGATTTCAAATACATTACATATATTATGTCAAAATTTCTAAGATGTTTGATTGCTAAATTGTTTTAAACTCACATTAATGGACTAACGTTCATTTCCTGGATTCCATTTGGAAGTCTGTACAAAATTGAATGATGTTGAGGTGCAACCAAATAAAGTATGCTCCTCTCAAAGGAGCTCTGGAAGTTAATCATCTATAATAACTGATAACCCAAAATTATTTCACATGAATGCATACAGTAGACCTACAATACACTATAAAGATCGAGCCCCCCCCCCCCGCCCCCCTCTACCCTCCACATTCACACACAGACATACTGAGTAAAATCCTATACAATATAACAATAAATGACTTAAATTGTTTACTAATATTAAAATGGAAAATATGAAAAAGTAAAGATGTATTCATTTGAAATTTGGCCAAATTTGACATGACTCAATTAAGGTTTTACTATAGCCTATGTTACATGTATGAAAAACGATGTGATATACTCATCCGATCTTTTTAAAACTTTGACTATCATGAGGACAGGTTTCTAGACGTGTAGTGATAAAATTGCATGCAAGTACAAGTGTACATGAAATACTTTTATAGATAACCCCCTAATTCTGATTTTATTCAAAATAGCAATACATCATATATTAGTCCGCGGGCTCCGTATACCCCTACTCCCCCCGTAGGAGTTTTCGCAAACATGGTTTTTTTGTACCTTAGATACTACTCTTAAGGAAAAATGACGTTTGCCCAAAATATTTGATGGCGAAATATATTTTTTGGGGTCAAACAGGGGTCATCGGGTCAAAATTTCATAAAATTGCATTTATCTCGATTAATAACAAATTTGGAGTAAAAACTTGTATTGACTTTAGATAGGAACATGTGTATGTGGAATCCAAATAAAACATCAGATTTGACCTTCGACCTCTCCTTCAAGGTCAAACAGGGGTCATTGTGGTCAAAATTTCATAAAATTGCATTTATCTCGATTAATAACAAATTTGGAGTAAAAACTTATATTGACTTTAGATAGGAACATGTGTATGTGGAATTCAAATTAAACATCAAATTTGACCTTTGACCTCTCCATCAAGGTTACACTAGTAGGTCAATTTCAGGAATTTTGTTCATTTTTGCGTTTACGAAAGAAATGAGCAGCTTTGAATATTTCATTTGTTAATAATCCACGATAAATTAGTTTTATTGATATAAGCATTTGTATTCTGGATTGGGATTACTTTTATGTTTTATTTTGATCAATACTTTATTAACTAATTATGCAAAAATATACGGACGGAATTAATATGATGGTAAATGCCATGGTTATCCCAGAGGTTGAACTAAGAAAATGATGATAAACCATTTTGGACCAAAGTTAATTTATTAGACACCCAATCATAGGAGTTAGCTTGTTTACTCTGATCATATTCATAAAGAGAAGCCATTGAAACTGCCTTTGAATATGTTTCATCAGATTACAGAAAACTTGAGGATGTTGGATTTTTAGTGATTGGTACCGTAATAGATTAATCTTGACCTACTAAGGTTCCTGCGCAGCCTGTGTACTTGTCCTGTAATTACAAGTACTTAAATATTAGCAAAAGTATTTTTATATCATTCATGAAGTTAGTAAATCACTTACATTACTTATGTTAATGTAGAGAGAAACTAAGAGCTGAACAACGTTGATCATTCGTGAAAAGATCACTTGAGTAATAGTGATGGACATTTCTGTTTTGCCTTGAACATATTTTTCTATGACTGGCAACTAGAATAGAATATGTAGATATATTGGAATTAATTGGCTAGATGTAAGTATTGACATCAGAGGATTATTTCTCCAAGTTTATAGGACTATATCACATAGCTTCTACCGGGACTTAAACCCTCGGTCCTTACCACCGTGGCACCTATTCACAAAGCACTTAAGGCAGACCACCGGTGTCGGTCAGAATGTCCGAGTGGTCTAAATGCAGCAGTTATACCTGTCTTAAGTGGTTGGTGAATAGGAGCCTCAGTACAGTGGTAGTGTGTACTCAGGTGATACGGCTGTCAAACTCATTTAATAAACATTTCTAGTATCAAACAGGACGTGCATTTTCTCTATTCGTGGTCCAATTCAATAAAGATCCAACATCCTCAAGTTTTCTGTAATCTAATAAAGCATATTCAAAGGCAGTTTAAATGGCTTTTTTTTAATATGATCGGAGTTGACCAGCTCACTTCTATGATCTGGTTGCCTGAACTTTAACTTTGGTCAGAAATGGTTTATCATCTTTTTCTTAAGCTTATCTGTCTTGCTACTACTATACACCGACACAGATGGAATCTTTTCCTGCATATATTCTTGCATACTTGTCGCTGAATATTTTGTATGTTTCTACATTCATCATGGTATTTAGCTTCTCTTGCCTTCAAATCTACATCTATCACTTTACACAGCATCCTTTCATAACTTCGTCTCTCTGAACCCTCTTTTAAGGCCTTCCCTGCAGTTTCTGTTTTACATGTCCAACTTTCACTAAAAAGAAATTTGCCAGGAAGAATTAATTCTGGAGTATTTTCACAAATAAACAGAAATCACAAGTGAATGTTATTGATAAATTTGATTTTTTTTCTTTATTGATAGTTCAACCTCTGGATCTTGATCTGATTTTCATTTTATTGCTTTTAGATATTTGAGATTTGTGAATTTGCTGTAGCATTCTTTGTGATAACCATAGCATTTACTACCATATTTAGTCGGTACACTTTTGCAAATTTCATCATAATGCTGTTTTAGATCCTTTACACTTTGTCTCACTTCAATTGTTTCTTAATTTTCTCCAACTTGAATCTGATAAATTATCTATTTTGAAAGACTGCGTACTTCTAAAAGGTATGATGCATGATTTTATATCGCCCTTTTTCCTTGTTTTGCATTGCTTCTTAGATTTCATTTTCACTGAATTTTCCATGACCATTGTATTATGAAGATGTATTAAATTTGTTGCTCTTTTTGTAAGTTACACATTTTTTAATCCAATGTCCAATCAAATAATACTAAAACATAACAAAATTTGAGAAAAAAGCACTTTATGAAGATATCAATGATACTGATGCTGCCTCAAATTCTACCATTAAAAGTGAAACCCATTGATATATTAAACTATTTAGTAAAATATTGATTAAAATAAAACATTATGTAATTCCAATCTAGAATACAAATGCTTATATCAATAAAACTAATTTATCGTGGATTATTAAATTGACCTACTAGTGTAACCTTGATGGAGAGGTCAAAGGTCAAATGTGATGTTTAATTTGATGGGGTATTCGGAACAACTCGTGAGTTCGTATTTTCGAGTTGACAAGTCGTAGTATAGGTACGAGTTGTGGCTATTCGATACTGCATGACAACTGGGAAATATGTCTGTTAAAAAATTGCATGCAGAGTACATAAACCCGGACTTAAACGAATGGTTTAACATATATCTATAAATCTTATTAATTTGAGGGACTTATAGCCTGTTGTTATGAATATATTTTATGAAACTGTCTGCGATATTAGAAGAAGTTATGAGCGCCGCCATTTTGTCAGTCAGTGCGCATGCGCACGAGCATCTCGTAGTGATCCCTTCAGCTCCCAGTTCACAAGTCGTAAACACGAGATAAACCTGTATCAAACGGTTTTCACAACTCGTCAACTCGAAAGTACCAGTTCACGAGTTCGTTACGAACGCCCTATGAATTCCACATACACATGTTCCTATCTAAGGTCAATACAAGTTGTTACTCTAAATTTGTTATTAATCGAGATAAATGCAATTTTATGAAATTTTGACCACAATGACCCCTGTTTGACCTTGAAGGAGAGGTCGAAGGTCAAATCTGATGTTCATTTGGATTCCACATACACATGTTCCTATCTAAAGTCAATACAAGTTTTTACTCCAAATTTGTTATTAATCGAGATAAATGCAATTTTATGAAATTTTGACTCGATGACCCCTGTTTAACCCCGAAAAATATATTTCGCCATCAAATATTTTGGGCAAACGTCATTTTTCCTTAAGAGTAGTATCTAAGGTACAAAAAAAATATGTTTGCGAAAACTCCTACGGGGGGGGGGGGAGTGTTTCCATACGGAGCCCGCGGACTATATACAAGACTGCTTCAAAGCCACCTTATTTTACTTGCACATTATGACAACCCCAATGAACTCGTGTATATAAAGCGAAATTTTGTTATTTATCTATTCTGTAATTATAATTAGTCATACTTAAATATTTATTAAATTATTGACTAAAAACTGTAGCTGCTCTATGAAAACGCGATCTATTTACAATGGTTGCTATGCAAAAGCTTGGCGGCTACAACAGGTGCCCTGTGTACATTATGTCAATGTCAAAGACGTGTGCACAGGGGCTATTCAATCGCATATTGGTCTTTTGATGCAACGGTATATTTGCAGGTTTTATGACCTATTAAACCTTAGATTTTCATTCATTGTACTATAGCTATTCATTGTACTATATAATCATGCATCCATAATGCAAACTTATCACACTTGACCTTCGACTTCGTGAGGTCATTTCTATTTACGAAATGGTTTATTGCCTCGTATGTCATGATCATTGATGTAACTGCCCTGCCTTCGACCCCACAACCTTCCCAGCAGGCAAAAACATGAGTTTTCACCCCCATTATGGTGGAAATGTGGTTGAAATCAAGTGTAGTGTTATTACACGAACCTGATATCCACGTGGATAGACACCATTTTTACTCCCCTTTAAATCCACGTGTACAAATGAACCTAATATCCACGTAGATTTCATACATCTTTACTCCCCTTAATATCCACGTGTAAAAATGAATCAATATCGACATTGATTTCATTGATCTTTTCTTCCCTTCAAATCCACCCGATGCACGTGCCCTTGTCTTTTTTATTTACCGTGGCAGCGCTGATTGGCTGAACTAATTTGAACCAATGAGAGCGCAGGTCAGTTTTGAATCATGGCCCATGGGAAATGTGGAACGAACAATCAAAAGCAATGCAAAGTGAAATAATTTTGTAAATAATTGATTATTGTGGATATAATAAGCTAACCTACACAAATGTGGATATAATAAGCTAACCTACACAAATTCACACAGCAGATACCACAAAAACCGTTTTTATAAGGATATACCGAAGTACAGTTACGTCTGCACGATGTATGCGATATTCATGCTAAAATGTGCCAAGTCTTTGAGAACAAGTTTTCTGGACATTTCTAGCTGGGCGTTTTTTGGCATGTAAGCATTATAATATATATTTTTGTTTGTTTTATGTTGTTTTAGATTCCCTGATGCTATGGTATTATTGTAGGATTGTGGGAAGTGACAGAAAAACATCTTGCAAAATGACAATCTGACAATTTTGCACCGATGGTGGAAATAAAGTGGATAATCCACTTAGAAATAACCCCACATTTCCACCAAAAGTACCCCCACATTTCTACCAGAAATACCCCCACATTTCAACCTGTGATACCCCACAGTTCAACCCAAAATCCACGTGTAAAAATGTTACAGGTTACACGTTATTTCAGTCAAATATCCACGTGGATAAGGATGCTTCGTTTCTACAGCCAAAATGTTCGCTGATGACACTAAGCTGTACGGCCCAGTGAAAGATAGGTCTGATTGTACCTCAATACAAAAGGATCTCAATGCACTGTCTCAGTGGTCCAAGACTTGGTTATTAAGGTTCAATGCCGAAAAATGTGTAGTATTAAGAGTCCATTCAGCTATAACTTTCTTTTACTCTTTAAATGGCACCTACTTAAAAGAAGTTAGTGATCAAAAAGATCTAGGGGTACTAATTTCTAATGATTTAAAACCGAACAAGCATGTAAATTATATTGTATCTAAAGCTAATCAGAGAATAGCAATGTTTAGATGTTTCACTAAAGATAAAATTTCCATATTGTATACGTCCCTCGTAAGGCCAATTATCCAATTTTAGAGTATGCTTCTACTGCATGGTGCCCATGGTTTGTAAGAGATATAAGTAGATTACAAAAGGTCCAAGACAGGTGTTTGAGCTTGTCTGTCGAGTCTGTAAAATTAGAACCTCTGGCTGAGAGGAGAAACAGGTGTGACCTAATAGATACTTATAAATATATAAACAATATGTACAGGACAGACCCTAGCAACCTTTTTGTAAAATCTTCAAAACAACTGAGAGGCCACTCCCATAAGCTCCAGAAACAACTTGTGAGGACGGATGTAGCCAAATTCTTCTTCAAGAATCGTATCGTTGATTCCTGGAATAACCTCGAGGAAAAAACAGTTTCAGCACCCAACACCTCGACTTTTAAAGAAAGACTAAAAAAATTTAAGAGAGATCGAGATCCCTGCCCATAGGCGAAGAGGGATAACCAACCAAGTATCAAGTATAGGAGGTTGTAAACCATCAAATCTGATGTTAACCTCGACAAACCACACACAGATACAGATATAAGTATCAAGTAAGTACGTGGATTCCACCATCAATTGCCCACTGGGCTGCATGCAGTGCACGTTTGGAAATCAATGTAAATGTATATGGCACAAAGAAATAATCATCATACACCCTTTTATCCCATTCAAGAATTAATGACCATACATTATTGAGTTGACATTAGCAGAGCTCGACATCAATAAAAGAACAACTGCTCACTTACACTGCTCACCAAACCAAGCCAAGGACCAAGCAAGGTAGATCTAGATTAGTCTAAGAACTAGTCTCAATTAGTCTTGTTATGTTTAACTGTATGACACGCATGCACACGCATTATCATGTATCTATTAAGTTGTTTCTACAATTTCTAAATGATAACAACGGTCTATGACATGACACAATTAATTTTCAATGTATTTTTAGACAGGTGCGGGCACGTGTGTTTACTACTGTTGCGTAGATACAGCGCAGGCATTGAACCACCTTTTTTTCTCCCGACGTGCGGGCTAAGGTCTCAGACCACCAAACAAATGCTCAATTGTAAGATCTATTAACAATGTAATAACCACCCCCCCCCCTACCCTGCTTAGCTTTGAATGTTGGCCAATAATCTTATTTTTCTTCAACAGAGTATTTCATTTCCAGTTGCTGAGGAGAAAATTCATATGGGCATAACCACCTTCCCAGAGCTCTGGCAGCCATAGAAGAGACCTACCCCTTGAAATCCTCTGTAGTCCAGCACTATTCTATTTGATACATGGCCGTCTTATAACTGACCATGTGCACTAACTATTCAAAAATATTTAAACAAAATAACTGGTTTGACACCTATTGGGTATAATGAAAGCGAAAAGTCAGTCTTACTTGTAAAGGGACTTTGGAAGATCGTGGAATCGAACTCACGATCTCCCGGCTATGATTCAGACCGGTCTTATATGTCATAGTCGGGTGTGTTAACTGCTACACCAACCTCCCCATGACGAAGGACTCACACTTCAACTTCGCCTATATGCTGTATGCTGCGTTGCGCAATCACACTGTCTGACACCTGACGCTATATTTAGCTTCACCAACTGTGCCAGCCTTAATCCGACAGGCTTTCCACTGACTTCGTTTGTTGGGCACTTTGTCAATCAATCAGGATGCATTGTGTCCGAGCCACTTTCTTGGCAATAAGCTTAATTTTTTTACCATATCTATAATCAGTAAATAATAGGAACCACGCCTACTTTTTAGATATATATCAACTTCGAACAGCACCCAAGTGTTCGGACTGAATTTTTTGCTCATTTTGTATTGATTTGGTGGTCTGAGACCTAATGACACAGCAGAACCGCCAACGACGGGTAAAACGGAAATCTTTAGCACGTGTTACAGCCAATAAAACACGAATTTTTACTGTGCGTGGTCTGTTTTTCTTAGAATAAAAAATCGGTGTGCATTCTTTAACTATGACTGCAAGACTATGATTAACTTTGTAACCACTGCATATTTTAAACTCGAAATTCCCTTACTTATAGATAAACTTTCTAGCTATACGGCCATTAACTTTTGAAAGTAAAACATTCCGTGGTTCCTAAGTTACAACCGCTGAAAAATATGTACTCAATTAAGCCCCTTTTAAAGAGACATGAACATGTGAATTTCATGTCATATAAACTTTTTATGCCACATAAATAGTACTTGCTGAGCCATTTGAATATATACATTTTTATTTATATGCAGCTTTCATAATTAATCAGGTCCCTATTTCAGTTTCTTGAAATGTACCCACAGCCCAATGTTTTGTAAACAAAGAGGGAATTCCATAACATCCAGCCTTAAATAACTATTTCCGACACGCGAATTTCGGCTTGCGGCGCACGAGTGATAAAGGCTACAGTCCTGTTATTAGTACGGAACCTCCCAATGTCAATCCCACTCGTTTTTCTCTCTGTTTTAATTTATTTATAATTTTCTATCAAACTTACATTCAATAAGTGTGTGCCCCGTCTGCATATTTATAAACAAGAAAAATTATACGAAAATAAAAAAATGGTCTTGGTTTTTAACAAAAAACACGTAAAAATAAAACTTTTGGAAAATTTTTGGTTTTTTAACATTAAATAGAAGACTTTAAATTTTATCAAAAAAAAAAAAATAAAATAAAAGCCCAAAAAACTTTTTTTGGGGTGGGGTCTTTTTTTTAACTGTTCATAAAGGGCAATCCCAAAGAGGCAAAGGGGGGGGGGCCCCCTAATTTTGAGCCCATTACCCCGGCCAAAAGGGCCCGCCTTTTTAAAACCGTTTAAAAATTTTTAGGGGGCCCCCCC
>CM032664.1:58860838-58877072 GCA_019095985.1 Streblospio benedicti | reverse complement strand
TATGTTCACCCTTATTATGTCTTTTCTCAAAATAAGATGAAAATATGAAGAGAATGAGAGAAGCAGCTAGTCTAGAGATATAGTAGATCCAGTGTGTTCAACCATCACAGAAGGATAATCATAGTAAGCTATTCAGTAATCACAGGCCTTTACAAAAGCACTGGACTGGTCCGCCAGCCAAACTTCATATGTCTAGGCCTTTATTTTTTGATGTTATGGTTTACAGACACACAGGATGCTCAACTGTCGTCGTCGGAGGAAATAAAAAAAAAAGAAAAATAAAATATTTTCACAACGCACCCGAATAATACCAGCGGCGCAGCGTATTTGCCTAACTCAACGGCGAGTAATTTGAAATATGTTTGTACTTCTTTAAATATCCACCACATGGACATATACATGCAATATATTGGATAACAGTTCATTTATTACATACTAAGACACGTTATTGTTATAGTATGATGTTTATCGGAAACGATTCCAATGAGTATTTAAAGATGGAACAGGCCATTTGATTCAACGTCTCGTATTATCGCCCATTTTTTTCAGCGGTGGAATTAAAAAAAAATACCATTTTTTCAATTTTATTTTTATTCCTAAATCCTGTTTTTTTGAGCGGCGGGTCTGTAAACCGAAAAATAAAAAAATAAAGGCCTAAACCAAATGGCCGACCCCCCTGGGGATATTTTTGTTCGCATATGGGCGCCGCCATTATCAAATGTACTCAATTGAACTACGCATCGTGTTTACCGGCGCACAAAAATGCACTCCATTTAAATGACGTGTCGTAAATAGATTTAGTCTCGATCACGAAGCCCAGGCTGCGTGTGCTGTGATTTATGCGGTAGACAGCCTCGATGATTGAGACTACTGCATGGTGTCGTGAAATACACCAACACGACCTGTCAACAGTATATGAAAGTAAAACTAATGAGAATATTATTGAAAATTAATTAATTTTTGTGCTCCAGTAACGTAATGTTGCAAAATTAAAGAGACGAGTATTAAAAAAATAACAATGATATCACTGCATAGAAAAAGAGTATGCGTCACGCCCGATATTGGGTGATTTTAGTATCAAACGTAGTGGTAGATAAGACATTGTCATTGCGCATGAGAAATCAAAAGTACATAATTATGGATATGGTGAAAATTCGTGGTGGATAGAAGACACTAGATGCATTGTTATTGTTGTACACGACTGACTTTCTAAGGTAATGTGCATTTGCACATCCCGTGTGCTCTTCCAACTCTACATCATGCCTGTCTATCATTTTGAGTGTTTTTTTTTTTGGGGGGGTCACCCAATTATTTTTAATGTGATGCATTATTCTGCAATCTAGTGTATAGATTACAGCAAAATTTGGGACTTGAAACACTTTAAATAGATCTTTAATTTTTTCAAATGTCCAACAAGATTCATTTCATAACTTTCAAAACAGTCGTACTATATGTAACATAGTTAAAATAAAATGGTTCAAATTAAAAAACATTCATGTAAATTTGTCATTGATTTTTCCTTACTTTGAACGTTTTTTCGCGAAAAGTAGGACGCCTATCGACCAAACCTTCGTATTTATTTTTAATCAAATATGTTGAAACCAAGTTAATTACACTTTCATGTGTATTTTTACTGTCCATTGAGCCTTCTAAACACAGAACAGTGTTATAAAATAGTCTTATTTAAATATAAGTTAAAAATACATATTTAATGTAAGATTCAGAAATTTTGACCCAAATTCAGAAATTTTGGCCTCGGGATTCAGAAATTTCAAAATGCTGAGTCTGATCCAGACGATGATATTGAGTAGCATGTATTTTTGCATTAAAAATAATGAATTGGTTTTGGTATGAAACATATATTGTTACATCATTCCTGTTGAAATACTTGCAGTTTTCTCAATTCGCACCAAAAGTGAGTAAAATCGCAATGTGTCGGACATAAAATTGAGTGACCCCCCTTTTGTAACATTTAAAATTGAATGACCCCCCCTTGGACACTATGTAAAACTGAGCAACCCCCCCCCCCCCAATCAAATTGCCGACCCCCTCCGGGAATTAATTTATTCAGGGTTTGACATAAGGACTGGTAAGGCAGAAGACATCGGGTCTACCAAGTTTAAAAATCAGGTAGACCGACTCAAAGTCAGGTAGCCCGGCACTCACGTGTTGTTAAAAAATGCATGTTTCCTTCTGTTGCCCTTTAAAGGGAAGTGCATAATTCAATATATTGACATAATATCATAGTTCTCTGAGTTTGTTAAAATAAGGATGATGATTCAAACGATTGTTGGACACCAGTATTTTGTTTTTCTAATAATACATAATGGAACTGCCAAAACCAGGTAGACCACAGGTCTACCTACTGGCAAAAGCTGGTAGACCGGCCAGTTTTCAGGTAGACCAGGGCTACAGGGCTACCACTTATGTCGAACCCTGAATTTATGTGTGCTCCCTTGAATAAATAAATTTCATGTCAGCTGCCAGGGGTGGATTCAGAGCTGAAGGTTTGGTAGGTTCCCAAAAGCATGTATGAGAAGACGAGCACCACCAAAGGTGCGCAGTCGAGTCTTGGGGGGGGTCCGGGGGCATCCCACCCAGGAAATTTTTGAAAAATACAATGAAAATGGTGCTTTCTGGTGACACTTTAATTTAGCCTTGTTCATTGTTTGTTGTTTTCCTCTAATTTAATGTCTCTTAATACATATATATATATATATAGATTTGGAAATATATCAACTTCCATGCTTCGAAGAAAACATGCTTCAGGCTAGCAATACTAAGGTGGAAGCTGTAAGAAATCAGTTCATGATCACTTGCATGTCAAAAAAGCCAAAAATTGAATATCTACCATCCATGATTGATATTTTTAAAATCTCTGTACAATTTTTTTTGCAGAATCTTTACCAGGTTTCAGAACCTGGTGTAACCTGGTCTGGATCTCCCCCTAGCTGCCAGCTGAAATGGATGAATCTTGAAGATATAAAGAGATGTTAAATATGTCCGAAGAACCTATAGAACATGCTATCTTCATGTGATTCAGATTGTGATAACTAGTAAGTTTTGGCGATGAACATCTAACAGAATCTCCTAAACATACTGTGAAAAATGTGGAGAATCTTATGAAAGCTCCCAGTAGGCATAGGGTTGTTAAGAAGTCTAGAAAAAAATATAATGTAAGAAAAACATTACAATGTACATGACATGAACTGCAAAACTAAAATACATTTTACTTACATTTTGAGCTTGTAAAGCAAGATTGATTTTTTTATATATTTATAGACTAGAAAATATTTACTGCTATTACATTTTAGAGTTAATTTGAAAAGAAAATCAGTAGTTATGACAGCAGGAGTTTTGCACAAATATCGATGATATTACTGTACTGTTATTTAGTGACATACAGTACTTATGTGATTGCGTATATTGATTATATATAGACAAAACCGGGTGAGTTGTTAACATTGATTATTTTATTGGGCAAGTTCTTGGAGCGTATCACGGCTCGCCCTTTGGGCTAGCCGTGATACGCCCCAAGAACGAGCCCATAAAATAATTATTGTTAAACAACGAACCCGTTTTTGTATTTATCAGTCTTTTATAAACAATTGCAATACTGTTTCAAAATAAACTGGCATATTTTCAACACGTTTAACACGATAATTTATTAATAAATTACAAAATGCAATAATGTAGGAATACTTTGTATAATCATTATTTAGCAACGAACTTTGTTTTTTGGCGGCGGGGTAGAGAGGTTGCTTAAAGTAAATTTATATATGTTTCTATTAGAAGGGATTTTCGAGATTTTTGTTTTTTGGTGGAAATCGTATTGAAGTACTTTACAGCTCTGAAAATTTGGCAGTTCTTTAATTTTACAACATTTAATCTTTATCATCACTAAGAAATAAATATAGTAATGTCGTTGTTGTGATATATGTATTTTATTCTGCATTTGTTCGTGGCCAATTCTAACTTTGAGAGAGAAAATGAGCCTATGTTGCAATACAATAAACGCTAGATTTTCACTCGTAATAAAGCAACGTACTGCGTTTTACCCGGAAATCAGAGTTAACCAGCAGGATAAAGTTCTTCCACATAAAAAAATCAAAATATATTGTTACCTGCACCAGCCGGTTGCACTTAAAAGGTTCTATTATTCAAAGTATTGATGCTGATTCTCACACTTTGAGACCATAATATTCTACATATTTTAAGAAATCTATCGAAACTCCCCCAGATCAAGATTAGCAATAATGCTCTTTATTATCGCCCTGCCACCTGTCTGCATATCGAAAGCGCTGTTACTAATCTGCAACAACGATGCGCGCTTGACTAAGGCTGATTCTTTGAAAATGCATAAATTATGATAATGAGCGTTTGTATGCCGCTACTCTTAATCGCATCGCAGTATGGTCGGTGTTGACATGTTTTGGTGTGTAATAAAGGCTAATCATTGATTACCAGTGACTACGACACTAGACCAGTACGACACGAAAATATGGAGCGATTACGACACGAAATGTAGGAGACTACGACACCATTTAATAATAATAATAATATATTGTGTAGTAGTATTTCATTTAGCATTTAGCATATCTATAACCATATGGGCTCGGATTACATATAGAGCCTATGAGAGGTACAATAAAATATACATTAACGAAGTATTTATTCACATTAATAAGTATAACAATTACGAATTATTAAAAATTGATTGATTCCAATATATGGCTTATGAAGTTGGCTTGGGATAAGTTATTACTGGGCCATGAAAAGTAGCAATTTCACGAACCAAATCCATAGGTGAATATTCCCCAGCAATAAGCTTGTCCCAAGCCTGAAATGTACGGTTTTGTTTTAAAAGAGAGGTTGCCCTTTGTGCAATAGTATGTGTCGTACTCTCTCGCCGTTTGGTGTCGTAGAGGTATGATTTTTTGAGAGGGTACGACACGAAATGCGCGAAATGCTATGGCGGATGTTACAAATTTTGTGAGGTATTTTTTACATTTTTCTTAAATTACATCGTTATTTAAACGTGTTAGTGTTTATTCGTGTCGGATAAATTTTATTCGTTCGATTACGTGGCAATAGCATTCTTTTACAAGGCGTTTTTTCTGCGATAATCGTGTTTTTGCACATTTCATGTGCTGTGCCAAGTCAATCTCTAATGAAATTGTTAAATTTAATAAACTTGGCGAAGCCGAGATAGCAGCGCCGTAGGGGCCGCGTATGCGGTGCCGCAGGCGCCGCGATGGGGTGGGTGCGGGAGGGGGGAAACCCCCCCCTCCTGCGCATGGGGTCGAGGGGGATCTCCCCCTGAAATTTTTTGAAAATTTGATGCATTTTTCTGCAATCTAGACTAGAGCTACTATTTGGCATAGACAGATATCTACATAGTGTTTCGCTATATTCATTCAAATATTACTTATATATGCCATAAGATAATACTTATTATATATCTGGAATGTACATCATGTAATGGAATCATAATATTAATGAATGTGTGATATCTGCTCTGTATCCTTTTAATGCCACAATTAAATAGAAAATATTAGAATTCTGGTATGAAAAGTTTTAGCGCGTGCAATGAAATATTAGACCCACAAAAAAAGTGGTGTATCCAAAACTTGACTGAAACCCCCCCCGCCGAAATGGAATATCGCTCCATTTTTTGAAAGGGTGACAAAATATACATCATCCCTTACTTATATTTTCGTAAGATAAATATTACTTATGAGTCATAAAAATTATATGATCTATGGTGAACGTAGACCAGTAGGATTATGGATTTATTTGTCTAGAAATTTGGTTATGGCTGATGAAGTTTCTTTCACCTAATGGAAAATGTCCTCTACATATAATTCTAAGAAATTGAGTCTTAATTAAGGGAACTGAGGGCGGGAATAAACGTTCGTTGCTAAATTTCGAGGGCGTGGAGGCCACTATCTAGTTACAAAACACGGCGCAGTCACTCTCTTAGACATATAGACGCCTATGATCGGACTTCTGCAATACAATTACGTCAGCCGTATGATAGCTACGCACGCTGTTCTCTGCAATCTCTTTGATGTTCATTGATTTTGGGTTTTTTCCTAGAAGTAGTAGGTGTGCTAGATTATTGAATATATTTGAAGTGGGGCAAAAGTAGTCCGGTTGACAACTAACCATGTACAGAATCCGTATATGGACAGTCCTGATAGAACATATTTTTACAAGGCAGTTCTGGAGGTCGATATCGACTGAAAATACATGCAAAAGACTGATTATAATCAGAATCTGATGACTAAGTTAAAACATTATGCTGATTAATCATTATATGGCATCTGATTGAAGTAAATTTCTTCATGTAAGAGCAGCTACTTTTGAAAAATTTAGAGAATGGTACCAAAAGGTTTGTTTATGATCAGTTGTAATTGTCAGGCCTCAAAGATACAGAGATGTTACTAGTATTTGTTTCTGCTGTACCTGTATATCAAATTTATATTTATTCCACATGAGCTTGTTTTGTTTTTTAGAAAAAAAATAATATTATTGTTACTGTATTAAAGTTATTCAATTGTACCTAGGTACGTAGAATCTCTGTAACTAACCTTGTATTCATTGTAATTGTTGTTTTGCAAAATGAGTTACCATTTTCAATGCTGTTATTGGTCCAAATATAAATAACAAATCCAATAGAAGGTTTTTTAGGGTACATTGTTCTCAATACTATATGATGACTTCCTGACTGAAAATGCAGAGATCATCAACCTCATCCATTATAACAGTCTTGGTGATGAACATCCAAGTGAAACTCCCCTATGTAATGTGAAAATTCGCCATGTAAACAAGCTCACCAGGGCTGTAACATGAGGTGTAGACAAAATTTAAGAATGATACCATATTTACTGCTGCCTATTATATTTTGTAGTAAATTTAAAAAGAAAATTTGTATTTATTGCAACAGGATTTGTGCACAAACACTCAGGTGGGGCGGGGGGGGGGTCGTGTCTCACACTATCGCGATTCGTACGGACGTACCTCAAAACTGGGTGCCTTTTTTCACATATTTGGTATATTGCTGGGTGTGATTTTTTCACATTTTTGGTATATTTCAGGGTGTCTTTTTCACATTGTTAGTATATTTATCAGGATAAAAAATATTGATAGTCATTATATTCATTCTTGATATCTACATGTACCAGAATCTGAGTTTGATATATTGGTGTGTCAACTTTTTCTCTGATATTGGTATATTGGTGGGTCACTTTTTCTCAGAGATTGGTATATTGTGGGTCACTTTTTCTCAAAATTAGGTATATTGGTGGGTGCCATTTTCAACCTGTCCGAGGCACGTCCGTACCCATTTTCTGACCAAGACCCCCCCCCCCCCCCCGAGCACAAACATCCATGATTTTACTGTAATGTTAACTATATGTGAGAGATTAATCATAAGATTACTTTTGATTTAAATAAATTTTAATAGAGGAACTATTATTGAATATTTAAGAAAGAATGTTACCAAACTTTTTTTAATGATCAGTTGTACCAGTTAAGGCTTGTAGATAAAAAGATATGTTGCTGCTCTACCTGCAGATCAAATCAATCTTTGCTCCTCACAAGCTTGTTTTATTTTGTAATATGTCATTGTAGCCGTATTTCAGTTTTTCAATTTTACCCACGTAGAATCTCTAGCTAATAGTTGGATTATAGAGATTATACCTGGGTAAAATTTATAATATTCATTCCCATTTAGTAATTGTTGTTTTGTAATTGTATTTTTTGTTAGGTATTAGACCAAAGTTGATTAAAACTGGATCAAACACTTTACTTGTTTGTTGTTTTATAACTGAATTCATTTTGTAGTATTTGACTAAATAATGAAATGAATTTTGACTAACATAGAACATGCATACAATGAAAACACAAAATTGATCAATTTAGTTAATTCAGTTTTATTGATATGCTAGACACAGTAGACAGGAATATACCCTGTACATTGCCAAACCAGTATTTATCATTTTTTTTTACAAATAAACCAGTATTTACAGGGTATGAAATGCATCAAAATTAGGATTAGGATTACCACAGTAAGTACATTTTGTTTCTTTATCAATGGCACTGTGACTTTGGGACTTCTTAAATGTACTCTTGATTTTGTTAACTGTCTCGTGGTTGAGGCGTGAGAATGACCGTTTTGCAGACTCCTTGCTTTCTATTCGTGCCAGTATATCTTCAAGAGGTTTTTCTTCATTATGGCTTCCCACAATATCAAGCCGAATGTCTTCGTCGCACAAACCTTTGATCAAGCAGTCTTTGACAATGTCTTCAGTGTAATGTACGTCAGTATCACAGCCTGGCTTACTACATCTGGTGAAGTATTGGCATGTGTTAGCTTGTCCACGTAGTCTTGCACAGAAGAGTCGAACGGGCTCATCTCTGTTCTGTTGCATTTCATGTAAGGCAAACCTGTTTATTTATGTCAATGAACTAAAAATTATTATTTATTAATTATTATTTATTATTATTCATTTATCATTTATTATTTATGTTAACGAAATAAAATTTTGCTGTAAAATATCCCAATGCAATCAGGGGGTCAAATCGCAAACAGACAACATTTTTTCAAATGTAAATGTTCAAACCAGTGTGCTTGAAATGAAAAAACCACGTCTGACATGCACTGTGCTTGAAATGAAAAATCTGACTGACTCTGATCTGTGACCTATTTTTATTTGCTACAGAATTTTAAGAAGGCTAACATCCTACCGATGATGCTTATTGATTAGAAAACGGACAACTTCCTGCAATCTCGTTAAAAAATAAAAAAGGACAACATAATATTTACGAAAGTACTTCGTGTTGGTTCGTAAACAAAGCAGTACTCTTTCCAGCATACGCGTGACGTAAATGCTTTACTTACGTGGATTAAACGGTGCACGTGACGTGCATGAAAAGGCACAACCTCCAAGCAGCGAACTAACTTAACCTATTAAACGTATTCGCCTTTGAGTGTTTTCATCGTTGATTTCACTATCAAACCCATTTCACTATCAAACTACCAAACCCAGCCACAGATATTTGGTTACGAACTAACTAAGTTGTTGACAGCTGGTGTAATATAATACCCTGTAGTTCTGTTCTCTTAATAATGCCTAAACAATTGCAGATTATAATTACGTCTGCCGTGCGTTAAGTACCTATTGGATTAATCAGATCATGTCAAATATACTACAGAGAATATTGCATAACATAAATTTAATCTTAACAAACTGATGATGTGAGAAAAAAAACTGTAAACACGCAAACACACTGTGTTCTTGTAATTGGTTTCATATGATAAAATAATAATTCCCAGTTTGATTACTAGATAGGATACCAATCAAAATAGCCATTATTATATTTCTAGTGACACAAGTAGATCTCATTATAAGATACTGGTTTGACTCGAGTCATGATAAAATGTTGTTTCAAAGGGTATAAATTACATTTACGGGGGAACTATGCATAAGCCCGTAGTTTTACAACATTGTTATAAAAAATAAAAAGACAAAATAAACAAAAACAAGACCAGACTGCATGAAAAAAGGCGAAGAATTAATTTCTAAATATAATGGCTTGTACACGTACACGTACAAGTAATTTTTAAGCAATAATTATGTCGATTGTCAACAGTCTGTAGGTCAAAATCTAAATAAACAGGTTGGCCATCTATAAGGCAGTGCTGAATATCTGTCTGTCTTTTTGTAGTTCATAGTTCTGAAAGACACCAAGATGGCGGACACAAGAGAGTTTCTAAATGGTAAATTTTTAGTTTTTATGCTCTATGTTTTTCCGTCAAAGTAAAGTACTTGATAAGTTCCATAGATTATTAGCAAAATTGTGATAGATAATTGTATGATATTCTGAGATTACTATAAATAGCATACCGGAGCAACATTAGCAGTTCAAAGGTTTTATTTACGTCTGCTCTAGATAACCATAAACATACGGCCTATAGGGGTCGGAAGTTCTTTTGCGAGATGTAATTTAAATAGGTACTTTCGTGCGATGTAGCTGTTAGTGGAGTTTTCCATTGTTGACATAGAACAATTATCCTTAATTAGCTCAAACGATTTTCATCCGAACGTTTTCACATTAACAGTACACATTCTGAAGACTGTCTAGTTTCTTATTTTCACCATAACAAATAATAAAATATATAGCAACGAGTCCGATTTTGACAACTAACGCCGAACGGCGAGTGTTAGATATGGCGATGCATGTGATTAATGGTCAAATTAAACTATTTAGTTAAAACAATTACATAAACTTATATACATAAATGGAATCGCATATTACTGCAGATTATTTCCATCAAAATTATATATTAATACGACAATGTATAACAGAGATATGACCAAATATCTCTGTGGAGGTTTTTATTGTCATTTTACCTGTCGTCGCCTGCTGATAGTGTCAGTAGACTTTTTGGTTCATGCAACGGTTTTCACTGTTTCAACTTGTATTAAATATGAAATTTAGTAGGGTTATAGTGTCGATTTAACATGCATGGTACTTTTTTAGTACATTCAGAACCAAGTAGGCTCCATCAGAGTTTTACTACTTGGCCTGGGCGGGGATCCCCGGACGTCTGGGTCAACTGCGCCGCTTAGCGACTAGCCAACAGAGCCAACGCTATACCAACTACGCCACATCCACAAGGTATTAAATATACTAAATGCGATAGTTTTTAGTAAATTTTACTATGGGACGAAAGGAAAATATATTATCTGTGATGTATGTTAGTGAGAATGCTGAAGTCTAAAGTTTTATTGAGCTGTGTGCGTTCAAAATGTATTGAGCAATTTCTCCCATAAGCATAACATTGCGATGACTGGTATCATCGCTCACTCCATAATCCAGTTAGGTTTAGTTTGCTTGTCACGGTTAGTTCCTATTCTGGTGACTTCCGACCCCTATAGATGGAATCTATATGATATCACAGGTAAAACAGGTGAATCTAAAGCCAATAGCAGTAGTTAGATCTATGGTATAGAGCAGTGCACACCCATCCCGTAGATTTACAGATGCCAGATTGAGATCATTCATGACTATCTACTCACAATGCATGTAATCACATAATAAACTCACAATGCATACAACAAAATGAAATTTAGTTTTTGGTCTTCAATATTTTGGTCAATTTCTGAAGTGAGGTGGACACCATATGTTACCCAACAATACTATTTTTTAGTATGGTTATAGTTGAGTTTTAACATGCATGGTACTTTTTAGTACATTCAGAACCAAGTAGGCTCCATCAGAGTTTTACTACTTGGCCTGGGCGGGGATCGCCGGACCTCTGGGTCAACTGGGTCCAACGTATGTCCATGATGGTTAAGTATCTCCTTTATAGTACTGAGTAGATCTAGTGAAGTATTGTTGTGGAGATTCGCAACAATACTACTTAAAAAATTAAGCTTGCAGTCTTATTGCCAAATGTATTTGGTTAGTATAACTGGAGATGTGTAATCTACATGCATATGTGTAAAGCACACAGGTAATAGAGGTGTATTACACGGTATTACACAGGTAATACAAGGATACAATGCACGTGTAGTACATGGTATTATTCTTTCATTCTACACCTGTCATAACTACACATGTTGCGCTAAAAAACATACGGGATGGGTGTGACCTACGGGATGGGTGTGCACTGCTCTAGCTCTGCCTACCCACAGATTTCAAAATGAGAGATTATAAGTCCTTCCTGTATTAGTCAATGCACAATGAATTAAGCATGATCATAAGATTTATAATTATGTCAGATAAAAGGTCTTTCCTAATTACATTGTAGTAGTATAATAATATATTCTATTCTAAAGAAACTACAATTGGCCTGCACAATGAGATGTTTGTTTATTCATATAATTCAGAGATTGTTACGATATCTTTTGCAGATTCTTTTAGTGATGGCGAAAATGAACTAGAATATGATGGTGATCAGGAAGGTGCACAAAAGGTATAATTTTATTATTTAAATAATGATCTGAAAATAGTGAATAGTGACAAGAAATTTATTAACATCAATATCTAGAAAAGTATCAAGTGGTTGTGTTTATGAAATACCTTAATTTAAAGTTTGGTTTATGGTCCTACCACCAAGACGTTAATCATATAAATCTGTCACATAGTTTTTTAAGTATTAATCTTTTTTTTAATTAATAAACGGCTCCTTCAAATAGAAGCCTCCCTCATTTAAACGCCAATCGTAGACACATTTTGAAAACAAGAAACGCCTAGGCTACTAAACGCGGAAATATGGTATTTGAAGAAATAATGTTCTTGTACAAATGTTAGTGCTTGATTACATTTCAATTTATTGCAGAGACGTAAAACCGTGTATGATGTTGATGATGTGGAATTTTCATTCTCGGATGGAGTCTCCGAACTTGACAGTGACAACAAGTAAGTACATTGGTAAAAGGATGCAAACTAAAAAAAGCAAGGATGGGGACTTCATGTAGAAGTCACGTCATATCTTTGAAAAATCTTTTTTTGACTATTTCGATTACCTTAAAATAATCAAAGTTGCCACAAATATTACGCACTTCTGGTTGAAAAATTTTCATATTATATTAAACTTGGATAATTAATTGGTTCTTGTTTTAAAATTATGGATGTTATTAAAACATAGCATCACAACAATTTTTTAAATATTGAATTTTATAAATTCTGTTTAAATGGACATGTGACATCATAAGCTTAGTGGGTACACTTTTGGCTGGTCGCTAAGACGCATTTTGACCCAGAGGTCCGGGGTTCGACCAGGCCAAGATGGTAAAACTCTTGATGGATACTTGGTTCTGAATGTACTAAAAAGTACCATGCATGTTAAAACTCAACTATAACCCTACTAAATTTCATATCAAAACATGCGAATCTCCACAACAATACTTCACTAGATCTATTGGATAATTAAAACATAGCATCATTACAATTTTGAAATTAAATGGCTGTGCCTTATACACTTTGTCGTATCTTGAATTACAAAACTGATAATGCATTACTCACAAATTCTTTTAAATATTGAATATTGAAAGTACTAAGAAATTTTGTTTTAAAGGTGATGCACAGGTTTTTACTGATGAATTTATAAGCATTGTGTTTTTAATTTATGATTTAACTTTCTTAAATGTGCGTTAAGAAATTGTAAATAATACAAACAATTGTATGACATGCATATAAGTTTGAGGTAATATGTGATAATTATAGACCATACCTAGATGGTGTTAGAATTCATTATTGTATCCATTTAAAAGGAGTCTCGATGTGCTATTTAGAATTTATTTATCACTACATTACAAAAAACAATATCGTTCTTATCAAGTATTTGTTTGTTTCATAGAACAATAAACAATTTGTTTTTATATGTTACAGTAAAAGTGACGATGAGCCAGAAAATAGCAAGAAAGGGCAGGGAGAGCAATGTCCCTTTTGCCCAAAGCTGTACAAAACAGTTACTACATTGAAGCGACACATTACAAAAGTACATGAAGTCACTCTCGTAGAGGTTAAAGGTGAATAATTTTAAATACTGTTTTAATTTTGCATCAGCATGTTTACAATTAAAACAAATGTAAGTATTATTTTAATTACCGATGATTGCAAATAAGCTTTTATCTTCACCATTTGGGATTGGTCTATTTTTAGTACCACAAAATGTGTTTGGAATATTACGGCTGATGATTATTTTATATATCAGTCTATATATATACATATATATTAAACTTTACTTTTTTTTACAGACTCTGATTGCTTTGAAATGGCAAGTGAAAGCGTGAAGAGTAAAAAGACGTATAATGTGGAATGTGAGAGTGCATGTGAAGAGGAATGTGTTGTAAAAATTGACAAAGACAAGAAGGATGAGACTATGTATTTTGATTTTGAGTGGTGTAGTAAGAATTACAAAATGTTCTAGGTGCTGCTCGTAGTGATACTTTAGTTATAGGACCTAAAAGTTTTATGAAGTACGCCAGAACTTTAACTGTAAATCTAAGGAACTAATATATTGCCTATCTTGTAAAAAATGTGGAGACTTATATGTAGGTGAAACCGGTAGAGCTCTCTGTGATAGATTTAGGGAACATAGACGAAATATCATAAATAAAAATGAAAACAATGAAATAGCTTTACACTTCAACTCTAATGGACATAGTTTAGAAGATATTCAAATTCAAGGTCTAAAATATTGTAGTTCAACAATTCAAAGAAAGTTAGAAGAGGCTAAAATTATAGGTAAACTAGGCTGTGTACTAGGTAGGGGAATGAATACAGACTTTAACTTTGTTATTACAAAATGTTCTAGGTGCTGCTGATAATTGTGCGATAATACAAGTTTAAATAAAGTAAAGTTAAATAAATATTGTAATATTTAAATATTTAATAAGTTATAAATTTCGCTCCATCAGATTCATCAGGTTTAAATAACTTGCTGACTTACGTTTTAGCCAGTAATACGTATGATGTACTTAATTGTTTATTTATACCTGATGAAGCTCTGATGGAGCGAAAATTTGTATTTAATAAATATTTCGTGACTTTTACTTTATTTAAACTTTATTCTTGAATTTGTTGATTTTGATAAAATAATAATGGTATTGTTTTAAATAATTTATTAAACAGGTTTTATGAAATTATTATATAGATTATACATAAATAAACTATTTGTTACATTGTTTTATATAGTAGTTAATGATAGTTATATTTATAGCCACTTGTTACATTGTTGTTTCATAGTTTTATTCCATATATGGTGACTTCTTATTATATTACTTATTATCTTACTGAATAATATTTAAAATTAATGTAATTGATACCCAGCTGGAAAAATGTTAATTTTATAATTATTGTAATGCCTTGTTTCATTCTGATGTTAAATTGTTGGTTTTTCTTATTTCTAGGTTTTTTATGCGTTTTATTATATAGTATGTTAATGTTACGTACTTTTAACTTTATACGTTATACGTTTGCTGACTTACGTTTTAGCCAGTAACACGTATGATGTACTTAATTGTTTATTTATACCTGAGGAAGCTCTGATGGAGCGAAAATTTGTATTTAATAAATATTTCGTACCCTTTTGACTTTATCTAAACTTGTATTATAGTGTAGTAAGAATGTTTGTGTGGCCGTTGAGAATGCTTTTTCAATTTCATGTACGAGTTCTGTGTGTGATATTTATCTCCAAATTTTAGTTCACTTTGTTGTTTCATATCTTTATTCCAATAATATTGTAATAATATGATAATAATATAATAATATAAAAATATAATAATTTATATTATTGTAATGCTATGTTTCATTCTGAAGTTAGATTGTTTTTTTTTTCATTTCTAGATTGATTGTGCGTTTACATTATACGTTAAATGCTTGTGTAATGTTACGTATTATGTTTAACTTTATACATCACACGTTTGATAACTTATGTTTTAGCCAGCACACGTGTGACGTTATGTAATTGTTTATTTATACCTGAAGAAGCTCTGATGGAGTGAAAATTTGTATGAAATAAATATTTCGTGACTTTTACTTTATTATTTATTCTTGAATTGTTAATAATAAATAATAATTAATAAATAATAATTAATAAATAATAAATTTTAGTTCATTAACATAAATAAACAGGTTTTTATGAAATATGTTATATAGTAGTTATATAATAGTATTATTTGGTGTGTGATATTTACAGCCAAATGTTAGTTCATTAGCATAATAATAAATAATAAATTTTAGTTCATTAACATAAATAAACAGGTTTTTATGAAATATATTACATAGTAGTTATATAATAGTATTATTTGGTGTGTGATATTTACAGCCAAATTTTACTTCATTAAAATAAATGATAAATAATAAATAATGAATAATAAATTTTAAATTTTAGTTCATAAATAAACAGTTTTTTATGAAATATATTAGATAGTAGTTATATAATAGTATTATTTGGTGTGTGATATTTACAGCCAAATTTTAGTTCATTAACATAATAATAAATAATAAATAATGAATAATAAATAATAAATAATAAATTTTAGTTTTAGTTCAATAACATAAATAAACAGTTTTTTTTAAATGTATTATATAGTAGTTATATAATAGTATTATTTGGTGTGTGGTAATTATTATATTAGAAGGGGCATTATGTTGTAGCATGGGGACGTTATGAACTTCGTCAAAAAGCCAAAAGTTGACCAAAATGAATCATGTA
>CM032664.1:58838003-58860738 GCA_019095985.1 Streblospio benedicti | reverse complement strand
GACATGTGTCCTTTACCTCCTAGCACAATCCAGAAGAACTTGTACTCTGCATCTACAAATGCAAGCACTGGTATGGAAAAGAACCCCTTGTAAGTGTGGTAGAGACCGCCTGTGTATGCTGGCTTCTTGATGGCTGTGTGCTTTCATCCAAGGCACCAACTGCATGGGTGACATTCCACCTCTCTTCAATCTGCTGCCCAAGGGTTTTCCATGCTTCAGGTGTGGTAGGTTGGTTGAAGACTTCATCTTTATAAGCCTGCACAATGGCCGTGCACACGTCTAGAATCAGCTCTGATCAATATGGAGATGCAACACCTGAATCCATATGCCAGTGGCCTGCAGTTGTCCCCATTAGCCAGATATCTCAAAGTGATTGCCAGCGTGAGGCCGGCTGACAGGGGTTCCTGTAGTTAGTCTGGTGCTTCTGGTGCCACTCTATGATTTCATCGAACAACTCAGGGGTCAATTTGGTGAAGTTTGTGAAATCTGAGCTGTGTGTCGAGGAGGCTATTGTATTGGCCATACTCTTCTCTTCTTCCACCAGTGAGCCAAGGTCTGGTCCAGCAGCTCCTGATAAATGGTCTTCTTCCTCCTGCTGGTCAATCTCCCCTTGTCTTTGGCGTTCGTCCTCCCTCTCCTCTCCCTGAACGGCTAGGATGTAGTTATACAGCAGGGGGACAAGCTTAATGTCATCTTCATCTCGCGAGTGTGCGATGCGATCCTCGGTCAGGATCGCCAGATTTGACCACCTGACATGCGCGGGAAGTCATTTTGATGATGCCAACAGCAGTTGACGAAACTGTCAATGAAGGTAAAATAATAGTGTTGTGAAAAAAGAAATATGAACCAAAAACTAAAAAACTAATCATTTGAAAGATCTAGTAAAGAGTTATTTTAATCTTATTGCCCCCAACAACACGGAAGCGTATTCAAACTGAGACTTTTTATCACGTGCTATGTGTGAATTATGGTTGATTTCTAATTTCATTTTACTTGATGTCTGTTGTTATTGTAACTCAATATGAGCGACACATTAGCAGACGATATACCGAAAGTGGTTTAATCAGTGACAGTGGTGTCAAAATAAATTACATTTCCAAATGATTTAACGCTAGAGTGCATATATTGTCCCAAACTTAATGTTCAGATTGACATTGAGACTATCAATATAATTTCTCACAAATATTTAACTACTAGTAGTTCTGCGACCACATGTCATTTTACACTAATTTCTATAGACATTTAATTTTATACGAAAACAGTTTCTATATTCGCCATTAAATGTGACTTTTATATTTTACAAAACAGAAACAACAAAACATATTCACGGTTTCTATCATTGAACTATGTTTTAGGTACAATGAATCCTAGAAGTTAATTTAAAAGACATGCACTTAGGATTTTTATCATTATAAATGAAAGATTGCACTTATGGTTTTAAAAGAATCTAAATAGTAATATCCACGTAAATCATGTCCATAACCCCAGCTTTAGGACCAGAAGGCGCCAAGACATAGACCGCTAACCTCCTGTCTGATGGTGGACCCGTGGTGACGTTACACCGTGTGAGAAGCCGTCCAGCACATCCCAGTCATGATCATTAGCGGGCTTTCCATCCAGAAGGAGATCATCCCAGGGCCCTTCTCCCTCAGCCGGGGTGTTCACCTATTGGGGCCTGTCATAGTCCGGGGTGGGGTAGTGGACAGGCGTGTATGGCGGCTTGGGGATGATGCTAACTAAACACGCACACAGTCAGCAGCAATAGCACCCCGTGTTGCCAGGTATGCTTAATTCAGATGGCGGCGGTCACAGTGAATCATCACGTTTCCGAATACCATTCTAGGGTGATACCTGGGAACATCCTAGGTGTTGTCTTCCAGAACATTCCTTCATTGGCAGCAGGAAAACCCTCTCTCACCATGGACAGTGACAAGAGTGTTGATTTCATGCCCGACCACGCTCACTGTGTATCCCAACCCACGTCAGCAAATAAGGTGATGTCTGTGTTCGGGCAAGGCTGACGTCAGCAGCTACATGGAGGTTCACACGGAGTCCCTGACATCACCGACAGAAGCAACTTTCATTCCCCTCGGATCAAACTTTGGATCGGCCGAGTAGGTAGTGACGTACGTGTAAAAATGCCATCGGCCCAATGTGACATTGTGAAGAAGCCAGAACAGATATCAGCATGGGCGTTGTGTTGTGCAGGTTGAATCATTAAAATTTGACGTGTTCAATTATTCACTATTTCAGTCTGCTCTAACAGACAGCTCCTGATCTGCAGTGATAATGACGAATTCATCCTGCACTAATTTTTATCCATTTGGAACTTATACATTGTATATGCGTTCACAATATACAAACCTTGAAAAGAATCTACTGTATGCTATAGAATCCTATCTATGATAGAATCTTAGCTATGGTAGAATCTTATCTATGTATATGTATATTGTATAAGCATTGGTACATCAAATTCTACTCTTTCCCGTATAGTGTTTTATTTGACTGTACCCCAGTGCGGTGAAATTTTAGTTATCATATGCGAAGTATTTAGAAGACACATTTACATAATACCAAGTCAAATATTTCTCGCAAACCGAAGACACATACATGTACTCACCAGCAACATTGACCGTCGTAACACACACTGGGGGTCGGTTGCATTGTGAATTCATCAACCGCTATCTGTCTGCATTATGAAGACACTCCATTCAAAGATACCAATGTGCATAGGCAGATCCAGGGGGTGGGGGTGGGGGTGGGGCTTTTCCAACCAAAATACTCCATTTTTGTAGGGTTTTTGGTATGTCCGCCATCGATCGTCATTGATCGCGCGTACGAAGCCCATGAAATCCCTTAAGTGCGCCCCCCTTTTCAAAAAAAAACAAACCTGGATCTGACTTGTACCTATTAGCCCTCCTTTTCCAAAACCTGGGTCTGCCATTGAATGTGTCCGATGAGCACTGCACTTTGTTAATCACAATCCACGCATGGATTATCCAAAACCTGCACTGCTCACAACATCAACGGGAAAGATTTCCAGTGCACCCGCTGTCATGTCAAAGTTGTTTATGTTTATCCATATAATTCAGTTTTGTTTTCCTATAACTATAAAAACTCACCCATAGATTAAAGTACTATATCACCAAGTATATATTAACAATAGTAACACTACGTCTAATTTATTACCACTCTTTCATCGTATCTGCAGATAACCTACATGTATAAGCATACAAGGCTATTCAGGATTTTGGAATGAAATAGGAAGTCACGCTGGAATAAAGAAAAATGCTTAATCGCAGTCGCACACTGTTCTAAACGTTTTCCTCAGTGCTTTCGGATACTATTATGCACACTATTATCATCTTCAACAACATTAACACCAGGTCATTGCCGTGCTTGTTAAAATTTACTGTCTTCCTAGAACTCCAGGGAGTACACCACGTGTTACCGTAGCACTCACAGTAGTGTCCACCAGTCTGACCTGTACCTATTTAGCCCGTAGGTACAACATTGTGTTTAAAGCAAACTTAGCATATATAACCCATTCACGTTGGGTACCAGCGGGATGCGGAAAGATATTTTCCCCGAATCAGATCGGAAAACCCATTTGACGTTCCATTAACAAAGATGAGGCTTCTGCCAACTCGAATCACAGCTCAAACAACACCCAGCTCATCCCGTTAAATAAAAATGCCACTTCGGCTCCGTCAGTTCTAATTTGGGTATATGTAATGGGGGTGACAGGCATCTATTTGGGGCTTGGGACTCACGCATTCCGTGGAAAACATCCTCGTCCCTCCCCAAGGCCGCAGCCACAATTGGTAATAATTGAGCATGTCTGTCGCCATGACACATGAATATATGGACAAATGAAACGCAGAGAATGGGCACGTCAGCAGAATATAGTGGCTGCTCTGGTGTTGTCATAAGACATTTGTCAGTTTGTACTCTTATATGGACAACCCAAAATCCAGTAATCTTAAAGCAGTTGGCATTTCTTTATTGTTATCCAAAATATTGTTTTAAATAAAATTAAATAGAAAAAGGACCAAAACATCAAGAATTTAGATAGAGAAAACATAAGAAACATTTTTGTGCGCATGCGTGGTTTGGAATGCACGTTGACGATACAGAAGTTTCTGACCTCAGGCGACACGTGTGCTGCTGTGCAAGCTTTGAAACCAGCACAAACCTGAAATCGTTTTCTATGGCAATATTACTCACAAAACTACACAAATATAAAATGATATGATCCCCCCAAATAGGACACAGTTAGACATTGTTCTCTAGTTTTTCAAGCATGAAGAGTTCCGTAATTACGGTGTTTTACGTACTTCTCAGCCTGCGGTCACGTGTTTCAAGCCGTCATACACGAGCAAAATTACCAGCTGTAGCCAGACGCAGAGGCGGAGCAGGATGATGGATGATGGCAAAGATTAGCTGAAAAATGATTTTGAAAGTAAATAAAAATAAAACAGCATCTGGGCTATGTTTCAGCATTATGTGACAGTCACACAGACACTTACGGTAGATGTGACGCTACCTGACTGTAAAAAGCAGGGGCAAAAATGCGTATCCTCTGTAAGCATGTATATCTATCCGTAACTCAATAAGCAGCATATGCAGATGTACGCACATTCCCCTGTAAAATTTTGAAATTCTCAAAATGTTGCTACGGGCTAAATACAATGAAAATGTCCGTATCATACGTAGCTATTACGTAAGATAAGTATACTCACCCATAATCCTACAGTCACACGGCCACTTACGGCATGATATAGACCTGCGGATGCTTGCACGATGAAAATACGTAAATATTCTGAAAATACGCAGCAAAGAGACCCAGGATTCCAGTTGTCAACCTGACTTCACAATAAAGAGATAGATCATCATATTACTGCGGACCCTGCGTATTGGGATACGCATGAATACGGAGCCTCGCGGATGAGTTCACGTATCTTACGTAAGAGTTACGTATTTTACGTATATTTTACTATGTGTGATCCGCAACAAAGTTTTTAGAATTTCAAAATCTTGGTGACGAATCTGCGTACGTCTTCGCATGTCTACATATTCTGCGTATTGAGTTACGGATAGATACGTATGCTTACGTAAGATACGTATTAATGCGGATGCTTACGTATTTGTTATCCACAAGCATCCGCATCTACCGTAAGTGGCCGTGTGACTGTAGCATAAGATATGTTACAATGTATACTAATCTGCCAGGATCCGTATCATACATAAGCATACGTATCTATCTGTAACACTCGGCTGAATCCGCAGTCTTACGATGATCCATCTCCTGGTGTGAGTTCACGTTCACAGCTTGGATCTTGGGTCTCTGCTGCGTATTTTCATCCACATTTCTAACATTTAAGTATGTTCATTATGCAAGAATCTTCTTCTTGTTGGTATTTACGGATATTGTGAAAATTCTTGGGTGCCCCTCCCCCATCCCCACTCCTCTTTCCTCAAAATCTGGATCTGGCAGATCTGCGTGTGTTAGTGGTAAGAATATAGGTGATGATATGATTGGATAGTCTGGCGCATGGCATCGTGAATCCACAAAACTCAGTGTGAAGACCACAAAAATTGCATGTTTAAAGGTGGTCTCTTTATAGAAGTGATCATTATTTGACGAGTGTCCAGTAGGTAAACGCATTACAATTAAAGTTATTGGTGATCAAAGAATTCTCAAAAATGAAACATTGACAAATCGTGAGAACGCGTGCTATGCTTGTGTAACAAGTACAAAAATGACAACAAGAACGTGCATAACACCGCTTTATTGCATTTCCTTCAATTTTCAGATTCAAAGCTACCGAGAATTTCACTCAAAATAATAAAGTTTAGGGATCCATGAAGAAGCTATTAGTCTGATGGAAGTTCCATTGAATTTATAACTTGATCAGTGCTGCATGAAATTCAATTTAGAACGTTGCATTTGATATTTAACATGAAGGCTGTAGTTTAATTTCGCAAGAAACCTGGTCTAGGGCAATGATTCTGTCAACGATAATCACGATAAAAGCATTTTGAGAAATATAAATAGTGGCTTGAATTCATTGATGATTTCGCTATCTCTTCTCCAGACCCCAGGCGGACATTCACGACTACTAACCCACGACGATTTACAATAGAATATGACAAATAAATATATAAGGGAACTAACATTACATTAAAAAAAGGGGAAAAAGTGAGGGAGCTAAGATAACTCTGCTCTAAAACTCACCAACTATCTAATCCCGTTCTCCCATATACAGTACACCGTCTCTGTTAAGACCCCCCCCCCCCCCATGAGAGCTGTCCTCGATAGAGAAGTGGGACGCTTGTCTCACTATGCCCGCCTCGAACCGTTAGAATCGATCTCCTTACACTGGTGGTCTCACTATAGAGGTGGTCTGCCTGCAGGCCGCCGCACTGTCCACCTCACAGTGACGTCATTATTATATCAAGTTCTGTAATTTGATGTTGGTCATAATATCAAACATAAAATGGACCATAAACTGATTTCTAGTTGTACATAGTATATCAAACATAAAATGGACCATAAACTAATTTCTAGTTGTAATTATACCAAGTATTGATAATATTGTTAACCAATGGAAGTCATAATCTAAATCTATGTTTACAATAAAAATATAGAATATATATTATAATAATTATATGAATGCTAAAGAAGAGTCTGAGATATTAGCTAAAATAGAATATTAGCTAAAACTACTAAATTTAAACCGTATTACGTATTTTTGAAAGACTAAACAACAACAAAAAAAAAAAAAAAAAAGGAAAAAAAGATAGCTGTGTCATGCATGTTTCATGCTAAAGTTTTGAGTTTTTCATCAGTTAATTTATTTATTTATTTATTTATTTATTTATTTATTTATTTTTTATTTCTTTAAAGTGCACCGCACACTAAGGTGTACGCGCCGCCGCCGCCGCCGGCTGATGTATGGACGCGCACAATGTCCAGGTATTTGTAGGATGTGTCTTAAATATGTATTTCGCTGACGTGTGGGTACTGTGATCTCGAATTGGGAGTTGAGTAGGGGACGGGGTGGGGATCAATTTACACATGCAGATTCAGAGGGACAGATAAGGGGTTGTGACATCTTCCTTTTGTCTCAGTTAAAAAAAGACACGATAGACGAATAATCAGCATCGGCATTGTTCATGAGAAAAACACGAGATGCAAAACTCAACCAAATGTCCTTTTCTTGTCTCTCATTGTTTTCTTTTTTGTTGGGATAAAAAGGGCACCGTTGGCACCTCATGGATCTCCCAGCGTATCACACACACGTGCCGCCCCGGGATGATGGAGCGCCGTGTCGCCGGCTCCAATAATGGAGTATTAAGCACAAGACGGATGGCGCGGCGGGGTCTCCGTTCTCTCGCCGAGACAAATAGAACACCATCTGTCTCCATTATTCCCTGTCTCCCGGCATTATCAGCCAGGTGCGTGTTTGAGGAGCTCGCCGCGGGGACGACTCACTACCGCTCGGCTATAGACATATTGTTGTTTCTAAAACAGCTCTCTCGTGGATGCAGCAAGCGAATAGAACCGTCCTCATCCCTGCCAATAATACATTTCTTTTTTAACCGTAGTTCCTGTCTAAAACCAGCAGGTGGCTACAAACAATTGCATTCTGGGAAAAAAATAGACAAACAGTATCAGTCTTTATCATTTCTTTCTGCCAAGCCGAAGTATCACAGAGCTTTGGTTGATTGAGACTGCATCACGTGCGGGTAAAAATTGTAGTAACTATTTTGAGACACCACTACGATCGTACATCAATATTTCATTGAGACAGCGATTAGAAAACTGATGTATAGTGTGTCTAACAGCGATGTTCTACTGCACATGGAGATACAGGCAAAAATGAAGATTTTACGTGACATACACAAGCTAGCTATTGGGCAATCTTAAAGCAATGTCCAGCTAGCGGTAAGCGAATTGAGTAATCTTAGTTTAGTAAAGTTAAATAATCTATGAAGCGAGATATTTATCAAATATGAATATAGAATACAATTTGACATTATTTCATACACTCAGCTTAGCAGAAATGTAAACAAAACAATCTGATATTTAAAGGAGGAAGACGGCATCACACTCGGTGATGTCTATCTTCATTAACCCTTTTCTATGTGTGTCTCCAGGCTGCATGAAGTTATTATTTGTTTAAAATAGAAATATATATAAGCCGTACTTTGCATACAGTTGAAGATGTACACTTACACATACTTTGCTTTAATGCTACAAATACAGTTGAAGGCAACTCCGGGTGGGGTTGAATGCTTAGTTTTTTAAACATCGTCAATGTTTCATTTGATTATTCATAGAGGTTAACTTGGTGTGTTTAATTCTATATTGTTTTGCAAGTCATACCAATGACACTCTTGTTATACCGAATGTTTCCTCCACATATCATCAAACTAGAGGTATTACAGCGGTACATACTGTAAAGGTAGTAACACCTGTGTAGAAAAAAAGCTGAAATAAATTGGGATGTGGGATGTATTAGTCCCGTATCAACATTGTACATATTGACAGAAACGGTAGGTCACAAAAAAGTGAGCTTTAAAAAGGTGCATACTGTGCGTGTGCCTCTGCCACCCCAGACAGTCCGCCCTCATGTCGCCACGGAGGTGGGTTCCGCGGACACTGCTAGAGCACTGCACATCCAGTTCGTGTGTTATTTAAATAAAATTGTTAGGCTCCAAACAATTAAGCACACAATATTACTACTTTAAACATTATTGCTTTCCTGGTGCCAAAGGGAAAACAAAATAAAATTTCTAGTAAGATCTAATGTAAATAAACATGTTCAAATCCTCGATTATCGCCACGCACGAACTGGGTGTGCATGCAACGAATTGCACCATAGATCATATAATTTTAATGAATCATAACAACTGTGTTTATCATGCGACAATATAAGTAAGTAGCTTTATTTTGACACATCAAACACTAGTGAGGGTTCATTAATAGCTGTGCTACGATTGTTTAAACAATAAAATGCACGAATTGGATGTGCAGTGCTCTATCACGGCACCACCTGCCCGTATCCACCCCGCGGTCCTATGGGCAGCTTACATCAAACAGAGCTGTCTCTCGGGGTTACTCACTGCACGGCCTTGACGGTGTTAATGTAAATGGATTGAAGTGGTTCGCAACGTCCTCTATATCACATTATATTGTCCACAAGGATGCTTACAACTCCTGTCATACACCGCATGACACACAATTAAAGCTTCCTCCGTAGTGAGAACACTTTTCATAGACAGCACGTGAAACCAGTCCTCTTGTTTTTTGATTGATGCGTCATTCACTCTCTTCCTGCATGTGTTTGAATTATATTTTGTTATTTTCCTACCTCTATCTTACAAAATCAATGAAACAAAAGTTCAACATTATTCAAAATTATGGGAAGAAATCGTTTTCAGTCCTTCTGTTCAGCCAACCATGTTTGGAGGACAGAAAATTATTTTCAAAGTCACGACATCCAATCGTCACACATTCATTCATTCAATTGTTGTGAAAGAAAAGAAATAGATGTACAAGGAATTTCTTGAGTATATATCAATTTGAGCGACGTATATTCACATTGCCAACACTCATGATCGTAATGGCCATTACGATCATATTGATGGCATTATCGTAATGGCCATTACGATCATATTGATGGCATTGTGAATATTCTGCAAATTGTTAAATATTACATTATTAATAGTTTAGCTTTTTACTTAAAAGTAAATAAATATATAAAGTGATATATACAAGATAACTATGTTAGCGTTGAGTTTATACTGGAACCAAAAGCCTAAATGCTGATTGCAAATAAAGCAGGGGTCAAAGCAGTGATTAGAGTAATGTTATCTGTTTCTGCAAACGCTTTTTCAGATGAGACAGCAACATTTATTTTGCAGTCATTTGTTTGCACAATTAGTGTTGTGTGTACTGAATAATGCAATAAAACCCGAACAATTTCATTCAATTGGTTTGGCAATTTCATTCATTATGATCATCGATACAAATCAGAATGGATTACGATCATTGCTAGAAAATAATCGTGCTAATCATCGCCGTTTTTGGTCAAATATCAACAAAACAAAACAGAACAGATTATAAAGTCAAAAAGGAACGAAATTTTGTTCAAATCACAAATTTTCGCATCATGGATGATACGTATGATATGGTACGAGCAACAAAACAAGACAGCATTGGGTTCAATATAATATAAGGCGTCCAACGTAATACTAACTGAATTATATATGAATAATGATAGAAACACAACTATCGTACACATTCAAGGTGATAAAACCCAGTTCCGCCATTTTGGATGATGGTAATGCCTATTACGAGCATCGGCGTGGGCACAGTGCTATCATCACGTGCAGCTGACATTTTCTATTATTGAGGCTAACACTGTGATGTCCCCACAGATTTGTTGTTTTGAAAGAGAATCGCTTGCGGATTTTACCGGTGAACTATGTGAGAAATGATCAAATGATGATCAACAAGTGTGCCAATGACCTGGCGTAAATTGTAAAGTCGAGAGAGCAAGACATGGATCAGGACTATAAACCACCTTATTTACATTTACATTCTGCAGGTTCATGCTTGTCTCTTAATAACGGCCTGGGGGCGAGAAATGTGGTCTTAATGAAGAGATGTTTCCATTAATAGAGGTGGTCTAAATGAGGATTCAAGTCTATTTTATGTTTTAAGGATTACCATTAGTGAATGTCATACTAGGGCTTTAAGTCAAACCTAATAGATTGTAGTTACATTGTACCCTTCTGCCTCCTGCACCCACAGATACCAAGCAATCCTCCCCACCGAACAATAGGCGTATTAAGGCCCATTGTTGAGAGGAATGGCCGACTATAAACAACAGTACAACCTTCCTGTCACATTGGTGGCGCTTCTCAACTGCTCTCAACAGAGGCTATCTCTTTCTGTGAGCTTCAAGGTGGTTCCTTTCTCGGTGTTTAATAGGACGTTTCATAATGGTGTTATGACAGGAGTGGTTTCTTCATAAAGGTGGCCTCCACCTCAAGCAGTACTGTGTGAGGTCCGTTGCTGCGTTGAGTGGGCGATATGACGATAATCAGGTATTAGAGAATGCCATGGATGGCAGTTTCATCATTATTGGCATTGATTTTGTCATGTGATAGAGCACCTCGTATTAACCGAAATTTACAAGAATTTAGCTGCCAATCAACCAAACGGCTAGACTGTATGCAAATGATTTCCTTATTTGACAGTCCCGTATATGTTATGATTAGCGGCCATAGTTTATATTTAGATGTCAGCTAAAAAGTGTCAACTGAAATGAAAGAAAATACAACATAGAAAATCAAGCCCATTGGAAGAAGATTGAACTTTATGGAGCAATTTAGCGTTGTATACACCTCCAGATGAAATTGTGCGCACCCACTCAACAAGGAGATCAAAGAAGTGGCAACACGGCGCACGTGCATGTAGTTATTTTTGTATGTATCCGGTAGTTCTAAATAATGTTTCATAATCTTTAAAATAAGGTCAAATGATTATGTTCAAAATTATTCTGGAAATGAGATAACATTCATATCTAAGGCAAACTATTAAGATGTATCATCTACATGCAAATGTAATATATGTATACGATGCTACTTTGGACGTTTTAATCATATTCTTTGTGTTTCCAACTTAGATTTCCATGCCAAATATTATCCTTCATCTGGCTTAATGAGATAATGTGAAAGTGTGGCCATTGCAAGATGACTGGCTTTGTGAACAATGTCAATGCTCTTTAATACTGTGGGACATATCACTCAATCCCATTGAAGCTGAAATCTTCGATGTTTGTGTACAACCAGTTAATTAGCGTCAGCATACACAATAATACACATTCACACCTGCAAAACTGGATACGTGATCCCTAAACAAGAGGTGAAAATTATCGAACAGGAAGAGAATTGGAAATAAAAAAAAACTGAAGACCTAAAGATTGTCACACGTAGACCAGCGCTCAATCTAAACCAAGACAAGGCTCTCACCTTCCCCCAGTTCCGACAAAACTTCTACACATGACTGGGAATTTAATCCATCTAGCAATCACGTAAAAGAAATGTGCCAAACACATCGCCATCAAAGTCTGACGCAGGTGGAACGTCGCTAGTGTCTAGTTTATGGATAGAAGCATAGTAGATTTTTACCTTCTCCATACGGCTATGGGATATAGCTCTATAGACGCGGAGACAGATTCCTCGAATTTCAATACTTACACCCAAGTCAATCAATTCACATATATATCCCCCTATGAAAAATGTAATCATTTTGTCCTACCGTCAAGCAATGGAAACTGTGTGGTAAGTGTCTATAATCTAATACATTATTTTCCCAATCCCAGGCCACCTGCTGAATAACATGATAAAGGGCACAGCTTGCTCCCCCGGGTATTGCCATGTAGACTGCTATTGTTGCCAGGCTTAGTATGGTCTCAGTGAATCACACGTTTAGCAGTCAGCTGTTTGTAAAAATGCGGGACAAATTATGTAACATGTGACAGGATGGAATTGTATTTTGACTAACCAGCTTCCTGTTCCTAGGAGAACTTTAAGGAGGATGGGATGGGGTTGATCACATATCTGGCTGTTATCTATTTCCTGTGCCAATAGATTTGGACTCTTCATAGAGATTAGCGAAGATTTATTGTTGAGTGTTGTCTTTGTGAAATAATCTCACTGTAGAGGTGGTTTCTTCAAGCAGGGCGTGGCATTGCAAGTAATATGTGTCGCATGAACAGGTACTACACTATGCCCATGGTGTGCAATTGCTCACACTTCATATTACTATTTTGTTATTATATTATAATTTGTATAGGACATTTTCCAAAAGACAAGTGTGCCCATATAATTTTTATCCTCAGCAACAGGAAATTAAATACTCTACTGAAGAAAAATAAGATGTTTTGCCAACACTCAAAGCTAAGCAAAGCAGAGGCCTAGTTATTACGTTGTTTATAGATCTTACAATTGAGTATCAATTTAGTGGTCTGTGGCCTCAACATGTTCAATCACCATGATGGCCGCCGACGCGACGGATGTTGATCGAATCGTAGTCGTAGTGGCGTCCATACCACCTGTGCCCGAGGCAACGCAACGTCGCGGTGGTGTGGACGCCCTTGCGACTACGATTCTACTTGACTAAATGAGTTTAAGTTCTATTGCACTTTTTGTGCTTCTACTGTATAATAACATCAACTAATCGTATTATAAATATTAGTTTCACCCTGTTGTCTCCCATATCTCTGAGTTGTGTTTAATTTCAATTCACGTATTCCTCCACCGTCACATCTCACGTATGTACCCATGGTGCAAACCCTTTGGTATTCGCGAATGCAGAATGTAGGTAGTCACAAAATCCAACCAATCACAAGCCATACGGCTGAAATGTTCAGCGGCGTTGGAGTCAATAAGAACAAGGTGATTTTGATGCCATTAGTTACTCTAACTGACAGCCGACAGTGGCCGCGACGGGAGCTTTGAAAAGGACGACTGGGAGCACGAGGGTCACCCCAGGTCACGGCGAGTGACCATGAACTGAAAAGGACAGTCCGTGCGATTGGGTAGGCCTAACCAGCTGGTTGATATTATGAACAAGGACTTCTAAAGGCAGTATGAACAATAAGGCTGTGAAACCGACCGGTTTCTTCTGGATATGTAAACATGGAAAATTAAAAGTAATTATGGAGCCCCACTAGTGATCAGAGCATTGTGGGCTCGATTCCGGGCTGGGTGCCGTGGTGGGTTGCTGAGCTGGCTTATAAAACTTTCTCCAAACATCCGAGCCCATAAAGATCAGATACATCGTTCTGTATCTTGTCATTGTGAAAAGCTGTTAGATGTGGATTAGAAAGTGCCCAAAGTTTTTGTGAAGACAAAATACAGCATCTATACATAATGTAAAAAAAACTATGTAACTGGATTTTGAACGCACAGAATATTACTACCTGTTGTAAAGATGTTTTTTTTTAAAATATTCTGACACTATCGAACGTGGATATCTAATCTTAATAAATATGCCTGAACATAATGTGCATGCAAAACTAATGAGGCAGGTTTCATATTTTGTCAGCTCAAATTAGCATTTGCCTCCGGCAGCGACTGGTGTACGTGTTGACGTTTACTGTTATCATGTTTTGATCTTCCGTAACAAACGCTAATGCTCAACTCAAACACACAAATGATTTGCAAACACGAGCGTTTGTATTTTGTTTATGTAAACTGTTTCATCAATATTGTAAACGGCTGAATGTCGTCTTTTTAGTGCAATTACTAACTATATTTTATTTTTATTTTTGGAGCTACCATTCATTATTGCCCAGGGGGTATTACAATGACCCCATCATGGTATGGTGCTCAGCCCCTCTGCATAGCTTTTTTTCCATCAAATTACTCCACCCCTCCCGGCTTTAAATCATTACAATTCCTTGGGTCGCCCTATAGACGCACCTAGATTTGAAAGCTCATCAAACGAATCAAGCTGAGTATTTCACCCATCCCTTAGTTTGTGACCTCAATTATTGGAGCATCCAGTTTTATAGATTGTATGCGTATGTTGTATGTAGAGCACTGCACACACACCCTGTTCGTGCATTGACACCGTCAGTTCGTGTGTCACATAATAACGTATATTGCGTGAACAATCTTTTCCAAAAGGCTTTTTTTTTCATCCCTGTGTTGTCATTAGTCAAATGTCTTTGATTTTGAGTTGTTTTTTATTAAGATTGAAGTAGTGTTAAGTAGTGTATTTTAATGAAACACACGAACTGCCTGTGCACACGAACTGCCCGTGCAGCCTTCTAGTGCGTATAGACCTTTACGTGAATCAAGTTGATTACTGCCTGGTGCTTTGTAAAGTGCATTTGATAATAAATGAGGTATGATTTGATATGTAATAAAAAATACTGTTGACAATGTCTGCAATCTTGTGTCTCCAAACATCACAGCGATGGATTAAAGAATAAAGAAAAACATGTCGTATTATTGTGAAGTGCAGCCTATGGAGTTTTAGATCTTTCTTCAAACGCTCATTTCTAAAGAACATTTTCTCTAATGAGGTACAAAACAAGTTAAAAATGATCCCCTGAATGAAGCAAAGACAGACAAAACGGGTATATCTGTTGTTTTAGAACGGCTCGGAAACTATTGATGTTACACCAAACATGCAACACTCATTACTGTAGAACCTGTGTTATATGGCAAAAGAGTAAGCGTGGTTACACCATAAAGATGATTATGTAATGACCCCTTTGCACATATTCCGAATCAACAGGAACATCAGATACAATATTAGAATGACATAAGAATGCAGTTAAAACAAATTCAAATGGTATGAGGGGGAATCGCATAATCTACAATGACATGATCCACTGTACAACAAAAGCTAAAAGTAAAACCTCCTGTATTTGTTTGTTCCATTATGCTTAATGTAATGTGTTAACAGCATGAATTTTATGTCACGTAGATGTATTAATGCGCCTTGGAAGTCATGATTGATGCGCACGCGCCAGTGTCTTCTGCGGTTAGGACCTGATTTTCTGGAGAGCTTCACTCGGAGAGATAGGTCTGTAATCTTACAACTATTCATATTTATTTCTTGAGAATTGAGTTTTCTAATAATGTTTCCTATTATTTATGATTTAAAGCGCTGTACTTAAAGGTTTTGAGAGGAGTTATAAACAGTTAGGCGTTTGACGCGTTCTTAGAAAACATCACTTACAGAATGATCTGCTATTTTTAAACTACTGATACAGGGTTAGGACTATAACAAGAAGGTTTACAATGAGTAGTAACTAATCCTCTATGTAATCATTACAATAGTGTAGCATAAGTATTACCTGTGAATGCATTTGGACTAAAACAGATAAGTGTTTAACATGACACGCCGATTATATTATTTTGGCTAATCTATACACAATTGTACTTGTGTGTCTCAAATTGATTAATAAATTGAATTGTCTGGATTACTCGAGTAGCCTTTTCACTTCACTTCACGATACTTTACATTACATTACTAGTCATTCTTTTTATTTAAAATTAGGATGACTGGGTTAGAAAACACACACATTACATTTCACCCGTTCCTAATCAAGTTAAAGATGTCCAATGGCATTATGCTGCTAAAATTGAAGACATTTCAAACTATATACTAGATCTAGATATTAGACGATTTCTCCCAGTATATAGTACTATATCGCATAGCCTCTGTCCGGATTCAAACCCTGTACCACAACCAGTGTGGCAAAAACTCACCAACCACTTACTGCAGGGGCATTAGACCACCGGCCGTCCTAATAGACCGACAGAGCTATGCGATAAAGCACCATAGACTTGGAGAAAGAATCCTTTAATGTTAATACTTGCACCCCAGTTAATTACTCCCCATGTCTATGTAAAGTATACAAATGTTGTGTATTTAACTAAGGTACCATTCCTGAACCTGGTAGCGACCTGGCGATGCTGCACGTGGTGGCTGCTCTGCTGCTGGCCGAGCTTCTGGCCGGCTGCCATGCTGGTGCGTCTTCTACCATGTTTCAAATGGTTTCAGGGCGGGCGGGCGCGTGTGTGAAGTCAGGTGATTTTCATTATATAGCATGAACATTGAGCGCCCTTCCTGCAACCGATCATAAAAGTTGAGTAAGTCACCTGTCACAAGTTGAAAACTTATGATCCATTCTCAAATACATTTTTTATAAAGCTATATTTTGATAGATATAATTCTTCTTGTTCATTACAATAAATTCCTAATACTCATACGAAACCATATAAAAATTCTCCATTGACCTTCCATATGATCCCCTAAGATTGCATTTTATTTGCCATTGTCGTTATACTTAAGTTGAGTGTCCCTTGTGTAATCATAAATATTTTGCTGATATATCATGAATTTCCCTTAAATTATACATGCCATGATTGAAAAGACAGTCTTGCTCCCGAAGGATTACGGTGTTCCATTTGCCATAGAAAACTGAAGCCGAAATTCCAACCCCACCTAATTCAATAAGGAAATTAGAAGATAAATTTTAATGAAGAAATATAACATGTTAGTCGTGGTATATCTATAATTCACGGCCCGAATTTGTGCAATATTCCCCAAACTTGCAAGGGGAATGTCGCACACCTAAAGTGTTTTTCTTTGTGTCTGTTTTACCCATTTCTTGTATATTTGTTGTACTTCGTAGATCCAAGGAAAAAGTAACTGTTCACTTCATATCATTTTCATATACCACATGCAGTCATGTACATACCAAGCCTTGATGGTTTTGCTTTTCTACAGGATCTACCTATCTTGAATGTACCTCAGACCCCAGCACCTCAGATCAGACGTTTTCGAGTGCAGGGGACTACTCTGTTCAAATTTACGAAGATTACATCCACAATGGACCTATTCGGTGTCGGTGGACGTTTGAAGCTCCTGCTGATAAGGTATATTCATATTACGACTTATATGTGATTTTAAATATTTTTGTGTTTTCATGATTATTGTTAATTGCCTGAATTTTATATCATTAGTATTGTTGTACATAATTATGGCGAGTAAATAAATGAAAAATGAAAATATGCATTAATATACAAACACGACCACACAACACGCAATTATCGTCTATCTGCTGTTTGTGGTGCTCCAGTATCATTTTGCAACCGTGATCTATCACTTGTTTCGTGAAAGGTGGTAAGGAATCCCGGACTTAGGAAGAGGGTAGACTATATGATAGGCCTCATAACGTGGGCGCCCAATTTGAATCCTCTTAGCAGTCTGGCATCCTCTTTCAGTGGCTTCAGATGGTCTCGTGCGGCTCTCGTCCGTCTCTAAATACAAAAGCAATGATACTCTATGGTTGGCATTGGAATAAAAAGAAATTACAATTCATCATCGCGCTCGTTACTGTTTTAGCCGTAACGCCCAAAATTATATACACACGCCGACACGCAGTAGTCATCTGTGATCAAGCATAGACTTTAATGTATTGTTTCTTGTTGCATGTATTTTGTTTAAAATATTCCAGATCGTAGTACTGAAACTAACTAGCGTGAATTTACACCAAACTGAATATTCTTGTCTAAATGCCATTATATTGGAAGATGACGATTGGGAAGAAACTATTTGTGACCAACATTCACTTCACAATGTATATTATTCCACGTCACGTGAGCTTGTTGTGAAATTCTCAATTGGTAATATTACGACTTTTGTGGATGGAGGAGTGACGTTTACCATTGATTTCACCCGTAAGTCTTGGTTATAACCGTGCTTCAGTACAAAATTAGCATAACACAGTATTAGCGTTTTATCTCCTTACAGTCTAAATACTAGACGCCCCTACACGAAAAGTAATGGACTTTGATTTTTAGCATCGGCCATTGACAACAACTGTACACTAGAGACCCGCATGCCAGGGATGTACTATACTTCCGGCTATCAGGTGGATGGAAATGGCAATTATCCGCCTTTCCTTAACTGCTCATGGACATTTAAGTCATACCCAGGACAGGTAATTGAAACTGAAACTAATGTGATATGTAAGTAAGCGTGCATTATTTTGACCCTGCTAAATATATTTGAACATTGTTCTATTAAAACTGTGCTCATTGTGGTTCATGTTACAGCCTGCCCGCACCCGCATGCCCGCCCGCCCCCCGCCGCCCGCACAGATACACACATAGACACAAAGCCCACACACACATTGTTTTTTATCCCCAGGAAATAGAAGTGCTTATACACAACATGAGTGTGGAATACAATGGTGACCACCTGGAAGTGTACGAGGATGATGAATTGCTGGGCACTCTGTATGGTAGACAACTGATAGAGAACCCGATAGCGTTCTCCACAACGTCTTATCAGATCACGGTCACTTTTGTATCCAATCACATCTACAGCAGGATCAACCACAATAATGGCGTGGCATTTGAATTTGCTTTTTTCTGTAAGTATCTGTGTCACTGTGTGGCGGTAATCTTAATCTTAAATTCTTTGTGAAAATGGTTTATCTGTTCATATACGATGAAATACATGTATAGGGATAGCAAAGCATGTCGGTGGGGTGAGCAGGGTACATTTACATTTTTGATCAGCATGCAAGTCAGTTTCAATTCAAATAGAAGAAATCTAATTTTTTGAAGGCAAACAACGGCACGTCTCGATGTGAATCGCAACCATTATCATGATCTTGGTATGTTTGTAACACGAATAACTGTTTTCAGACACTCCTCAGACAAGTCCAATCCTTGCGTGTTCAAGATCTGGGTACATCATCTCGGAGCAAGGCAATTATACCACCCCGGGGTATGAGGAGGATGGATCAGGCAGATATCCTCATAATATGGAGTGCAGCTGGAACTTTTCTTTCACCACCTGAGCAGGTCAAACCACTGATAGTTAAAGACACACTACACATTTCTATAAAATACAAAATCCCATTAATCATGTAAAATCAGTGTTTAACAAGTTTTATTATTCATGCCTTTTGTTACAGTTACTTCAAGTTGAAGTCATTGACATGAAAATACAAAAATGAGATAGGATGCTACTGGGATCATCTTGGAATTGAGTGAAGAAATCAAGTGCTGGGGACACTTTGTGGACAGCAGCATCGTGACAATCCCATCAAGTTTCTCTCTCTCGTGGCAACAACGCCACTGTCACTTTCATCACAAATTTCCTGGAAAAGTGACAATGCCGCTATTTTAACTGAGTAGTATAATATTATGTACTACAATTAATTAGATATTTAGACTCACGAGCCCCCAGATGGACACACCATCATCAATTACATACAATTTAATAGGTAGGTTGGTCTCGTCTTATGTCCAGGAATATGATCCCGAGTATTTGAATAAGTGTTAATTCACTGACAGTATTAACTATGATTAAGATATTTCTTTTAAATAGTCTAGTTTAGTATTTTTATTTTATTTAGTTCTAAAACTACTTGTTAGAATTTGATTACTATTCTTTACAGAAAACTAGGATATTATAAACTATTTAACTTTATAGTGAATATTAGAGGACAATAAAGAGGTTTATAGTAACTTTATTTATATGAATTTCAATCACATGAAAAACAGGTAATTAAATATACATGTTAATTCTTTGAGTCAATTGTACTACAAATTATTTTATTTTGCAACTGGTTTATCAAAATTATCTAATAAGTGTATCACAGTGGACGCTAATATCAACTATTTATTTTGTATTAAAAATTTACATATACCTTTATTACTAGTAAAGTTAAGTAATTTCAAACCCTATTTTAAATAGGCATTTAAAAGACAAAACTTTACTAATTTACAAGTGAATCCACAATGTCAAACCCTATTTTAAATAGGTATTTAAAAGACCAAAAAACTTTACTAATTTAATGTTCAAGTGAATCCACTGGTTCAAAATGTTAAACAGTCAGATTTTATAACGTCCCCGCCTCACCTGTAAACGTCGTTTATAAATTGATGGACATTTTGCGTCCAAGAGGTTACCTAGAAGTATAAATCTGAGAGAGGTTATACATAATTAGAATGTACTAATCTGTCCCAGATACTGACTATAAAATAAATATTCTTTAAAGTAACTAGACTTTGCAATCCAAGAATTGTCAATGAAAATATCAAAGACAACTCGAAGATAACAAAAATCTTATCTTACCAATGAACTAATGTTTAACAGACAAAAGCAATTATACGTAAACTAGACGTACTAATTACCTTAGTCTGTGTTGTAATATTTTTTAGTTTATGACTATTGATAACGCCTAAATCTCTGATAGAAACTTGAAAACGATGTAGCACGAAGTGTACTCCATGAAATCTTTTCACCAACTGACAACATAATCAAATTTGTTGACCAAGTCGATATTTTTTGTTGATTATGTCGTCATTATTGTTTATTATGCCGTAATTAACGCGTCCATCATTTCCTTATCGACGTAAGTGATGACTGACAGCGTATGATAGTAAATAGTTACGTATATAATACGTAACCTCGTTCTGGTATAACTATATGGTTGTCGGTATTCTAAAACTAGTACATTTGTTGGAATAATAATAACATTATGTCAATATACAAGGCTTTCCGCTATCTATTTAGCTTGTACAGCATAATACGGGCCGGCAGGCAACGGCCTTTAATGTAGAGTTCACTCCCGCAAAGTCCCGGAAATATTTTCAGAAAAAGAGCGTTATTATTTCATGATGCCACGCCCACTTCCACCAAAGTAACTATAAGAGAATATGGCTCAAGGACTAGTCCCTTTTGTGCGTAGTCTCGATCAACCAGACTCTGTAATGGTGGCGCTCATTTCATGCAATAGAGAGTCTGGTTGAACGAGGCTATTTTTGTACGTGACGTGTGATTGACAGCTTGATGTTGACAACACACTGCCGATTCGATTCTTTCCTTCCTGATAACGTCAATTGGGTTCCATATCTAGTGTTATGAATGATCCCATGATATTTTGATTACAATCTATTTTATTCGACACATTGTATACGCATTAACAATACACGTATATACTAAAATGCCCGAAATTCAGATCACCAATAAAATATCTAGCTTGTTTACAATAATGTTAATGGCGGCATGCTTACGAGAATACAGAGCGACTAGTGTAAACGTGCAGCATTCAAAGTAGGACACAGTTTCAACGTGTTCCTTAAAACGTCAACCCTCCAAACAATAACGTGCCCCGCATATCTCTGAACGTCTTACATAAACTGGCCACCATCTCGGATTACAAACCAAATGTGTCAACTGGACCAGGCTCTGTATGCAATACAGAGTCTGGTTAAACGAGGCTATGAATCAACGTAAACATCGCCGTTTTCTTTTCCATTGCATTGGAGTTCAAATTCATTCCCACGCAGTTCAGACTAACTTCTTAAAACCAGCAACTTTGTATTTGCACGTTTCATAGGTCGTGTTCTAAATTTAGAATATCCAGGGTCTCCAAACCCACAAACAACTGTGACTACCGATGATAGTCACTCTTATGTACAAAATAATCGACAGCCATAAGAGAATGATAACAGTACATGTTGCATTAAAGTTTATCAGAAAATATTATTTTTTCTTTGAATATTGAATCACTATGCGCTCACCATGTCAGGTTTTTTTAGTTTACATTTTTATGACAATGACTAAATATATTATACAAATGAGAAAGTAATGCTCAGCAACCTATTTGATATGACGCGACACCGAAGTGATTCGATTTTGGACACTTTGCCAATTAAAGTGTGCTTTCCATAGTGCCATTTTGGGTCCATTTTCAACATTTTCTGCAATAGTTTTGTTGATGCTTGTGAGAATACATTCAAACTTTGTACAATGCTTACATGCCTACTGAACATTAACTGTATTCAATTTTGGCACTTTTGCCAATTAGAGTTTACCTTTCAGAGGGCCATTTTAATTTTTTTCTCTATTTTTCCACTATAGTTTCAATACTGCTCGAAACATGACCATCAAATTGGCATAGGGGTTATATTGGAATAAAAGTGCTCAGAGAGCACAGCTGCTACCACATTAAAGTCCAACTCATGGGCAGTAGATTTACTTTAGCCAGGTTTAGAAAGCGCCTGCAATCCAATGCCAGTACATAGATTTAGGGACGAGTCACGCATCAAGTAAGACTTTGTTCTACTTTGATTGCAAAGCAAATATCTTAATTGCCCATGGGCCAAT
>CM032664.1:58815159-58830897 GCA_019095985.1 Streblospio benedicti | reverse complement strand
AAATGAATATTACTTCATTTTGCTTAAAGTTTATTTTGTTTAGCCAAAATTACGTCGAGGTGTTTGAATGAAAGGTGGAAACAGTAGACATTATATCAATACGAGGAAGTGTGTCCGTGTAGCCACATTTCACTCGCGCAAATATTGAATGAAATTCTAACAACAACTGCATCATGTTGAAATTGGATGGTAATTATTTTGTCATCCGCAAATCTATATAAATATTGAACATAAATCGACACTTATTTTACAAATACACGTATCACCGCTTCACTTTTTAGCCTTTAATATATATCTACTTTCAAACTGTTTTTTATTTCTCGCTTTTACAATCAACTGATATGAAAGCTATTCGAGAAATTTGTTGTGATTGTAACCCGATCTGTAAATGAAAATACTTTTTTTCATAACGACCGCACTTACTTCTTATTAATTGTTTCTAAACTGGAAGGACTTGCGTTGTTATTTTGAAAATAAAATGCGAATGCTTATAGTTTAAAATCAATTAATAAGAAGCGACTATTTCTTCCTTGAACTGCGATATAGTGCAATATTGTTCTAGCTTCTCTCGCTTCTCGTTAGGGATTATCGGGCTATTAAATGCGGGACACACCACCCGCCCGGGCGTGTGATTAATGGCTTCTTCACGCGTGTCGCATCGCTAGCGACTCACAGGCGTGATTTATGGCTTTTTTACGATAGCTCCAGCCGCCGGTGAGCGGTCGGCGCGTGATTAATGGCTTTTTACGCGTGTCGCGCGCTAGCGACTCGACAGGCGTAATTTATGGCTTTTTACGTATAACTCCGGGGCTCATCAGCTGGCGGGTCGACGCGTGTCGCGTGATTAATGGCTTTTTACGTATAGGTCCAGCCGTCGGTGAGCGGGCGGGCGGTGGTCTGCTTCTCGCGTGTCGGGGCTACCGATCCGGCGCTCGGCGACACCGGGGGTGGCGTAAGCGTCACGGCGGTACCGACGTAGCGCTCCGGCGATCCCGGGGCTTTATCGAGCACGGTACCGTCGGGTGTAGCGCCCCGACGATCCCGGGGGTTTATCGAGCACGGTACCGTCGGGGCGCTCCCCCGCGATCCCCCGGGGCGACACGACGCCTTCCCACCGTCTTACGCTCGCGCCTGGCCGCCTTCCCCGCCGTCTTACGAGGCGATCCCCCGGCGACCCGCCTTCCTCACCGTCTTACGAGCCCCGTCTTACGACCCCAGTCGACGCCTTCCTCACCGTCTTACGCGACGATCCCGACCGTCTTCCCCGTCTTACGAGGCGATCCCCGGCCGCCTTCCCCCGCCGTCTTAACGCTCCCCCGGGGCGACATGACTTACGGGGTGATCCCTGGCCGCCGCCGCCGCCTTACGCTCCCCGTCTTACGATCCCCGCCTTCCCCGCGATCGACGACCACCGTCGAGACCCCGCCGTCTTACGAGGCGATCCCCGGCCGCCGCCGCCGTCTTACGCTCCCGTCTTCGAGGCGTCCCGGCCGCCCGCCGTCTTCACGATCCCGTCTTCACGATCCCGCCTTCCCGCGATCGGCGATGTCGAGACCCCGCCTTCCTAGCCGCCTAGCCTCCGTCGACCCCCCGCCGCCGGCTCACGCCGCCGCCCCCGCCGGAAATTTTTGGAATGTTAATGAGTTAATCCTATAGCCCCCTCGTTTTTACCTTTACCTCCCAACTTATACTACTTATGGGTACATTCGATTGAGGGAAGAATTCCTGGTTATGCCAGGCTAATTGAGCTACGAAGGATAGAACTCCCTCCCTCTCTCTCCAATGCCAAACGTAATAAGCCAGAGATGGCCAGGTTAGTGTAAGATGAGAAAGTCGGTACTAGGACGCCATAAGACCCGTGACGATCAATGTGTCCCTTGGTCGTTGAGGAGAGTTGGGAGAGTTGTGAAAGAAGTGGCCCAAGATTACGACCAATGTAAGTAGTCGGTAAGACGCAGCTAAATAGATGTGCATGGCTCACGTACCTAGATGATTGCTTCGTAATGATGGGTAGCATAAGTAAGCTATGACTGCGATTGAGGCTGCAAGGCTAGTAGGCTAATAATAGTATCAAGGCGGGAAAGTGCCATTGCGTAAGATTGATACAGATATGACCCAAAGTATGTGTACTGTGTCAAGGGAGATTAGTACAGTGGTAGCATGTCCGCCCATGACATATGACTGGTCTGGATCATGGACAGGAGACCGTGAGTTCGATTCCACGATCTTCCAAATAACTTTACAATGCCTACCCGAATATATCACACTATCATTCAGCACTCCTATTCATTGGAATCGCGATTGAATGTTGATAACATTTAACAAAATTTATGTAAGATTAATTACAAAAAATTAAAACTCATTCCAACAAAACTCTTTATTGCCATATGTACAAAAATAAGAATAATACATTATTAGTGTAATTAAGTGTAATATTTAATATCAAGAGTCATAGAAGTGTAGCTTCAAGGAGACCTCAACTGGTAAAATGTAGTAGATGTACTCAACCAAGTTAAAAGGTAAATTGTAATTATTTATGAATAAAACGACACACTTATTCAAATATATGAAAACAATTAATGTAGATGTACATTCAAGATATAAGTTTGACATATATAGTAGATGGTGGGACTCCTGTACCACCATTTTTGTTCCATCCGGAATTTAGAAAAATTCCAACGATACAATGAGCCCATTAACATAATTCTAATTTGCATAATATATTTGTTCATTTCAATTAATTCTATTCATATGATATAATAATTTGAGCAAATCTAAATGCATCATGGTTCAGCCATGCTACTTGGCTGTAACACTGATACATACAAATAGTTTCCATGATTCAGCGTAGGCGCCAGTTTCTATAATAGTAATAAAATGATGAATATCCTTCACTATAAACTAAAAATCAAATATCTCTGCACGTATTGGTCATATATTCAAGTTATATATATTCATCGAATCAAACCTTAAGACATGCTTGTTGTGCTGCACATAAATAATATGCAGATGAGCTCATTAACATAATTCTAATTTGCATAATTTATAGATTTTAACGGTTTTTCCTGAAGATTGTTCATTTTAACCAATCTCATTCCTATGATATATATCATTTTAAGCAAACCTAAATGCATTAGTTATCATACGCCAAATGGTGCTCTTCAGATTACTAAATTGTTTAGGTTTGTGGTTTGTGGTTTGTGCTATACATTTTAAACCTTTTTCTGGCGTGAGCCAAGTTCAAACATGGCATTTTCCCCCAAAGAGCACAAAGAACTTGCAGTACTATGTTTAGCGTGCAGAGCATTTACAGTGAAATCTGCAATGAAGACCATGAACACCGCCTCTTTTAAAGATGGCCTCCATAATAAGACCATTATTGTCCCAAACATTAAAAAAGACCACTTCGAACGTCTATAAAGAGACAAGTTGATACCAGCAGCCAGCGTGGTCTTGATAAAGCGGTGCAACTGCACACATTTTGCAGCACTATATTTCACTCTCAATCTCTTCTACTTCAATAGAACACACATTCCTCTTTCTGACACCACCACAAGCCTCTTCTGCCATCTCTAAATCAACACCATTCATTTTTCTTTTGCTGTTCTTTGTCTTGTTCTTCCCTTTCTTCTTGCATCGTTTCACTCTTTCTCCCATTAGATCTGCCTTGGCTCTCTTCAGCTGCCTCTTACAAAGGGGCAGGTCACAGATGACCACCAAGACCACCATCCCGACCACACCCAGCAGGTAGAATGTTCCCAAAGCGGGTGCGGCTGTAGCCTCTGCTGGAACCTTGTACTTGGCTCTCTTTTCCTTTATGTTATGGTCCTTGAAAGATTGTGTGAACAGAGGGATGTGTGCCGGTAGCCGCGTGTGCTGACCACGCCCTGCCCGGCTGCCGCTAGCGGGTCGTTTCTGTACTATTGGTTTTACACTTCTCGGGCTGTATTCAGTGGCTTTGTCGAGGTGGAAGCAATTTTCTTGATTTGAGGACGTGCACACATTAGAAGGGAGTGGGTTTGGTGGTTCGATTGAAGTCATCGACGATGTCTCTGCAGCTACAGAAGAGATGTAATTTTTTGGTGCAGATTTGGTAATATCGAGTGTAACTTTCTCCTCTGATGAAGCTGCAATGTTTGATTTAACTAGCCTTGTCGTTGCTTTGCTTTCATTTTCGGATGTACTTGGCACTGTTTCTTTTCTTTCGTTTTCAATTGTACTTGAGACTCCTTCCTCTGCTTTTGTACTTTCAAAATATGTATCTGTTGTGGTTGCTAATGTAGTCATGATGTCAAGTGTTGTGGTTGCCAAGGCAGTTGTCATGGGGAGAGTAGAAGTTGCGGTTGTGATATCATTTGTGGACATTTGACGTGTGGTTGTTGTGTCCAATGAATTGGTCGACAATTCTGACATTGTCATCGTTAACTGTAAATGTTCAAAGAGAATCGAAAAGCCACCTTCCTCATTTTGACTGCTGGATACGAGACGAAGACTGAGAACCGTCCAAGTGAAGTTGATGTTTTTAACGAATGTATTCCAATTGCCAAGAGTATCTTTGTATTGCAATTTATCAGTTAAATCACCTGTGGGATTGATGGTTATCAAACCTGTCTGCAAAAATATTATAAAAACAAAAAACACTGTCAGCATTTGATATCAAAGATGATTTGCTTAATCATTTGCACGTATATATTATAAATAAAACGTGTTGTCTTCAATAGTGGCATCGTATTTTGACAACACATTTGTGCTTTTTGTAGTTTTTAGTTTCTGTATTCATATGTTATTTAGCAGTATAGGTTGCGCCTATATAACGAATAATGATATGTAAATGAATCTCTGTCTCTGTCCTTCTTTTCAAAGAATCAAGTATGTAGCAATGATTAATGTTATCTTTTAATATGAAATGAATATGTTTTGTTACCATGCTAGAAGGAGCTTCAAATCTCCATTTGCAGTGCATGTTCAATGGATATCTGCTCGCTCCATCTGTGCCGTAGGTTGGTGAGAGGTACGCCCCCGCCGCGCTGATGGTGTAGCCAGATCTAGAGCACGCCAGGACATAGGTTACATTGGGGGAGTCTGAAAATAACAATTAGTATGGTGAGTCACTCTGTGTGTGTGTGTGTGTGTGTGTGTGTGTGTGTGTGTGTGTGTGTGTGTGTGTTGTGTGTGTGTGCGTGCGTCTGTCTGTCTGTGCGTGTGCGTGCATGGTTGCAGCTTGACGTGTGCCTCACTAGCACATCTAGGCAAAACTTTACCCAAGACTTAGTATTCATAAAAGTTTGTGAAAATATCAAAACCTCATGAAAATATGATTTTCTGGACATAAAGAAACATGCAACCAACCCCAGATATGCAGGTGGCTCATATAGGTTGCGATACATGTGGTTTGTCAAGTTGAAATCATTACTAATATCTGACACATCTCTGTTGCAAAGTCTACAACTATCTTTGGGATCATTTCATTGGTGTGCCATGGAGGATGGCATTTATTGTAGGCATACATAAAGTAAAGAAGAAAATATATGATACATTCAAAGTTTATAGACCATACTCACCGAAGAAAGTTATACTAATTTTTGCTCCATTGTGTTGGTTGTCTCCAAATGTCGTGAACGTGAGCGAAATGGTTTTGTTGGACGAATAGAATATGAGTGGGTTCTGGAGGCTGTGAGTTCCGCAAAATCGACCAAGGACCTGGTTTTCCTCTTTCAGTTCTACATTGTCAGATGAGCAGTTGGTGCTGCTTTGCACATCTAAATCTATCACTCTCAGTTCAATGTGCTGAAAGTTTGATGAATAATTTATTCACACATTCTAGTTTTCATTTGGCTGATAAGAGTTGTGGACACAATAATCTAACAAAAAGTCAGTTCAAAATAAATTCTTTGTCGAAAGTTACTATTGAAATATATAAGCTATATACCGAATGATCTTCTGCCATAAAATTCCATCTACAATCCATATCATTGGGGTATTTTTTCAGCACGTTGTTTTCCTCATATCCCGGCGTGGTGTATGTTCCCGCCTCAGTGATGTTATAGCCAGATCGTGAACAGGCCAGGACGTTACTGGGGGAGGGGCTTGCTGAAAATACAAAGCCTGATATAATACCACATTGACAGGCTGGCTATGAAAATAAAATGTATAGATACATTATTAGCAAACACGATACAGCAAAACAAACCATGCTGGGCGAGATTGATACCTACCATACATATAGTATTTGGAGTATGGTTGTCAAAAATATTAGCTGGTCAAAACACTACTGTGATACTTACTAAAGAAAGTCACATCCATTTTGACGCCATTAAAGCTCCATCCTGAATCAGTGTGGAATGTTACATTTATCCTATTGTGCATGGAAAAGAACATGATTGGATTTTTACGTAGTTCCTTCCCACAGAGTCTACCAAGACGTTCGCCATTCTTCAGCAATTCAAGGTTGTCTTTACGGCAATCATTCCTTGAATATCCCACACTGACGCTAATGAGGGTTATTTTAATTCGCTGAAATACAGAAAAGTGTCACTATTGTCAACACTAGTGAGATTAGCACACTTTAATTGGCAAAGTGCCCAAAATCGAATTACTTCGTTCTCTCGTCAATAAGTAATCATACCACATAGTTGTCCAAGTATGAACAAAATCGGTTCATCGGTAAATTCTTTAGCTTGTTTAGAGACATGCATATAAATCTGCCATTACAAACGAAACAAACACAAGGCTTTGCTTAGGTTGCTAAAGTGACGCAACAATTTGTGGGAGATGGAAAAAAGACCTAAACAGAAGGAAGTGGGAAAGAGATGAAAAAGGGACATGGAAAATTTGAGCTAAAGGTAATCATTCTGGCATTTATCATTAGCGTCTCCCCTGTCTGTTGCTATTTCTAGTTCAATCACATTCACCTCAATCAACTAGAAGTAAATAGCAAACACACAACTGTAGATTTTGTTCGTAGATGAAGTTCTAGTGGGAGTATATTTTGGTAGAATATCAAAAGAGTTGAAAAGCCAACAGACCAGATTTAAAAGCATGTCAAATATTTAAAAAAAACTAATTGAATTCTATACTTAACAAAACACACACGTGTTAGATGTTTTATTCCCATTCAATAGAACATAATTATGAGAGGATTGGCCGTTCTATTCATCAACGGTGTCTATTCATAATTCAACAACATGAAGTGTGTCTTTTTACCTTTTCAGGGGGTGCAACAAAGTTCCATCTGCACTCCATATTATGTGGATATCTGCCAGATCCATCCTCCTCGTACCCTGGGGTGGTATATGTGCCTTGCTCCGAAATGATATATCCAGATCGTGAACACGCAAGTATGGGACTTGGCTGAGGAGTGTCTGAAATTATGAACATTACAGCATGATAATAATGTCATATTCAAAGTATTCTTTCTTAACCAGTTTGCTTTTAGCTAACATTCCCGATGAAAGGAATTACCAAATGTATTCACTTTATACACAACGTTTTTTCATTGCATGTCATTGCTTTTATTGTATCTGGTTTGTAAAACAGAACAAATTATAAAGTCCAGAAGGTTTTAAATTTTATCAAAATCACACTTTTTTGCATCTTTAATGCTTTATCAAGTGAAAAAATCTTATTCTTTTTGGAACATTATACTATAACGTTCCAATAAAATAAAATTTTCAGTTCATAAAGCATTGAAGATGCAAAATTTGTGATCTTGCTGGACTTCATAATTTGTTCTGTGTTAATATACATGTATATGGTACGAGCAGCTCCAAGAACTTTTTATTCTGTTTAGTAAGACTTTAAACAAATGATACAGCCATAGATAACGATGCGATGAAAATTTGATGAGGATTTTTCGACACATGTCTGCCATCACTTGTCCATGTGTACAGAGTTTTAGCACAGATTAGTTAAACTAATCTGTGGTTTTAGATTATCCAATCATTTACAAGAGTTTCAAGTTTCAAGTTTTTAGCACACGCTTACCGGTGAATGTAATGATCATTTTGATTCCATTATAACTAACATGGGGGTCCGTGATGAAAGTGACAGTGACGTTGTTGCCATTGGAAAGAAACTTGATGGGATTGTCACGATGCTGCTCTCCACAAAGTTTCCCCAGCACTTGATTGTCTTCACTCAGTTCCAGACGATCCCTGGAGCAAATGTCATCTCGTTCTACCCGCATGTTTGTGACTTCTACTTGGATTAACTAGAACGAAATAAATCCTTGACTAACTGCTTAACAGAATTATTAGAAAACAAGACAGAGGGATTTTCTATTTATTAAAGAATAACTTTTACCATGCCAGGAGGTGGAACAAAGTTCCATCTGCACTCCATATTATCAGGATATTTGCCAGAACCATTCTCCTCATATCCTGGGGTGGTATAATTGCCTTCCTCTGAGATGATGTACCCAGATCGTGAACATTCAAGAATTGGACTAGGTCCAGCAGTGTCTGAAAATATAAACATTGCAGTGTTATGATAATTTTACAATTACTGTATTATTTTATCATTCATTGTTGCTTTCAGTATGTGCAGTAAATCGGAATTATGGGATTATTCACAAACGTACTGAATGTGTTTGACTGAAATTAGATATTGCTTTATGGACACAATTTATGTAATATTTATACCCTCATTTCACCGTCGGTCGAGCATGGCAGATTTGTGCAAATTACGGTCGGATCCTCGCAGGCGGATTATTACGTGTAGAGCTTACATACATTGTAATTGGTCAAATCGCACGAGTACTAACCTAACTTTAAGAGGAAGGGCAGGTGGCACTCACCTCAAACCTCTATGACCAAAACCCCAGATTTGAGGCAAGTGTGAGACGATCAGAGGATACACCTTGCAAGTACAAAATCCTAATGACATGAGCACGATTGCCGGATAAGTACGTCTTATTGTCGTACAGGCAGATGGTTGTCGCCTTGGCGGGTCACAACTCGGCTCACCTTAGACCAGGGACACGAGCGGATAAGTACAGGCGATAGCGCGCAAATTAGGCCTTAATTGATTAGAATTCAATTGTGTCCTATGGCAGAATTGAGAGCCAAATTTGGTTAGGTATATATAGGTGACACTCCTGAAATGCATTGCGGATTTACTACAAGACTCCGTGGAAACGGGTGCGTGTCTTGAACACGTGTACCCTAAAAGCACCAGTTTCCTCATCCCACCGTCCATCAGCATTGTATTGCACAGTCTCGTTCTAGCACGTCCCTGAGGAAGAGAAGACAGACCACTTTTCAAACTTGTTAGAGGACGTCTACTCAACATTTATAGATCGGTTCAATCCATGGAGTGTGCTCACTTTTCATACCATACTTTTAAAATGAAATAAGTAGCATCTTGCCGCTGGATAGATAATCAGTTAAACCATATAGAAGACGTACCTGCATGGCCGCCGGCCAGAAGCTCGGCCAGCAGCAGCACAGCCACCCAGCCCAGCATCGCCACGTCTCTGCCGGAACCTGCTAGTGTTCACCGGTCTAATATAAGGTATATTGATATTGGAAATATTTGACTTGGGTGTAAGTATTTGTATTGTGTATTGTGTATCCTCTACCCAATGTCGCCAGGAAGCCGCGTAGTCTAATGCGCCTGGTTGGTAAATATGCGGCACACTGGCTGTGGTCCAGGGTACGTATCTCCAAGCAGCTGTGTGATATAGTACTATAGACTGGTATACAGAATACTCTACTCCCAGATGTATTTTAATAGTTTTTCGCATCTGAGTTTTTGCAACTATCACGTTCTCACTAGCCATATACACTTGGGTCTGTTCAATTTGAACTTGAAAGGTGGTAAATATTTATTTGTATAACCTAGTTCCCCGATTTTGAAAAGTGAAAAGCAGGACTAGTAATTTAAAGTATGTTATGAAGTGAAAGGGCCATTCACTCAAGTAATGCAGAAAATTATAACTTATAAAGCAGAGTTTTAGATATGCAGATGAAACTGCGCATACATGTAGAATAATCAAAATAATACAATCATCGTGCCACGTTAAAATTATCTATTTTTAATAGGATTGTGTATTCGTAATTAGTAATTATTCTGCGTTATTTTGATGATTACATGTTAGATTAGTTACTACATGTACTCATGAGGCAACTATTATAAACCTTCTTTTTATAGAACCACCTTGTCCGTAGTCTAGAATTAACTAACAGATGATTCTGTAAGTGATGTTTTCTAGAAACATGCCACACTCCAAATTGTTCACAACTACTCTCAAAGCTTTCTAAGTACAGCGCTTTCAATCACAAATAATAGGAAACATTATTAGAAAACTCAATTCTCAAGAAATAAATATGAATAGTTGTAAGATTACAGACCTATTTCTCTGAGTGAAGCTCTCCAGAAATTCACGTTCTAATCGCAGAAGACACTGACGCGTGCGCATCAATCATGACTTCCAAGGCGCATTAATACATCTACATGACATAAAACTCATGCTGGTGACACATTATATTCAGCAGAATGGAACAAACAAATACAGAAGGTTTTACTTTCAGCTTTTGTTGTACAGTGGATCGTGCCATTGTAGATTATGCGATTCCCCCTCATACCATTTGAATTTGTTTTAACTGCATTCTTATGTCATTCTAAATATGGTTGAACATCTCAAGGTTATACTTTTATTGTTGTCTTAATCTGTGCGCCTAAAGTAGTTTGGAAGTCTTATGTGGACACTTTTCATATCTCCAGTTTCAGTTTCCCTATATATAAAATAAACCTCCGTATAGTGGACACCTGTCTCATGTGTACAGTGGACACTATATCTGTCCCCAACTAGCTTAAATACCTGTGTATAGTGAACAGTTCAAATTTTCCCACTGTATTAAGACAATCAATATTTACTGGGAACGACTCTTGTGCAAACATAGATTAAAGGTTTGTGATTACACAGTACACTGCGATTACACAGTAATTGATACATGCATGCTCTTACTAGTTGCTGAATGGTCGTGAAACTTCTCTGCGGTGAAAGTAGTTAAAATGTGACGAGCAGAAATTTGCGCAAAATATTAATTAGGAAGTTACTGCTGTCACTTGGTAGCAGTGCTTTGGATCACTGCGAATGCACAGGCATTCTTACACCAACCCATCTGTAAACAAACATGTTAAAGTTTAAGTAAGCAGTTGATCCTAGATATTAAAACATTCATATATAATAAACGTTACCTCAGACAAACTGTCAAACCCTGTCAAACCCTGTCTTATGTGGACAACAGCGTTCTGTGCGATCGCGCAGACATCCGCGAGTTGACCGCGGTCATCATCCGCGGACAGTCCGCAGGTATTTGAATCATTGCTGTTGCGGTCGTCGGGCAGATGTTGTCAAATCCCTTCGGTCACGAGGCGGATGCGGTCAGAAATATGTGTTTGTGGACACTTCGCTGATCAATGTAGTTACTTTGTAAACGGTTTGCACATGAACAGCAGGACTCATTTTGATTTCATTGACCATTAAATAAGTAGCAGTTAGCTAGTTATGCAATAAGCAAGACCTTTATGGAGATGTTTTCTTTACTTTAAGCAGTCCTTCAAAGACCATGCAAGTTAAATCTTATCGGGAAGTGAAGCATTGTTCCAACAATTTGATATCTGTTTGGGTTAAAGTGATGCTTGAAAATTAGTCTCCTACATTTATTTTTATCTCTTATCATATAAAATATTTAGTATGTTCTGTAAAAGTGCGGTCAAATTGCAGTGATTTTTTCTTATGACAATGCGGTTGCGGTGCGGATGCGGTCAAAATCTTGCGGTCAAGGATGCGTACACAGAAGTGTAATTTGGTGTGGTCGCATTGCGGATGCGATCGGAATGATGCAGTTGTGGGGCGAATAAACTGTGCCAAAAGCTGACCGCGCAGAATGCTGATGGACATCCTGTCTTATGACTTGTATATATATATATGTATGTTTCGATTTGGTACTTTGCCCTACCATACCCCAGAATTCTTCAATTTCTGATCCAAGAGGCTGCAAAAGAATTATTATGCGTGTAATCTACTTGTTTGTGATTTTGGCAAAGTACATTCTGCTTGGGATGATGGTATCCGCAAGCACTGGAAAACACATATATAAAGTTTTCTTTCTTTCATTCTATTTAAATATTTAAACCCTCACGAATCCAGTCTAGAGATAGACCTCCCCTGCTGAGGAATTTGCTTACTCTAATGGAAAGAAACCAGGGACTGAATTGATATGAATGGCCTGACCAAGACATTAGATTACTCTAAATACTTTAGTCTGGTGTACAATTGTCAATAAAACAACAATTCTGTCACTGTGTATTCGTTCTTTCAGCTTCTTTAACCATTAACATTGTATAAAATATATAATTGCAATGATATACTTCAAACTGTTGCATTCGTGTGCGCTCATTAGTTGTCTTGATATTTTCGTAGAGGGTTTCAAATGTGTCACACTCACTTTGCAGTTGAGAAGCTTATTTATTACTATTGTGAAAGAAGTGGCCCAAGAATACGCCCAATGTAAGTAGCCGGTAAGACGCAGCTAAATAGATGTGCACGGCTCACGTGCCTAGATGACTGCTTCGCAATAATCGGTAGCATAAGTAGGCTATGACTGTGATTGAGGCTCCAAGGCTAGTAGGCTAGTAATACTATCAAGTTGGAAAAGTGCCATTGCCTAAGATTGATACAGGTGCGAACTAAATTATGTGTACTGTGTCAAGGGAGATTGGTGCAGTGGTAGCACGTCCGCCCATGACATATGACTGGTCTGAATCATGGACGGAAGACCGTGAGTTCGATTCCATGATCTTCCACATAACTTTACATAGCCTACCCGATTATTTCACACTTGGTGGAGTTACCTTCCACACTTGGTGGAGTTACCTTCCACACTTGGTGGAAGACAAGGACCAGGGTGCTTCGGTGAAGCCACCGGGTAGTTTCCCTAGTTAGAAATTCCCCAGTAAACGCCACGTTATGGGTAAGGGAAGGGAGCTACCACCCGGGAATTAAATGTCAAAGCAGTTAAAGTATGTATAACACGTTCGCTGGTCAGTCAGTGAATTCTAACTTTCACTCGGTCACCAAAATCTGACTATGGGTACATTCGATTGAGGGAAGAATTCCTGGTTAGGCGCGGCAGCGGGCTAATTGAGCTACGAAGGATAGAACTCCCTCCCTCTCTCCAATGCCAAACGTAATAAGCCAGAGATGGCCAGGTTAGTGTAAGATGAGAAAGTCGGTACTAGGACGCCATAAGACCCGTGACGATCAATGTGTCCCTTGGTCGTTGAGGAGAGTTGGGAGAGTCTGTGAAAGAAGTGGCCCAAGATTACGACCAATGTAAGTAGTCGGTAAGACGCAGCTAAATAGATGTGCATGGCTCACGTGCCTAGATGATTGCTTCGTAATGATGGGTAGCATAAGTAAGCTATGACTGCGATTGAGGCTGCAAGGCTAGTAGGCTAATAATAGTATCAAGGCGGGAAAGTGCCATTGCGTAAGATTGATACAGATGTGACCCAAAGTATGTGTACTGTGTCAAGGGAGATTAGTACAGTGGTAGCATGTCCGCCCATGACATATGACTGGTCTGGATCATGGACAGGAGACCGTGAGTTTGATTCCACGATCTTCCAAATAACTTTACAATGCCTACCCGAATATTTCACACTATCATTAAGCACTCCTATTCATTGGAATTGCGATTGAATGTTGATAACATTTAACAAAATTTATGTAAGATTAATTACAAAAAATTAAAACTCATTCCAACAAAACTCTTTATTGCCATATGTACAAAAATAAGAATAATACATTATTAGTGTAATTAAGTGTAATATTTAATATCAAGAGTCATAGAAGTGTAGCTTCAAGGAGGCGTCAACTGGTAAAATGTAGTAGATGTACTCAACCAAGTTAAAAGGTAAATTGCAATTATTTATGAATAAAACGACACACTTATTCAAATATATAAAAACAATTAATGTAGATGTACATTCAAGATATAAGTTTGACATATATAGTAGATGGTGGGACTCCTGTACCACCATTTTTGTTCCATCCGGAATTTAGAAAAATTCCAACGATACAATGAGCCCATTAACTATTCTTTACAAAAATATTTGTTCATTTCAATTAATTCTATTCATATGACTAATAATTTGAGCAAATCTAAATGCATCATGGTTTCATGCTACTTGGCTGTAACACTGATACATACAAATAGTTTCCATGATTCGCGTAGTTATTTGAAAGTTTCTATAATAGTCAATAAAATGATGAATATCCTTCACTATAAACTAAAAATCAAATATCTCTGCACATGATTGGTTATATTCAATTATATATATTCATCGAATCAAACCTTAAGACATGCTTGTTGTGCTGCACATAAATAATATGCAGATGAGCTCATTAACATAATTCTAATTTGCATAATTTATAGATTTTACGGTTTTTCCTGAAGATTGTTCATTTTAACCAATCTCATTCCTATGATATATATCATTTTAAGCAAACCTAAATGCATTAGTTATCATACGCCAAATGGTGAAAAAATTGTTTAGGTTTTGTGGTTTGTGGTTTGTGCTATACATTTTAAACCTTTTTCTGGCGTGAGCCAAGTTCAAACATGGCATTTTCCCCAAAAGAGCACAAAGAACTTGCAGTACTATGTTTAGCGTGCAGAGCATTTACAGTGAAATCTGCAATGAAGACCATGAACACCGCCTCTTTTAAAGATGGCCTCCATAATAAGACCATTATTGTCCCAAACATTAAAAAATACCACTTCGAACGTCTATAAAGAGACAAGTTGATACCAGCAGCCAGCGTGGCCTTGATAAAGCGGTTCAACTGCACAAATTTTGCAGCACTATATTTCACTCTCAATCTCTTCTACTTCAATAGAACACACATTCCTCTTTCTGACACCACCACAAGCCTCTTCTGCCATCTCTAATTCAACGCCATTCATTTTCCTTTTGCTCTTTGTCTTGTTTTTCACTTTCTTCTTACATCGTTTCACTCTTTCTCCAATTAGATCTGCCTTGGCTCTCTTCAGCTGCCTCTTACAAAGGGGCAGGTCACAGATGACCACCAAGACCACCATCCCCACCACACCCAGCAGGTAGAATGTTCCCAAAGCCGGTGCGGCTGTAGCCTCCGCTGGAACCTTGTACTTGGCTCTCTTTTCTTTATCTCTTGGTCCTTGAAAGATTGTGTGAACAGAGGGATGTGCCGGTAACAGCGTGTGCTGGCCACGCCCTGCCCGGCCGCCACTGGTGGCTGGTTTCTGTACTATTGGTTTTACACTTCTCGGCCTGTATTCAGTGGCTTTGTCGAGGTGGAAGCAATTTTCTTGATTTGAGGACGTGCACACATCAGAAGGGAGTGGGTTTGGTGGTTTGATTGAAGTCATCGACGATGTCTCTGCAGCTACAGAAGAGATGTAATTTTTTGGTGCAGATTTGGTAATATCGAGTGTTACACTCTCCTCTGATGAAGCTGCAATGTGTGATTTATATGGCATTGTCGTTGCTTTGCTTTCATGTTCAGATGTACTTGGCACTGTTTCTTTTCTTTCGTTTTCAATTGTACTTGAGACTCCTTCCTCTGCTGTTGTACTTTCAAAATATGTATCTGTTGTGCTTGCTAATGTAGTCATGATGTCAAGTGTTGTGGTTGCCAAGGCAGTTGTCATGGGTAGAGGAGAAGTTGCGGTTGTGATATCATTTGTG
>CM032664.1:58783732-58815059 GCA_019095985.1 Streblospio benedicti | reverse complement strand
CAAGTAGATTACACGCATAATAATTCTTTTGCAGCCTCTTGGATCAGAAATTGAAGAATTCTGGGGTATGTTAGGGCAAAGTACCAAATCGAAACATACATATACATACAACCCTGTGGAACCTGTCTTATGTGGACACCTTCGGGAGAAGTGAAAAGTCATAAGACAGGATGTCCATCAGCATTCTGCGCGGTCAGCTTTTGGCATAGTTTATTCGCCCCACAACTGCATCATTCCGATCGCATCCGCAATGCGACCACACCAAATTACACTTCTGTGTACGCATCCTTGACAGCAAGATTTTGACCGCATCCGCACCGCAACCGCATTGTCATAAGAAAAAATCACTGCAATTTGACCGCACTTTTACAGAACATACTAAATATTTTATATGATAAGAGATAAAAATAAATGTAGGAGACTAATTTTCAAGCATCACTTTAACCCAAACAGATATCAAATTGTTGGAACAATGCTTCACTTCCCGATAAGATTTAACTTGCATGGTCTTTGAAGGACTGCTTAAAGTAAAGAAAACATCTCCATAAAGGTCTTGCTTATTGCATAACTAGCTAACTGCTAGTTATTTAATGGTCAATGAAATCAAAATGAGTCCTGCTGTTCATGTGCAAACCGTTTACAAAGTAACTACATCGATCAGCCAAATGTCCACAAACACATATTTCTTACCGCATCCGCCCCGTGACAGAAGGGATTTGACATCAGCCCGACGACCGCAACAGCAATGATGCGAATACCTGCGGACTGTGCGCGGATGATGACCGCGGTCAAATCACGGATGTCTGCGCGACCGCACAGAACGCTGTTGTCCATGAGACGGGTTTGACAGGTTTTGACAGTTTGTCTGAGGTATCGTTTATTATATGTGAATGTTTTAATATCTAGGATCAACTGCTTACTTAAACTTTAACATGTTTGTTTACAGATGGGTTGGTGTAAGAATGCCTGTGCATTCGCAGTGATCCAAAGCACTGCTACCAAGTGACAGCAGTAACTTCCTAATTAATATTTTGCGTAAATGTCTGCTCGTTATATTTTAATTACTTTCACCGCAGAGAAGTTTTATGACCATTCACCAACAAGTAAGAGCATGTATCAATTACTGTGTAATCACAACGTACTGTGTAATCACAAACCTTTAATCTATGTTTGCACAAGAGTCGTTCCCAGTAAATATTGCATTGTCTTAATACAGTGGGAAAAATTGAACTGTTCACTATACACAGGTATTTACTAGTTGGGGACAGATAGTGTCCACTGTAGACATGAGACAGGTGTCCACTATACGGAGGTTTACTTTATATATAGGGAACTGGAGATATGAAAAGTGTCCGCATAAGACTTCCAAACTACTTTAGGCGCACAGATTAAGACAACAATAAAAGTATAACCCTGAGATGTTTAACCATATTTGGTTGTATAGTGGACAATTAAATTGGTTAAATATTTGCACAGATATCGATATTACATTTGCTTCAGGATGAAAATAATTTTGATAGCATGATGCTCTTACAGAGATCCACAGTCTTTGATTCTGATGCATATTTCACTTAAAACTAATATCGTGATGCACAGTAGTAAGAATTTATTTGACAATCTTAAGTGTAATTGGCCCAGAAGCTGTGGTTACAGAATGTTTTCCCCCATTTATTAGTCTGTTATTCACGGTTGACCACCTGTTATTACGCTGTTTGTATTAAAACCAATTAATGTAATTGATAAAAGGTAATATTGTCTCACAGATATAAAACGATCACGTGTGCATCATTAACAAAACATGCTCTAATTAACGTAGTCCGAGTAAAATCATATCCGATAACATTTAAGAAAGTTATCAAAATAAAACCATACACCCAAATTAATTAGAAAGAAAAAGATGTTCAAGTCATGTTAATTAGGCTTTACCTTATTTGACATGTAACAATTCGCCATCGCCCACTACGAAATAATCACGTATAAAATTGCATCTAATCTTAATCATTGTTATTTATTTTTCTAATCGATGGATGTGGCACAGTAATTACTATATTTATTTCGATATATTCACATATTTATCACTTCTGGGATTGATTTCATGTTTTGTATTCTCTATTTAGTCCCTCATTAAGTGTTTGAACTACACACATGTTGTTGATCCATTGTGTAAGATCTGCCGAATTCTGTAAACTTAGTGCTCCTTGAGCCATCAGAACCAAATCTGACCTTTGAGGAATGCTGTGACTTGATGTGTTACGTTGATTTCACGCCGATTGGTTGGCATTAACCTATTCGTTTTTACAACAACATGGGTATAATACTGATAGCAAAACTAAATATGGCACAAACTCGTGTTTGGATTTTTCATGTACACTGTTAAGAGTGCAGTCCTCTACCATCTCCATACAAATGATGCTGCCCAATAGCAATTGTTGAATTTGAGCACCCTCCATTTTTGAACCACTGTTAGTTGGCCACCGATATTTATACTATGGCTTCTTATATCATATCATTTGATAGCTCTCGGCCCGTAAAATGTTTTCATAGCACTCCCTGATTGTAAATTTTCTTACTCTTAATTTTACTGTCTTAAACTCTCGACAGATGTTTTATCTATATTGTAGGTGGACGACCCTGTGGCTCAAATAACATCTACATGAGGGTTGAAGACAATCTATATTGTATTCAACACCATTCTGATTTTGTTTCTTCAACAAAACACTGCCAGAAGATGGACATATCTGAAAGCAAAGATATTCTTATAGTAACAATATTTTAAACAGGCATTTAAACTCATATTCTGAAAATAGTATTTTTAGATGCACACATTTGTACATACAGGAAACACTGGGCTGTCATGGAGGTCATTCGCTCATCTAAGTTTCAAAGCCATTCAATTACATGTGAAATCAAAGCCCATATGTCCCCTTTAATGATAGAGTTATAAAACACTACATTATTGCACGTCCAGCTTCGTTTATGTCCCTTTGAGCAATGGCTAATCAGTTTCAAAAGGGGTAGAGAGCGTTTGAAGTATTAACCAGTTCATTAACATCCCTCCACCTGTCAATCAATAATGGATTAACAAGCTTGTCGTTTTTTTATGATTTTCATAAAGTAGAAAGCCTCTTCTACATGACAACAATGCATTTTTATCATATGAACACTACACATCATCATAATGTAAAATACCGCAATCTTACAATGCAATACAATACTATTTGTATTGCGCAAATTCCAATAAATGTTCATATGCACTTGTTGAGATGCTTGCGTAATACGATGGTGTTCTTGTGAATCTGACAGCAGCCACAAACACCCCCACTATGACGTCACAGGAGAACACTCTATAGCACGTGTTAAGGAAGGCCATGTGTGAATACACACGAATGTGGAATTTAATAGCTTCGACACTCACTGGAAATTATTTGCTAATTAGTGATGTTGTGTAGTATCAACTGCGTTTATCACTCATAACTATTACCATAACTATTCTCATTAAAATTCTGACCAATCCCAGGCTGTTAATCTATGATCATCACTGGCCGGTGATGAATATAAATGAGGTCAAGTGACCAATCACAGCTAAGTATCAGATGTGTGTGGCGGTTCAACCAATCAGGTTGCAGTATCTACACAGGTCACATAAATTATGTTAATCCACTCTCAGCCGAAGCATTTCAGAGGTCAATTTGCTTGACATCTGATACTCAGAGTGGCGTTTATCGGCCTATGTTTTTAGTAAAAAATAGTCAACTACGATGCTATGTACTACTTCATCTTTTATACGACGGTCATGAGGATTAAAGAAACACAGCACTTACATTGTTGTTGTTGTTGTTGTTGTTGTTGTTGTTGTTGTTGTTGCTGCTGCTGCTGCTGCTGCTGCTGTTGCTGTTTTTGATGTTGTTTTTGTTGTTGTTGTTGTTGTTGTTGTTGTTGTTGTTGTTGTTGTTGTTGTTGTTGTTGTGTTGTTGCTGTAGCAGTAGCTGTTGGTGTTGCTGTTGGTGTTGCTTTTGATTTTGCTAATGCTGTTGTTTTTTCTGTTGCTGCTCCTGCTGCTGCCGCTGTTGTTGTTGTTGTTGTTGTTGTTGTTGTTGTTGTTGTTGTTGTTGTTGTTGTTGTTGTTGTTGTTGTTGTTGTTGTTGTTGTTGTTGTTGTTGTTGTTGTTGTTGTTGTTGTTGTTGTTGTTGTTGTTGTTGTTGCCGCAGCAGTCACGTTGTGACATTGTGCAGGGTTTGACCTTTGTGGTGCGGCCTCTACATGGGTAAAGGTGGCACAGCCACACGGACATTTTTTGACCCCTTCTACAATCTTAAAATCCTTTACACTGGTCATGGACTCCTTGTGTGTCGAGCTTCTTTTTTGAAATCATTCTATGAATTGTATTCATAGACTTTCGGCAAAAATCGCATAGGACTTGAAAAATATCCATTTGGAGCATATCTCAGACTAACAAACAAGACTGAAATGTCTATAAAGAGTACCCTAATATTTGTTTGAGACTCAAATATCAAAACCAAATAATCAAGTTGATTTTAGACTGGTAATCAAAATGTCTAAATATGGTCTAAAAGCAGAAATGAGCGGGGGTTCAGAGTTTACGTGTAGGGCTAAATAGGTGTGTCGTGACACTAAAAAGCTCCTCTCATGCTGTATTTAGCGATGTCAGAATCAAGCATTAATGAGATGGGGTGAATAGGCGTAGGATGGTACAGGACAGTATTTAGAATGGTAAACGTGTATATAAGGCCTAGTTTGTGTGTTAGGTAAATGTTAGCCAAGCCCCAGTCTGACAATCCCCGATTTATATATCCGAATTTCTACTGTTCGGCAGATTTGAAAACCATGGCGGTGACGGTGATTCAATGGCCTTGATATTCGCGGACGTTTGTCATAAAATCCAGCCAATCACAATTATACACTGCTTTCTGGTACCTGGCCATTATTGAATACATACGGCTCTGAAGATTGACACCTAATGTGAGTGATAAAATCACCACATGTGGGTGTTGGATGTAAAATGTTAATACTATGAGTTGAAAAAAAGAATATGCAGTGCGACGGCGATACCAATGACCTGGTGTAAATGTGACGTCATCTGAGTGTGCTGGTATGTAGGATGCATGCAGTGAACATTTCAATGCGCACATGATTATACAAAGATATGACCTGATATACAGGGTCAACTGTATGCGACTGTTAATATTCGCGTTCAACTGTGAAAGTTTCCACTAATGCAGGTCGAACTGTGTAGCATTCTCCTCATTCCACGCACGTCCGCGCAGAATGTGCTGTCCACTGTAAGTAATTGCGTGGCGAATTCTGCATTTAGGCAAAACAATACAACGTCCAATTTGCGCAGCACGGGGCAAATAGATCCACTTACATGCATATATGCAGGTTGGATGCGGCAGTCATCAAGTGAAATTATCACCTTTGTATTAACACTTTAGGCTTTTATGAGACATTCTCTGAAAATGCATATTCTTGTAATGTACATGTAGAGGAACAGGGCAGACGTTCTGTAAGCCAGGAGAGTCATATTGACTAAGAAAATGGCCATGAAGGTAGTGATCAGATTTTACTCCATGGTATGTAAATATAAGCAATGGAATGTGAACTTTATTCCCAATCATGTGGTTTTATTAGTCTTACACGCAGGACTCTCTGTCGGGTTCCTCTTATAATAGATATCAATGAGAAATACAACAAATACTATATATGCTATATATTATTTCGGTCACTCGGGTTTGAGTTTTTATTTCTATTTCATTATTCAAAGAAAAGTAGAAAACAGTATCCTATAGAACCAAAATATGTCCTAATAGATTTCACAGAGATTTCCAGCACCTCATTGGTCAGAAAACAATGTCTTGTTTACAAATAAGTTAACGTTCATACACATATCAAGACAAATCACTAAACCAATCAAAATCTAATGACTAAGCGCCTTCCCACGCCTAAAACACAGACAGAAGTATATTTGCTAGCTAGTTCTCTGGACCCCATGCCCAGTATCATAATATAACACCCATCCACCAAATTATGTGCTATTTAGTCCAGTAAGCATAATGTCTATGCTCACAATATAACACTCATCCACCAAATTATGTGCTATTTAGTCCAGTAAGCATAATGTCTATGCTTACAATATAACACTCATCCACCAAATTATGTGCTATTTAGTCTAATAAGCATGATTTCTATGCTCAAAATATAACACGCATCCACCAAATTATGTGCTATTTAGTCCAGTAAGCATGTGTATGCTTACAATATAACACGCATCCACTAAATTAATGTGTATGCTCACAATATAACACGCATCCACTAAATTATGTGCTATTTAGTCCAGTAAGCATGTGTATGCTTACAATATAACACGCATCCACTAAATTATGTGCTATTTAGTCCAGTAAGCATGATTTCTATGCTCACAATATAACACCCATCCACTAAATTATGTGCAAGTTAGTGTGTTAACTATCTTTCATTTCCTTCCTTCTATTGTCTCTATTGTTGTACGGTTTTCATATATCACATATTTACTATTTCCATCATTCCACAATTGTTTAACTGCTTCTTTCTGTCCACCATCTAATCATTCTTCTCGCTTTCCTCAGCCTGTTGTTCTTGCTTCCTTTGTCTCTCGGCTTTTATCTTTCTTATTTCATTTCTCACAATTTCGTCATTTCTTGCTTTTTCATCAATATCTACTTCCTGATTTCTATTCTCATTTTCACAATTTTCTTTTTCTATTTGATCTTGTTGTTTGCCATTCCTCTCACTGTTCTTCTTTTCTTTCTGTTCTGCATTTTTTCCAGATGACTTCCCATCTGCACCCTCTTCCTTCTCCTCTGTCTTGGTACTGAGCATGCCTGTTATCACATATGCGGCGCCGACCACTGAAATAAAGTATATGTATAGCAGATCAAAATTGAGAAATGCACACGTCTCTTTACATTCAAATGCCTTGATACAGACTTACCTATGAGATAAAGAGGCTATTTCTAATTGAAGAAAACTGCATTTGACTCACATATCAATTATTATTTTTGTTTCTCGGTAATGTAACACGCATATTTGAGGTAACCGAAGCAAAATTCCCATGCAATATCACAATCTCTTTTCAATCTTGTATTTTCAATAACTTGTCAAGTGAATAAGCCAGAAATAGATAATGCTGATGCTTGCCATTGTGATTCTTTAATCACAAATTTTGGAGATGTAAAATAATCAACGACAGCATTTTCACATAAGCCATATTGTTGATTGGAACATACAACTGTTATTTTTACTTTCACTTCAGAATGAACAAACACCAGCTTGGGTGATGGGGTACTGTACTTGTCACACAAGCCACAAGAAGTGAAATATAATGAAAAAATCATGAACATGGGCTTTTGCCCCTTGCTATCTCAATGCTGCAGTACTATTTACAAAAATAATCCTAGAGACCTGCTAGAAATAGGGAGAATTGAGCTTTAATCATAAAAAATCGGTTAAGAATCTATGCTAACAATTTTGAACTCGTAGTGCATTAGAAAACATGGAAGGTTAGAGTAGATTTGATTACTAAATTACTGATGTAATATTAAATTACAATTAAATTCTCTATGAAATACATTCACATTAAATTCCAGAGTCAAACTTGATTATGCATCTAACTTTAAAACAAAATTGATTTTATTACGCATTCAATAACTGATTTCCACGTCTTACCTAGGGCCGGAAGCATGAAAAGCGCAGCAGCTTTTTTAAACATGATGCAAACTGTTCACTGATAAAACTACATAACAAATGAAAAACTAGTAATTCAACATTTAATGCGATCGTCCTGCCATAGTTGTGATATGGGTAGTAACGAATTACGTATCAACCAAGTGGCGATTTACGTGTTGCTGCATAATGCGAAACGTAGCTTGTAGAAACGAGAAACGTATAGCGTAGCCTTGATCAACCTTTATGATAGCCTGGTTCAACATAGTCTCGATCAACCAGACTGACACTACTGCGTTCGAGAGACTTGTAGGTCGTCCCGACGGAAAGTAAGTGAGCAAGGGTAGGGTCTGGGTTGACCGAGACTAGGTTCAACAATGTTCTCTCAATTGCACGCCACCGGGTCTGGCAATGGGAAAATTTGGGTATTTTTAAAGTAACCATGGTTCTGGTCAATCGAGAGCACCCCCGCGACATCTTTACATGTTTGAGATTTGGGGTTCCATACATCTGTGTTTTTTCTTTCAACTTGCACCTGCAACAAAAAATGGTACATTCACAACTTTACAATTGGTCAGTTATAAAAAGTGATTTTCTGAGCGAAGTGGTGAACACTTGTGCATTTGTTGATGAAAGAGTGAAGAATGGCTTGTTCCCCGGCCCACCCTGATATATTTCTACCCCGCAGTCAGTCGTTGTCAAATAAGCTACGCCGAGCGTTTCCTCATCTATCAGCTCATCGACTGGAATTCGCCCTGGTTTAAATTAGCTTCCATTGGAAGTCACTAGCAGCGAGCGCCATATCACGATGCCTGCTGATCGTTTTTATACACAGCGCTAACCAATCAGGTGTCACGTTCTCTCGCTGTAAGAGGACGTTATGATAGCTGGTTGAAGGTTGAGCGCTAACATGATTTAATTGTAGATTAGATACAACCGCATTTATTGATAGACTTACAAATGTGGTACACGCTCTTAGTTGCAGGTAATATAATAACATATGGTAACATCAAAATATTATATTCACAGGACATTGATTACATAAAGAATTACTTCTTATTTTCCACGCTTCACCAAAAAAACTTTATAAAATTCACATTTCAAAGGTCACTTCGGTCACTTAAAAGACATTCAATGATATAAAAATCACTTGAAAACAATATTGTAAATATTATCATTCAAAGCTTCCCTCCACAAATGTAACCGAACGTCTGCATAAAACCGGCAATACGCATATATAATAAAATATTTAACACATTCAAAAGCACCACACTTGCATCGACCACCACTGCATTCTTTCTCTTAAATTTTTCACCTATAGGTGGAATGCCGCATCTTAGATCTAATTTCAATAAAAGGGTTGCTCTATCACTGGCGAGTTCACAAGAATAAGCTGCCTGCACCGAACGCTGGTTACCATCAGTTCATGGTGGACAGACGTCACCTTTACCAACATCTAGTTCCTACCTTCTAGCTTAAGCCGTGACTGTCAGACTAGGGCTTGAGAATTGTTTATGTGAATGACGACTGCAAATTATGACACGAAGCAGAGCGGCCCAAGTACGCAATCATGTAGGAGTGACCACTCGTAGCCTCAATTCATGAGGTAATTAAGAGCCGAGTGACCGTGAACTGCCAATTGCCAATATTCTGTGCGTCTGATATTGAGGTCACGTACACAGCAGCAGACCCTGCAATATGCAGCAACAATGATTGTATAACCATGAGTCTCCTACAGCAAGCCCCGGCATTCGATTTACAGCGTAACGTTCTCCAGCTTTTCGCGGAGTATAACAGAGGTATCAGAAAAAATTCCCGACTAAACCACGTCTCAAAACAGATACGAGAGGCTACAGACTTCCGCGTCTGGTGCCATAGCAACGCAAGTGGGGCGGGGTGGCTATTATATTAATTTTGTACTAATACGGGAGATATCTAAATCAACACTGATTTCAAAGATTAACACTGTACCCAACTAACCTTTTAAAAAGTCAATTGCAAGATATTTGAAAAAGTCATCTTATGGAGGCATACACTGAGAGCCCAGCCTATATAGGTGCACGTTATCATCTGACAAATACCAGTCCACATGAAAACATCCCACAATAATTAATTGGAAATGGATATTTTGTACCAATGCATCTTTCTATAGTACTTGGCGTGTCCTTCATTGGCATTAGCGTCGAGTTTGTGGATGCAAGCGGTTTTCATTTCAAATATTGAATATTTTTCATGCGTTTTAATGAGAGATTTTAAGACGCGAACGCAAAATAATGGCTGTGCCTTTAGTGTGTTTTATAAAACCTCTTAAGGGCTCCCTTCAAATGCTCTCAATAGAGAGGTGGTCGCTTTATAGAGGTTCATTGTGGTTTATGGACATCATTTCAAACATCGTAAAATTTTTGCTATCTGTTTAACCACGTATCTTGCACCGTAAGTGCGTGGCGCTGCTCTCAGTCGAGTGGATATCATTGTTCAAGTTGTTAACCTTTCTCTCTGTATCTGGTACCGTGACAGGTGGTCCTTTTACAGAGGTGGCCATACTTGGATGTCGTACTGAATGCACAGCAACACTGGAAAGACGTCAAGAGCTGTAAATGTCCTCACCTCCCACCTCCCCGTTGCCCCATCCCACCCTCCCCACACCCCAGTCCATCTGTTAATGGATTCACACACACAAAAGAAGTGGGGTCTCGGCCCCTCACATACTGCACTGGGAGTGTCCCACAATCCCCGGCGAGCGCGCTGTTCTGTGTTCTGTCACACACATGCTGAGCTGTCCGTGTGGTCGTGACCGCGCATGTTGGGGCGTATACGCCTATACGGGTTAATGTGATCAATAGAACCCGAACCCTGTGGCAGCATTATAGTAGATGCAGGTTTTCAGAAGGGGGGGGGGGGGCGGCGGACCAGAATGATTTCATGGGTTTCATGAATGCGAAGATTCGCGGAAATGCCATAAACCACATGAAAATAAAAAAATTTGGGTCGGCTTGTGCGATCATTACAGAACAACAAGCTCCAGTGACAGTGAATCCCGCCTCTGTCTACAAAGAGACTGATAAATTTTCACCCCAACGAGCTGATAATGTGCTGAGTGCAATGGACCCCTAATGACCTCGGTAAAGGGACCAATAACGAGCGGTAACCATCAGAGGCGGCGGCTGTTTGTGTACAATTACAGCCACATCCGGGCACTAATGGCCGCCCCGTGGCTGCGCATGCGCAGACAGGTCATTGATACGGTGAGGGAACGAGCGAGATTTCCCCAGCTTCTTTATGACTGGGCAGCTGTTTCATGAATAACATACCATAGTGTGTGTGTGTGTGTGTGTGTGTGTGTGTGTGTGTGTGTGTGTGTGTGTGTGTGTGTGTGTGTGTGTGTGTGTGTGTGTGTGTGTGTGTGTGTGTGTGTGTGTGTGTGTGTGTGTGTGTGTGTGTGTGTGTGTGTGTGTCAGGGGGGGCATACATCCCCCATTTTGTTTGTGTTTCTCTCACATCCCACACTATGTCAGGCTTTTCCCCACAAATCCTATTTCCTTGAAACCCCCACATGCATGCCTCTGTTTTCCTCACATCCCATTTCCTTACAAAGTTCAAAGTTCACCTGCATGAGAACTGAAAAGTGCCCGTATAAGACAGGTGTCCTGAACATGTCCACTTTCTAAATGATGCAAATAAAAGTAAAAATGTGAGAATAGGAGTGAATCGTGTTCACATACTCCATGGTGCCACGCAGTTATGTTATAATCATACGGATAGCAAGCACGCGTCGTAGCTAGAAACATCAGCATGGACATATTTGCGAGAGGCCCTGGTGTGTTATTTCTGTATCACTGCACCTGCATGTTTTCACAGAAAAATATTTTCATACCGGGACTGATACATGCTGCATGATATATAATGCCATCGCATCATTACTTACATTACATCAATACTACAACAGCAGGAACTTAACTAAGTTGTTGTCGTCAAATGCCTTTTCTCAATGGCCTTCAAAAGGAAATGTGTTCCTGTATGTTACAGAATATACGCTGTACACGTTTCTATAGTGATTAAATCAGTTGTAAGCGCATGTAGTGCATATGCACGAGTTACAAGATTTGTATTCATTACAAAAGAGTTTATTACATGTTCAGATGCAGCATAAATGTAACATTAAGTTTCCTGTGTACACAGTACTGAGATCACCGCCATAAACAGACCTCTATATTAAGACTGTGGCCGTACAAATATGAGCAAGATGTTATGCAAAGATGAAAACATTATAGCTAAAACATCGTATCAAATTACATGGATTTAGAATGATTCCTTTTCATCAATTCAATCTGAAAACACAATTATCACTGTTTTCTAAACATAAAAGTCCCCGTGTCAACCTCAGCACCGAGTCAACAGATCCCCAATCACATATTTCTTGGCATGACACACATGCAATACTCATGGCATTAAAAGCATTTCTAAAGCCCAATGGAAATTTCCATTGCACTCAACAAAGTTCAGTTTTTGTGCACATCTATACATTTACCAGCATGTATTGAAGGTGCAGTCCGACTGTAGCGATTGTTAACACCGACAATTAGCGAGAGCGGGCATGAATACCGCCATATTACTCGGCGTAGGAATGTCTTCTGATCTTACATTTCTGTAAATGAATAAATGGCGATGTGTGATACTTGTATATTGGATGTTTGCATGATTTAGCGGTGTGTCCCTGGGAAAGTCAGTGATAGAATAGTATATCGTGTCGCATAGACTATTTTCAAACAGGTGGATTCGTCCTTCTCTCTGCACTGCTCGGATCGCCGTGAGCCGTGAGCGCAATGAAGCGACGAGACATTCGCGGCGGTGAGACGCTGGCTGTAAGTTTTTGTCCCGTGCTCTTCAGTGATCACAGTACAAAGCCGCTGTATAATGCATTGCCTCATGATGAGCGTCTTTAACGTCTTCCTTTGAAGTAGCGGGTTATTTTTGTTTGTGGATTGCCCCTGACATTCTGATGTCGTACTCGTGGAGCAGGCGGATATCATTTCCGTTTGTTTAGGCACGTAGTAGGAACTGTTGCTTGTGCATGTATTATTGCTTTATGTTTATGATTTCCTTACAGGTGTGATGTATGTCACAGGTTTACCCATCTAGCTTGCGCTTTAATAACTTGAAAGTCTGGATAACACTAAAGCATGGAACCATTTGCGTCCATGATACTAGACAATGAAACAAATCCTCCGGTAATATTGACCTCATATGATATTTGTGAAAGAAGTAATTAACGGTAATATAAAGCAACTCAATATTCATGTATATTGTACATTTTAACAACAAATCCCTTCATTTTATAATGTGCATGTAAAATTTGATAATTCCTACGTTGCCTACTTGTATACTAACTTACCAATAAGACGTATCTTTAACTTGTATTTATGACAGACAATTGGCTTCATATAATGAGAAAATCTTTTCATATTTTTGAACGTATTTTGATATTTTAGCTCTGATGAGGAATTAATCTATTCGAAAATACTTTGCCAATAATCTTTTTAAAATATTATTCAAATTTATCCTTCTTTTGACAAACTTTCACCAGCAGTTATGACGTAGATACACAACAATAACTAGATCAAAAGTGTTCAAAGAACACTGCGTCGCTAGAACGACGTTGACTTATAATTAAGATAATATATTGAAAAAAAAATGTATACTTTTTACAATCAAGAAATCTATGAATTTGAAGAGAAAACATCAGAATGAATCCAGAATCAATATATCCAGCATAAAAGCTATTTGTGTTGCCATACAATAGTACTGGATAACAAGATGATAATCAATATCAGTTTCAAATCCAATAATCAATTTTGGTGCTTGTTTGAAATATTATTTTTTTTTTCTTGCTGGCTGAATAAGATGCATATGGACAAATGAAACAGCTTTGTTAATATGATTTTTGATGCAATAATTCTGTAATTTATTGTAGTTTAATTGGGACCGTTTGAGTACTACGTTCAACGTTACTAGTAGACTTACGTCATACGTTATACGCACACAGGTATGACGTACACGCACGTTGTAAACATACTAAGTGCATTGAATATCATTAAAAATGTGATAAAAGCGCTTCTAGAAAACAAAATTTAATGGCAGAGCGCCCAAAATCGAATCACTTCGGTGTCGCCTCATACCTCATAGTCGTGTAAAGTTTGAACGAAATCTGTGGAACGGTAAAAGCTCTTAGCTTGTCCGGAGACATACATAGATACATAGAAAAATTTAAAGTGATCACAAGGATTTCGCTTCAGCTACTGGAAGCGACGCAATGAGCAAGGTAGTCCGCGGGCTCTGTATGGAAACCTCCCCCCTCCCCCTGTAGGAGTTTTCAAACATATTTTTTTTGTACCTTAGATACTACTCTTAAGGAAAATGATGTTTGCCCAAAATATTTGATGGCGAAATATATTTTTCGGGGTCAAACAGGGGTCATCGGGTCAAAATGTCATAAAATTGGTTCGAGTTGGCCCAACTGGTCTGGTGGTGGGTGTTGTGCAAACAGTCTTGGCAAGTTGGACTCTGATGTCTTGTATCAGGCAAAAAGACATACACACGTTTTGGGAGTTTTACAAATGTAATTTATTCGTCTCATATAGTCACTTGAATTTATTAAGATAATGACATAATATTAAATAAATGAAAATATAATACACTAATTTAAAATTTAGCATGACAGTTTACATTTAATAAGACCGGATGTTCACAATATACATGTAACATTATACATAGTAATACTAATCAGTTACAGTTGCGAATCAAAGGCACACAAACCCCCAATAGAACTTTGAGTATCCTTACATAGCAATGAGAGATCCAGGATGACAAGTTTCCCTTTACGAAATTTGTCATTTTAATGGGTTTTGGCATCTCTGTAAACTTTCACGCGTGCAAACCTCATGAGAGCAACCCAATGGCTGCCCCTCTCCCAAAGATAAAAAACCGGGATCTGCCAGAGAATGTTACATTGTTAGACAATCAAAATTGAACAAAGTTTATTATTCCTGCCCTGTAAACAGGATGGTTCACTGTTCAGAAAACAAATGCAATGCCACCTGCAAACGTCCCCAAGACACCATCCATTACAAAAAATGCACAACCGGCTGTCAGCCAGAATTCTCAATCAGTTTGCAAAACGTAGCAGCTTTAGCTTGCTCACAATCAGTGAGATTAGACAATCCGTTGCACAATCATGACAAAGCTGTCGCCATAAGGAAACTAGCATATTTGTCATGGGTCACGTGGGTAGGAAAAACTAGAGGTAAGGCTGGAGCTGACAAACGTAGCTTGATACATGTGGTGGAGGCAGGAAAGTATAATACTCCTTTCATTTTTCCATAATAAATGGTAGACACATTCTCTTGTCCACAATGACCATTCTATTCTTTCACAACTATCACAATCCCACATCTGTCACATTTGAATGAACTACCTTCCTTCCAACAGGAACTGACGATTCCTTCCGTGAGGTGTGTTAGTAAGTTAGTAATCGATATATGCTTCCGAAAACACTAATTATTGATGAACTTTCATACTGTACAAGCCTCCATATCGCGCACATGTGCACTATCCTCTCCATGGGATGAGTGCACTTTCAATACATCAAACTGGCATTGCTCCAATGAGCCCTCACCATGGGCATGCCTTATTATAGTTGGTAAATCCCACCATCTATTGTCGTCTATACACTGTCATTATCTGGGTGCATTCTTCCATAGTCAATAGACATGCAGACCCATGCCTACTGCCAGCTCCTATCTCAGACAGACCTACACACTGGTCTCATCTTTACACTGAACCTACTGCTAGTTTTTTTCCAGCTTCCACCCATGCAATTATATCCCACCTCCATGTATTATCCCTCCATTTCCATGACTATCCTCCTATAAGGAAGGTCTTTTGGCTGCGGTCTATGATATTTATATGCAAATGTTGAGAACGTCCCCTCTCCAAAGCCTCTGTCACACCTGCACGCTGTCCTCCTCCGAGTCCGAGCTGGCGTCCTCCTCCCCGAACGGTATGTAGGAGGCGATGTCGTCGCCGGCGGCGGTGGGCGTGGCCTCGTCCACCACCAGGACGTGGGTGTCCTCGGCAAAGCGGCCGTACAGACCGCGCGGGGGGCACGTGAACACCAGCCTGGCAGCAGGGGAGAATAGTGTTATGATTTGTAGACCATATGAGTGAATTTTTATATCTCTTTAATACTTAAGTAGTTTAATAACTGTTGACAAAACAACAATCTTTGGAATATCTTTAAAAATGATAAATATATTTCGTGCCAAAACTGCTCAAGTGTTGTGGACAATCATCTAAGTTATATGGGAAAAAACAAGATAAATATGTAACAAAAGATTATATAATTGGTACACTCCGTACGAGAGACAGCTATAACCTCCATACAGCGACCACCTGTCAGTTGAGACCACTTGAGGCCAGCCAATGGTTGTCTTACCAGAGACTTGAACATTTCATGCACCATATCACAAACAAAACAATGATAATAATAGAAACCAACACATTGCCCACCTGCGCGTGACGAGCGCCAGTATGGACACGAGCAGCCCGAGGAGGATGAGCACGCCCATGGTGAGCCCCACGATCTCCAGCACCGTCATCCCCAGCTGCCCGCCCACCCCGCCACCCGGCAGCCCCGCCGCCGTCCTCTACAAGGTCACATTGATTGATTGGTTATTTATAATAGGGACATTGTATACATATATTACATTTACAGAGGAATGTTTTATTTATTTATTTTATTATTTATTTATTTCCGCGATATTATATTAGTCATAAAAAATAAAATATCCATAGATAAAACAAAAAGCTAAAATTATATACAATCATAGACATTAAGAAGTTAAAAAAAATTAGAACAATCGTAGGTTCCATAATAAATTAAGACTGGATCTGTGAAATGTATCACAATCGGTAATTGCTGATAAAATGGAATTGTCACTTAAAAACACACGATTACGAAAACCAAATGCGAGTTTTCTTTCAATAAAAGGATCAACATGCATATTTATTATTGTTACCGTATTATTATATTCATCACAATTAAATAGTCCTCTGAAGATTTGTTTAAAAGCAGCAATAAGTTTTTTCCTACATTCCTGAGTATACGTAGATCATAGACATATACTATAAAAAATACAACAATAGGACTTAAATAGTTTAACTTTAACATCATCTGTACAGTGACGAAACCTTTTTATAATTAAATTGAATACAAATCATACCCAGCCCTTCTAGGCGCTTATAAGTCAGCTCAAATAAACTATATAAATCAAATTTATACATATGTTATAAACATAACTATATGCCATATGTGTGACAAACATTTCAATTTATTCTTGCTTTATAAACATTTTGACGCATTTTCCCTGCAGCATCAATAAAATGTGACACTATATTTGGTAAATGTTAGTAGTCTAAGGCTGTTGTAATTGCACTTCCGGAGGAGAATACATTGGTGAGACGCGAGTTAGTGGCCCCAACAAAGATCAACATCCGCGACTCTGTAAAGTAAAGCACTCCCAGGTGTGTGTGTGTGTGTGTGTGTGTGGGGGGGGGGGGGTATATATGCTCAGGAGAAAGACCCCCGCTACTAAGTATCTTAGACACACTATTTCTTGGCAGCCAAACCCTAAAGACCCCCTAATTTCTCTAAATCTCAAAGAAAAGACCCACACTTTTGCAAAAAGCAAACTGAAGCATGATGAATTTTCAAGTTTCATATAGATTCCAATGTATTGTTTTAAACGCCAATATTTAAGACCCCTATTCTGACATAAACCATATTTAAGACCCCACATTTTATAAAAAAAAATAGACCCCACCACTCCCATTTTGAACTCACCGTGGAGCATACCTACCCCAAACAGATGCTAGTGCCGCCCCCTCCCTTCCCCCGGAAAAGCAATTACATGTAGGTTTGCACATAAAACGACTGTAAACCAAAAGTGTGAATATGGGGGCTTGACATTGCAAGCGAGAATGGGTACAGGACAGAGATCTACAGAATAGGTATCAGTTGTGTAATCGTGTGGAATTTTCAATTAGCGTGCGTGTGCATTCTGAACGTTTCTATACTGATTACATATATCAAAAGCGCACATAACTTGTCAACTCTCATAATATTCATACTAGTAATCATCATTGGCTTTTGTGTACTCACTTAATTCTCAACTTACACACACATTCAGAGGTCAACATCAAGCTACCAAATCAGAAGTTAGCACCAATAGCGTGTATCTATCACCTCTCACAGCACAAACCCTAACTGATGAAAATGGCTCTCACAAAACACAACACAAACAATGGTTATGTGCTGATGAAAATTGGCTACTTCACCCTTCATTTCTTAAGATTAACTGGAAATGATGTGACTGCTGAGAATATATGTGCTGTTTGCGTTCTTTGTCTAGGATCCTACACGGGGTGAAGTTACACTGAGTTTTTCTACATTTTAAACTGCAAAGAAGGTAAAGACGAGGATCGGGAGGAGTAAGAAGACTTGTGTCCTAAGGATTTGCAATTCACCGAGTATATCACTCTAGTGATAAGCTAAAACGGCCACCTACTCCACAACTTCTGAGGAGGGGGAGGACGGTTTCACAGGTTGAACTATCAATAGACAAGTTACATTGTACGTCTACCATGTTAACGTCATCAAGGTCCGGCTCCTTCTTGTCAGGGCTGGACACACGTTTGGTTTCACCCTGATGAGGGTCTTGGATACACACACAACACCCCCGCTGCCGCCGGGACACATCCATATCCGTGTGTGGCAGGCTCCGTGTGGAGCCGAGTATCGCGTGCAACACGAGTCCGCATTTCCATTATGTCAGGCTGCTATTTACATGACTGGCGAGAATTAAGCCAATAATTCATGTCCCTCCGGCACACCCCGCCGAATATTAAGAGAGCCAGGCACATTAATGTTACATGTAATTGTGGTCGTGTTCGGGGTCGTAACTCACGGTCCTCTTGAGCACACGCGCCTGTCATATTGAGTCCAAAACGAGGCTTCTTACTCATCGTTGACAGTGGTCTCTTTAGAGAGCCGGTGTCTTTTTTGAGGTTAAGGGAATAGTTTCTTTTCGCAGGATGGGACCTCTCCATATGGCCGTGTAGAGGAGGTCTTGTCAGTATTGAAGGCCTCACTGCTTGTGTATTTCCCAACGTCATACAAAGATGAGGGTCTACACAACAATCACTCATATTCCACATGATAGACACATATAATTACAGCTCTCTATCTTAGGATCGTGTGCTACCTGTAGTATGCCTGAATGACGTAGAAAATTAATACCATCTCTATATAGACACCATGTTTTAACAGGGCCGTGCCCAACGGTCCCAAACATCCACCTGACACTTAGACCACCAGACATCGATAAACAGACGACCTCTTTATTCCGACCACTTGCCGTTATCTGCAAAGTGCTACCCTGTAATATTATCCTGAATACATTTGCAGGTGCGCCAAGTGATATCACAGCTCAGTGTACATCATTATATCCACGCACGTGTTAGATTTTCAAAGTGTCTTAGGTTTCCGGGGAGCGGTGTTACTTACACATCAAATATGTATGGACGGTGTGCCTGATCACACAGCTGATCAAATTTTGCATTTCAGTGATTTGAGCTCTACAGTGATCACCCTATGTTGTAACTGCATTTTCCCATGGGGGTTTCACTGAGGCTGATACTAATCATGAATTCCTAATCATATGTACATGTTTCAGTGTACACTTTGGAGAATAATATGCAAATGAAAATGTACAGTGTATGTACAGTTAGTTACGGAGAGGGGTGCTTAATCTCATTTAAGGTATGCTACTTTCGTATGTGAAAGTCCGTATTAGTCAGAATGAACCTTCTGCCAATGGACTGGAGGTTCTTATTCAGACGGATTAGTAAAATAAGGAACCCCGGATGTGTGTCAGGCCCAAAGCTTAAAATGAGAGAATGAGAAAATGTGACCTCGCCGTGGTTCCCGGTCACGTTCTCGGAGGTCTTTATTTTACAGATTGTGATACCTTAACCCTCACTGACGTTCACAATAGATCATTGGCTTCTATTTCACACTATGTAAAGCCTTTCTCAACTTCATATGTGGAACATACAACGTATGGCAAATATAGTCCATAGTGCTGATCACACACAACGACGTTCACTCGTTGTCCTATGCTTAAAGTGCAAGTGTATCATATATCAATGTGCAACTGATTAATGATGGGTTTGCTCAACAACCACAACCATCTCGATCAGGGACTTCCATCTAATTCACTATTCACTCGGCCACGGAATCACGTGTTTGCATCAACTACACTCGCTTAACCGCAATTATACGATTCCTGGCTAGATGCAACTCAGCAAGGCGGCCAGGGGCAGAGATTGAAAAGTGATTTGCAACTATGAACACCAGGGCTTGACACGCCACAAAAACACATCACTTAGTTCTGTTAGCATTGATAAATCAGACACTGGGCTGTGGTTGGTAACATAAACAAACCACTCACACAGCCTCATGCATCGTCAGTAAAGTGGTTAAGTGGCAGCTATTTGTCAGTATATTATGAAGTACATATTGTCCAACAATGCAGGTAAAAGCTCCTTCCAGTGTTATTATCTACACATGGGTTACATGCACGTTTTCTACACCATGAGAATATTTCACAATGCAATATTCAAAAGGAGTTCCATAAAACCTTGAAATGCTCTCCCCGCTGACTTTACCTACGATGCACGCGATGCTCCTGGGATTGGCTCAGTCGCATATAAATCATCTTTATGCTAATGCTCCCAGGCTTTGTATGTGTGGCTCCCTGTCAAGCAACGCATAATTTTCAAGATTCTAACACTTACTTTCAAATGCCTCACTGGATTTGCACCGTATTACCTGTCTGAACTCTTACAACCATACTCACCACCTAGATTACTGCGGTCATCAAATAATCTATTGCTTATAGAATTTAGATCAAGAACCAAGTCTTATGGTGATAGAGCTTTTAAAACAGCAGCACCTAAATTATGGAATAAACTTCCACTGTCCATTCGACAATCCAAAACTCTTGCATCCTTTAAATCACAAATAAAGCACCATTTGTTTAAGGAGGCCTACAGTGTACAAGCGTACATAAACATTTAGTGGAATTTACGCTATAGAAATTGTATTGTATTGTATTGTATTGTATTGATAAATTTATAAGTAGGTTCACGGTGCGACAACAGGATTACCACTTGTGGAGGTTTTCCAACCTCAGCCTGCAACACGAATGTTCACCGCGGAAATGCAGCTGTGCTCTGTTTTATGTGCTTAAAAGTGCAAATTTGCAAGTTTGGGATGCAACTTCCATGGAATAAGATTTGGTTGTCAGGCCATGTCTTAACTAAACGGTACAATCGTTTTTTAGATCTGTATTTCCTTTATATGCAACAATAATGATACAGGAACTTTTCAAATATCATAAATAGGGATACACGGGCAATGAATTATTTCTTTAGTGTGTATATAATGCAAGGGCCTGGCTAGCATAAGGTTAACAAGCATCTCTTAGTATCTCAATTATCACTACAAGGAATTGCTTTATGTGAGACCATAAACGTCTAATTGGTGCACAGAGGTTAGCTGTTACAGGATACATCCAGCACCATGTCATAAGGCAACGCTCACGTGTTGTTTAACTTGACGTCAGGAGCTCCTCGCGTGCCAGTGTCAATCTCTACATCCAGCCACACCCAAACTATATAACACGTGGTCACTGGATTATGTCATAGGTTTTTAGTACTGATGATTAGTAAGATGGTAATATCCTGAGTAAGAATAGAGCACTGTACGGCGACGTTAGCAATAGTAACTTGAGGACTAACCACGTCCGCGCGGTGATGATTCACTTGTACTGTAACATATACGAGGGTTCCGCATGTTACCGATTTGTAAATTTCAATATATGCAAGGGTCGTATTTTGTTTTAGTGAACTTTGGCTAAATCATGTACCAACTAACGCATAGATGGGAAGTAGGCCCGTTACGTACAAAATGGTCCTGGTATTTAACTTCAATTTTCTTTTACGAGATAGCATTGTAGGAGATTGAACATCCCCTGACCCCTCATATAAGGGACCATTCAGTATTTACGACAGGGTGGGGTAGGAGGATTTTAGGACGGGCCATGAACTTTTGTCACAATGTTTGGAGGGGGACCATCAATTTTTTCACACACTTTTGAGGGGGGCTATCAATCTTTTCACAGAAAATTTACCCCTATTTTTTAGATTCTGTACTAAAATTGATTGTTTTTTTATATATTACGGATATCAATCAAATAGGATTTGAGTTAGCTTACAATGATTGCGCAAATTGTAAGGGGGGTAATGAATTTCTGTCACATGAAAGCAAGGGGGGTTACCAATCTTTTCACAGAGATTTGAGGGGGGGGGGCTATTATTTTTTTCACAGCATTTTTGGAAAATCCTCCTACACCACCCTGTCATAAATACTGAATAGTCCCTAAGCGTAGGTCTTACACACGGTACCATGACCCGAATATCAACACCAAATCACGCACACATACGGATATCACCTGCAGGCTAGAAACCCAAAACATGAAAAGGTCACTGACCGTGATGCAGCAGTAGTCCAGACAGCACTTGATGGTGCACCGCGTCTCCATGGGGATGTGCTCGCACATCGCGCGTGTACAGCGCACGTACGTGCGGTTGCCCACGTGCACGCTGGCCTCGCGGAAGCCCTGGGCCATGAGCTGGCGCGCGGACAGGTTGGCGGCGGCGGCGGGCAGGGTGTCATTGAAGCAGGACGAGAGGCGGAACAGGTAGCTGATCACATCCATGGCGGCGGCTGGTCTCAAACCTTCTTACCCCAATATATACCCCAATGTATTGTAATCATCCAAAGCCACACAGCGTACTTAAATGTCTCATCACAGCTGATGCCAGTATTACAGACGGCTTACCATGCAGTCTTCTTGTTAGGCTCAATTTGTCTTCCATCTTCTTTTACCTCAAGTTCATTTTGATGTCATTAAGGCTACTCAGAGCACGACCTGCAAAAATGTGATGCATTCTATTAATATTGTTCCATAGCCATCGCTTACGTATTAACCCTTATGGTCAGGTTACATGAGCTACAGTTTTGTGTGGTTTTCCAGGACGTTGTATTGTTGCAATAGGAAGTCATTTACACAAGTGTCAGACTAATAAGAATCTGTGTTATCGATTTCACTGGATGAACAAGAAAGACGTAATTGATTAACGTGTAAATGTATTCATTTGGCTAAGATTATTGGTAAACGCAAGAGTCATTTTATCTCGGATTACTTCTTGATGAATATTAACATTTTATTATGGTACCTTTCAAGAAAGAAAAACACTCATTATAGATTCAACTATTTGTACTTGACCTAGTATGGCCTACATACATGTAACTTCAGCGGGCATTTACTTATTAAAGTTTTGAGAAAGATTATGACAACAGATGACATTATATATAATTAGAAAACGTCACGTTATGACATTTTAAACAAATCAACCTTGTGAAACAAGTAATCTACAAATGTATTATGTCCGTGAAATTAAAAAGAAAAATTGTACGACTGCAAATTGTAACTGACTGCTCACGGCAAATGAACTTTAATAAAAAAAAACTTGTAACATAATTACAGAAACAAATAGAGATTAAAACAGTATTAAACAGTATGTCTAACACATGTTAGGCTATAGGAAAATACTGTGCACATGGTGATGTTTGTTACTGCAAGTTTCTATTTATGGTATTAAAAGCTGGGATAAAACTATTGTGTAGTATGTCAAATCATGATATTTTTATAAGCCAATGTATTAAATCTATTTTTAGAATTCCACATTAAATTCAGCATATCCAGGGTCCAATCTCTATTCAATTTGGTGACGTATTGAGCAGATAACCTGGCTCATTGAGTAGCTGTGTGTATATTGTAAACTGTTTTTGAAATATGAAGTTGACTTATTAATATCAATTTAACAAAGAATAGCGGTGTTTGTAATTTATTTCTAAACCAGAAATTGATGATAAAGAAACATGATAATAATGATAATGCGTATGATGTAAATCACCACTTAGGCTGGCTGTGTTAATATCCTTTTAAAAAATATATGTTTCATAAGTTCACAGAGTTTACCAGATGTCAATCAAGAAATGCAATACAGATACAATATAACAACATTTCTATTACTGGACACAGCCAGCTATGAGTTAACATTAACAGAAGCCCGGAACCCCCCCCCCCCCCCCCAAGAAAAAAAAGACGAGGCGGAAAGTCTCCCTGGAGAACCAGCGTCACTTCCGTAAACAGGAGCGTGTCAGACTTTATGAAGCCTTCGCACGGCCCCGAGTCGTGTTTTCGTGTAAGTGGAAGATACAGCGTAACCAGAACACGCACCGCAGCACGCAGTTTGTTACAGTGATCACATTACAGTGATATTACAGTCAAACTCGCTTCTGCTTTACGCAAGGAATCTGTGCCGGAAAAAAGTTGATTATACAAAAATACCGCGTATACAATTTACGGGAAATAACAAATGTGCGGGCATCAAATATGCAAGATGTTGGACTCTAAAGTTATATTGTGAAAGTCACTAGATCACAAGTCGTCGCTAGAACGACGTGGGTAATTGAGATATATACGGAAACGATGTATATTTTAAAATTAAGAACTTTATGAATTTGAGAGAAAACCTCAGAATAGATTTACAGTAGTGATTAAAAGCAAATAAATCTTTCATAAATTGAAAAGAACACTTTAATCATTAAGTGCCGCCCAAAATCGAATCACTTTGGTGTCGCCTCATACATCTTAGTTGTGTAAAGTTTGAACGAAATTGGGTCATCTGTAAAAACTCTAGCTTGTCCGGAGACAGACATACTTACAAGTGACAGAAACACAAGGCTTTAGCTTCATCTGCTGAAACGACGCAATTTTTAATGTATGACTGTACACACTTAGACAATGCAGAGTTTAAACCAAACATTTTATAGTGGATACTTGACATTAGAGAGGACAGTTGGTGTATAAAAAGTGATCCTTATAGTGAGATGTCTCCATCAGTGAAATGTGAGTCAGTAAGAGCAAAGAGTTCATCAAGGTCAAAGCACCCCTTGCAAAGAGTCAAGCATATTTGCATCGCTTCAGCAGCAGAAGCAAATGCCTTGTGTTCACTTCGTTTCTATCTACGTATGCCTCTGGACAAGCTAGAGTGTGTACCGTTGAACGGATTTCATTCAAACTTTACATACATATGGGGTTTGAGGCGAAACCAAAGTGATTCGATTTTGGACATTTTCCAATTAAAGAGTGCTTTCCAATTTAACAAAAGAGTTTCAATAAGCTTTTACTGTGCAGATATATCACTGTGTTAAGTAATATTGAGCAGTGGACTTTGACACAATTGTTCATTATTATCTGTTACTTGCACTATTGCAACACACGGAGCAATATGTTTCGCTGGATCACTGCTGTAAATTCATTCTGAGATGCTCTCCTCAAATTCATAAATTTCTTATTTGTAAAGTAAACAAGGTTTCAGTATGTGAAGTGTCGACATGACAAGGTTTTACTGCAGATACTGACGCCATCTCCCCACAGGTCGCCACAATGCTCAATATTGCACTGCTATTGGCAGCAGATTCCCGTTAATACCGGGATGGCGGCGGCAACGCGGATTAAGACCTGTGCAACAGGAGCATTACGCTGTCTGTGGGGCGGGATGATGCTGTAACACCCTGCATTAAGTCTGCTCGGTGCATTTTCTAGTTGTCTCAACAGAGAGTTGGGCACGTTATGGATGTGTGCAGTGTCTTTTGTTAGTGTTTGAAAATAGCCTTCTGTAGAATTGGTCGCTTTATGAGTGAATGAGTGAGTAAATGAGTGAGTGAGTGAGTGAGTAAGTGAGTGAGTGAGTGAGTGAGTACATGAGAGTCCATGCATAATTTGACCAGCACGTCCAGTCTCATTGGGACCACTGTTTGCATTGGTGAATGGGGCTAGCGGAACTGATCCTCATCAATACAGGATGGCCTGGTGTAAATTGTCAGAGCCAGTTGGGATCAGATGCCTAAAAGCCACCACATTTATTTGGAAATCAATTCTTTGGCAGACCCAATTCTTTGCCGAAAAGGGAAATCATTTTTTGGGGGGGGGGGGGGTCATCAAACAATGAGGAGGTCTCCCCCTACATGTGTATCCGATGTCGTGATTGCACCTCAACTGTTTCGGTTATAAGGGGGGAGGTTGCGTGGTAACATGAACACAGCCCTGTGAAAACGGAGACGTAACAACACGCCGCCGCCGCCGCCCAGTCTGTGCAGCCGGGGTCTTTTGAAATATGAACCACATATTGCCCGATGCTAGGCGTTAGGATTTCCATTGTGATGGAGGATAAACTGTACAATATCCAACTCAGGTGTTGGACGTCGATTAAGAAGTGGTCGTAAGAGGAGGTTATACGCCAGTGACAGATTCGGACTGAAATAGAACTGGGGGACATCGGTGGTCAAAGAGGGTCAATGACGTGGTAAGATGAAACATTAGGTGCCAACACCTACCCACAGCACGGTGTGCCCCGGAATGACGTCATTGCTGACCTGACAATCATGAGAAGGTGCTATGAGATTTACCCAGAATTTCCGCTTGTACTTAAAGCTCTACCTGGCATCATAATTACCCGTGATTCTAGTGAAGCAGAGATATGAGTAGAAATAAAGACAGTGCGCGCGATGCAGCATCGCGTCATTGCGTTATACAAAATAGTTCAATTAAAAATGAAGTATGTCACACACCCGATACATATTCTAATGTGAAGTTTTACCACATAATTTTTTTAGTTTAGTTTTTTTTTTTTGTTTTTACAAAGTACATTTTATCTTTGTCTGTTTGTTTGTCTGTGTGTGTGTGTGTGTGTGTGTGTGTGTGTGTGTGTGTGTGTGTGTGTGTGCGTGTGTGTGTGTGTGTGTTATGTGCAGTAACCTGTGAAACGTAATTGGAGTATACTATAATATATTCTCTCCTAGCTCTCCTACGCTAAAGCTTATTAACACAATAAAATGTGTTGGCGCTGATGCAGTCTTATAGACGCACGATGCCGTCTGTGGAGACAGAGAGTTGGTGTGAAATGTTGTGATTCAGCAGCGTACATCACAATACAGAGTCAGTTGGGACTGAGCGGAAACTGCACAGTCAGACCCTGACCTGATGAGGTTAATTACACACAGCGATGCACTTACAGTCAAAAGCTCGCTACCCGGCAGCTTTCCTGTCATCAGCCGCTGACATGCCGGGTTGTAACCACTCAAGGTTTCCTACACCTCACTTCTTTTGTCCTGTTTTCCTATGTCCTTATCCTTTCTCACCATTTCGCACATCCCACTATTTTTTTCATCACTTACCCCACATTCTAGTAGTTGGAAATTCCATTTTTCACCCCTCCCACACACATATTCCCCTTCCAACCCCCAACCTTTCCCCTTGAATAACGCCCCGTCCAACACGTCTACAAAACATCACCAATGCAAGTATTGCACAAAAACAAAAGGCAAAAGCGTAATTTAACTCGATTATACAAGACGGAGTGATGTTTTGCAGCCATTTCCTCTCCCCACTAAAGCGGCAGATACCAGAAATTGGACAAGCTTTTAAAGCCCCAGTCTCAAGGTTCCAAATGTTAATCCCCAACGCACCGCAGTACAGTGGGAGCTGTGGAATACACTGAGCAGCTGAGGTCTGTGAACTCACCACTAAAATACCACGGCTGATTCAGCCCCAATTGCCGTCGATGTGTGACCCTGGCATAGAACTGCAGAACTCCAGAAATTGAACAAGCTTTTAACAACACATTCCTCTTGGTGTAATTGAATAATACGGAATAGGGAAACCCATCTCAGCCGCACCTGCCATTTCACTGCCAAGTTATATGCCATGCTTGGTTTGCCCATCAGAAATGCATAACTGCATAAATTCTAAATGTGAAATAGTCACATTTCTAAGTTTTACACCTGCATTATTGAATGCATGTAGTTTTTGCCTATTTCCTTTGCTCTTATATCGTGCAAAAGGGAAGTAGCAACACCTGACAACTGTAGACTTACTACAGACGGGATGCTCGTTTTCCAATGCACTTAAGGCTTCAGAACTATACAAAAAACTTGAGTAGGTTTAAAGAGCCCTTTGTTTTAGAAAGGAGGGGGACTCGGGGTGGGGAATGGGTGTTCACGCACAAATATTGTAATATTACTTATAAGAACATCAGGTCAGGGTCTGACTATTCATAGGTAACATACATCAGTGTTTTAGTTAAAGTAATTAACATTGAACCTGGCCTTGTGAATACATCTCATAGTGTAGAACATCGCCGTATGGGCGGCGACTAACTGACAAGGAAGACCGATTGCTACATAAATGTGCATATTCTGCCTTTGGTGTAAATAGACAAGAGACCGACTTACAATAACAGATCACACAGGTAAAGCCCCAGCCTGACGAGTACACGGTCGGACAGAGAAAGTAAAAGTAGTATTATTCCATGATTTTTTTTCAAAACACATACATAAATTCACGACGTAATCGGCTTAAAAATTGGCTGTGTCCGACCCTAGCCTCATTTGCACTCACTACATTTCTATGTGTAACCCTGTAACTGCTGCACGTCTAATGGACAGCCCCGTGGATTTGATTCCACGTGTTTTCACTATACTAATGAAGGGACTCTGTTGAACGTAATGACCGTGAAGTCCAAGTCACAAGCGGCATCTATCAGCCGTAAGTCAATATGGTATAGAGAGGGTTTAAGGTTCTTTTATGTGTATGGGTGTGTTGCGTTGTGCATGTGGGTGGTGGTGTTTGGTTTGTTGTAGGCGTGAGTGTCTGGCTGTCCGGCTGATTGCATGAGTTGGTTGGTTTGTTGGGTGGCGAACTGAGTGATTCAGAGCCAGATTGGTTGTGTGAGCGGGTGGTTGCTTCAGCCGTGGTGGCTTTCACGGGCTGCTACAGCGGGGGGCGCTTACCCCAATGTGGGTTTGCTTATAGTCAAGAATGGGTGGTTATAAACGTGGTTTCATGAGAGAGTGCTTGCACGTGTGGAATGTGGCTGCTGGGTTGTGTAGTCGATGACGTTGGTGTTTACTCAAATGACTGATTGTTCGAATGTCTCTGTGTCTTGTTGATGAATGGCTTCACGGGTGACTGATTGCTTGACTCAATGCTTTCGATGTTAAGTGTAAATGAGTGTTTTTATTTGGTGGTTGGGTGAGTGCATGACCTTAAATGTGATAAAATACTGGGCTCTCTATTTATAAATATGCAATATACTTCTTTTTTAGTGAATTAATACGAGAGCAGTTACAGGTTTCACGTAATTGAGGGAACCTGAGGGTTTGTGTGGGCCGTTGGCCTTTCAAGCCTTGACAAAAGACAATGTGAAAGAGATTAGTTTTTTCTACTTCTAATTGAAGCCTCATTTATCTTTACCAATCTGTATGCGAACGGTGTGACTGCAAGGTGTCTGTGCTCACCAGATAGCACGTACAATTGCCTCAATATGGTGGGTAAGAAACCAATTTACAGAAAACCGTATATTGATATAGCTTATCTGTAATTTTCTTTTTATATCCTTATTTTTCTTCTTTTGCTTATTCCAACAAAAAAAAATAACTAAAACATATTTATTGAAATTTCGACACAACATTGCCCTTGTCAAAATCAAATCATTTGATTTTTTTGCTTGGAATAAGCAAAAGAAGAAAAAAATAAGGATACAAAATGAATCCATTTGCTATTTACCAGTTAATAACAATATTGAATAAACTGGAATTTTCTCCATGCTGGCTTTATTGCTACAGTATGAACGTGTCACTTGGCTGTCGTGAGTATTTTACTGCAGCTTCCAGCTAACGCGCATCTACTGTATGGGCACAGCTCAGCCTTGTCACTCATTTAAACTCAAGGGCCGTAAATGATAATGTTAGAAATATGGCACCACTCAATTCTAATTTTGTATCATGATGTAGCGACTGATGTTATTTGAAGCGTCAACCAGACGCGATGAGGGGCAGTGTCAAAATCCCAATTCGTGCTCTGCTAGCGCTTCATAATTGGGACCCCCATAAGGAACCCCACTGTCCTATATCGCAAATCTGCACACGTAATGGCAATTACGACATTAATACGCACGGAATGTCAATTTAGCAATTACCATAATTGGATGAAGCCATTCATCTAACATTCAGTTGACTTAGTCATGAAACTTTGGACTGCAACGTATAAGATACCAACCCAGGAGGGTTCTTACCGAATCACTAGAACATCATCGCTTCTGGACACACACACACACACACACACACACACACACATACACGGAGTCATGGACACACGCTCGCCCACTCGCCCGTGCTAGCACACACACAAGGACACACACAGGCACTTGGGCGAGCTTGCGCACACACACACGCAAGCACACACACGCACACACACACGCACGCACGCACGCACACACACGCACACACACACGCACGCACACACACACACACGCACACACACACACGCACACACGCACGCACACACACACGCACACACACACACACACACGCACACACAGTATATTTCTTCTGTTTTGGCATCATGTTACACGAGATAACTTCTGTGTAAAACTGACCGAGCTTACGTACGAAATAAACGTGCCTAGAAGGCACCGAACTCAGTATTGTGTATGTGTTAGCGGCTACCACGTAATTTGGGGTGGTTCTATGATGGGTTGTAGGCCAAAGTGCGTGTCAGATTACAATAACCCGCTAAAAGTTGCATATTGAACAAACGCGTATTGTGTATAAGGATATCATAATTAGTTTCTTCTCAGAGTCTTATTTGAACAGCCAGCTCTGTGTGCTGTCATTGTTAACGTGTACTGAAAGTCAATGTTAATGAAGACATTTTGTTTACTATCTAAAGTCTGCAATGTTGTAATATTTAACGATCGGAAATACCATTGTATGTATCATTATTAAGGAGGCTGGTTTCCGATACACTTTATGAGGAAATGGAAATGTCACTTTTCTTGTTATAAAATGTCACGCTATTATCATCAAAATATCATCCACATTTTATTACCTATAACGATAATGCCATCTTCTAAGCAAGAGGTATCCCATTATTTCGTGCGTCGCATTAGGGACATTAAAATATCTCAATATTCACACAATCACTATCATAGCTGCAGGTCATTGCATAATCCACAAGTGTAAGCTTCAAGCACATCGTATAACGCTCAAACCATGTTTAACAATCCTTTTCAGAAATTCCAACTTTCACATTGGCAGTCTCATCCAAAGCATTGACATTTGCAAGTTTTGCTCCAATGAATATCTGTACATTAGTAAATGTATAATCAGACTGAGTGCTGCATCCTTACAGACAACACGCGCCCAGGAGCTGGTGAAAGAATACCTGAGCCTAGACTCTTGCAACGTCCTTGCACCGTTTGCTCATTGTTCTGGTCGTTTCATCTCCGATTTCAATTT
>CM032664.1:58769185-58774185 GCA_019095985.1 Streblospio benedicti | reverse complement strand
AGAAAACATCAGAATGAATCGGAATCAAACTTACGTATAACTACATACTAGAACGTACAAGAACGTGTGAACACGGGTGCTGTATATTGGTGTTTAAAACGATATATTGAATCTACATGAATTTTGAAGGCACCAACAAAATAGCATCATGCTTCATTTACTTTTTTTTGCAAAAGTTGTGGGGTCTTTGGGGTTTGGCTGCCAAGAAATATGCGGTCTTAGATGTTTTGTCATCCCAAAATCGGGAGTCTGTCTGCTGAGTGTATATACCCAACCGGACTGTGGAAGATACACACCCCACCCCCGGGAGTATATGCAACAGAATGTACGTGAAATAAGAACACACTGTTTACAATTAGGCATGCGTGTACGCACAAGAACATACAAAATGCATTGTTAAGTGGAATTTATGTGTGAACATTTTGGGTGTGCGAGGTGCACAGACAAACGACACGTGAGTACTACTCGTTACATCATCCCCCACCATTTATGGAGCTTTTATCTTTGTACGGTCTCATTTTCCCCAAGATATTGCAGGATTACAACTTGAATCGGCATAAAATAAGAAGCAAAGCAATACGCTGCTCCCTGCAATGACACCACCGGGGTGTGGGCTGCGGCGTATTGTATATGGGAGTCATGCCGCGATTTCTACTGCATTGAGGATGAAAAGCGGGTTATTAAGGAGGAAGACAACTTAATTTTGAGGATTTCCATTTACTCAAGTTATGAGTAATTTAAGATACTGCTATACATACCGTATACCCTAGGAGAAGGTAACTTCAAAACTATTCAGCGATGTATCTTTTTACAAAATAATATTTTAATTCTAGTGTGATTATACAATAAAATATGCACGAAACGTTGGGTACATAAATAGAAAATTAGAGGCAATGTACCTATTCCATAAATAAACAGGCTTCACCTAGTATTAGTTGTCTCAGTCGCCCTGCCCTTAGTTCTTTTGAAGTTTGATGTCAACAAAACGTTAGTTAGATAAACTTGAATGTTGAATGTAGGTCACTGCGAATATACCAAAATGAATAGGGCTACACAAGTCCACGGGTTATTCATTGCTTGTATACTATCGAGAATTATGAACACATGCCTATAAAAAGGGTAAAATCAAAAAGAGTAAAATGACATAGGCTTTCCTCTTTATGTAGTCAAAGAGAGAAGTATTTCGCATCCATTGACGGATCTTGGCATAAACAATGATCGAGTTGTTCTGATTATAGCAGCTGTAATCAACTGTCACGGACGCGTGCTCATAGTATCGTACGTCACCAACACTGTCAATAAATGAAAGTAGAAAGAACTTGAAAGTGAATAACTGAGAATTCATAACTGCATATACCGTTGTTTTTAAGTAATAGAGAGAATGGGAATTAGGGGGTTAGTTTCAGAACTATTGAATGTAGTGTAATTAATGGAATCGTGTCAGTATTCATAAAGAAACCTGACCTAATATCTGTTAAAGTTTCACCAAGATGGGCCAAGCATTTTGTATCGTTTCCTCAATGGCTCGATATCCCCAATTTTGCAGCTATGCACAAACCACATATAAAATGTGACCGTGAAATGAAATCCATTTTGCAATTTACTAGACTCTGGCTCTTGTCACGAATCACGACTGACAATATATAGTTCTTATTTATCTTCTTAATTGTTCTTATTCATATTACCAATTGGTCTTACTCATTTTACACTAAAAGACTTGTCTTACTTTTAGACCAAAGACCAAGTAAATCATTAAATTAAGGAATTTATTTTTTTCAAACTATTATTTTGACTTTTTTCTTTGGCAGCAGTCGGGGACCTCAGTTTCACTGAACACATGTTGATGGGGGTCGTCTAACTTTTTCCTTCTGCCTCAAAAATTGGACAACCCCCCCAGAATATTAAATGTTATTTAATTCGGATGAATAAAGAACTAATTTTTTTGTTCAATAATACATATTGTATATTAAATGTTATTTGGCGTATGATGATAAAATCTTTTGTTCAATAATACATGCAATTGTTTTTGGGGGCAATGCGATATCTGACATTCCGTCCTGTGCCGTGGTGTGGACACTGGCCCACCTGACGTGCAGATTCGTTTCAGACACAGGGGAACCTCCGTGTCGTATTTATATGTCATATATAAATTGGGATTTTATGTATCAAATCTTCTGTTAGCTCTAGGTTATCTTCGTTTCCCTCGAATCATGTGACGAAGATACCTGTATGTCGGTTTTCTCACATTTGGGGTGGGGGTATAAGGAAGTAGGATGTGGGGAAAGGGCTGACAAACAAGGGAGATGGGAAATGCCATTAAAGGAGGGATGTACGATTTTCACTTTGAATCTGGAATGTGGGAGGAGCAATTTTAACTATTTTTTCGTGATATTGTGTGGATAAAAACTAAAGAAAAACAAAACAAAAACAATAGTATATAAAAATGGACACTGTGCACTCTACTCCGATATATGTCTTCAGATTAGCTTTGTACTATAACATTTGAAGTCACAGTCTGACGGCCAGGAATGTCTATACCTCCATATTTCTAGCAAAATGTAAATAAATGTAAACATGGCGGTTTATAGTCGCGATTCAAGTCTTTCTTGTTCTCACGACTACATTTAACACCATGTCAATGACACAGGCGTTGATTAATTGATCATTTACACACAATAATAATCACTCACAACATCATTCACACGCTCTTCCAAACCCAAAGATCTTTACCTGGTTAACTTGTAGGTTCCATGAAGCCGTGTGTTGAGGGATGAGTTTGCTACACATTCACTACGTTAGAACATGAGGCATTTAGAGAGAATGAATAGGCTATAGTCAAGAAAGGATGAAATCCTTACCCAGATGCTTCTTTTAAACGAAGACGTTTTGGAGGACATTCCTCCTTCATCAGTTTCTGGTGGCAACGTGCGACTGTTGTTGCTGTGCACCTTGCAATTGCGTTGAGTCACATGATGGGTAGAATTCCCAGTCACCTGTAGAAGTTTCGTCAACACGGGGGGGGCACCTTGCCTTGGTTGAGGTTGAGGGTGGGTCTGCGAGTGGCGATCTTGAGGGCATCCAGGGTCTTCCTCCAGCTCCAGCTTTCCTCTTGGCCAATGATCTTGCAGCTCGTCTTGGGAATCACATGTCCAGTCTGGCTGGTGTGTATTTGCACAGCTGACTCCAGGTTGGTCTTATCGAAATGTTCTGATAATCTTGCACCAAGATTGCGACCAGTCTCACCAACGTACTCTCCATTGCACTGAGGACAAGTGATACAATAAACCACACCGCATTTCTTCAATGGGTCAGGCTTATCTTTGGGTCTGACAGGATTGATGACATTCTGATTTAAAATGGTAATCTCTACATGCAAAAAAGTCCTGCTACTACATCTTCACCGGGGTAACTGCGACTTTAGGGTAACTCCGTGACAGTCCCCCACCGTCACGGTGATTAAGGATTCAAATCAATTTTCAGATTAAATGCGTGGGTTTCCACCAAACCTAATATTCGGGGTAAAAGGGGTAACTCCGGGAGTTACCGCCGTCTTTAATCTTCAAATTAAACCTCCACCAAAAATATCAACTACAGCATAAGGGATGATGTACATTTTGTCACGCTCCGCAAAAGTGGAACAGTGTTCTCTTTTTTCTTCCCCCCCCCCTCCCCCCAAAAGTGGAAACATCTGATGTGTGACATAATCAAAGAATATCTACACAGTGTTTCGCGATATTTATTCAAATATTACTTATATATGCCATAAAATGATATTTATTATATATCAGGAATGTAAATTATAATATTAATGAATGTGTGAAATCTGCTGTGTATATTTTTAATGCCACATTTAAATAGTAAATAGTGGAATTCTGGTATGAAAAGTTTTAGCGTGAGAGATAAAATTTTACACCCACAAAAAAGTGGAACATCCAAAACTTGACCGAACCCCCTCCCCCTAAGTGGAACACTGTTCCACTTTTGAGGAGCGTGATAAAATGTACATCATCCCTAACGGACAAATGGAAATCCCCGCACTAAGGACACGGCGAGGTCTCTGTGGCAGCGCGCGCCTCGCGAGCAGCCGCCTGCTGGGCGATATTTGCAGCCATTATCCCGGGCGGTGACAGCAGCGGCGGCGGCGGCGGCGGCATTATCGTGACGGCAATCAGCGGCTCCACGGAGGTAAAGTTATGCTGCCGGCAACAAAAGTAGGCTGTCTAGGACAGAGCGACAATCAAGCTGTCAGAGAGCAATGCAGCGCCGTGTTGCGGATGAGAATGAAATATAATAAGGGCGTCAACGATCATAGACCATGGCAATGGAACATCTATAATGGGGTGAAGAAGATGGGTAGGAAAATGTTAGGTCTATGACTATTTTTACACCGGACCATTGGGATCTATGTCATCTGAGTGTAGAATATTGTTGTCAACTCCCTGGTGAATATAATACAGAGTGTTTGAATCATTGATGTGACAGCCATGAGTGTCCTGTTGGGACAGCCAGAGGCTGGCCTCCTCTGGTCTCTTATGAAGGTGGTCCTCGTCGGAGGTTCGTCTGGACTGATTCAACTCAATCACGTGGGATCGAAATTCCCATCCACACCACAGGCCTAAAACCTCCTTTACATTAGCGAATTCCGCCTAAGTAGCTAAACGTGCACTGACGAACTGGTCAAATACGTCAGGAAATTTCGAACATTATCAAAACATTTTAGGTTTGGTTAAAGTTCGTAAACAAAGACCATGGAAAAAACGGCCATCCTGCCCCGATAAACTCCCCGGGATTCCGGGTTTGCACCAGGGAATTTCTTATTTTTTGAATGTCTTAAAGTTCGAATAGAATTTAAAATTAATATTTCCACGTTGAATTTTAAAATTTTTAAAAAAAAAAAATAAAAAAAAAAAAAAACCAAAAAAATTTTTTAAATTTACCCCAATTTTAATTTTATTCTATTTCCCAAATAAGGTCCCCACACCTAATAGCTTGGGTTTTTT
>CM032664.1:58750754-58769085 GCA_019095985.1 Streblospio benedicti | reverse complement strand
TTCACTACCAGCGAGAAGGCAATGGCAAGTCCTTTATAGTCACTTGGCTGGTCTATTTGGGGATTTGGGGTTGGTTTTTGGGAGAAAAATGACGTTTGATGGTTGAGCTGACCTCTGGTGACCCCAGGTTTTGGCGGGAAACTGAGTCCCCCCGCTGAGCAAGGGTTTAGCGATGGGTATGATCTGAAAGTTTACCTAAACATCCACTTGGCTTTAAGTATTACGGGTTATATTGCTAGGGAACGCTGTCAACATGATATCTCGGGGCAATGGCATTTTTTGCTACGCTAGGGGGATAATCAATCATCATTTTGTCAGCTTTTCCTGGCAATATAACCCCGTAATAGGGGTGAATGGATGTCTAAGGTAAACTTTTCAGAGTGAGCTCTGTTGCCAGCCGTGCTAAACCCTTGCTCAGCGGGGGCTCAGTTCAATATCACAGAAGTATGAATAACTTCAAATTTCTAGTTTTCGCACACAATATTCGCACAAAGATGTGGATCCTTACAGCATTAATCACATCAAACACCGTCTGCTCGATTACTTTACACAAGATGTAACCATAAATGAGATTGGTGGAACATATAATATTGTTACATTCAAGACGCAGACTGAATCCATTTTACATAACGCATTTATAGATTCAAAAAGCAGCTTCCTCAGGAAGTTATGCCATGTGATCATGCAAGCTGCAGGAAAGCAAGGCTTCTTGTCACCATTAATGCTCTCAGTGGGACTTTTTGTTCACCAGACAACACGCTCCACGATTAGATGCTTATTGATGTATCCTCATCTGTTGGTACGTGTGCATCATATAATGAAATAATGTGTCTAGATACAGAATTAACTGGTACTTTGGTAAGGCTATTGGGCTTAATTTTGATATTATTGGCTCTGGATTTATTTTGGGTACAATATGGTTTAATTGAAATCACCAGATTCATCCACCTTTGCAATGTCTTCAGCCATACGTTTCGTCCGTTAGACAAACATTTCGTTGCGTTTAATATTAGTGTTAGCTTGATATGTGATGATACCCATGGCATTAGTTGTGTTCTGCCCTGTCAGTGTGTCTTCATTAGCTGACCATTGCCAAAAGTCACTTTCATCACATTTCTCCATCAAACCAAAAGGCAGATTATTGATTGATTGTGTGCCTAAATTCTGAAACAATATTATGGTGTATTGAAAAGTCCCACTGAGAGCATTAATGGTGACAAGAAGCCTTGCTTTCCTGCAGCTTGCATGATGACACGGCATACTGTATCCTGAAGAACTTGTTTGTTTTCCCTTTGCTTGGTCAGTGAGCGATTTGTTACTAAATAACGATTTAACCAGACATGTAGGGTATCGGAAATGTCTGCTTTCAGCCTTTCCATGTCAATATCTTTTGGAGATGGATATTCATGTTCATCACTTTGTAAATGTTGTAGCTCATTTATTCACGTTCTTGTATTGTTAATTCTACATACAATGCATGCATTGGATAAATGCAACCTGTTTCTGGAATGTAATAATGTTGGATTTTCTATCAATTTCACTTATCTAACGTGATCGAGCTAGAAGACAAAGTTTGATGTGCTTAATGCTCAAAGGACCCACACTTCTGTGCAGCTATACAGCATTTCATGACCGCAGTTCCTGTAATGTATATTTAAACAATCTTATTTCTCCTATGTTAACCATTCCCACCATCATTTATGAAAATCATACTTATAGTTTCATCTATACTGGACATAATTTGCCTGAATGAGTCATGTTCTAATTGCATCATTTTAATTCCTTTATGTTTATGTCTTTATTATCTCAAAATTAGGTCAAATCATTATGAAAGCACCAAACATGAAATTCTTGTTCCTGAAACCTTAAAAGTGATGTACTATAAATGCTTATAAGTCAAATATACAAAAAGTTAGATTTTCACAATTGAATTTTGGATTTTCACACGTGGAGGGAGTTCCCCAAAGGCCGAATTTAGTTGAATTTTCTTTAGCTCCAGGGGACCATATAGAAGTTTTCTGTGCAAAAATTTGTTTGTTAGGTAAAAATGTCCGGGTTCAGTAAATTTTATGTCGATTTTTACTGTACATACTATTAAAAAACGACACAACCATATATTACAATAATGAATGACTGAAGTAAATAAACTCACCCTGCTGCTGTCGCCGTCTCTGTAGGAATCTCTTCATTCCCGCCATGGTTTATTCCACCTGCAAGTAACATTTTGAAATAGTCTGAAAATGATGGGGTTTGCAGTAACGATGTTCATAATACCTACATCACCGATACACGAATAAGGCAAAATGTACGCCTCACTTCAAACACGTTTATATGAATTGTAGCCAATACACAAGTGTACGAAGTAAATGTTGTGTGGCAATGGTGTTGTACTTCAGATATATTCGGCAATAGAAAATACATGAATGTGTAAATTATCAGCGATTGTCTTACTAACAGGCAGGTTGTATGGGTCTTTGTATGCAATGTCATGATGCATGTCTATTTTCAAAATAATCTAATACTTCCCATTGATTCTAACTCTATAATGTGAACAACTTCCATACCACCTCACTACTGACAACACTTTTTATGCCATATTCCGTGCGTGTGTGTTTTTCCTGAAAAGTGGCACAGTACACTAGGATGACGCAGATAACTTGGGCTTGAGCATAACAGTAGTAGATAAAACGTAATGGTGAAGAGCCTGATAATTATCTGCCAATTTATACGTCATTATGTTTTGCAAAATGTCACCAACCAATGAAAACATTTGAATTGCATTGTCATTACACGCAAAACTTAAAACATGGAATTATGCTGTGCACGTATTGAACTGAATTAATTTCCTTTTCCATCCCAAGATTCCACATATCGCATATAATTTAATAATATAAGTAATTAACATACAGAAACATAATTGTGTAGAAAAACAATCGCATTGTGTAATACAACCTGACACATAACTTATTCAAAATAAGCACTCTTGTAATTTCTCATCTACATAACTAAATAGTCCACGAACTTACATCCATCAACGCCTACAAGGCAGACTGCTACGATGATTACCAGTAGATTCATGATCGCAAATGATGCGAAGGCTGTCAAATACAGGTGACTTTATACTTAATTTTGCTATATCTGTCTATAAATCAATATAATTTTAGCAGATGATGTCAAGATGATTGAAGGAATTACAGTGTAAAATTTTGGTCATGTTTGCCGAGATTGAGGTAACGTGAAATTCCTGACTATATGATAGTTTGATGATCTAATGTGCGTTTCCCGCGATTGTGTGCGTATGCAATTGAATATACCAGCCATGGTTGGAAAACACACATTACAGTGCTCCATTAGGATGAAAATGCAAAATAAAATGTAATGTTTCCGTCCTTAGGTGGGATTTGAAACTAAAACGTCTGGGTTTAGATGATAATTGACCAAGTATGTTGGCTTGGGGTAACATACGTGCACACGCACACACATTTATTGGAAACGATGAGTCATATATATTATATGTACAAAAAACACATTAAACAAGTTCTAATTTTAGAGGCATTTGTCCTGGGTGTCCTTCAATAACACCTCGCAGCTTATGGTCTCATTCTTGTTTCATAGCCAAGGGGTTGTTCGAGTTTCGTAAGGGTCACTTGGTATATCAAAACGGAAAATTGTCTTCAGCTTTCTGAATATAGATGTAGGTATATAATGATAACGTGTAATGATCAAAAGCTATGTGGAAGGCTGCCGGGCGTGTGCGGACCTTGCCAACCAAGCTCTTGTTAATAATCACGAGTTATATGTCAAATCCAGTACCCCATCTGGTAAGCAAACTTTGACAGACAGATATTTTCGTGCAGGAAAAGGTGATATTGCTGTCCTTTTGAAGACCTCCATGTGTACAATGAGCATGTTACAATGTAACTCTAGAGACGATACTGTAATGTCGCCGTAAGCCAGTGGCCGATTAAAGCTTATTGCCCCAACGGTGATTTAAAGTGGGGGCCTTTTTTCAAATGAGTGACAGTCTAGGTCTGAGAAAGACCTGGCAAAAATACTAGGTCATAACTAGATCCAGACATGGTCAAATCAAGGTCCAATCTCGTATCAGGAAAGGGTAAAACATGGTCCCCAATATATAGAAAAGACTGGACTTCATAATGCAACACTAGATCGCGAGGTGTTGACACTGGGTGACCAATAAAGGCAAACCAAACCCATGGTCATACACGTCAGTTGTGTCAGTTGTGTCAGTTGTAGTTAGAAGTCTCCGCTACAGTCACATTTCCCTGGACTAATTACGCTGTCGCGTTGCAACATTGTAGAAAAAGACACCACAGAGTTACAACTCACATTGCAACATTGTTGCAGTTAGCGGATACGAGATCCATAATGAGAATGCATAAGAAGAATGCTGCTGAATTCTGATGGTGAATATCATATTGTCATGGAACAGTATAAAGTAAAAAGTTTTAGAAAATATACACAAAAATTTTAGTAAAATAGTGAGCTGTAGTAACATAGAATGACTGGCTAATAGATGTTTGATATCAAGCATTAAATAATGGAGTGGAGGAGGAAGATCCTAGTCCACATGCTGGTCTTATATTATGTCGCGGACATGTCAAAGTGGACTGTAGTAACAATACCAAAACGACTTAGTTCAGAAACCAGCTGAAGTGACAGGTATTTTTGAAGAGAAAAAATTGCCGGTGACTTTTTGTAAAACATTTGTACATCATTATATTTGAAATAACATATTTGTAAACAAAGTAGAAATACCCAACGATGACTTAGAATAAAGGTTTTTGAGAAAAGTTGCATAATTTGGTTCACTTCACTCGCCTTCATAATATACCAGAGATTTCATGTTAGACACCAAAATCATGTTGCTTGTTTTTCTGTGTAAAAGAATAAAGTAACAAGAAAAGTGAAAATTTGTGCAACCTCACTGCAATACATATGGATCACAGGATAGAAAGAAAGAAAAAAAAGAAAGAAAAAAAAAAACATCTGGAAAACAAGCACGAAGATCCAATGCCATGGAATAAGAACTTTTGAAATGAGAACATTTATGTCTTGCCAAACCTTTTGGAATTGGATATATGGGATTCTCCCTTTGAAATACTCATACGCCTGTCTATCTATCAAATCTGTCAAAGCTGTTCATCTGTAAAATTTATCTTACACGACATCAAAAATGCTTGTCGGCGTATCTTCAAGTGAGTTCCCACAGTTCCCAGTCGATTTTATTATGGTGTAAATGACCATGAAAAGTAAGAATTGGCGCCCAAGAAGGTTTCAAAGGTATACACGCCCCAACTAAATACCATCAGTCACTGCATGCCTGAAACGACAGCTTAAATGTATTTTTGTTAAATCAACAAACTTATGTTTTATTTTGCAATAGCTTTATTCGGCCCCAAACACCCACTAAGCACAAGGAATGCACTGTATTATTAAATTCACGTGCTCATTGGTTGAAAAAAAAACTTATGGGCTAATCTTCACCTATGTCATAAAGTGGGTGGGAGCCTTGAAAAAAGAGAGGGAGAGAAGAATATAATTGTATTAAACTTATGAATTCCATTTTATGTACGAAAAAATATCACATTGTACGTGTGATATAATTGTGATCAATTTAGGTCCATACGGCAGCAGCTCGCCCCGTAGGGCTGGGTGTCCTACTCAGGGCTGGTTCATCAGGACAAAGGCTTGCCTCACGACCTCAGGGATGGACTTCAGACTTAACCACACCTGTGTTCTGGAATCCCTGGCAGCCACCTGCTGGCCCTGATTCAGGGCTCGTGGATCTGTGAACACAGCGCTGGGCCTCTCCAATCGGCCCGGTCCGCCAAATCCTCCTTGGAAGGGCTGGTGTGTTTGTCGCTGGGTCTCACAGAAGGCAAGAAGAACTGTGCACCTATGTGGACAAGAAGTGTTTGCGGGGCATCCTCCCTACACAAATGTCTCTCGACACAGGAACCATGGTGAAGGAAGTTTGCCACGGTTTCACCTCCTCAAGAAGAACAATAAAGAGGGTCCGGTTCCTTAGAATATAGGTTGCGAACCCTAAATGCTGTCCGGCGATCGCGACCTTGAGAGCTATTCTCTAAACAAGTGCAATAATATGTATTATTTTGGTCCACAAACGTTACATACTCTATTTCGTCTGTCAAAACAATACTGTTGCGTGTAGGTAGTGCGTTAGAGTGACTACAGAGTCATATTTACACTATTCCACCCCCATCCCCGGTTAATCGGTTATGGAGTATTAATCTAAAATCATTAATTTTAGCATTAACGAGATTTTCAATTATTCATCAGTTGTTCACACATTAATTTTGTAAAATGGAGAATGATTTCAACTTCAATTGGCAGACGAAAGTTTTAACTTGAATGTATAAGAGTTGGGCATGACATTTCCCCCGATCAATGCAGTGACCGAAATGTTCTATGAGTTATGCAATCACATGATGAAGTTTTCAAACATCATCCATGCATCACGTTCGATGAATCACGATTTCTAAACTTACTTACCATCAATCACATCAGTCAGAAATTGTAAAGGTGAATTAACGTCATCTTGCTCTTTGAGATTACGATATTGGTTTTAATATCAATACTGTAAAGAAAGTGGTTCAGCGACACAATGCATCCTGCATTGATCACAGCATGCCAAAAACGAGGTCAGTGGTTGTATATCGTGTCAAGGCTGACGCGGCTGGTGAAGCTAAATATAGCGTCAGGTGTCAGACAGTGTGATTGCGCAACGCAGCATATAGGCGAAGTCGAAGTGTGTGTACTTTGTCCTGGGAGATTAGCGTAATGGTAGCGCACCCGCCTGGCGACATATAAGACCGGTCTGAATCATAGACTGGAGGTTGTGAGTTCGATTCCACGCTCTTCCAAATCACCTTTACAAAGCAACACTGACTTTCGTTTCAATACATGCCATTCAATACCGTATTTGTAACTACTTGTCGCACACAAATCATTAAGTCAGTCATCATGTAACTTTGATAGAAAAAAAATTAAACTCTTAATGTGGTTGCCAGCAACACACAGGAATAAGGTGTAAAAAGTTCATATGGTTCATAAATACTTGTCATTTTATCCCCACAGCTAAATATTTATATGAAATAAGAAAATATGGTATCTAACTAACGGCTGTTAATTCTGTCTTCAGGATGAATAAAGTATATTATTAAGCATCAATTCATTTACATCAGCACAGCAAATCGCAAAGTCGTACATCTTATATGAAAAATGGAGGTGTTGGTGGGAACATTTTTTTTACATTCGCAAACCTATTTCTTCCAGTCAATCAAAAGGTTAAAGATGCTTTTAACTCTGATTTTACTTAGTTACAGAAACAAACGCGATCGACTGTTAGACCACAAAATATAACCAGCCCCAAAAAACATAACCAGTTATTTAAAGAATTTATTGGATACCAATAGAAACCAATGTTAATACCATTTTGGCGAGACTTTCGTTGTTTTCGCAACAACTTCTTCGGGCCGAATGCAAAATCTCAGAGGGTCACATGACCACCATGGTGGCGGCAGTCATGTGACAGCAGTGTCGAGTACACGGGGGGCGCGTGCGGATTTCGATGGCCTCCCTCACTTTCCTGCGGAACTCCTCTTCCTCCCTTGCCACAACCTTGAATGTCACATAACTATTGCATTAATGTTATTATTCTGTATGGCTTCTCGTCCACATTAGACTATGTTGAGATTTACCACACCCAGGGTGCAGATTTAATGTATTATCTAATATTATCCTCATAAAGTTGTCCGTAAGTAGCCTACTGCTAACAGGACAGTCAAAAGCATTACATATTTTGTTTGCGTTGTGTCCCGGGTGTTCAGATGCTTCTGTTGCAGGGGAAATTCCTGGCAGACGATGTTACCAAATATCACACTTTAATCAGCAAAAATGAGTATGGATTTCAGTCACTTCTAATTCATTTACTTTCAAATAAATTAACATTTTGAAAAGTAGTATTCATAGTGCCAAACAAGCTTAACAATTGCTTAATACTTTCATATGATCATTTATAGGTTCCTCAGTAAACGTCTGGGGTATCGCTATGGTATTGACGTTGTTTTACTTATAAAAAGTTTTGCATTAAGGGATTTTTTACAAATTACGTCACGGCATTTTTGGGCATTTTGTGACCCCCCCGGCTCCCCCTCTGTCATTGTGCGTCATTATTCTTCGCCCCGCCCCACACTATGCCCCCAGGTGCTTCTACTTACTACCCATATAAAAAAACAGCATCTAGCACATTGCTATGGTACCACACACGCACGCACGCACGCACGCACGCACACACACACACACACACACACACATACACACATACAAAAACAAAAAACAAACAAAAACAAAACAAAATAATATTCACAACATATTGACACACACACATAAATACAACACACATTGGAACAAAACAAAAAAAAAACAAAATAATATTCTGCAACAATTGATATTTTGCAAAATACAATTCCATTTTCTCTGGATCAAAATCCTCGCCTTTCCTGTCGGTAACCCACCCCCATCCCCACCGTCCGCAATGACGTCATTTGTGAATGATCCTTAAAATGGCTTTAAAATTAATCAATGTGATAGTTAGTTATCAATAAATAGGTTCATCAATAATCCACCATATTATTGTATTGCCTATTTTGAAAATCAAATTATTGTTAGTGCATGAGCAAAATTTCCGGGTAACTTGTTAATCATAACGTTTGCATTTTGATGGCAATATGGCTTTTAATGTATTGGACAAAGGTTTTTACATTTAATACGCACTGTGCATGGCATGTAAATGCAGTGGCGTAGGAAGTAGGGGGGCAGGGGGCCATGCCACACCCCACTTTTATTCGGGGGCGGGGGGGCGCAACATATCATTTGCCCCCCTGATTTCATTGGGCATGATGCATACTTTGCCCCCCCATTTCTGAGATATTTGTTTTTTGCCCACCCCACACACACACACACCTATGACAACTGACTAAGCTATTGTAAGCTACAAAATAACTACTTTCACTCTAAATGGGCCGTCACAGTCGAGTGTGTTATGTTAGTATTAAAAAAGGGCATTGTTTGTTTAGTTTTAAAGGTAAATGATAAATATCGCACTGAGTAATAACAATATTATATTCAACCATTCAATCCAAGCTGTAATGCTTGTCTTGATTACTTATACTGGAGATCGGGACAAGTATAATAATCTAGCATTTTTTCCCGGTACTAGCAAAGCTTATTAACTTCTTTTACTCTTCTGCAACAATATACAAAACATAAAACATAAACCTATGTACAAAAAAATTCAAAGTTCAAAACATTTTTCGAGAACTATAGTCTCCTTTTCAATACCGAATTCACTCAATTCTACAATATCATCTAAACAATTTTTTGGTGGGCTATGTTTGTGGTTGTTGAGTAAACCCATACCTAAATAGTTGCACACTGCTCTGTGGCACCTACACGTTAATTAGATACAGTTCATTGGGATGGAAGAGTGAGTGAGTGATTGTGTGAGTAATTAGCATAAGTCAACCAATAGCCTGGTGTAAAATGTAAAGTTGTCAAATCAGGACATGGATCACGACTAGGATCCACCACATTTACATCTACTTGACTATAACTTCTAAAAGTTTGCAAGTTACCTTTTCTTCAACATTCTTACACAGTTCAACCTGGCACGTACATACGCCAGTCATGAGTGTGAACGCTCAGTAAGTGCACTTAGACAACTGCACCCGTAACCAAGAGGTTTAATAGGCCAATTTCAGAGTATCTGGGCTTATATCCATATTCATTATGGCTTTCCACAAAGGATCTGGGATGGGTGGTAGGATAAGGCTTTGAAGGATAGACTCCATAAATGGACATTGGCAAAATTGTTGACAGATTATCATTTCAGACTGCATACCCGTAATATGGAACTGAACAGTGATTTACAAAGATCGATTGTGTCACTTCAAATGAAGTAAAATCCGTGTTTTTGTTTCGTTCCATGAGCTCTACATTAGCTGAAAGCTATATCCTCATATATCCTCCCCCCCAACCCCCCCCCCCCCAAGCAATCGCTATAAGCTCCCTTGCAAATGTGAACCCCTCGTTACAAAAAGCTTCTTACGCCCTTGGTTATGATAAAAGAAGTCATGACAGTCTCATCAACACAAGACGTATCGATCATTGCTGAAAGTGGTACTGGTAGTATAGAGGTAGAGGCTTCTGGTGATCTCTCTGGTACAAATACTACTACATCGGATAAGAATGCGGAAAAGGTTAGAAAATTGTTCTCTATATGTACACACATATGTTCATTTCTGCATCAAAGAATTAACACTAATCAGTACATTAGGGGTCCGTTCGGACCCCAGGGGTATACTTTTTGTGATATATTTTATCTGTTTGTTTTTTCTTCTTTTTCTATGTAGTAGTTATCACCCTATAGCTTGTCTTTATCAGGACTGAAGATTATTTGATATTTCTAAATATCAGAACTTTCATAGAAAATATTTGATTCGGGTCCGCATATATTAAAGAATTGCTGATTAATGTGTTCAAATTGTTTTCTTGGGGTCATTTTCATAGTGGAACATGGAACATGAGAAATCATAGGGGCACATGGAACATAGGGGCACATGGAACATAGGAGCAAAAATAGTGAATCATGGATCTCAGGACCCCTGTGTCACCCCTTCATATCATGTGACTTTCACTGTAACACAGATTCAAGAACACAATAATCTAGCATCATTTACAGCATGTGGTATCAACCAAGACGATTAGCTCATCAAAGACAGTTTTACTTTCACATGCCTGAGACACACATGAATTGGGCATATACAAAACACAAGCTATGCCAATGTGTACAGTGGAAAATGACAATTTGCAGAAGGGAAACACACCCTGTTCACTCACGAAGGTATAAAAAATATGTAAAAAGCTTCAGCTAATTTAATGATGAAACACATGACTTTCACCCCTTTTCATTAGCCGTGAACTATTTCAAATGTTTAAAATGTATCTATTCAATAATGGTAAAACGTACATTGACTAGATTACCAATCGTTAAGTAAAAGCAATCTATTCTAACTATCGTGTTGCACAAACACCTTATCATAAAGATCGTCTGTTCATAGAAATGGTCTTAATTAAGGATTTTACTGTAGCTTCTTTGCAGACGTGCACCGTTTGTTGCATTTTGTGTTTGCGTAGGATTTGTTTTTGCAATTTGACAAACTATATTTTTGCTCACTAAGGTGAAGCATACGCCAGTCTCTTTTGATTTCATTTTATGAATATGTCACCATGATCTGAAACGTTCGTCCTTTTAAAAAACAACAATTTTATGTAACTATTTGATTACATTTATAGCTTGCTGTCTATTTCTAGAATCCATATGCAAAAAGAGTACTTGACATTGAAATTACTACCCCGTGTGAGTGTGTGCGGGGTGGGGAGTGGGGGGTGGGTGGGGGTGGGGTAATCATTTTGAATATTGTAAGAACATTTAATGGCCTACATGTTTTTGTTTTTAATTTTACTCCATGTGAATTTCATATTATTTCGTATAATGTTACCGTCATTCCGAGTTCATATCTCCTAACAGTACTGTTATCTTAAAAAAACAGACATCCATCTGGCGGCCAATTTTGTTTTATAAGGGTATTTATTGTCAGACTGTAAAGCTGGTGCATTATTTTATGAAGATTAGACGTACAGGTTTATAGAGAGGTTATATGATTGCTTAGTACTTGGTGAGTATGTGCCAAATATGTATTGGTCCAGAGTTCGAGTCCTGTTAGTGGCTATGTGTCCTGTAGACGTGGAGAGGGAATCCTCTATGTAATGGTGGTATATGTTTAACAATTGATTGGATTATTTAGAGAAGTGAGACTGGTTGCACCACAACAACAGGTTATTATTGTATGTAACACCTATATAAGTAAATACATACAGTGCACGTGAGTAATAACCCCCGGAACCCGGTGCCTATATGGCATTATCAGTATTTTGGCTTTAAAAAATAAATAAATGTTTATGTTTGTCGTGGCGTATTGAAATACACAAACAATTAAACTGTTTTTATTATTACGAAACTCTATAATCATGACAAAATTAATATGAGCATTCCTAAATTACAAAGTTTTTTTTTCAGTAGAGGAATATGGACACTTTAAAGAAGAATGTCAGAACTTGTTAATAATTGTGCAGACAAATGTATAAATTTTATTGCCAGAGGCAAAGAAATACCTAATTATTGAGTATGAATTTTATCTAAATATAACTCTTCCAATCTGAAAAAAAACGGCGTATTTTGTATATCTAATGTGTATGAATAAGTCTGTGTGCGCCAATAAATGAGCACACAAAGTTTGTTTGATACAATTGTGTCGATTTCGTTGTATGCATTTGATAAGCATAATTACAACATCCGTATATCACACATACATCTGATGTAAGATTCTTTTTCTCATTTGAGAAAACGTCCAGTAGCTTGAAGACGTATTGCCGGTGTTGGTTTTCAATGTCATCATGTCTGGAACATGTATTATGTTTGTTCACAAAAGATCATTTGTTTTACGTTTCTGCCTGATAAGGTTTTAGAGCTCGTTTACGGGACCTTGTCATCTGTAAAGATTTACTGCATCCGATTAATGAATTATAGTAGAGAGACTGTTCGGTTTGACACAGTCGCATTTAGTAACCAACGGTATATAAGTAGATGTCTTCCAATTACCAAATTACTACAAGTTGTAGTTGGGACTTATTAAAAGTAGACTTTACACCTGATATATCAAGTACACGAAAGAAAGGTTATGCGATTATTATATAATTATAAGATCGCGATTACAGTTGCAAATGATCGTCAAGCTACGTAATTCAGTGTATGTTAGACACCAGCTCGGTAAATGTGACCATCGTATTAAGGGAACGTTTTTTCTCTGCAAACACTTTCGTGTACATGTAACTTGCATACAATTTACTACACCGTCTAGAATATACCTTCACCATCAATCAAATCACATCATGTATTTAGTAATGTTATTTTCTGAAACCAATCTGATTACATGTACATTATGGGCGAGATATTTACAAATGTACTAGATTTAAAACATTACATAAATTACTAAGCTTCACATACTTAGAACCTGTTGCCAGCATGATTTAACAGGGAGGTACATATCTAGGATTTTTAAACTGTGGCAATCCAATTTTTTAATTGTCCTCCAACTAATAAATCTGCAAAAGAAATGACCTCACAATATTAGTGAGATCCAAACTGGAATATGGTGCTTTGTGATCTAATTCATACAGTGAAAGAACCCAAATAAAAGCTTACATTTATAAAATTTGAATGACATATGATTTAATTCCAAAACAACATTTGTGTCTGTTGATAAAACATCGTTAACGTTATTGTTTTATCATCCCATACATATGTTCTGTCAATTGTCCAAAAAATAAAACCCCTATATGACAGGTATTGGATTATGCGATTAAAGTGGAACGCGAAAACAGTTTTCTTCCCAAAACAAATAACCAGCTGTAAAATAGATCGAGCGCAAATTAATGTAAGTCACAACTGACTTTTCAATCCTTCACCACCAATAACTTTTTTCCTGTACATTATGGCGGATATTCAGATTCAGATAAATTTAGCTTTACACATCAGCGATCGTACGCATTCTTCAAATAACGCATCACACTTTGTTTATCTAAAAATAAATATTTGTGCATTAAAATGGATTTAATTAATTCGATCGACTCTAGAGTCAATAATTGTACATCAATTGTCAATCATAGGTGAAGTTTTGTATGGTCTATTTTGGAAAAAAAATAATGTAAATATATGAGCAAAATTAATGTTACAACGCTGACTTTTCAATCCTAACATTTCCATTTTGCGAAATATACTTTTTAAACATAATGCACAAAAGTACAGAGTTGGCGCTGTGACATGTAAATATTGATGTGAAATCTATTAAAAGTTCTGTACTTGTGTAATTAATGATAGGTGATACTGAAGTGTTGTCTAGCAAATTAATAAAACTACGAATTTCTAACACAACATTTATTCAATCCACACATTTTATGAAGTTTCTTAATTTCAACGGACTTTGACAATTAAAAAAATAATAAATGGCCAAAAAGGCATATATATATTGGTTACACTATTTCTGATCTGTCAAATCCTGAGGTTCTGATTTTTTGTAACGTTAAACCCACAATACATGATACTGTCTTTCCATTTTTTTCACTGATATGATTGTCCATTACATTTTTAACACATAATATTTTCTTAGGAATATATTGAACAATTGGTATAGAACAAACTCCTGTGTAGTAGACTGTGGTCACTTTGTAAAAATCAAGTATCAATTTACTTATTTCATTATTTGTTAAAAGTGACAATTTCACTTAAGCGGTTCACTCATGGTTTTACGGTGAAAACATATATTATACATTAGAAATGTGTATAATCTCACAACAACAACAGTTTTGTTTATAACACATATGTACAGCACACACGATTTATAATATATCCATGGAACATTCTTAAAAAGCATGATCAATAAATTTTGATAAAGTTTAGCATATTATACTGAAAAAGCTTTTTTAAAAGACTCTTAAAATGTTTTGATGGCGTTTAAAATGCAAATAGTATCATAAAGCATTATACATGTAAGTGTCATCAGCATGAATGATTTACGTTTTTTTATATTATCCGTTTCTTAAGGATTCACGTAACTTGACTATTCAATAGATAAATTGCAAGTACATTAAATGATACACACCACACACTATCTACGCTACACACACTTGTATATAGATAATCCTACATCAATAACCTTAATATATAATCTATATAAAGATCTATTAATTCAAAACGAGTTTGCACAAAAATAGAAAATATGCTGCTAGCAGATCCAGTTTTTTTGTAAAAGGAGTTTTGTTATTGATCAAAGGACGTGCAAGTGGACAATCCATGAGACCGGCCAGGCGAAAAACGGGCGGTGATGTCGAAAATGAATATAGGTTCTAATATTTTGAGAAGTGAGTTAGAGTAGGGGAAACTTAAACCTTTGCCGTCTGCTCCGGGATCTGCTAGCACATATTTTATTGCTATACAAGACAAAATCCTATGTAAATCACATATAACATCACCTATTGAATAATACATGCACGGCACACAACGCAAACAGCTAAACATGATCCGGGTGTAAATATTTCATTTAAGAATTAGTCCAAATATAGTCATATTACATTTTAGCAATGAGCATTTAATAACATAAAGACAACGAATATGATAGGCATTGTGTTATTTAGGTAGGTAAAATACAGTTAATTATGCAACCACAACAAGAAGACACAACTATAAATATACATTGACGTTGATTAATCTAGCTTTTCAGGACAGTTTTTGTGAATTGTCTGTTCAGTAGTTAATTATTGTTTGTGATAGTAGAAATATACACACCAAGTCATATATTATATATATATATATTAATAATATATGCATATCAATATAATCAACATATAACACACTCAATTTTATTACAATGCAAATTTATCATGCGTATCTCACTGTTAAGAATATTGTCTCCAATAATCACACCAAAGGTTTGCGGATGTTTTAATATTCATCTTTTAAAAGCTTTTCCATTTTTTTGATTATGTTCTTTCCTAATATTGTAGTTTTTTAGTCCATATGGATATGTATCCTACTTTTACACTGACGTTGAGACCATGAGTGTTTGTAAAGCACAGTTTATCCACTTGTATTATGGTTTGATTGTCATTGCACGTTCATATCAAATACTCTCCGACTATTTTATGTTTGTAAAATCTTAACCTCAACGGATCACGTTTTTACCACTGGCTTTGATGCGTGGATTTCTTGATGGCATTATTGTAACGTCAATATTTACAATTCAAATTGTAGATATGAAGTTCTAATACACACCATAAACACACCAGATCAACAAACAAAACAGCTCTACTCAAGCCCTTTTTATCTTTATATTAACAACAATATAATCCACTTAAATAATATTCGCATTTATACTGATAGCGATATATAAAACAACTACATCCACATTTTGAATAAATGATGTATAAATATTATGTACAACATTAATAATCAAATTATTCATGTAGATTATATAACACAATTAATACTGTACTTCTGTTAATTAACGTTTCATGTACAAAATCACATCAAATATGCCACTCAAAATTAACAGATTCATTACGTGCGTCTCTTGTGTCTTAATCTTATACCAGAATGTTCTTGCACTCTTGATATTTTGATTTCAATTTCAAAATGTACTGACTTTGATGGAGGTTTATCTTTACCGTTTATCTAAATGTTTATCCCCTTTTCACTTCCAGTGATGTTGTGAGCGTATGTTTTATGTATCCACATTGGCACAGGTCGCATTTGATTGTAAATTTCTATATTTTGACTTTTTCTGCAGAATTTAATGTCACCTTTACAAGTTGTTATATCACTTATGAAACTTCTAGTACGGCCATCTTGTTAATACCCTGTTATCCTATTATCCTTTATCATTTGATGTAGATGTGCGTTAAGGTATTATTACTCTCATGACAAGGACCCAACCATTGGTTGTAGTAATGACATTGTCGGCTGTGCCATAATCAATGAGACATAACAAGCGGCAATACAAAAGAGGCCAATTATTTGTATTATGTTATATGAGTAAGTGGTGAAATCTAACATAACAAAGCTCAGCGTCACCATAAAGATAAAATCTCTTGGTGTTAGAATATTTTGAAATATTTTAAATGTTGATAGTTCCCTGGTAATATGCTAGAGAGTATATTCACAAGTACCGGCGAGCCAAATGTTCCTCCTGATAGTTTCCAAGGCAGCTTCGTTTATTGCAGATCAGATACTGCTAACCCCATGAATGCAATGTTAATGCAGAAAGAGACAATGAGAGAGAAAGAGAAAAATAGTGATAGTTAAATTCCTAAGACCAATGAAATAGGATGTATCCAGAGATTTTGGCGTCATTTAGAGAAATGTAGGAGGCCACGTTAAAGTTGCATTGGTAGCGTCCATACATGATTAAAGAAATACAGCAATTAACTCATGGCATAATAATACCAGACTTCTTGGTCTCCATCAGTGACATTCGCTGGTGTGATGCTGTTGCCCGGAGCCATAAGGACGCAGTGTCCGTCACTGCCTGCCACTTCACGCCAGTAGAACGATACGCAGCCCGTAGTGTGCATACAGCGGATTGTACACGTCATTTTAGAGGTGCTCGGCAGGTCGGCATGCAGAAGGTTCGGTTTCAGAGCCATGGGTGTTGTGGTCATCTTTTTGGCGAGTCCAAATAGCTTGTTTTTCTGGTTTCTTTCTTCTGTGCACATAGCGTTCACGTCTTCTACGGCCATTGCTGACCACATCATTCCATTATTACATACAACATCTGCATCACTGTCCAACATTTGCATATTAGGTCCTTCTTGTTTTAGCCAAGCATTTTCACATTTACAGACATCCAAACCGTTGGGATTTGCATGCACCTGTAAAGTGGTAATATCATCAACCAGGAGAATAAAAGTGAGAATGTTTCGTTCAAATATTACATATTGTATAACATTTTTGTCAGCCCTTGTACACTGTGAGGTAATCTTTTGATGGGATTAAAGTGCATCCATAGAACTTTCAGGTTTCTAAAGTGCAGCAATGATTGATCATCAATCTCACTAATTTGGTTGTTGGCCAGATATAGTTCTTTCAAAGTACTGCCGATGATTTCAGATCCGGAAAATGTTGATAGTATTGGCGGAAAGGTAAAATTACCTCTAGGTTTGAAATAGCCGTTAGATTAATACTTGAAATATCATTCATGTCCAGACGAAAAATTCATGCAGCGAGGAGGCTTAAAGGGTTCAAGATCAGGCATTCCTGTAATAAGGTTGTCGGTGAGATGTAGCTCCTGCAGATTCACTAATGCGTGTATATAATCGCTGTTAATATAGGAAATTTGATTTAGCTCTCAATTGCAGTTGTATCAGAGATGGTGCTAAGGTGTCAAGTTGGGAATTCTGTTAGTAAATTAAGTCTTAAAGTTTAATCGCGTCAATCTTGTTAATGGCGTTATGTACGCTAAGTTCATAGTATCGATGTAATGGAGGAATTTTGGTATAGCTCTAGTTCCAATAGTGTAGATGCTGCTGGAGTTACGTCAGGAAAGGAAGCTAAAGCACCCTGTACTATTGATAGCTTTTCCAAATTGCCCGTATTGCATTATCTTTGTTGTAT
>CM032664.1:58723656-58736338 GCA_019095985.1 Streblospio benedicti | reverse complement strand
GCGAACATGAATGTGCGGCAGGTATAGACACAGAGGTGCTAGCCTTCACCGCCTCCCCTATACCCCAAAGTAAAAAATAATTAGGCAACGACCAATTGTAACAATGACAGCCGTTGCACTTAATCGTGTTGTAGCTCAACAACAACACCAGAAGGAGGAGAGAAGAGAATAATACAAGAGACTGCAGAAGATGAAGATGATGAAGCTTCAGAGGCGGCCTTGAAGATGTTCAAGTTGATGCTCACCAACAGAGACGACCATATACAGACTAGATTGTGGATACAGCCCGAGGTCCGTCATGCTGCTGTTTTGAAGAGAAACACGTGTTGAAAGACCAAGCTGATGGTATTTCACGGTTTAATGGCCACGAAGCCGCTATTTCTGGCAGCCGATCATCACACCCTTCAGAATGCTTCGTCTGTCTCGGCCCTTTCCCGTCACCTACAACGTCTCTGACGGCTTGTACGGCGCGGTGACTATGACAACCGTCGTCTTCAAACAGTTGCATAATAAATATTGACACAAATCCGCCGATCCATCCCGAAATGACAGATCGGGCGTGTTTTGGAGGGTCTGAAGCTAGGATCGGCCATGTGAAATGGGGGCCTTAAGGAGTGTAATTCTAACGGCAGATTTGAAATGCCTTTTTTCGTATCCACCTATGAAACGGGTTTGATGAATGCTAGCTATGAAATTACGAAAACCGATCATTTTCGGGCGTGGGGGAGGGGGGGGCGGTATTCTGCGGGACATCCCCATCTGATATCAAGGAAAGTGACCCCCCCCCCAAACCGCCACCACCACGTGATTTGCAGCCATTAATTAAGTGCCATATTTTCTTATGTCATATAAATATTTAGACGTGGTGATAAGATAACGACTATATTTATGAACTATGTGAACTCTACATCTTATTCCTGCATTTTGCTGGCAACCATATTAAGAGTCTGAAAGGTTGTTTTTTTTTCTATCAAACTTACATGATGACTGACTGATTTTTGTGCGACAAGTAGTTACAAATACGGTATTGAATGGCATGTATCGATATTAAAAACCAATATCGTAATCTCAAAGAGCAAGATGACGTTAATTCACCTTTACAATTTCTGACTGATGTGATTGATGGTAAGTAAGTTTAGAAATCGTGATTCATCGAACGTGATGCATGGATGATGTTTGAAAACTTCATCATGTGATTGCATAACTCATAGAACATTTTAATCATTTTGATCATTAAATTGATCCATCAAAAACACATTTGAATCTTGAATGTCATGCCCAACTCTTATACATTCAAGTAACAACTTTCGTCTGCCATTTGAAATTGAAATCAATGACCATTTTACAAACATTAATGTGCGGACAACTGATAAACCATTGAAGATCTGGTTAATGCTACAATTACTACAAACTTCACCTGAGTTAATGCATGTACATGTTGTAATTTTTCAATTGTCTGCTGTTGTGGTTTATTTGTATTATGCATGTAGTTGTTAACCCCAGACATGGCAGTAATTAGACACTAACCCCAGACATGGGGGTTAGACACTAACCCTCACCTCGGCTGTGCCTCGGTTCGAGACATCTGGGTCAGACGTTGTCTGCAGTATCTTAGATTTTAATATCAACCTCAACGTCATGCACTATCTAGTACAAATACTAGTTTTAATGATATTGTACCAGTAGTTAGTGTGAAAAGGCACCTAAGGAGTGTGCGAAATATTATTCTGCTTGAAATTTAAATTTGAAATTTGATGTTTGAACAAAAAAGGATAAAAAAAATGAACTCATACTTTCAAGCAACAGTATTGTAGTAGAGACGAAATAGAGGATGGAAACTTTGTGGACTAAATAATACATATTAGTACCTTCTGGGCATTTTACTGTTATTGTAGTATCAACAACAGATGTATAATCCATCTAATAGTTCACGTAGCATAGTCTGCTCAGTATATAACAGTGCAAATTTGCGTTTATTTGTACAATTCCTACGAAATTGCTCTCAACATTGTTTACACTATCCAACACAAACAGACAGTTGAAGCAATATGAGTTGAAAGTTATCATGCATGGAGCAGACTGAAATAAACAAATTCGATGCAATAAACTATAGTTTTATGCATTACAATCATCCATATATTTACTTCCATTAATTTAATACTGTAAGTCACTGTCACATAGAAAAAACGGATGAAACACGTATGTACCACGGATAGATTTTTGTCGTACGTGGTTCATCCGTAGTTCATATGTGGAGATACACCGACCATCAGTGCCTCGTCCGTTTTTATACAGCAAATTACGTGATTTTACGGGTCAAGATGTCCGAGCAAATCATTTTGGAATGTTCAAAAGTATTTGCGCGGATAGATTTTCATATCGTACGTGGACTGTACGTGATATTACCGTGATACCGTAAAACGTCCGCGCAATACGCTATTTATCCGATGTTCATCTGTGCTGGGTTTTTTCCAGTACTTTGCAACCAAAATATGTTTGCGTGAGTGTACGTGAAGTGTACGTGGACAATCCGTGTATCATCTGTGTTTTGTAAGTGTATTGTCCATGTATCATTCGTGTTAAATCTGCTTAAGGTTTTTGTCATTTTTTTTCACGGAGCCCCGCGTATCAAGAAAATACCAAAACATTTTGTACGTCCTACATACGTGTTTCATCCGTTTTTTCTATGTGACAGTGACTTTACCAAAAATTATGCAGGTCTCCGTTAGACCTGCAGTGGGTAATCTAGTTGCACAAAGCTATTTCACGATCACGATGATACATGGGCAGATCCAGGCGGGCTGGTGCATGGGGTGCCTCCCTTTTCCCCTACCAAGTAGCTTCTAGAGTACTTTGTAAAGTTTATTGTTGAATCTGAGTTGAAGTGAGTCCATTCCTTCTATAAAGATCACCCGGGAACTGTATTTCACTTTGCTCAATAGAGGGGTGGTCTCTGTACTATAAGATCCATTTCAACAAGCGTGTTTTTATGTATTGCGTTCTCATGGTGCTGAGGCTGAAGGTAGTGACCAATGGTATCTAGTCGGAGCTTGTACTTTTGCCATCTTCTTGAGCCCCTTTTCCACGCCCATTTAGATCATTATAAAAATCAACTGTGAACTCACTCGAACATTGGTTGACAAGTGACCATCATTGCCATATGTTATGGCGAGTACGATAGATTTGATAGATGAACAGCTTTGACAGATTTGATAGATAGACAGACGCATGAATATTTCTAAGGGAGATTCCGACAAGTCCATAGACCCTTTATATTCTACTAGATTTGGCAGGCCATGTTCATGCCCAAGGTTCTCATTTCTAAAGATCTTATTCCATATTCTTTTGTCAAGTGTTTCATAAATCCTTGTAGTGATGTTGCGCAAATTCCCATAACTTGTTACTTTATTCTTTTACGCAGAAATATAGACAACATAATTTTTGGTCTACTCTAACATTAAATCTCCGATATATTGTGAATGCTATTAAAAGGAACCAAAATATGCAACTTTTCCCACAAGTTTTAGTTCTAAATCAGCTGCCCATGTTTTTATACTAACTCTTTGGTGGTATTGTTCTACAGTCCACATTGACATCTCCACGACATACAATATAAGAACAGTATTTGGACTAGGATCTTTTTCTTCCTCCACTCCATTAGTACTTGATATAAAACATTTATTAGCCATTCATTCTATGTTACTACAGTTCACTATTTTACTAGAATTCCAATTGTGTGTATTTTCTAAAAATAAATACATTATACTGTTCCATGACAATATGACGATTCACTGTCAGAATTCACCAGCATTCTGCTTCTTTATTCCATTATGGATCAGAAATCCCGTTAATTGCAACAATGTTGCAATGTGAGCTGGAACTCAATTGTATCTTTTTTGTACATTGTTGCAATGCGACAGTGTAATTAGTCCAGGGAAATATAGCTGTACGGGAGACTACTAACTACTACTGACGTGTGGACCATGGCTCTGGTTGAATCCGGTACTGTGTCAAGACCTCGAGATATAGTGTTGTAGTATGAATCCGTCTTTTTTTCTATTGTCGGACCATGGCTTACCCTTGATGATACGAGATTGCACCATGATTTGACCATGTCTGGATATAATTTTAACCTAGTCATTCTTGCCGGGGTCTTTTTCAGACCTAGTCTGACAGCCATTTGCTACAGGGCGCCACTTTGAATCGACATCTGGCTTACGGCGACATTACAGCTCTCTAGTCGGTAGTTACATTGTAACAGGCTCAATGTCTCATTGTAGACATTGTACACATGGCCGTAGACCTTCCAAATGACAGCAATATCCCCTCTATGGCACCGTCAAAGTTTGTTTTCCAGATGTAGTACTGGATTTGACATTGTACCTCGTGATTATTGACGGGAGCTTTTGATCATTACAGGCTATCATACATACCATGTCATACATCTACATTCATAAAGCTGAAGACAATTTTTTTTCCATTTTTACTATATCAAGTGACCCTTGCGAGACTGAACTTGGCTGTGAGACAAGAATGATACCATAACCAACTGACAGATCCCTCTAAAATTAGTACCTCGGTTTACGGATAAAATATATGAAACTTTGTTTCCAGTAAATTTGTGTAGGTGCGTGTGCACGTGTGTGCACTACCAGCCAATATACTTGATCAATTGTCATCTCAACTCAGAGGTTGTAGGTTCTAACCCCACCTAAGGATCTGTCGGGAAGGAACACATTTCAAAATTGGCTTGTGTATTCAATTGAATACACATGCAATCGCGGGAAAAGCGCATTAGATTATTAATCCATCATATAGTCATAAGTTTCACTCATAATTCCTTCAATCATTTAAATATATCATATGAGCAGTAACTATTTGTACGCCCTCTGCTTATAACTATTGATTTATAGACAGATATCAAAATTTGGTATAAAGTCACCTGTATCGATAGACTTCGCATCATTTGCGATCATGAATCTACTGGTAATCATCGTAGCCGTCTGCCTTGTAGGCGTTGATGGATGTAAGTTCGTGGACTATTTAGTTATGTAGATGAGGAATTACAAATTATTTTTTTATTAAATCAAGTGTCAGATTACATTACACAATCGCATTGTAATTGTACTCAATTATGTTTTTAATATTACTTTAATTCTTATATTGATTAATTGTCAAGAATATGCGATATGTAGAATCTTGGAATGGAAAACTGAAATTAATTATTAAGCTCAATACGTGCATGCCATAATTCCATGTCTTAAGTTTTTTGTGTAAATGTTTTCATTGGTTGATGGCATTTGGAAAAGCATAATAACGTACTGATCAGGTTCTTCGCCATTACGTTGTTTTATGCACTTCAAGATAAACATGCGTCAGAACATCACATACAAGAGCTCCTGCAAAGTTTAAACTGAAATCTACATTTAGTAAGACTATCGCTGAAAATGTACACATATTCTTTATTGCCGAATATATCTGAGGTAATACACCATCGTCGTACAAGAATTGCTGTCGTACACTTGGGTCTTGGCTAAAATTCCTTTAAACATGTTTGAAGTGAGGCGTCTATTTTGCCTAATGAAGACAGGTTGTACATTTTATGAATATCGTTTTTTGAAACATCGTTACTTCCAAAGGCCATCATTTTCCCACTATTTTTAATGTTACTGTTGATCTAGTTTTTTCCAATTGTTTCAAAATGTTGCTTGCAGGTGGAGTGAACCATGGTGAGCAGGAAGTGATTCCTACAGAGACGACGACAGCAGCAGAGGGTGAGTTTTATTTACTTTAGTCATTCAGTACGGTTGTAATATACGGTTGTATAGCATTTTAGAGTAGGATCGCTGGCACAACTTTAAACTCATGGGCAATTAATATGTTAAACATATTCATAATTGCACTTTGCAATTTTTTTGTAAATCACTGACAAAACGTGAATGAAGTGTCATTGTGGGGGTTATAAAGGGTTTATGAAATCCCACGTCCCAGTGACTGATCAAGGCGAGTGGGGCTGAGCGGGATGCAATCAGGGCCCTCAACATTTAGAAAGGTTAATGGATTCAAAAGATGCATGCTCAATAAAGAGAGACCTCCTTCAGAAAACTGACTGGAATATTCGCACCTGAGGTCGGCCCTTTAGGGGTGGGAAGGGGGGGGGAGATGGGGCAAGGCCTGATTGAAGATGAGTGAAGACCATCAAAGATGATTGACTCTCAGTTGGCCCATTTCACGACATGAGATATAATTGAATCTGCAGATGGAGGGATGAATCACCCCAGAATTGATCGCTAGGGTGCTTTTTCTGTATTTTGGATCAGAGCGCTTTGTCCTTACTCGGGGTGAAGCTCGTCTCTGTTCGAATTTACAAAATTTTGAAGAAATCTACAATACTCCTTCAAATCACCATCATAACACTTAGATCTTTGATTTTACTATCTAAAGTTAGGTTTTCATGGACAATAATTATAGTGTAATGGTAATTAGACCAGTAAAAAGAAATATACACAAATTATTTCTAGGTGGCCACCAAGTTGTGTGAAAATTTGGGTACAAAGCATTTATGGCGGCTATATTATTTATCATATTTAAAAGTTTATCTTAAGTTTTCTTATGTAAGGGAATTTTCCAAAAAGTTATCATAAAAAGGCACCTATAGAGACTATATCGTTGATCATATTTCAAAATGTTATCGTTGGTTTGGTCATAAGGTAATTTTCTGAAATGGTACGAATGAATGAAAAAAAATGATTGGAGGGAATTACCCTTTTCACTATGGAGAAATCCAAGACGGCTGCCATAACTGCCAAAACCAAGAAAATCTAAATAAGTGCTTTTTTTCAATCTCATACCACTTGGATGAATGATTGCGATGTTTAAACTGAGTTTTTTATCATCAATGGTTTAAATGACTTTGGTCAAATGTTAAAAAGTGATAGTAGCCAATGACTGTTGTTCAAACCCTCATACAGAGATTTAAACAAAATTTACAAACCACTTTATTGTAATAAGACTCACCTTTGAATACAATTTTGTAGTCCTAGTTATGATGTATAAATCAAGATGTGAACCAAGGGTAACAAATTTCAGAACTATAAATATAAACCATTATATTCATAGACAATATTTTATCACACGATTTGGGTTTAGAAAGGTTGGGGATGTTTTTGATGTTTATGATGTCTTCTAACAAACAAGACATTTCATTCAAGACATTAATAACAGGACATACATATACACAAATATGTTTTTTTCACTTGGCATTTTCACCTGCAAAAACGTCTTCAAAAAAAGTAATTTATTAATATAGTAAACAAATGGATTTAACATCGTTACAATAACATTATAGATTAGCAAAACAACCCCATCAAGTCATTGCCAAAGACTCCCAAAATTTTTTTTCTTTTTTTGAACATTTCGTAAGTTCACGTGCACAGAACAACAGTACATGTATTTTAAAGAGTGAGTAAATAAGGTTTAGACTGCAACTGTGGAATATATGAATGAACAGCAGTTTTAATTTTTTTTGAACACATGATGAACAATGTAACATCCGACCATAGGCGTCACTAATACATTTGCAAAGTTCGGGATATCATAAAAATAAAAACGCGGTAACAAATCCATGTTTGATTAAAACTTAATTAGGATGTAACATTATTGCATTTTGCAATTTATTAATTACCTTGTTAAATTAATTTAAAAATATATAAACAATTTACAAATTTTTAAAAAAATTCAAATGTAATTCATGAAGGTAAATACCAGCAAACAAGTCATGTTTCTTACAACCTTAGTACACATTTAAAACACAGACGTTAATGGGGTGTACAAACTTTGTTGTATACGTTCCTTTTTAGGACGGATACGTCTTGCATCTTCTAATTCACGGTGGCCCTGGCGCCGGCTATCCAGTGGGATGAGAATGTCATTCACTCTCCATGCCCCCGGAATTACATTGCGTTCTTAATCCTTGCGGTCGAACAACGAAATATGGATTACACTTACTGCGCTATGCTGCGCCAAAAACTTGAATGAACTTCCAAATGATTTTAGAGTGACTATGTCACTAAACGAGATTAGGGGTGTTATTGGAAATTGGGAAGTTGATAGCTGTAAATGTTCGTTTTGTAAATAACTTATCTATATACATTTTTATTAGTGTATAATGTGTAATCGTATATGTCTGTATTGTTGGTTTTTATAAGCTGTGTAAAGCTCATGTTATTTGTTATATTAACCGACTTTTAAATAAATATATTTAAGATAGAAACACCAAAAGTTTATAATTGTCACTGAGCTAAACGTTTTTATCAATGTACGTAAGGATGTGGCTATATTGTTGTACATCATTATTATATCTAAAAATAATTTTTGAATAAAGCACGTTTTTTTAGCACAAATAACATGAAACTCATTAACTACAAGGCGATTTTCTCTATATCATGAAACGTTATTGAGCTTGCTTTTTACTTGTAGATATCATTTGTGAAGAAGATTGCAGAATCTGCAGGACTAATTTTCTTGGAGATTTCAGTTGTGAATTAGGAAAAATATGTAGGTTTTCTTCTTTAAATGTTTTTATTGCGCCGCTTCAGTAGCTGAAGCAAAGCCTTTTGTTCACTGTGTTTCTATCTTTGACTATGTATGTGTGTGTGTGTGTGTGTGTGTGTGTGTGTGTGTGTGTGTGTGTGTGTGTGTGTGTGTGTGTGTGTGTCAGAACAAGCTAGAGTGTTTCTCGATGAACCGAATTCATTCAATCTTTACACCACTATGAGGTATGAAGCAACGCCAAAGTGATTCGATTTTGGGTACTTTGCCAATTAAAGTGTGCTTTCCACAGGCTATTATTGGTCAATTTTCAACATTTTCTGCAATTGCTTTGTTATTTTTTGCATGAAAACATTCAAACTTGGTACAATACTTACATGCTTACTGAACATCAACTGTGCCCAACTGTGTCCAATTATGGCACTTTGCTAATTACCGTTTACCTTCCAGAGAGGGAATTGGCATGATGGTTCTATTTGATTGAAAATGCTCAGAGAGCACAGGATCACCATATCAATGTGGACTCATGGTCAAAATATATTTACTTTAGCCATTTTTAGAAAGCATCTGCAATCCAATGCCAATAACATAAATGTAAGTTGAATCACACATCAAATAAGATTTTTTTCTGCTTTAATATTTTGAGTGTGAACTAAACATCTTTATTGTCCATTAGTCAACATTGTTCTAACGACGCTGGGCTGTCTGATCACTTTTTGATCTAGTTGTATTTATTACTTAAATGATGATTTGTTATTATGATTTAGAATAGCAGATTCTTTTTTGTTCTCACGCAATATTTGCCTAAAAACTAGATAAAAATACCCTGAGAGCACAGGGTCACTAGAACGACGTTGACCCATGGGCAATAAAGATGTTTATTTTGCCATCAAAGCATGAAAACAGAAAAAAATGTCTCATTTGATTCTCTCCACACCTATGTTCTTGGTATTGGATTGCAGGCGATTTCTAAACAAGACTTAAGGCATTCGGAATCGCCTGTGAGTTGTTACTTTCGAGTTGACAAGTCGTAGCTACGAGTTGTGTCTAGTCAATACCACCAAGTGGGGAAATACATCCGTTAAAAATATTGCATGCAGGGTACATAAACCCGGACATAAACGAATGGTTTAATATATATCTATCAATCTTATAGAATTTGGTATACTTTTAGCCGGTTGTTATGAATATATTTTATGAAACTGTCTGCGATATTAGAATAACGTTACGGGCGCCGCCATTGTGTCTGACTCCCCCCTCCCCCCACAACTTTCATTTTGAAACTTCTGACCCCCCAGAACATTCAAATTCAAACATCTGACCCCCCCCCCACCCCCAGTTTTTTCGACCCCACCCCCCCCCCCGGCTTAAATAGCCCTTACTAGAAAAATACGGCCGATCATGCTGGCACTCCGATAGAGGGACGAGACTATAACTAGAACAATATAGCACTGAAGGTGGATAATTTGAGAAGGGGAAGTTCTTAAACCACAACATGTCTCTGGAATACCATTTAGATAATGACGTTTTTTTTTTGCGAAAGTAAAAACTACACATACAAGCAATGTTTTTTTTTCTTTATAGCATGTGGCAAATGTTGTCCAAAATGCATTATTGGTGAATATTGCATGCCAAATGGAGATGTCTACGCATGTAAGTGTTGTAATTTTTTATGTGGAATTATCTGAATTTGTAAATATATCAAACGACAGTTTAGATTTTGTAATTCTTTCTTGATATATTTAATTCTATCACAGGTAACGAAGATTAACATATTTTATGTCGGCATGCAGTTGATATTTGCCTTTTGCCATAATCTATTATACCACTCTAATGTAACTAAATGGTGTATTCTGATTGGTTGAGAGCCTCAAACAGATGAAGTATGAAAACCCATATACCACACGTAAACCGGATACTCTTTTAAATATACCATACCTAATCCGGGTTCTTTTTTAATGACAGCGTTCGATTCGAATCTTCCCGTCCGATAACGTCAATTGGGTTGCAGCCCCCCAGCCCCCCTCTAGAGGGGGCTTGTAGTCCAGTCGCATAAAAAGCCAGACCTCTCTCTCTCCTTACAGCCCCCCCCCCACACACACACACCACTGAGCGGACGTGCTCATTACTCTATCTAAAAAAACCCACATTTTTTAGTTACTCAGCTGGAAGCTGAGTTTACCCTTCCTCGCGATAGAACTTTATTGACTACTGATTATCTGTATTGTTTTAGTTGCATTCGAAGCAAGTCAGTTACGGGCTAAATTGGTGGCTATGGGGTATTTTTCGTGATTTTTGTGGCATCAACTTAAGCTAAATAGTATTATTTTGATCAGAGATATTTGAATTTGTTGGTTGCCCGAAGAATCTTAATCTCTAGGACCAGTCTTAATTTGAAAGTAAACAAAAATATACCAAAAAAACAATTGTTTAGATAACATCTGAGGCTTGTTTGATATCAGTTTTCAATTTATTTTTCAGGTAGAGCACCTTAGGCTGCCAACACCGGGTTTTCACTGAAGACAGGAAAGAATTAAACACCCGAGAAAAGTGATTATAAGTGCTTACAGTTTTGTGAGGAGATAATAGATTACATATGTTTAATTAATGTAAGGACCCGCTGTGTAATGATATTTTGGCAGTTTATGCAAATTAAACAAAACCATGAAATCATTTTTGTGTCATTTTAATTTCGCCTTGATCTATATAGTGGACGTATAGCGACGAGGCCACAAGAGATTTTTCCGATCATGTTATTTTTTCTTTGATATTGATTATTCATAATTCATGTTAAAATACACATTGCAACAAATTGAAAAAAAAATAGAATATAAAAAAGGCAAGCAAAACATGAAAAAAACTTGAATAATACTTATCAGAGGTGAACAAAAATATTGGGGAAATACTGATATTACTGACCATAGATGAGGGTGCCGATGCCCTTTACGTGGTTAGTGGGAAGTGGCCTTAACATTAAGTGGGATGTGGGAAATTGGCAAAAATTAGTGATTAGTGATAATTTGGGCAAATAAGTGGGAAGTGGGGAAAATTGCCCAAATTAAGTGGGAACAAATGCTGATTTTAGTGGGAAACTATATAAAAATGTGCAAGTGGGGGTCATGCATAACAATTTAAAATTGGTCGTAATGTTAAAATTTTAGTGGTAAGTGGGAAATGAGCTGAAATTTAAGTGGTAAGTGGGATCAGGACCCACCCCACCCCCACCCCCCCCCACCCATCTAGACCCTCATAGATACAAACAATTGTCCAAAAACATGAAAATTACAAAAAGGTACCAATAAAAGTGTTGTAACTAAAAAGCCCCAATTACTTATTTCCATATAGGATATTTTCTATAGGGCATATCTCTGGCTGTAGGTGCCGACTCAAATGTACATCTATGCAGGCTTGGGAGTTGGCTTCAATACATCATATGCGCCAACACAGGTACAGGCAATGCAACGGGTGGCAGTGGGTGCAAACATATCAGAAAGGCTCTTTAAATACTTGAATAACAAGACCAAAACATTTTTTCTGGAAAAGAAGAAAAACACTAACAATATAAAGAACCGCAAGCGTTTAAGTCTGTCCTTACAAGGATTGCACATTTCACAGTACATAATCATTCACATTCACTTACATTTTTTTTTTTTTTATTGAAGTATAGAAAATAGAAAAAAAAAATACATTTCATTTACATTACAATATTACCATCACTTATAGAAAAATAACTCAAAAAATAACTCAAATAACGCAACTCATACACAACTACATATGTTGGCCTTTGAAAAATGTCAACAAAAACACAGCCACCGAAAATGTCATTCCTCCTTTTACGTGAACACCTAGTTGCCGGTCCTAACAAAATAGAGCGTGGAGTGGTTTCTGGATGTGAGGAGTTTTTTCTATGATATTCTACTCATTTATCAAAAATATTATTTGCAATGGAAATGAATCAGCTTATAACGATTTTGTTTAAAATTCAATGATGATTTTTTTTGTGCAATACAACAGAGTATCTTTCCCAAAATGAATATAATTTGGATTTAAATTTATTTGAGTCTGCATTTCTAGTTAGCAGTTTTCATAAACTCTTTTGTAAAGAATAACATTCATATTCATCATTCAATGC
>CM032664.1:58710172-58720262 GCA_019095985.1 Streblospio benedicti | reverse complement strand
TCCAGTATGTCTTGTGTCATAGAACACATTTGTTATACCTGAAAAGCATTTCCAAGCGTTCCATGGAATCTGTTTACATTTTCTGTAAATTGATGAGGTTGTGTCGGATCCAGTGAGTGAAACACCGCCAAGGCTTCACACACTCTCTGTTTTCTGCAATTTGATTTATACTATACATAGTACAGTGTTCTTTTTGCTTCCAAATGCAAGCCATAGATTTATTTCCCAACATAATTGTTAAAAGAAAAAGTGGCCTATGAGCACAGACCTTAGAATGAACAGACTGGAAACTCGGCAAAAAGCATGTAACAAAGCCGTGTGCTGTTCTCCGTGTTAACACTGTCATGCTGCTGTGCTCTGTTACAGCTGAGTATGCAATGCGTGACTCTGTTATCTCTCCTTTTATTGATTTCTAATTAGCTTTACTACCCACAGACCTTACAATGATTCATTCTAAGGTCTTTGGTACTGTTATTTTTATTAAATTAATAACATTACTCTCGTAGAAATACAACAAAATAACAGTTATTATCAACATCGTGTTTCAGCTGTCAAAATCATTGGTGATGGGAAGCTAATTTTGACTATTAAAGTTTAGTGATGAAATATCTAACTAAAATTTTGTTATTGGCATGGATAGAAACGCATACTTCTATAGATTATACATATATTAATAACATATTTTTGGGTGAGGTATGGATTGAAATATTAAGCAAAGTCTACTGGCATCTTTTTTTTACCAAATCCGCGTTTTGACAATGGCTGCTATGCATAAAGCCTAGACTAAACAGTAAACATCTTGTTACACCTGTCAAATACTAGTACACCATCGAAATAATGGCCATTTTGACTTTCAAAGTTTAGTACTAAAATGTTATACTAAATTTTTATAATTGATATGCTTGGAAACGCATACATCTGTAGAGTATACATATATTAATAAAACATTTTTGGGTGAAATGTGGATTGATATATATGTATTAAGCAAAATCTACTTGCAGTATCTTTTTTACCAAACTGCTTAGTGATGTTGTGGCTGTCAAATTGAACATCGAGAAGATGCACATTTTGATTATCAAAGTTTAATAATGAAATATCGTACAACTGTTTCATGATTGGTATGGTTGGAGACGCATATTTCTTCCAATTATACAGATATTAATAGAATATTTTTAGGTGGAGTATGGACTGGGATATTAAGCAAAGTCTACTAGCAGGTTTTTACAATGGCTGACGTGCACACGGAAGTGTCATGTCGGAACATGTGAAAGGAGAGAAGCTGATCAAGAAAATTTATTACAGGACATCATATAATGCATTAAATTATGAAAGAATAAAGAGTTTGATAACAGACAGTGTGTACTTTCTTGTTTTCATGATATAAATAATAATGTTATGATAGGCAGCAAGATAGCATTTACATCTATTGTAGGTAATGCAGTTGTTAAATCCACCATCGAAATAATGCCCATATTTACCTTCAAAGTTTATTGATAAAATGTGCCTCCAATTTTTTTGAAATTCATATGATTGGAAACGCATACATCTATAGAATATATGTATAATAATAAAATATTTTTGAGTGAGGTATGGAAGGAGATATTTAGCAAAGTCTACTGACTGTTTTGCTTCCCCACTCGCGTTTTTCTGTACTCGAAAATGCTTGATCTAGTGACGAATTAATGCTAGAAAATAAGCGCACAGACCTTAGAATGAAGATAATCTGTTATTACATAATAATCACGATGAAAAATATAGGTAACATAAAAAAACAGCAATGGTAAATGACCATTTCCCCCTATTAAATGCATTGCAAACAGTAGACGCAGAGCATTCTAACACGGAGAACAGTACACGGCTGTGTTACATTTTGCTGCTATGAGTTGTATAGCAGCAGCCGCAAGCTTTCCCTGTCTGTTCATTGTAAGGTCTGTGCTATGAGGACGTCTGTGTCACCAGATTGAACTAAGATTTTCTTATATCCTTGTTTAATTGTGTGGACAATATGAACCCCCTCTTCCTGGGTGCATTTATCCATAGGCGGGTGATTTGTTATCACCTCCGTTCCTTTTGTAATGTAGACAGCTTTGTCACCGAAACACACACCGACCGCTCAATGACCGCGCACTGACCACTTACCCTGATCTCGACACTCGCACCTGTAGAAGCCGACGGCGTCCTCACAATGCGCTCCACCGACACACGGCGCTGACAGGCACTCGTTGATGTCTGCAGCAAACGCTGATTCACACAGAGTACTAGATTCAGTTTTACAGTTCTCTTATGCATTGTACTTGGCTAGTTGTAATCATAACTGTAAATTGAACTCTTTTTGTTTCTGATTTAGGCCAGACTGAATAGATAAATTGGATGACGAAAAAAATTAAAGCCTTTTTTTTCCATAGGCTGGGAAAAAATCAAAATCAAAATCAAATATGTTGTTGTCTCACTGGGGTCGGGAAAAAAAATAAAAAAAAATCCAACTTTATGAAGGGAAATCGGGACAAAAAAATATAAGTCTGAAATATAAGAAAAAGCAAGTTTTCATGGGTTTATTATTAAAACTTTGTTTTTGTTCATTTTCTTTATGTATTGAATGTTTTGATGTACATTTGTATATATGCATGTTGTGCACTGAATTTATGTGCCCCTAACACCCTTTAGAATAGTGTGCAGTATGCCTTCTCCCTTGTAACAGTTTCCCAGTTCTTCCCAAAATGCATCAAATTTCACTTGATCAGTTCTTCCGTTATTCTTTCTTAAATCCATTAGCAAATCTGGGTCATCAGACATCATGAAAAATTCTTGTACTCTTTCATCAACAGCCCTTTCATTTGCTGTTTCAGGTGCACTGGCATCGTACGTCAAAAAGCGCCACATATCCCTCATAACTTTCTTGCTATATCCTTCCCTCTTATAGCGGTCTAAGAAAGTTCTCCTCATTGCTCTTGTGGAAAAGTTTGGAAGATGATCAAGGACATATTTCACTGCAGAAACCTTTGCTGCCTCATCTTTTTCACACTTCCATATGAAGTACACATTGCCAAGACTGTTTCCAAATGCATAGGTTAGAAGCTGTGTCTTAAATGGCAGTGTAAGATTCTGAATGAAATCTTTAACTTGCACCCTATCAAAAGGCAGGTACTCCTCTAAATTAATCACTTGGTAATTTGCTGAAGATTTTAAAGTGTTCATCAAGTCTGGCCGGACTGGGACTTCACCAACTGGTAGTAACCTAAGCTCCCAATTGTCTTTCAAGCTCCGAACTGGTTCTTGGCTGCTATGGTATTGCTTATTCTTCTCTTGTTGTTTTTCTAATCTGTCGAGATATTTTTGCATGCTTCCATGCAACATACCAATCATTGTTTTCAATTGTGGGTGACGGGAGACCCCTGGGCTCAGGACCCAAGGCGTGAGAACCTCCAGATGGTGGCGTAGTTCATGTGCATAGATCTGAAGTGCAAATACATGTATTATTTAATATTATGTGAGGGACATAACATAAGCCAGCGGCTTACATCTGAATATATTAGAATCACAGCATACCAGGGATTTTCAAATATCTAGTTCAAACTGAATGTTGGATACCAAGAAACAAATATGTCACCACTAGTTGTGAAAAACTTAATATGCAATATCAAAAAATGGATCATACAATATACTGACCATTGGCTTTCTTATATGCATGTCTCTGTGATCTCTCACATTGTTGAACTTCATCAACTCCCGGGGAATGTGTGCACTTCGATTCACAAAATCTGGATAAAAAGGACTCAAGTACCACACTATATTTGTCAATGTAAGCACAAAATCTAAGCTAGTTTTAAAGCCGAGCTTCGCAGAAGTCTCGAGCTTTATAGGCGTCGTAACCCGTTCCATTCTGTTCCCGGTTAACTGCCATTACGTTACTATAAGCCTATTTATACGCGCTGAAATTAGTGCCCAATTCAAATTCATCAATGAAAAGTTGAACCATCCGACAATCGCCGATGTTAATGAGCTGCAGCCGATCGAAATTAATACGCCGTGTTTTTTTTTTTCTGTCTATCCGGCATGCATGCAACAACCGATTTATATCGCATGTTGTAGTAATTTCACGCACATTTCATTCAAGAGAGACTTATAACAGGGCATACATTATACAAATATCATGTTAAAGTTTGCTTAACAGCGGTTTTTATTTTGGTGGCCAAATTTTAGAGACGGGTTGCTTCACAGCTCTCCTCATTACAATTTTTATTTAGCAAGTTGTTGACATATACAATTTGCAAGTACACTTACATCTTCATGGGCGGCTATTGCCTTGAAGGTTGCTGTATTTTAGTTTTCTTTTTGTAACATCTGGCTTTTTGTCTTGTAATTGTGACGCTGGTGCCTCATATATTGTGCTAGGCATTTGTTAAAACCGCTCTGCAATTTAATTTCAAATTCAAATATGTAAAATATTAAACTAGCGTAACATCTTTCAATGAACAATCAATCAACTAAATCCTAAGTTTATTTGAACAGGCCTTCATTATTCCCCAATCAGAGTGTGTGGCCAGGTTGCCCAATATACATCTTAACAGTCCAGTGGAAACAAATTTGACGGAAGTTATTTATTCCCAATATACATGCAGTTGTCGTTAAGATTGTATTGGTCCACTATGCTTGTCAGGTTCAGTCATTGTACAGAAACCTCAATAAACTACTTACTTTCTAAAAGCCACGTTCTTTATTTTATTCACGCTAACTGCATTAATATTATTGCCAATAATAAACAAGAACAATAAGCCTACATAGGGCATATCCAAAAATTAACATACCCATTGATGTTGGCCATCCAAGGAAATTGCAGGATATTGTTTGTACATTTTCTCCCCGATTATTCTGTAGGAAGTGACATCTTTGAATTCGGGAAAATTAGCAATGTAGTAATTGCCAACCTCCCGAATTAATTTCATCCACACAGTTGAGGCAATACATGTACCACTCAGTGCTTCCTTCACCAAAGGGCTAAATGTGGGAAGTGGTGCAGTCAGCAACCTGTGGTGCAATGATAATTGTACCTGGTGTTCTGCGGTAAACTGTCGTTCTGAAGACAAAATAAAGTAACGTTATGGGAATTTGAAATGCACATGGAAATTCTGATAATGGAATGAAATATTCTTCAATGGAACAATGCAGTAAATGAAATCGAACCACAAAACATTTAGTTGTTCTTAAAAAATCCATATATTATATTTTATATTGAAACATTGTTTTAATCAAAACGTTTCTATACTAGAATGTTAAGACATGTTCATAGGCTTCTGTGCCTGAGTGGATAGAGAGTTGAAATTCTAAAATTTGCAAAAGTCGTATAGATAAGGATATCTTTTTCAGTGTAATTATTTTGTGTCAGATAAGAAGCTTTTGCCTATCAAGTTCCCAAATTTATACCATAGAAAATTTAATCATATATAGAATGAGATTTAATGATATACAGACCTTGGTAACTTTCAGTTGGTTTATCTATAAAAAAAAAAAAAAAAATGAAGAAAAGACTGCACATGGAATAAAAAGATTACTAACGAACATACATGTACACTATGTTATTTAATAAAAATACTACCACATTGGAAAATTAAATAACTGACATTTCCATTTGATTGCTTGATTGCTCCAAAAATTTGTAGGATCTACATCTCAATAAGCAATAAATAAGTGTTAATGTCAAACTGCTTATTCATGGAATTTTACAATTTGTATGAAGTTTTACAGACATTTGCACTATTGATATAATAAATTGGATTAGAGGTAAATGTACAAGTACATGTAAAAGGTAATTCTTACTTGTGTAGACGTTTGACTGGGTGGCGTCTGTTGAATGGTCTACACCACCTGAAAAAATTACAAATATTTCATCATAAATTCTATAATTTATAAAGACTACAATCGTTAATTGATGTATCTTTATTTTATATTTCTATTAAGAGATTTATTGCTGCGCAGACCCTTGTAGCTTTCAGTTGGTTTATATAAAAAAATAATAAAAAATTGACGGTCACAGCACATTGCATTTTAGTTGGTGGGCGCAACATGCTGTAAACCCAATGTTACGCCCACCGATTGCACTCGATTGAACCCAGGCAATAATTAATAGAGTGAGAAAAAACCGAACATATTGCCAGTAAGAAAATATGATGATTTAGTATATAAAAAATATGAAATTCTATCACCAGTCATTAATGTAGAAGTTTGTAGGGGCGCAACGTAAGACTGATAAGTCCACAAATTACGTAAATAAAATGTTTGACGTATGTCTTGCAAGCGTTTAATTGTTGATATTAATACCAATTAAAATGTTATTTGAAGTTTAAATATAACAATTGTTTTTTGCTTCTTTGATTGACAAACATTTTACAAGCTCCATGATATGCAAACATTTTTTTAGCAAATGTGAAAAATAATTTTTCGTCAAAAATAAACCACAGCCCCACCCCTGAATATCCAATGATCCCTTATTAGTAAAAAGCTACCCCATTTGAAAATTAGATACCTGACATTTCCACTTGATTGCTCCAAAAACTTGTAGGATCTATGTGAAATAATAAATACTTAGTTACACTGACATACATAAATTTTACAATGGACCATACACTGTGTTATAATCGAAGTGTTAATGTCAAACTGCTTATTTATGGAAGTTTACAATTTTTGTATGAAGTTTTACAGACATTTTAACTTTTGATTTAATAAATTGGAGTAGAGGTAAATGTAAAGGTACATGTAATTCTTACTTGTGTAGACGTTTGACGGGGGTGGCGTCTGTTGAATGGTCTACACCACCTGAAGGAATTACAAATACAGTACAACCTCGTTTATCCGGACATTGGGAAGCTGGAATGACATTCGGAAAATCGATATATCGGATGATTGAGGGGGGGGTGGGCGAATGTAAGAAACCATATAACATCGTGTGTATAAGTGACTATCGATAATAGGAGATTTTCAACAAATACCTTGTAGAATGACTCCTCCACAATTTTGATTTGACGTTTATATAAAAAAAACAATATTCCCACAAAGCCAATTTGATAGAACCTCATTTTATAGCCTGTGCATTGGACACACAGCTATATTTTGTGATAATATTAGTTAAAACATGCTTGTAGTTCGTTGTGTAATAATGGCGTGGTTATTGTGGTTAATAACACGCATCAAATGCTGCGTGCAATCTTTTGTGCAAGTAACAAAAGCTATATTTTGCGATGACTGTAATTAAAACACATCATGATTTTGTTCCATGAACTGACCAGAACAAAGCAAAATGGCGTTAGTCTCAATCAACCAGTGCTATTGTGGTGTGCATCGCCAAATGGGATAAACGCCTTTTTTGATACCGGCTAATACCGCGTGCGTTGTCCAAAATCGGCTCCCGTGGATAAGTAAAAAGACAATGGTTCGAGTCCACTTCGATCTCCCGAAAAATACTCGTCCGGAAAAAAATTGGGACTATAGGAGAAACGTCCGGTTAATGGGAAAATCCGGATATTTGATATTAAGGTTAAACGAGGTTTACTGTATATGCATTTTATATTTTTTTTTGTCATAGATTTTTTATGTATTATAAGGACTATAATCATTAATTGATGTCTTGTTATTTTATTTCTATTAAGAGATTTATTTCTACAAGACCTTCCTAAATTTCAGTTGGTTTACCTAAAAAAAATGAAAGTCTACAGGAAAGGCCGAAAATGTCATTTTTTCATGGTAAGTGTTCACCATGAATTAAAGCAATCAGAATGTTAAAAATTACAGTGTAGATCCATCAAACAATTAGTGTACCATTCCTATAACTTTCATTTTGATATTCAAAACCATTTTTTTAGTTATGATAGGAAAGGTTCGTCCATGAACTTGCTGTCAGCATATTAAGGCACATACATCCTGTTATTGATAAAATGCTACCACATTTGAAAATTAAATACCTGACATTTCCACTTGATTGCTCCAAAAATTTGTAGGATCTACATAAAAAAATACTTAGTTACAATGACATACAGAAATTTTACAATGTACACTGACATACAGAAATTTTACAATGGACCATACACTGTGTTATAATCAAAGTGTTATTGTCAAACTGCTTATTTAAGGTAATTCTCAATTTGTATAAAAGTTTTATAGACATTTGCAATCTGATTAGAGGTAAACGTAAAAGGTAATCCTTACTTGTGTAGGCATTTGACGGGTGGCGTCTGTTGAATGGTCTACACCACCTGAAATAATTACGAATATGCTGTCATAAATTTTATGTTTTGTAAGTACCATAATCATTAATTGATGTCTCGTTATTTTTATTTTTGTTAAGAGATTTATTGATATACAGACCTTGGTAACTTTCAGTTGGTTTATCTAAAAAATATAAAAATTGAAAGTCCGTGGACATGAAATAAAAAAATTACCAAGGAACATACACTGCATTATTAATAAAAAGCTATCACATTAGAAAACTAAATACCTGACATTTCCACTTGATTGCTCCAAAAATTTGTAGGATCTACATAAAAAAAATATACTTTAAGTTACACTGACATACAGAAATTTTACTATGGACCATACACTGTGTTATAATCAAAGTGTAAATGTCAAACTGCTTATCTGGAAGTTCTCAATTTGTATAAAAGTTTTATAGACATTTGCAATCTGATTAGAGGTAAACGTAAAAGTAATCCGTACTTGTGTAGACATTTGACGGGGTGGCGTCTGTTGCTTGGTCTACACCAACTAAAATAATAAAAAATATTTTGTTATAAATTTTCAGTTTTATAACGACTATATGATCACTGTTTCGTTAGGTTTCTATTTGATGATATCAGTGTGGTAGGTATTTACATACATTGTATATATAATATATAATATTTTTTTTCTTTGTAGTAAGAGAATTGAGACACATCACATTGCTTTTAAAGATTGCTTGCTTGGCCCCTGAGCATAGAATGAAAACAATTATCAGCTACATGAAAAGAAAGAAAATCCTTCAAGTCATTTCAATTGGTGTTTTGGCAAAAATTAAACTTTGCAGTTTTTAAAAGATTTACCTTCATTATTTGGGGGAAACCATTTTTCCCCTGGTTTCATTAACATTAATATTTTATTTTCATAAAATGAGATTGAATCTTTGTCCAACTCAGTGCCGTCATCCTCTGTTAATAAAGTCAGATCATTGTTGTGGATGCAGCTAGGAATGTCCAGTTTTTTAGCACCTAAATTGATGAATTACATAGTAAATATTTTTTGAAACTGAAATTTTATCTGACAGGTTATAAACTAGTTACAAACTATTATTGTTGCAATTTACATTGTTACATTTTAATTTAAGTACCGGTACTAAATTACTTACCTTTCTCTTTAACGTAATTTAGTAAGCCTCCTAACATTGCAGCTGCTGTTTGTTTAATTGTACCTGAATCATCGATGTGTATCTTGTCAATTGGGCTCAGGCTTACAGCTGCTATGTAAGTAACTGTATTTGAATGATGATATTGCTGTATTCAACCACTTCAATGAAAACAATGATTGAACTTGGATGAATCGAAACAGAATTAATGATAGTTCATTCAAAAACGACACCTTCTAGGAACACATGCATCGGATCTTGGACAAGACCTGAAATGATGTCAAATCCGTCAATTTGTAATAGCTCACTGGCACCGTTGATACCCCATAGTTTACTCCAATAGATCCTTGCTTGCTTTGACATATGTTCTAAATCATTACATCTCTTAGCATGGGCAACTTTATTTCTAAGTACTACTTGACACTCATCATATAAACTTTTTTAGATTGGAATTTTCAACTTCACACGTTCTGCAGTTCTTTAGAGCAAAGGACACACCTTCTTTAAATTTCCCCAAAAGTTTGAGGCTAGAGTATCTGCTGGAGCAATTAACACTGTGCCTTTGATAGTGAGGATTTGGCCTCGTATGGTCATGTCAATGCCATTATCCTCCATCAAACGGACAGTATTGATGAAATTGGAAAAAGTTTTTTTCACTATTACTATTTCTTAGGTCTTTGGCTTTACAACATGCAATTAGCTGAATACAATTTAATTTGGATCTGA
>CM032664.1:58649128-58700681 GCA_019095985.1 Streblospio benedicti | reverse complement strand
AAATGAAATGCTAGCACTATTGAATGAATTGATTGTACTTGGAAGAAAAAAATCTGCTAGATGTTTGAACGTTGTTGATTCCATAGCTCCTATAAAATCAGTTCGACCAAAGAATAATTGTGAATCATGGTTCTTGGTGATATCTTCGAGCCTATATATATTAAGTAAGAGAGATAAAGCATGGGTCAAATTTCGTAGATCAAAACTTGTCTCTGATTTCTATGATTATGAAGCATTAAGTATACGTAATAAAACTGAAACTCTTATCAGAAAAGCAAAATGATTTTGTTAAAAATGAAATGGTTGAAAATCAAAATTCACCAAAAGGTCTCTAGAAATCTCAGGAATCTGGGCATGCCCTCTACATCTAATGAGTAAATCAACATGAATATGACACATTCCATAGAATTTAGTAAATTTTTTTTTCTTGAAATCAAATCACCGCCAATGTATTTTGATTTGTAATGTTTTTCAATTAAATGACTTAAATTTATTGTTTGTAATAAATGGAAAAGAAAATCAGCAAAAAGCTGATAGCGGCTGCTTATTATTACCTGCTAAAGTATAGTCAGAGGTCATGGTGGTCATGAAAATATGCAGGGACAGGTAAAACTTATTTTTCTGCAGATTTCATGGGAGGTTGGAGTGAATGGGTGGCAGATGTCAAATTTGTATGTACTAGAGGTTGTCTATATTTAGTTGTACATGTACCACAAAAAATACTCAAATATATTTTGATTTTGCTTCGATCGTTGTTTATTTCATTATATTGTAAATACACATTTATACAAATTCAACTTACTGTATTTTTTCAAATTGTACATCACTATATCAAGTGGCCCTGACGGGACTCAAACTCACAACCCCAAGGTTGTGGGACCAGAATAATACCATCATCCCAAGCAGCGAGCTGTTAAAGGGCCAACAAACGAAACTCGTAATCAATCATGTAGCTTTAAAAGTTGCTGTTGATGCATATAAAGAACACCCCTGTCAGTGACGTCATGGCCAGCTCTGTGTTTGTATACAGTGACACGAAGAAATTTGTTGGGGTAATATCATAATTTCATGGACAATGTAGAAATGGAAGCATTTACAAAATCCACCAATGAACTATCCTGGAAATGTAAACTTGCATTTGTCTATTTTGGTACCAAATCAAACAATCATGAACTTCAGATTGCTTTTGTGTATATGAACCAAACCACACAGACACTTGCTGTCTAGGTAATCAACAATCAGAATGCGCAGACACAATAGCCTTTGCGGTCGATGATTTAGTGGATATCTGTGCCTCATCTATACATTTGACACACATTGATGGATCTATTGTTCTGTGACAATTGAGTTTTCAGACTGTCGATTATGCAACAATTTAGCAATATAATATCAATATATGATATGTAGATAGTACATGACAGGCTCAATACATTAATGTTACATAATACATTCCAAATGAGAGAACTATCTCAGAGAACTATCAAATTATTTCCTTCTTAAAATCACATCAGGTCGCCTCATAACCCATTCTTTAGTGTTTTTATTTTAAGGCAACATGGCTGACTAGTGCGATTCCATCATTAGCTAGTGAACATTTATTAAAATCCGTGAACATCAAGGGCATGTGTGATACTATGTAAAATTGGCTGTTCAGAGAGTATAAACAAATAAATAACATTGTCCAAACGTCTTCCACATTCTTTGTGCATCCATCTGCCTTCCTGTCATTCCCCCCTTGCAGAGAAAACTTCACCATTATTAGTGTAATTGATAGAAAGAGTATTAAATAGGTATAGGTCCATAGTCTGAGTAGATAATAGTACTAGAAATAAAATAAACACAGCAGTTATTTGTGATTGTCTCTGTTTTAGTTTATACTGAAAATTGTTTAGTCCCGTATTGGTCTCGTTATAGTCAAGGGTAGGTCACGTCAGGCTTGGTCACGTTTGGTCGCGGGTTTTTTAGTAGGTAAGTTACACATGGGTACCTACTAAAACCCGCGACCAAACATGACCAAACGTGATGACCTACCTATTACAGGACCAAACACTTTTCAGTTCAAAATAAAACATAAAAAATCACAAATAACTGCTGTTTCATTCTCTTTCTGAAACTCGTTTCTACTTTATCTAAACATCTCTCCCTATTTCTCTTTCTATCAATTACACTAATAACGGTGAGCTTTTTGTCTAGAAGGGGGACCTCGACGCGGGGAGGACTGGAAGCCAGAGGGACACACAAAGAATGTGGAATAAGACTAGTTGAGAATCTGTAACAAAAGTGAAGTGGGAACTAGCACAATGCATCCTGCATTGATACAACGTACTTGGTACAAGGTTAGTGGGTGCGTGTCGATCAAGGCTAAAGGCAAAGGCTAAGGCTAAATATAGCGTCAGGTGTCAGACATGTGTGTCTGAAAGCATATAGGCAAGTTACGAAGCTTGTCTCAGTCGTCTAGGGGAATTGGTGTAGTGGTCTGCACATTCAACTATGACATATGACCGGTCTGAATCATGGTTGGAAGGTCGTGAGTTCGATTCCACGATTCTCCAATACCTTTACCAGGTATTCCAAAGATGTATCTCACTGACTTTCGTTTCAATACTGTTATTTATTTGTTTATAATCACGAAACAAAGATAATCACAGCCATTTTTACAAAGTATAACCTTACCTATTCGGGCTTATCAGTTATTGCACCACTGAATATATGTACAGTGTAAAAGAAATTCCCGTAGAGCGACGATGCACATGCCCTTGATGTTCCCGGATTCACTGGCTATTGCTCGAATACCGTTAGTTAGCCATTTTGTCTACAAGTTCTACTAAACATAAAAACACTAATAATGAGTTATAAGGCAACCAAATTTTAAGAAGCAAATAATTTGATAGTTATCTGGATTTGTGAACTTATCTGATGTACTATCTACATATCCACTATTGATATTATATATCCATTAAATCATGGACCGCAGGCCATAGTGTCTGAGCATTCTGAGTGTTAATAACTTAGATAGCAAGTTTACACCAATGTAAACATGAATAGCTGTTGTCTGATTTAGATCTGGTGTTGTTTGGTTCATACTCTGGTAATTAGTTTGCTCTTTTCAGAAGACAGATTGAGGGTGTGCATGGAAAAATAAAAGAAATTTGCCATATTCCCATACTGTGACATTGTTTATGATAATGATAGCCGTGGCCAACCATGTTCGAGCGATCCCTTCTGCACTAGTTAGATGCTAGAGGCCGGTTCTCTGTACTTCTCCTGCAAATCATGCCATAATTGGTTCCATCCTCCTTGGCAGGGTCTTAGCTATATGACTAAGAAATCTATCGACTTTCATAGAAAACTGTAGGATTTGAGCACGAGATTGGAGGGTCAATGGTAGAATTTTGCATGGTGATGTGTGATTGACACGAACGCAGTGAGTGTCAATCACACATCACCGTGCAAAATTCTACCATTGACCCGACAATCGAATGCTCAAATACCATTCTATCATGACTAAAATGACTAAAATCCACACTAAATGCGTGTCATATTCGTTTTTATTTGAAAATAAATCATATCATAACGTTCTCATTGCCATTTTGACCATCTGACTCAGCGGCTGTTATTCAGTTAAAACCTTTGAATATTTAGCATAGTTTCGAAATTATCCACTATAAAAACATTTGTGAATGATAAAGGACGAATATGCGATTGATTTGACACCAAGAAATAATAAACACAGCGCTAGTCTAACCTCCTCACAATATCAATACAGCCGTTGACGTAGTAAAGGCCATGAAGGCGTGTTAATGCTGTGCGGAGTACAACAGATTAGACTAACTCCACCGCGCTCAAAAAACTGCGGGAATTGACGTCTCCGCCGCGCTCAAAATGACTTGAATGTTGAATGTTATATGGCAATGAGAATTTCAATGGAACTAGAATTTCGACATGACGGTGATGGGGTGATTGACACTCACTGGCGCTCGTGTCAATCACACATCACCGCAAAATTCTACGATAGACCCTCCAATATTTATCTATCAAATCTCATTAATTGACTATACTTTTATCCTGTTGTCATGAATATATTTCGGTGCAAATTGTCTGTGATACAAAGCGATGATGGAAAGGCTGTATAGATGACCAAATTTTCCAACGACAAGGAACAATGGCTAGAAGCATTACAGCACATACATAGACATAGGTCAGCGATTCAGGAGGAAGACGAAATTTTATTTCTGTTCTGTTAAAATTATAGAAAAAAATAAATCAGAAAAAAATGCATCTCAAAACGCCATTCTATTACACCTTGCAAAATCTATACAGACAGGAAGTAGGTCGCCACATTGAATCATCGAGTGGTCGTCGATTATCGGGAATTACTTTTATTAACACTGGAATAGTGCATATGTTTAGCAAGATTTGGGAGCTTATGAAACTGGCGATAATTCAGAATAAAAATTCATACACCTATGTAAAATTTACTACTGAAGATTTTTATACATAATAGATGTTTACTTGCAACATTTTTGAGTGAAAACGTTTTTAAACAGGGATACTTTCTTACCGGACCGGCAGTAGTTGACACCATAATCTTATTCGTTTTCAAAGAAACACACGCTCTAAGGATATTTCATTTTCATATGACTGTTGCAATTCACATTATCTGTGTTCTGACGTTTCAATTGCCATCAACATCCAGTTTAGAAGACACAAACCAAGTATCTGTATGCCGTGCGAGCAGCAGGTTATACTTTATTTCTTATTGCCTTGATACTAAATATCGACGTAAGTAGTTGGTTTATGAACGTAAAAATGACGTACCAGCCCTTAAAAACGGCGCTTTTTCAGCGAGTGGTGCCAATATAATAGACTATTGTCCACTAGTTTTCTAATCTTGATGTTCAAATAACTTCTATTCGAAAATTTTAACCATACCCATTTCTACATATAATTGATGTCATTCAAATTGCAACAGATTTGCCGATTCAGTTTTACCATATTCTATTTTAAAAAAAAAACAACCTTTATATGCTTATTTCTTCATATGCAATATGGGTTTAATTTTTATATCTTCATGTAGGCAAGCGGACTATATAGGTGTATCCTGTATAATATATGCTAGCTGGAAAACCAGTGCAGAATTGGGCGGTACTAGAACGCATAATTTGAGTGTATTTTTAATTTTTTTTTTCTCCACAACCCTGGCCATTTGAAAATCTTAAGAATATTTAGATTTTTTTGCAGAGATGTTAAAAAAACACATCGTGTCTATAACCGAATTGTGTGATTTTGCAACAAAATGGGATATCTTTTACCTTTTTATTTTCTATTATTTTATCATAAGAAACCAATTACAAGAACACAGTGTGTTTGCGTGTTTACAGTTTTTTTTTACACACACCATCAGTTTGCTAAAGATTAAATTTATGTTATGCAATATTCTCTGTAGTATATTTGACTTGATTTGATTAATCCAATAGGTACTTAACGCACGGCAGACGTAATTATAATCTGCAATTGATTAGGCATTATTAAGAGAACAGAACTACAGGGTATTACACCAGCTGTCAACAACTTAGTATTCATATATAAAGGCACTGCCTTGGTAGATGGCCAACCCTTATGATTCTAACCATTAACAATAGACATATTCTTTTTTTTAAAAAAAAAACAACCTTTATATGCTTATTTCTTCATATGCAATATTTTTTAATTTTTATATCTTCATGTAGGCAAGCCCGGTAGGGACTATATAGGTGTATCCTGTATAATATATGCTAGCTGGAAAACCAGTGCAGAATTGGGCGGTACTAGAACGCATAATTTGAGTGTATTTTTAACAATTTTTTCTCCACAACCCTGGCCATTTGAAAATCTTAAGAATATTTAGATTTTTTTTGCAGAGATGTTAAAAAAAACACATCGTGTCTATAACCGAATTGTGTGATTTTGCAACAAAATGGGATATCTTTTACCTTTTTATTTTCTATTATTTTATCATAAGAAACCAATTACAAGAACACAGTGTGTTTGCGTCCCGGGGTTTGCGTGTTTACAGTTTTTTTACACACACCATCAGTTTGCTAAAGATTAAATTTATGTTATGCAATATTCTCTGTAGTATATTTGACTTGATTTGATTAATCCAATAGGTACTTAACGCACGGCAGACGTAATTATAATCTGCAATTGATTAGGCATTATTAAGAGAACAGAACTACAGGGTATTACACCAGCTGTCAACAACTTAGTTAGTTCGCTGCTTGGAGGTTGTGCCTTTTCATGCACGTCACGTGCACCGTTTAATCCACGTAAGTAAAGCATTTACGTCACGCGTATGCTGGAAAGAGTACTGCTTTGTTTACGAACCAACACGAAGTACTTTCGTAAATATAAGATATAATTCCCGTTTTATTTTTTTTAATGAGAAACCGAAAAGTCGTGTATTTGCTATTCAGTGGTCAGTATCGGCAGGTTTTTAGGCTTGTGAAAATTCTGTATCAAATAGTAATTGGACACAGATTGGCGTCATGGACGTTTTCTCATTCCACGGACACTGTGGTCTACGCGCGATGCCTTAACAAGGCCAACCTTAGTTGGCGGCTGCGCCGCCAACGGGTTGGCCAATATATTCATATAAAGGCACTGCCTTGGTAGATGGCCAACCCTTATGATTCTAACCATTAACAATAGACATATTCTATTTAAAAAAAAACAACCTTTATATGCTTATTTCTTCATATGCAATATGGGTTTAATTTTTATATCTTCATGTAGGCAAGCCCGGTAGGGACTATATAGGTGTATCCTGTATAATATATGCTAGCTGGAAAACCAGTGCAGAATTGGGCGGTACTAGAACGCATAATTTGAGTGTATTTTTAACAATTTTTTCTCCACAACCCTGGCCATTTGAAAATCTTAAGAATATTTAGATTTTTTTTGCAGAGATGTTAAAAAACACATCGTGTCTATAACCGAATTGTGTGATTTTGCAACAAAATGGGATATCTTTTACCTTTTTATTTTCTATTATTTTATCATAAGAAACCAATTACAAGAACACAGTGTGTTTGCGTGTTTACAGTTTTTTTACACACACCATCAGTTTGCTAAAGATTAAATTTATGTTATGCAATATTCTCTGTAGTATATTTGACTTGATTTGATTAATCCAATAGGTACTTAACGCACGGCAGACGTAATTATAATCTGCAATTGATTAGGCATTATTAAGAGAACAGAACTACAGGGTATTACACCAGCTGTCAACAACTTAGTTAGTTCGCTGCTTGGAGGTTGTGCCTTTTCATGCACGTCACGTGCACCGTTTAATCCACGTAAGTAAAGCATTTACGTCACGCGTATGCTGGAAAGAGTACTGCTTTGTTTACGAACCAACACGAAGTACTTTCGTAAATATAAGATATAATTCCCGTTTTATTTTTTTAATGAGAAACCGAAAAGTCGTGTATTTGCTATTCAGGACAAGCTAGCGGGCGTACCGATGAACCGATTTCGTTCAAACTTTACACAACTATGAGGTATGAGGCGACACCGAAGTGATTCGATTTTGGGCAATCTGCCAATTAAACTGTGCTTTCTAGAAGCACATTCATGACATTCTTATTGATATTCAATGCAATTAAGGCACCAAGAAAAATCCATATTCCAACCCAAGCAGCAAATATTGATTATTGGGTTTGAAACTGATATTGATTAGTATCTGTTATTCAAACAGTACTATTGTATTGCAACACAAATATCTTTTTTTTGCCTGGGTATATTGATTCTCATTCATTCTGATGTTTCTCCTCAAATTATTCATTTCTTGATTGTAAAGTATACACCATTGCAGTATATATCAAATTACTGTGCTCTGCTAGACTAGACTCTACAATGTGATTGTCATGTGGATCTACAGCTTATAAAAAAGGTAGTCCTAAAAAATAACCCAATACAAACTCTGTGCGCATTTATTGTTTACTTGATCATGTAACAGTATTGTACCAATTTTCAGATCTTGACGCTATTGATTGTGAGCTAAAGACGCCTCTAAAAGTACTCAAACAATTAGAGTTGCATACCTTCACAGTACTAGTAAACGTCCAACAGCAAGAAGAAGAAACTTCTCCCCAAAATGTTTTTGACATTCTCATGAAAATGAAAAGACCCAAGTTGCTTCCCACAAAAAGGTGACTTTATATTTCTTGTGCTTTATATTTCTTAAACATAAATAATTAAATGTACAATGTTTTTATTTTGTGTGAAATACTCGGTTATTTTTTCATAGTGCAAACAAATATTTGTTACTGTATATTTTGTAATGTAGAGCATTTAATATTGAATATTTTAATTTTGTATTTGCATTGTTTTCCTTGCAGACATCCTGTGAACAGGAAGGCAGTCCTGTTCAATGATGTGGTTGAGATGCTGGGGGCCATGGATGTGGGATTTCAAGATGAAAAAACTAGCTTAGATTTTGTGCTTACATTGACAAATATAGTGTGGTACTTGAGTCCTTTTTATCCAGATTTTGTGAATCGAAGTGCGCACATTCCCCAGGAGTTGATGAAGTTCAACAATGTGAGAGATCACAGAGACATGCATATAAGAAAGCCAATGGTCAGTATATTGTATGATCCATTTTTTGATATTGCATATTAAGTTTTTCACAACTAGTGGTGACATATTTGTTTCTTGGTATCCAACATTCAGTTTGAACTAGATATTTGAAAATCCCTGGTATGCTGTGATTCTAATATATTCAGATGTAAGCCGCTGGCTTATGTTATGTCCCTCACATAATATTAAATAATACATGTATTTGTACTTCAGATCTATGCACATGAACTACGCCACCATCTGGAGGTTCTCACGCCTTGGGTCCTAAGCCCAGGGGTCTCCCGTCACCCACAATTGAAAACAATGATTGGTATGTTTCATGGAAGCATGCAAAAATATCTCCACAGATTAGAAAAACAACAAGACAAGAATAAGCAATACCATAGCAGCCAAGAACCAGTTCGGAGCTTGAAAGACAATTGGGAGCTTAGGTTACTACCAGTTGGTGAAGTCCCAGTCCGGCCAGACTTGATGAACACTTTAAAATCTTCAGCAAATTACCAAGTGATTAATTTAGAGGAGTACCTGCCTTTTGATAGGGTGCAAGTTAAAGATTTCATTCAGAATCTTACACTGCCATTTAAGACACAGCTTCTAACCTATGCATTTGGAAACAGTCTTGGCAATGTGTACTTCATATGGAAGTGTGAAAAAGAAGATGAGGCAGCGAAGGTTTCTGCAGTGAAATATGTCCTTGATCATCTTCCAAACTTTTCCACAAGAGCAATGAGGAGAACTTTCTTAGACCGCTATAAGAGGGAAGGATATAGCAAGAAAGTTATGAGGGATATGTGGCGCTTTTTGACGTACGATGCCAGTGCACCTGAAACAGCAAATGAAAGGGCTGTTGATGAAAGAGTACAAGAATTTTTCATGATGTCTGATGACCCAGATTTGCTAATGGATTTAAGAAAAAATAACGGAAGAACTGATCAAGTGAAATTTGATGCATTTTGGGAAGAACTGGGAAAATACATTGAAGAGATTAGTGCAGTGCATGAGAGGAGGCAAGAGCAAATCTGTTACCTTGCAGATTTTATATCTGTAAGAGATATGATTGAGCAAGTTTTGCAGCGGTGCCCTGATGGTACAATAGCCCCAAGTGAAGCCACTGTTAAATATTCTTTCTTTCCAACAAATAAATTTATCAATGTTTCATCAAAGTACACTGGAAAATTTAAAGTTAAATACCAAGTCCAACAGCGGCTCCTCCGTGAAAAACACATTGACTCTAAGTACTGTTATCTGCAGTGGAACTACCTGAAAGAGTTTGTAATAAAGCATTCTCAATACGTGGAATTACTCTCCGTCGATGACAAGGCTATAATACCTGTCGGACATCCTCGAGCTCCAGTTTCTTCCACACACAGCGCAAGCACCACAAGTCCATTACAGTGGAGGGAAATCCACTTCTCGCAAACAAAACACAAGGCTTTCGCTTCAGCTGCTGAAGCGACACAATAACTACTAAAACTATCCAATCGGAGCTAATGCGAAAGGTAAACTAAACGAATTGGTGAAACTGTCACAAGTGAAGTATGCATCCGCGAGCAACATTCAAGGAATTAAGTTTTAAAAATTTGTGTATGTGATGTCGCAGTGACGTATTGTAATCATGAAGTCTTATATTAATCCATTTGTGACAAAGGATCATGTTTTATTCAAAAATAAAATGTATAATATTGTGTTGCGATTTAATTTATATAACCTTTCAAATCATGTAGTATTGCATCCTTACACAAATCATTAAAAACAAGATACTATACATATATGTTTTTAAATTTTATTTTCCTTTACTTTTACATTTAGCCTTCAATTTTACCTGTGCACTAGAAATTACTCATGTTGTCACGTACAATCAACAAGCTAATAAAAACTAAAAACAAAAATTCAGTCAACACCCTATGTAAGTGAGCAAATCAGAATAATGACATAAACTTGATTTTATTCATCAATCTATCATTCACGATAATATGCGTCATATCTGACATTCTATTTCTTGTCTTTTATACACAATTAGATGACCAAATTCAAAGATTCTGTATCTAAAATAATTCAACCTTTTGATTTTTTTCTCACATCTTTCCAAAGTATAACCGTTGCGACAATCACATTGCATGAAAAGTCTCCAGCATCTACTTTCATACTTCCACTCTACCATAAATAAATCATCCAATCAACACATACGAATCAACGCTATCATTTCATTCCATGCAACTTTCTTTAGGGAGACATTCCATATTGCTAGAAATGTCTGTCTTGCAGGACACACATAAGCCTAACAATAATGATGCAATATGCAATATATTGAATACATGTTTCAATATAATATGTCTATTGTGATAACTGTGGAAATGATGCAGTTTGAAAGCTAACTTAACATACAGTATTTCATTCTTTTCATATGCAGTCAATAATCGTAAACAAAAATAGCCATATTGAATGTGAAAATGAAAGTTTCACAAAAAAATGTAAACCTAACGTACATTAACAGAAAAAATAAAACCACTTCAAAACTCATAACCAACTTCAGCTACATAACAACAAAGTATGAAAAGTAAGGTTATTACTGTACAACAAATAAATTAAGGGTCCTACAATAATCATAGATACACATTCATGCATGGGTTTGCAAACCCACAATGAAATGGCAGTATACATAGTTTGGTATTATATGACATCAAATACATATAGCTATAATATAATAGGGCAAAAGTCCTTTTCTCTATATAAATATAAAGCCAGAAACTGATTTCTCAGTGGGCACATAATTTAATATATATACAAAACAGAAATCTGAATAATGATTTTTTGATTGGTATTATACATCTCAAGTATTATCAAATACTGTAAAACTAGAAATGTTTGCGCATGATTTAATTTGCGAATTCCGTGGGTAGGTGCAAAAACTAAACTTAAAGTCACAAAATAATTTATAGATGAAAATCGCAAAATTTAATAGCCACAAAATATTCTAGATTTAGAGTAATATTTTCAATAATACCAGCCACTGTGGTAAATCCTAACATAAGAATCATCATTTAAATTATAGCATAATCATTTCTTTTATAAATAAATCAATAATTTTACAGATCATATATTTAACTTTAAATAATCACTAAAGTTAATCCTGAATGTTTATCAATGCCAGCTGGCTTTATGTATATAGACTGTCTGTGTATAGCATGAACACAAGAAGGATGGACGCTCTTCCTACCGAATACGGGTGAACATATTTAATACTGACTTGGAGTCCTAGAAAAACAAAAGCAAAATCATTTAAAACATCTGCATGGTCAACAATATTTTATTTTTAACATTTTCAAGTCTGTGATTCATCTTTATAACATAAAAATGTATGAAAAAAATATTCTTATAGTTTTTTACACTATAACGAACAAAAACTAAAACCGCACTGGCATCTGAAAGGTCAAATATGGTAGTGCTCATTTTAGAACCGATGAAAAAAGAAACGTATGCAAATGGATGAAATACAAAGGCTCGGCTTTCTTACTTTAGTAGATCGTGTCTTGCTGAACACATTCCAAAAGCGAAGAGTTTCATCTCCAGCACCAGTCACAATCGATTCACCATCAGGAGACATTGCCTTCAATAGAACAACAGGTAAACAATTCTTTCATGGAACAAGAATATCATTACAACATGTATTCCAGTGTTTCGTAGCATTATTCTATGCAATTTTAATTACAGAACAAGGGACATCTATTTAGAAAATTAAATGATTACAGATTTATGAACTTTCATCTGATTGTTAAATGTTTATTTACCAAATAAATGAATGTTAAATGTTTATTTACCAAATATAACACTCGATAGGAATGTCCCGTTAGTTTCGCTATTTGGACTAAAGAAGGATATTTCCATACTAATATCTGATTTTGGGAATATCCATGAGTAGATACCTGCAAAATGAAATAAAATATTTACTGGACATCAAAAAATTACCTAAATGAAATAAACAGACTTGAAATATGACATCCGGGTTTTAATATTCTATGCACTTTCCAGATATTTCAGGACATTTCTGACTAAAAACTGTAGCGATTTGATAATGGCATAAAGGAAGCAATGAGTCTAAAGAGTTCACCAGCCATTCTTCAATAGGAGTGCTATAGAGAGGAAACGTTTAGCACAAGAAACCAAACATGAACACAGAGCCAATTTTTATATTTTTATACAAAGACTTACTAGCTCATTGGAGTGTTTGGACCATGCCAAATTGCACACTTGAGATCCTGTATCAACGCACTGCAACGGTTGTCCAGTTAATGTGTTCCAGAATCGAATGCACCTAGTACATAAAAGCAAATAAGCTAGGGTTTCAACAATATTTTGCAAGAAAACTTAACATGCTATTTCACAAGATAATCCACAATATTTCAAAAGAAAATTATTCAGAGCACTATTTCATCATACTGTTACATTAAAAATTGCGTCAATTAGTGCATATTACCTGTCTGCAGTACCGCCCCCAGAAGCCAGTAATCCGTGTTGGTGTGGAGACCAAGCTATGGCTTTCACCGCTGCCAAATGTTCGGTGTAAGTCTGCACTGGATTAGCGCTGTTCATGTTCCACACAAATAGCTTATTATCATTGCCCCCGGATGCTAAGTGTTGATGGTCTGGGGACCACTTCAAACCACACACCTGAAAGAAAGAGCCATAGTTGACTGCAAGTCCACAATGGAAAAATGTAATTTTGCAGAAACATCAAACTTGATGATGCCCTTTACGATTTTTTTCAGGATCATTACTATGCAAATTCTGTTAAAATCTGAATAGTGTACCTCTTGTTTGTGGCCGGTGAGAGTACGTTCCGGTACGATTGATGGCGTGCGAATGTCTCTCTGCAGGATCTGTCGGTCTCTGCTTCCAGACGACAGTATATCAGCATTCCATGCTAGAGCACCTGTAATACAGATTTTAACTAGATAATAGTATATTTAATATAATAAATAACTAATATTGTAAGCCTATAACAAACAACTTCTTGTACCACATTTTAACAAAATCGTAATAAATTATTTTGTTACTAGTATAAAGTCAAGCCAGTAAGTAACACATGAAAACTGTTTTGCGGGTGACTTTTAATACACACCAACTCTTGCTGAATGGCCTTCCAATACGGAAACTCTCTTGTTGACACCAACATCCCATATTTGCACATAGCCTTTATATGTTCCAACAGCAACGAAGTTCCCCTAAATGAAAAGTAATATTTTATCAATAAGCATTAAAATATCCGCAATAAATAGCTCATATTAAATTGAAGGAACCTAAAATGTTTTACTTACACCTACCCTCTCTGACCAAGAAACAGACGTCACAGAGTCCCCGTCCGAGGATAAATCACACAGTCGTGTTACCTGTTATGAATAAATCTTCAAGTTAGGAGAAACTAGAGACAACATTTATCTGCAACACTTACTTCATAGAATTACTTGTCACTAGTATGAATTCTCAACAAACCTGACTTGTGCATGCTGACCATAAATACACACAAGACCCCAAACCAACACTGAGCACATTCTGTGACGACCAGTCAACTAGATTAAGATAGAAGTCATCCTGTAGCTCTGGAGCATCCAGAACTTTGAATGGTATGCGAGAAATTTTCCTGACAGCCTGCAAAATTACACAACGAAAAAACATTCATAAAAGGAAATTGTCATTACCTATACTGAAACAACATAGACGTAGTCACCCGATGGTAGTTAAATTTGACTTCGACAATGAACTTTCTGCAATTTTCATCAAGCAAATACGGTGCTGTATTTTATTTTAATTTATTAAAGTACACTACTGTTGTATATAAAATGTAATGCAACTTACTTTTCTAGGTGAACGCAGCAACTTTTGACTCTTATTACCAACTGGTGAGAGGGAGTATGGCGACGTGTCACAGTTATCAAGGCTTCTACGTGAAACACGATACTGGAAATGTGCATCAAGACATGTGTTAAAACATAAGAAGTTTGAACTCTAGCTTGAATGATTGGCGTGGTGGCCATCCATTATAAAGTAAAAGTTGAGGGAAATATGTGACCAAAATATAAAATAGGACTACAAAAATAGTGATATATTCTACGCTCGATGTGTATGCAAGTTCACTGTACATTATGATACAGATTATAGAGGTGTGTTGGATTGCAGATATACTATATATACTAACTTGGCAAAAAAATAAAGATATGATAAAGACGTATATGGATACTTTCAGGGTCAGGATTAAACACTTGGTAGTGACAGTACTAATTTGTCAAATATTGATGAGGACGAGTTGATTTAAATATATATTATCAAGGGTTTCTCGTCTTGCTGACTAGAAGTATCATCCCATCGCATCATAAATATTTAATTTAAGAACACTGTGATTAAAAAAAATGCACTCACTTGAAACATATTTTTGCTATCTTTAGATGCCAAAATTCGTCTGTCATCAGGCTGATGATCCTTGAGATCTTCTATTCCTGCTCCCAGCAATTCATTTTTAAGTAGACAATTATAGGCCATACCATCTTTATTGCTATCAGTTGTGGCTTCTCTTGCTTTTCTAGTTTGACTAGGTGAATTTGCTTTATCCTACAAAACGTTTGTGTGACATGTCAATTTTTCAAATGTAAACTACTTAGATTATACTTATATGTGATAAAGCCAGCGAGTTTGTAAACAATAAAAATTTTACTTACTGAACTCAAATTGAAGTTGATATGCCAATTAGCACCAGCCCGCGTAGGAATGAAGCGGTCTCCATATTTGTCTTTTTGTGGTGATGATATTGGACTTGACAAAGGCTAAAAATGAGACAATGCCATTTTTAAGAACTGTGCAACAAAGGTTCACTATTTAAAGATTCACTATTTATATATAGTAATAATAGTATTTCATATTGAATCATTTGCAATTAACAAAGAACTAACCGATGAGTAGGGAGACATGCAGCTTGTGGATGGTGATTGTCCATTTTGTTGTCGCAGTAATCGTCTCTCGTACTCAGGATCCATGTTGAAGCAACAATGCACAAACAAATATTTACACTATTTACAAGGACTTCCTTGTTCAGCTGATTTGCTGAACAAAAGCCTTGTCAGCGGAAGCACCCTGTAATTAGACAATATGTATATCAAAATGCAATTCCTGTATAAGACACCCACGCCTTACTCAGTAGATGAGACCTGAGCAGTTATGATTAACAGCGAGAAGTGGAAGAATGCGGTCCGGGTCATTTGGGGATAGCTGTATAAACTTAAATAACCTTTCAAAAATGACAAAATAATTTCGATGCGTGTCAATTAGATAAATTATACTCGAAAAATATCGCTTTTAAAGACGTCTTCATGCTTTAAAATATATCATTGCAATTTCTGTATATCTATTTTTGATAATAACTGGGCAGAGGGATATTTACCGTTCTTATAATGCAGTAATCCTAATAAAATAACAAATTTTCGTGTTGCAGCTTGTCCAAAACAACAATGGCGTTTCGCTAAGCATCATGGGTATGATAGCGTACTTACATGTTAGTTTTAAATACACAAAATCAATTCTACTCTTTAATAGTGTTTCAGTGTTTTCGTTTAAAATAACAATAAAAGAAAATATAGAAATAAAATAATTTGCATTAAACCTGATTTAAAGTACACTTAGCAACTGCACCACGTGATCAAACAGGTGAAAAGTGAAAACAAGGAAGTGAAAGTTAAAATTCATAATAAAATCAAAATGTCTAAGGCACCACCGAAAGAACCATATAATCAGGTTCATCAAAATGCCATATTGTGTGAAACTGTTGGAAAAGAACTTAGATATCAGAAACTTTATTTAAATTACAGCATAAATCCCTTCAAGAAAAGTAAGTCTTCAAGACATGACGTCTGTAGTATGACAGTATATGTGCACGTATGAAATGCTAAAACAGTTCTATGTCTGAGGGAAGCTGTCCAACTTACTATGATTGACACTGGGATTATCACACTAATTGATTGTGTTGAGTTAATCCATTCATATGTTCATGTCATTGCTACTGAATGGGTTTGTATTTAATGCATTCAATTGTTGTTCATATCATCCGGTATTGATAATCACAACAATCATATGATTCAATGCACTATTGATTGAGCATATTCTATGGCAGGTTGTTCTTTTGTAAACAGTAATAAAAGCATGTAAATTTTGACTTTGGGCTCAAACATTCTCTTAATTGACAATGCAGCTAGGCAGGCTATCGCAATATAATAGACTTTAAGATAATGCTCATAGCTTCTATACATGCATACTTGTTAGTCGACTCAGCATAATCTTACGTGCACCGTCAAGTTATGTCTGACGAAAATCATTCGGGTTACATTTCTTGCCTACGCATGTTTCGATGGGCTTAGAACTGGCTTTTTATGGAGCGGTATTCAATTTGCTCTAGATATTTTAATAGGCTGGTTAAATGAGTCACTCCCAGAATGCACAAAACATACATTGCTTCTATACAAGCATATACTGGCACTGAGCATAACTTTAAACTATACTGTAGATTAAGTGACAAGATCAACGATACTAATTTTCCCTTTGTTTGCATATTTTAAGACAGATTGGCCTTATTTTTACAAATTGTTTGGCAATTTTTGGCAAGCCCTTTGTTTATTGTGGATAAAAATTAAGAATTCATGAAGAGAAAAATTATATTATGTACCATTGTAAAAACATGCATAAAATGAATATATGAATAAATAATAAGATATGATTAATGTACATTTATAATTTATTTCACACCGAATAATATGTGAGAGAATATGAAATTTGCATCTGTAATGAAATTTTGGATTTCATGAAGAATGGAAACTGAACCGAAATTGGCCTACATACATGTAGATATGTCATGGGATTTTTTTATTTTTTTTTCAGGTTGTTAGGCCATAAAATTTGTATGAAACCTGCATGTTGTATTCATGTGTGAATTGTTGGCTTTGGCATTTTTTTTCTCTAATTTTCATAATAATTTTCTAAATCTGTCTTGGAAATATTTTTTCTTATTGTTTTTTTTCTAATGTTCACAAACAGGATTTTTTTTTCAAGATGAAGCATAATTATTATGATGATTGCATGCTAGATTTTGAATGCATGATTTTAATTTTTTTTCAGTGCATACACTTGCAGGGAAGCCTAATTCACTGCATGATACTGAAGATGGTGAAGAAGATGGTAATATTTTATATATTTTCTACCATTTTCTTGTAGAGTGGTTTCAATTGATATTGATAATTTAATTGGTATAGCATATAAATATCAAAAATATATAATGCATAAATGTGTATGTATATTTATTTATTTGCTTTTTTCTCTACTTTACATGTAAAGTTTTGCATAAAATGTAACCCTTAAGCCACTTTGAGAATCAGATGTGAAGATATGACCTCTGAAATGTTTTGCCAGAGAGTAGTTTATCATTATTTGTTAACATACGTAACCCGATTCTTGATTTTACGTTGTTTTACGGTATCGTGCCTATTTTTACATAGCTGGTATGTACACGTTAAACTGTATGTTGTCTGTCATTGTTAAACGTCACACATTCTACATTCAACGTAATAATGTGGGTGTTTACGGATATTGTGCAGACAAACTAACATAAAACTTGATGTGAATTGGTTCATTTGATAAAGCTTATCCCTGCCTCATGCCTAGAATATACCACGTAAAATAAACTGGATTGTAATTTAAGCATACTGCTCTTAACGTTATACATGTAGCCATGGAAAAGTGCGAACTGAGGGTCTGCAGATCTTCTGCTTAATTAATTGATCTAATTTGATTTTGGGGATTAGAAAACCAGTCATTGGTCACGTTTTTAATGAGCAATAGTAAGATTTCAGATGTTGTATCTTGACATCTGATACCCAGATCTGCGAGTGCCCTAAGCAATAGCATAAAAGTGATATTTTGTTCCATTGATCAAACTTTCGAAGTTAGTTTGTTATCAGAAAATATGTTCATTTCATTTAAACATCCCACATACCTTATAAATAAACATTTCTATAATCATGTGATATCTTTGAAATATAGTCCATTTCAAAGACATTATAAAGCGAGCTGCCGAAGAACCAACTAAGAAATACAACTTTCCACAAACATCATCTCAAGAATATGGATGGATCTCAAAACCACTTGTAAGATTTCATTCTTCCATTATCACTTAAATGTTTTGTATTTTGAAAATTTGACAATTATCTATTAAATTTATGAATATGCAAATTAATTATCCATTGTTAGATTAATACTATACTTGACACTGCAGATTGATGGGGATCGAAATGACAAACGGCTTCATTTTCTACGATCAAATACAGAAATTACAAATTATATGGAAGCAGCATGGAAACATTTGGAGCAAGCCAACATGAATTAACAGTTGCCTAAGCCATTGTCATACAGTTGTTAAATGTGTTAAAATTATTATAATATAATATATATTGTTTAATACTGTGATAGATTGGTGGTATGGGGGGAATATTCAAATGGGAATAAGCCATTTACATTTTAGCATAGAAATAAAAGCTAAATTATTTTGACTGCAATGCAATCTTTTAGAAAATATATCGGGTCTAACATTATAAGGGGAAGTATATGGGGAAATGTAGGTTATAAAGGGAAAACACTTCTATTATAATAAATAATTGTAATACCAAATAGACTAGTCACCAGTTCATGTTGACAAGAGTGTGTTAATGTATAACAATTATTAAAGAAGCATTAAAAAGTATTTGTTTTTCATCATTATTATAAAAATACATATGTATCATAATTTATCACAGAAAATACAATGACATTCAAAACAAGAAGTACAACATTATTGCGACATGTTGTTTGACAAACATGGTACAAATCCACATATTCAATACAATTATCTTATAATCATTATGGTGAAGATTAACACCGTCCTCTACTAATTACCAAAAATTATCCTTGCATGGTCATTGATATAAAAGTATTTTGCACCGATATGCATTATGCAAAACCATTTACATGTATTTACATTGGATCTACAACTTACTACCATGATTTCCTTTGTAATAATGTTGTCAAAGAAAAGACTGTAGTTACAATAGACATATTGAAATAACTACACTAAGTATGCATAGAATTTGTTCTCTCATTTGCTGAAAATAACCGATTCTAATTGGCTGAGAGGTGAAGTGGAAAAACTGATACATCCTCGTTCTCTGCGCTCACTTGTTCTGTCAAACTCCACACTCCGTGAGATATTGTCTGATCTCTCACCCCTACTCATATAACATATTACTAATCAATCGAGTGTCATCACAGATGGAAAATAAATATATTAAATATTAATATATTAAATATATTAATATATTATATTTACAACATTATTTCATTTATAAAATATATTCATCAATGCGCTTAAAATGTAGCTTTGAAACCACCAAGTGGAGCTTTAGACGATGTTAATGCATTAAATCTGGGCCTGTCTTTTAGCTCTTCTCCCTTTGACTTTTTATGTGTTGACGCCAATCTAGGATTTCTGTAAATTGAGTTATATATCATCATTAAATTTGAATGGAATACTAAACAAATACATGTTTAAATAGTGAATATATACAACTAATCACTTACGCCAATAAAAGATCTATTGTCCTTTGAGTGTCTTTAGATTTCTTATTATTTTGTCCATATACTAAGCACTCGATGTTGTGACACTGTAAGAGAAACACAAAGCATTTAACTGAAACAGCTCTATTTGATGATTTTCATGTTATTTTGGAGAACCCCAGAAAAACCCACTTTGCAAAAACCCAACCCAGAAAAAAACACTGTTTTTTGTAGGTGTGTTTTTGCATGACCAACTCTGCTTTGTTTGAGCATGCAGATATAGAATTCTTACTTGTAGCTTCAGTTGCAATCCCATTTAACTAAAACCCTTCATCTGCCATTACTTACTTGCAGAATTATGTGTTAATTATGTATAGACAAGTAATATTTCTATAGCAAATTAACATAATTATCATGCCGTTCTAAAACAACGATTCAGGAAATCAAGTCCAATTTCGACTGACGTCAAAATGCGTACACAAGCGCATTAATACTACCAGTAATATTTTGTCTTAAATATGATTCTCTTGCTTTGATTTCAATTAGATTTTTTCAATTTCAATTATTGGGTTAATATTAGCAATAATACAGACAACTACATTTCCACTAAATGACAACACAAAATAGATGATGTACCTTTTTAAATGCTCTCAACGCCTTTTCATTATCCATTTGAGCTAAATAAACTGAGCCCAAGAGTTTCCAAGTCTCCGCCACCTGAGCAGAATATTCACCATAAACTTCATGCTTGTTGGACATGGAGGATTTCAGCAAATCTATTCCTTCCTGCAACACAAACATTTTACAGAGAATATAATTGCCGGTTAATACCAATGGGAACCAGTAACTGTGATTTTAAACTCTTTGACAAATATTTTAGTTAGAAAAGAAAAAATCTGGAATGACAAATTTTTGGCCATCTAATTATTCATGAATATATTCTATCAGTTGAATAAAACCATGGACCCGGCATCGAGGGGTGGTATTATTGGAATATGTACAATGTTTACTATACAATGCTATTTTTACTCATATGGAGATATGGAGATATTCTATTGCTATATGAAAAAGATAGCCAAATATTTTTTTTTTTCTTGTCAAGAAGTGCTTATAAGCAAGTATAAAGGATTTTTCTCAAAATGAATATACAGTAAGAAATCCAATGAATCTGTTCAATATATTTATCCATATTGTTGTTTAGCTCCTTCATTTTATTGTTTTATGAATGGCTGATGATTAATTAGCTAGATAATTGGAATGATCCTGTAACTCTGCTTCTTTACAGTTATTACCAATTGATTCACTTGCCTGTTGTCTTTCTGTTCTAATCATAAGCCTTGCGAGTTCATCTTCTGCTTCCACAGTTTTTTCATGATGAGGCCCATAGACTGTTTGATAGTTCACGAGGGCTTCATTAAGATAACTCTCAGATGATACTAAATCAGTAAATATTCATGATAATCATAGCATAGTAACAACATTAAAAAAAAAAGTAATTTGTAGTTGTAATAATAAGAGATAAATATTTACATGTAAACTAGAGATACTAAATCATAAAATATTCATGATAATCATAGCATAGTATCAACATTAAAAAAAGTAATTTGTAAATTTGTAAAAAAATAAAAAATGTGTAATTAACGTTTATTTCCAGGCTAAATGTGCCCCACATTTAGCCTGGAAATAAACGTAATTACACATTAAACAAGCAACTATTGAGACCTTAACTAGGAAAGTGTAAAAATAAATGTAGATTGACTTTTTTTTGGCAATTTTCAACATTATTTTAAACATAATAACTAGTTCGAATCACAAAATTAACCGATTTGAATACTTGAAATGTAGTATCAGATTTGTAATGCAGTATAGTTTGCATACGTCACTTGTGCTCTAAAAAGGAAACATCGTAAACTTGGTAATATGTGGTGGGGGTAAAAAAAATGACTTTCATAACTAATACACCCACCAGATTGTTTTTAGAATACAATCATGTTTTTAGAATCTGGTGGGTGTCTTAGTTATGAAAGTCACAATAGTAAGAGACAAGTAAATATCAATAGTAGAGTTACAACTAAGTAAATAGTTAAAACCAACATGAAAAATAAGAACAGTAGTGATATGTTTAGAGACTGTGATGTTGTGAAGCATATTTATAAATTGCCATTCCATATATAAGTTCCGCTGTATATAATATAATGTATTGTTATGATTAGGGCTCTGTAGAGCCGAAAAGCTTCAATAAAACCTTTTTAGAACAAATTTTGACAAATTTTATGTCCGGAAATTATTATTTGATAGCATAGACAGAACAACAGAATACAAAATGAGACCATATGCTATGTATAGGATACATGAAATAATTAATACAAATATTTCTAGTTTTACAGTATTGGATTGTTATTTCATGCTTTTAAGTTGGCATAGCCTATGATGAGGCCAACAACATTGTCAGCCTCAATAATTACCTCTTGTTCATAATAAGGATCAGTTAGGAATATGTGAAGTTGCTCCTGAAATTGCCGAGCACTTCAACATAAGTTGATTGTTAATATCTATTGAATAATTTTGTTTGAGTACCGTAGAACCTCTCTATTAGGACCACCTATACAGTGGTTCATTCCGGAAGTTATATGAAAGTTCGGGACCGTGAAAAGTGGTCTTAATATAGAGGTGGTCTCAATAGAGAGGTGGTCTTAATTGGAGGTTCTACTGTACGTTACTTACTTTCAGCTTCAGTTTCTCCAACTTTAGCGTAAGCTGTGGCCAATGCACGCGCTGTATCTCCGATTTCTACACTTCCCTCTTGATATCTGTGATACACAATATTACTTCAGTTGTTTTTAATGAATTATCGAATCCATATTGTTTTTCATATTTTTAAAAATGATACAAGAACACGATTTTTTTTTTAGATATATAAAAATATTGATGAGATAAGAACATGAAATGCATTGATATGAAAGAATCCATTAAAAATAGCGCGAATAGAAGAGTCCTACTGAGCTGACGCAATGGAGTGAGCTTGTATAAACATTTCAAGAGCCCGCTCATGATTGGCGTGATCTCCTTTATTTTGTTCCACTTTCCCCAAGCCTTGATATACGGGAATCAGCTCTACTGAATCATCACCATATTTATCTTTCAACACCTCCAACGCTTTCTCAAAATATCCAGTGGCAGCTGCATTTTTCTGTGCTTTTCCGCTTAATCTGCAATCATAATGTACCGGTGAATGAATGAAGTAATTTGAATGTTATATACATTTAGGAATAATTACATTAGTGGATATTAAATATGCAAAATACACCAACTCCACAACTTGCCTTGCTATTGCAAGATATATTTTTATGTTCCAATTTTCTATGCTTTCATCGGATACTTCTGACAGTTTGGCGCGTTCTTTTGCAATTTTTTCAGCTTTATACAGAGCTTGTTCAGCATCATTCAATGTTTAAATTGTTAAGAAACATGAATACATTGATTGATTGTTTGACAACTATAATATATTATGATCTCATAATGCAAAATAAAAAATAATAAAAATAGTAATAAATGAAAGCTAATGAAAAAAAAACACCCTCAAGGTACCCTACTCCCCTTAAATGGTTAAGAAACGTGAACACATTGATTGATTGATTGATTGATTGATAACTAAAATATGTTATGGTCTCATAAATCAAAATGAAAAATAATAAAAATAGTAATAAACGAGTATTGCATGGTAAGACAAACTGAAGGAACATGAGTAATAAATGAATTCTAATGATAAAAACAACCTCAAGGTCCCCTTGACAGCTAAATTTGTTTGCACTAAGAACATTCAATCCCATATCAGTGCACATAGCTTATACATTTAAATTTTATGCACACAAACTTTACATCAAAAATTTCAAAAATCTATCAAACATGTAGCTTGAAAAAAGGATATTTCTTGGCTGCAGTTAGTGCTCTTCCAAGTGTATAGTGTATGTTTACTAAAACTTCAAGAATTTTATGTCTTTCTGTAGATTCTGTGGTTAGCTGAACGCTATTCATCATTATGTTTCTTGCAGTATCACAGTGGCTCTGCGCTTGAGCAGGATAACCTTAAACATAAATACAGATAATAAGTGGATGAAAAAATATAAAAATATACTCCGTTTGAAGTAGAGAAATCCACATTAAATTCCTTTGTCTTGTTAATGATCATGTGGTAATAATGGTGTGTTTGTGTGCTTTTTCCCAACTCGAAAATACAAGCTTCCCATATGGTAAATAAAATTCACTCGAATGGCACTCCCAGTCGTATTTACCAGCCGTGAAATCGGATCTTGTTTGGTAGACCGAGCTTCCGACTGGTAAATACAATGATTTATGAACATCCGTTGGATTGAATTTTCCATATGGGAAGCGCGTATCTTTAAGAGTTGGGAAGAAGCACGCAAATGCAGCATAAATCTCAGATTAAAATTAACCAAGCAGATGTCTGAAAAGGGTCTGTATATATGATGATAACATTACAATGATAATGCTGAAGTTCAACTTTTTAAAACCTACTGTAGTAATTTTTACTGTTGTCAGTTATGGGCATCTTATAGGAAGAGTAGTTATAAGAAAGTGTCCGTTGCATACAACAATGTTTTTAGAGCTCTTTTTAAACTAGATAGATGTAGTGTTTCTCAGAACTTTTAAAATAAGAATATTGATTGTTTTAACATACTTATGAGAATAGCAATACAAAAATTTAGATGTTGCTTATTTCAAAGTGAAAATAGTTTATCTTCTCATTTTTTTATTTACAGCAGTAATATTGACTGAACTCCTGTTTTAAGGAACATTTGTGATAATGTTATTCATCTGTATGGATTGTATCTATTTTCAATTAATTCTATGGACTTGTTTCCAAAATAAATATACTTATACTTACTTATACTTATACTTACTTATACTTATACTTATACATACTTTAGTCAATAAGCAGTAAATTACCTTTAAGGTCAAAGTATGCAGCTGCCAGGTCTGCATACGCTCTTGCTAATTTCCAATGACCATCTCCATAAACAATGCGAGCTAATGCTGTGCAGCGAACATATTCTTTCATGGAAGCATCAATCTGAATTATTAATGCTTAATGCTATACTCTATTCAATAGATTGTTCTATAGCACAAGATAGACAATAACATTATCCTAAAATATCAAAAAATGTCAATTAAATTAATAAAAATAGAAATATACGTCCTAAGAAACCAATAAACATGTATATGAAAGACTACATACTTTATTCTTTTCAGCATATCTTCGTGCTTTCTTTTCACTTTTCTTCAATAGTCTGTCAGGTGGGGTCATATCAACATGATTATGTCCGTTTCGACCTTTCATTTTTCTTTTCTTTTTAGATGTATGTCTACTTCTATTATGTTCATATTCACCAGGTGATAAATCTTCTTCACTTACACTGAAACAACAGATATAAAGATGCAAGAAACGTTATCACATAGATGAATAAACATAGATATTGTTAGACTGTTGAAGTTTAATAACAATACATATTTTTTTTCATCGATTACAGAATGATGGTTTTGTCTTTCTAAGATATTTATACAGAATCTAGGTGATAAAAAAATTGAGAGATAACATTTTACATACTCATCACTGTTGATATCATCTTGAGTTCTATGGCTATTGGGTGCTTCGGATTCAGTTCTGGCAGTGGATAGAGCTTTTTGGCTTCCTTTTTCACTTGGTACCTCAACAATTGGCATTAAGCTGCCAACACTAGAATTTTTATTCTTTTCATCATCTGAGAAAAAGTCGTCGTCTGACATTTTTCCTATTGGTTATTGACCCTTTGAAATTATCACTTTGCTGTAAAATATAAAAAATATACAAGATTACAAATCATATACCGGTGTAAACATTTTGCAACAGAATACAAACTGGAGTATCCAATGTATGGAACAATAATTATTGCTTCTTGGTATACTAGTACATAATTATATAGCCCTAGCCTGTTTGTAGAAAATGCCAAGCTGTTTTTAAGTATCAAAGAAAACTCAAATTCTAACATACTACGAGAGGATATCCAAGCATTGCAACATGTACAGTGAGCAGAAAATCACAACTCAAGCTCAATGCCAAAAAATGCAAAGAACTTCACCAAAGACGACAGAACCCTCACCATAAGTATACAACAATGGACAATGTGAAGCTTCAGCAATGACAGAAGGAAAGACCGATTAGTTGTGATTGACGACCAGCCAATGAACGACATTCACGCAGAACATCAGGTAGCAAAAGTGGATCGTCAACAAGGCTTAATCAGGTCTTTTGAAAACATCGGGGAAACATCGATCTGTACAAGTCATTAGTCAGACCACATCTTGATTGCAGCAGTACTATCTCCTGAAGCACTCTGAAGCAACATCTAACACATATATAAAGCTAACGTATGGTGTTTTCTGAGATGTTAATATTAATTGGATTTAGGGGATATTCTCCGAAAGTATGAATTGTAAGTACAGTATATGAAAATTTATATCAAATATATGTGCAGATGAATTTTGAGATAAATCCAGTGTTTAAATTCACTACTGCCCACGGGGGCAGCCCCTCTCCGAAGTTGTAGGAACTCTACAGGTGTCAAGGCTGAAAATTTTGAAGTAGTAAGTTTAAACACTGGATTTATCTTAAGTACATAACTACATGCTCAGAAGAAATGCGATGAAATTGTACAATTCTCAAGGAAACCCGCGTCATAAGTCATGTGATTTCACCCCCGTGAGGTGATAGAAAGACACGTTACCATATAAATGCACGGGAAAGTGGCCGTTTTTGACATGATATTTCTGTACTTAAAGGTGTTGTATTTTCTTAGTTGTGAATTAAAATACATTGTTTATGTATCATGGTATAACACACTGGACATGTTTTAGAGCAGAGGCTGCTAATGAAAGTTTCCTGGGGCTTTAAAATAGCCAAAGTTAATACAGCAAATACCGTACCTTGCCAAACAATCACGTGAAACTCTGTACACCAAACGCTGTATTTCCTTTGTTAAGCAATAGTATACGCTACACGTTCCAGACGTTATCTTGTTTACGTAAATAGGACACACGTATATGTTTCCTTGTTTATTTACAATATGGCAGACGTGCGTTTGTTGTCAAAAAAAGACGCGCACAGACAGGAAACGGAAGTGAGGGTTTGCTTAAGAATATAGATCTTTATCAAATATATTAAAAGGCATGTCCGATCTTTACCATACGAAACTTTCACATGTGTAATATGATGTTTCTAAAAGTATAATGACAAAATTTCATTCAAACACATTTCATATTTTAGAAAAGAAGGCCCTTATTCTAATTAGTTAATTAATTAGTTAATATCAACTACCAGTAATTAGATCTAGTTAATAGATAACCTGGAAACACCATCTGCACAGAAAACTTTTAGTCAAATCTACATTTTAGTACTTTAACCATTTTCTTAAACAAGATAAAACAATAAACAACATACATTGTATTTATTACTATACGTATTCGGATGTTTTAAGCATAAAATAGCAATAAGTATATAAATAATAGCGGAAATAGAGTTATTTTACAACATTGTTTACATATCAGGCGGCCATGTTGACAGGTGCTATGCTGGAATTTGACATACTAAAAACCTATGATGCAATATTGCTGAAAAATTATTTGTCTTCTTATTCCAGTAATAAAAGTCGCTGAAAAGTGATCTATGCATTGTAAATGCCAAAGGAAATGCTGATTAAATAAGTTACACTCACTCTAGTCAGCTGTCTACGAGTAGGGGATTAAGGAAAGCTGAGCATGGTATCTTCTGTGTGCTACATATCTATACAATTTACTATGTACAACAAAAAATAATATATGTCAAATTTCCTGGGTAACAGAAAAGTAAAATGGTAAGCTATTTATTATATTTTAACGATGATTTGATTGATTTACTAGTCAAATAATACACCACTTGTACGTAATAATCGTCAATGTTATAAGTGGTGTGCACAAATCCTAAGGTTTCTTGTTCTTGTCAATATTACATGTGATTATATAGTACGCGTTGAATTATCGCCCACCATACACCGGCTGAAAATACCTAGGTTGCGTTCGTTTAGCACATTATTTCCACACGGGTCCACACATTTCACGCATGCACAGTATTGTGAAAACGTGAACGGCGAAGTGGCAAACGAGAAGAAAAAGTGTAGAAAGATGGATGACTTATTAACATGTCAAATTAACATGTCAAATTGATTTTTTGGAAGATGAATTTGATCGGACTTGGTCTAGACATTATTCCTATTTTGATTGAAGAAACTAAAAAAGGAGGCAAAATATTTTTCCACTCACACCAGATGAGGTTTGCGTTCGTTTTTTGTGAAGTGTAGCAACAAGCGGCAGGTGGGAAAAAGTGTCCCACCCAGCGCACACACACTCGTCCCCCACTCGTCGTTCGCGTTGCATAATTTGCATACATGGGTTCAAAACAAACACAGCCCTAGAGTCTAGGCTAGATAGGCTATGTTGTTGTCTTCAGGTTAGGGGAGAGAATCGGAATCATGGAATTATCTCCAAAACTGTTAAACTATTTTTCTAGTATATATCTTAAAACCAGTCCTCATACCTGAGGTGAGAAAGTTTTTTGATTATCGGCAAGACCTAGGCCTAGTAGATCTAAAGTAAAATCCTGTCTTACAGTGCCATATGGCCCATGTAAATTTAACGTGTGCTGTACATTGCTTGGAACCATGACGCATATGGCATTGATATACATGTATACAGTTACTGTGCCTTTTTTTAGTGTTCAGACTCAGTGCGACAGTATTCGATGATTAAACCAAAATTGTGGACCGATGATTGAACAGTGTCGGTTATGTCATATAAACTAATGGGGATTGCACTGTAATAAAAAAGCCAGGGTATAACCTTGACACCTTGCATCCAGCATCGATTTCAAATAGTTTTGGACAGCCGGCAGAAACCCTATTTATTGCCTCTGTTGAGGGAGTCGATGAAGATCATCAGTAATCAGCAATTCTTTTTATAAATATTACCCTCGATAACTTTCTGAAAGTTCAAATGATAAGTTAACTCCACACAAATTTGTTTTGATAATATTTTGGTGCATATAGTTTACAGCTTGGTTGTAAAAGTTATTTTTATTTACAGTATTCTTTAGTTCACAAAGAAGAACAAGCTCATGAAGACAGCATTTGGAGCTGTGCTTGGGGAAAGAATGAGAAGGATGGAACAGAACACATTGTGACTGGATCTGTTGATGATACAGTCAAAGTTTTTCGATGGTAACGTAATGAAATGTTACGAAATGCAGGAAAATTATCATTTTGATATCAAAAGAAATATTCTTTTTTTGTTTTAATTTTTGTTTAAAAAAAATCAAATTCAAAATCAGGATTTGGTTAATGTTTTTCCTTTTCAGGCAAAATGATAAACTGGAATTGCGGCACACTCTTGAAGGCCACCAACTGGGTGTAGTGTCTGTTGATGTTAACGCTATCGGTACAAGTATCCTTAAAAGATTCAAAATCATCATTGATTAACTTTTTTTCACGAAATTATCGAAATATTTTGATGATCATCATGTGAAATCATTAGATTATCACATTATTTTTCATTCATTTTTTATTTAACTTTAAATATAGAATGTTCTTCTAGCGTAGTATTAATTGATTATTCAATGGGATACTAGTATCAGAAAATGGTCACTTAAATTCCCTTTCTCAACTTAAAATTTTAGGTACCCTGTACTTATTTATAATAAGACTACTATTGGTATTTTAATTGTAATTATTAATTTCATACTTTGACCAACACTTGAGATGCCATACACCTTACTAAGAAATAAATTGAGCCTTAAGTTCCCTCTAAAAATCAACATACCAAGACAACGTAACTTGAAATACATTAAAAATAAACTAATGGGACATTCTTTTGTATCAATCAACTTTATATGGTCGGTTAGTGTCTTCAGTATGATTGGAATTCTAACAAATCACATTGAGCAAAATTAGTAAGATTACAAATTTACAATCTTGTACATTTGAAGTGTCATATACTTAACCATCATTAGTGGCTGCTTCAAGCAGTTTGGATAGCCATATCCGATTGTGGGACATTGAGGCTGGAAAGCAGATAAAATCATTTGATGCAGGCCCAGGTTAGACTTTTGATGTTTCTGATAGATTTGATTCATTGTAGTTATTTTAGATTTTCAGTTCTTATTTTAAAGCTGTTTTTCATTTTACTATGATTTCTGAATAATAGATAGTATTTAAAAAAAAAAAAAAGAATAAATAGATATTTATGTAGACACTTATCTTTTCATTTTTGATATATTATATTCAATTATCTGGTTTGAATAGTGGCAAAAATCACAATTTTGTCTTTACAATGAGAGAACTTTTTCATGATATCGAATGTTGTTCTATCATTTTACAGTTGATGCATGGACAATTGCTTTTTCTCCTGATTCACGATTTCTTGCGTCTGGCAGTCATACTGGAAAAATCAACTTATTTGGAGTAGAATCTGGGAAAAAAGAATCACAATTAGATACAAGAGGAAAGTTCACATTAAGTATAGCATATGTGAGTTTCACTGTCCATAAATTATCTGCTACAATTGTCAATATGGCATCTTTGAAAAATAATACTTGTTCTGCACTTCTAATGAAATTTTGTTATTAATCATTTCCTTGAAATGTTCCAGAGTCCTGATGGCCGATATATTGCGTGTGGAGCTATAGATGGTATTATTAATATCTTTGATCTTACAACTGGGAATCTTCTGCATACACTTGAAGGTAAGCTTTCTTGTTCATTGGAGACTTATCATATTTCATTTATGTAGAAAAGCTGTAGACCTAAATGCAAGAATATGAATTCAAATTTTTTAAATTGTAGGTCATGCTATGCCGATCCGTGGTCTTTGTTTCTCTCCGGATTCGCAATTACTTGTAACCGCTTCAGATGACAGTCATATAAAAATCTATGACGTGTGAGTAAAACTCTTTTCACAAAATTTGTATGCATTTACCATCTTACAATTCTCTTATCTATGGAAAGTGTAATATGATCGTCGTAAGAAAAGAATCAGCCTGGGTCGAGAGCTGACATAAAAGTTTTCATTCTACAATTCATTTATGCCATTCAAGTGTAAAAACGTAATTTTTGAACATGTTCAATACTCTATGGCAGTGATGTACAAAAGCAACTTTCAGTGTATAATGGTAGAAAATGTGTCCTAAGGCTGTTGTTGTTCAATGTTTGTGAAAGGGGTTTTTATACCTACAAAGCTACAATAAATCATGATGTAGTTACACCAAGTGTCTCATTAAAACACGTTCATTGAAGAGAGTTATTATTCCGCTAAGAATTGTGAGAACTTTGTCTTGATGATTGAACATATTCAGATGTTCACTATCAGATATATAGTAATTATATATAGTAACTCTGCTGTTCAATTAAATGTGTCAGTGTACATGTTGTTCATGTTCGATTACTAAGAAAGAGTTCAAAGTTAAGTTTAAAATATCACCAAATTGGAACTTGGTTTAGTATTATGCTTCTTTAGCCGAGTGGATAGGGAGTTGGACTGGGGTCTGATAGTGTGTGTTGACAAACCTACCTCTAACACGTTGCACACTGCTCCGTGGCACCTACACGTTAAATAGGTACAGGTCAGGCGAGTGAACGCCAATGTGAGTGATTAGCACGTCTGCGCTACGGCAGGGATGTGCTGTATGCTCCCCAGGGAGTTGAGAAGGATATAGTGTGGCAAGGATGCAGCCGATGACCTGGTGTAAATATGTAAAGTTTCTAGCGCACGATAAACAGTGAATTGCGACTATAAATAACCACATTTACAATTATGTTGTTGCCTTTGTTTTCAGGCAACATGCCAATCTGGCGGGCACCCTCTCCGGACACGGATCCTGGGTGCTGAACGTTCACTTCTCACCCGACAACACACATTTCACATCATGGTACGATTCAATAATGAAATTCTACTCTCAGTGTTCTGCCAAGCAATTGATAATGCATTCAATGCTATTATAAAAAAGTTCTTGGAGCTGCTCGTACCATATCATAATAAAACAGAACGGATAATATAGTCAAAAAGGTACGAAATTTTATTCATATCACAAATTTTCGCATCTTCAATGCTTTCTCAAGTTTTTTTTCACTTGAGAAAGCATCGAAGATGTAAAATTTGTGATTTGAATAAAATTTGTACCTTTTTGACTATATTATCTGTTGTGTTTTATTATGCATTGCTTTGTTACTTTTGTTTAGACCAACATTTGAAGTCTGAATGTGAAGTTAAATCATAATTTTTTTTAATGCTTCAGTTCTTCAGACAAAACCGTGAAAGTCTGGGACGCTGGGACCCGTCAATGTGTGCATTCGTTTTATGATCATTTAGATCAGGTAAAGAAAAAATTGCTGTTAATTTTAAAAAATCAATTTAAAATTTTTACAACCTCTTTTTGGTCTGTTTATTTTGTGTTCGAGTCTAATCATGTAATAAATGTAAGAGTTAGTATTTAATCTTAAGGTTTTTTAATTTAAGGTTTGGTGTTCGCGCTATAACAGCTCAGGTGGTAAAATTGCGTCCGTGTCTGAAGACCGAGCATTGCATGTGTACGACGTCCCACAATAACAGGAAAATAGAAAAAAAGACCAAAACTGTGCATTCTATGCAAATATAGAATTGAGGCTAATCATTAGGCCATTCGGCTGTATAGAATCTTAAAATTGAAGCATTATGCAGACAAGTGATATATTATCAAATTTAATTGTCTGTATGCTTGGATGATGGAGATCTAGAAAGCCATTCATCAATTGTAAAGTTTGATTTTGAAATGTTTAAGGAGTATTGCTAAGATTGCCATATTGATAAAGGTTTTAAAATAATTTCAAAAGTTATATGTACATGTATTGTTGAAAATTATCATGTATTTTTATCCAATGTAAATCTGTGTTAAAATTTTGATATGTGTTTTTCAGTGCTTGCGGATACATTTTCAAACTTTTCTCTCGCACACATTTTTAAGCAAGCATATTTCTACCAACGATAGAATTGGCTGAAGACAAGTTTACAATCCTGAATGCCCAATTGATTATATCAAGTGGCCATGGCGGGACTCAAACTCGCAACACCAAGGTTGTGAGACCAGAATGATACCATCATCCCAAGCAGCTGGTTGTAAAGCCTGTATTCTGCTAGGTCTATCGTTGGTAGAAATATGCTTGCTAAAAAGATGTGCGAGAGAGAAGTTTGAAAATGTTAACATTTTGTTGCTGGACATACACATGGTCATCAATATTGATGGCATTGTTTGCTGCATAATGAGTATATCAAGTATTGCAGCTATTGCTAAATAGTCCACTCGTATATAGATTGCAACGAACCAATACTACGAGTATGCCATAGTCTTTATTTTACAGCAAGTATGCAGTTACGTCTTACATATTTTACATTGATAGCAAATATGGTATTTTTATGTGTATACCACTATACCCACGTATGAACGATATAACCAACAAACAAATATGCTAAAAAAAATCTCCATTGTTAAAAAATGTGTCCCTTTTATTTAAATGGAAATAAAAACTAAAGGATGTAATATTTTGTTTATTATTAATACAATGTAACACTTATCATTTTATTTTGTTTATAGAATTCCTAAATATACTGCTTAATATGTTTCAACAACTTATTGGGAAATATTTAAATTAGATCTACCAGTATATGAATGTTTATTTGATTTTAAACTTTATACACAATCATTATTTGATCCATAAATAAAATCTTCATTGGCAAAAATAACACTTAATCATTTGTAACACCATATCCAAATGGCATGGAAAATTCAGCGAAAATGTTTCATTTCTTACAATTGCTGAGCATGCAAAACAAAAACAAAAATATAACATCTGTTCTCGATCAATGGCTCTCTCCTTTCTTTCCGGCGACTCTCTTGAACTCTGTCATGTTGGTTGTGTTCATTGGACTGCCAAACAGAGCGAGATGATCTATCTGTGTAACTTCACCACCTTCTTGGTTGTCCTTTACGAAGATCTGCAACATTCATCAAAATATAATGATTATTATAGCCAGTTTGAATTACTGTAAAACTAGAATATTTCGTGGCTATTAAATTTTGCGATTTTCATCTATGAAATTATTTTGTGACTATTTAATTTTGCGATTTAGATGCATCCTGGACCTACTTTACATAGGCTGTTAATGTTTGCTGACTATTTAAGTTTGAGTTTTTGCACCTACCCAAGAAATTCGCAAATTAAATCATGCACAAACATTTCTAGTTTTACATTAAGATGTAGGAATAAGAATTGTACATGTTTTCAATCATAAAAACAGACTTATTTGGACTGTAGAATCAAGAATACATAATAACTCTCTGTCACCTTTCAATGGTTTACCATGAAACTCACCGTCACATTGTCAATATTCTGGAATTTGACATATCGTAGCGGGATGATCGCCCCAGGTTCAATATCTTCAGGAGTCAATCTGAGTGGACAAGACAAGAAATACAAACATTTTATTTTACAAGTACGTACAGGAAAGTGTAAATGCCTAACGACGCAATTTTGGTTAACTATGAAGTATCAATACTGTAAATTGTAAAGTCATGAGAGCCATACTGGGATCAGGACTATAAACCACCACATTTACATTTACTTACACAAACTCTTGTACAGCAGTCATCCCTTCGGCCTTATCAAAATCCAGACTGGCTGGCTGATTAATAAATATCTTCACGGTCTTCGCCCCTTTATCTGAATAAAATAAAGTTATAAATTTTAGCTCTCTTTCCTATTTGATCACAAGCATCAAAAAATCTAATTCAACCAATTTTTTAACTTTACGCTATGATAAATATTTTCAAAATCTCAGTCCTGTAGTTAGGGTTTTTTCACATAATTACGATACCCATCAGTCTATATGTGTATTATGATAATAAGCAAAAATGAAATAATTGTAAGTAAATTCACCTGCAGGTCCGGTCAATTTCATTGAATGCAGCTTCATCTTTTGTGAGAATTGCAGAGAAATTATCAACTGAAAAGATATAGCAATAATTCAATGAATCTAGAACCTGACGTTTCATTTCTGCCATTCCTCATCACTTAACTCTTCCATATCAGCGACGGAAAACATATTGACAAATTGACAATTAAAAACACTGGCGAACAAAACCATTTCAACAATTTTAAGTCTAAATTATATAATTTTCCACCATCGTTCAAAATGCTTACATATATAAAGAAATTGATGGGTATTCAAATTTAAAAAAATGCATTCACTGTCTTATTTTAACCATGTAATTACTGGATTACGGATTTATGTGCTAAAAATCTATTTCAAACATACGACTTTTACCCTGTTGATAGAATATGGCAGGTTAGACCTGTTATTTTGAAAGACCTTCTCAACGTTAAACTATATGTAGATGTTTTCTTTATTGTACAAAAATTACTATAGTATTTAGGAAAATGACTCCAGGCTGTACTATCCATACAAAGTTTTCAAATTTCTTGAGGCTGATCTTTATATAACGTTATTAAAACATTAAAAAAACACCTTTTCAATCGAGAGAGCTGGTGTTTTACTAACGAATATCAACATATTTTAGATAGCATTTTTATGCAAATGGAACTTGCCCAATGTGAAGCCTATCATAATGTCAGGGCTTTTCACATAGAAATGAGTATTTGGAGCTTGAATTTAACAGTGTAAAATGACTGTTTGGGAGTGTAGATTAATTTTCTTACAAAGAATATATATAGTATTAATGTTCTGAAAACCCTGTTTCTGTCCCACAGAATGTACGTCGAAATGTCAAGTAAGGCATTCGTTGTTGTCGCAACGGAATATAAATCCACCGTGGGGAGTGGTTTCATATGACGGAGTAATGGAGATGGGAACTTTTCTTTAACAAAAGTGGTCTAAAATGTCACCATAGGGACATCTTGATCCGGAAGAGACTCAACACGTATACCAAGTTGTCTTTACAATGTGCTTAGTTCCAAACATATAAGAAAATTTGCAAAATATCTTTTGAAAATTTTCCATGAAAGAAAAAATTGTAAATATAAAGATAAATAAATGTTCAACTTTTCATTCCACTATTAGTCAATCTGCTTGATAATTATTTTTATTTATATGTATTATTTATATATATTATTGAATATATGTTTCTGATAGGGATTTATAAGTTTACGTACGTGTTTCTTATTATCTTGGGTATTTATTCATAATTTTTCTTAAATTAAAATTGTGACAATTAAGCCCATAGGGCTGGGTGTTACAAGTATAAATATGTATTTTGCAACTATATTATAATTACAAATGTAACATTTGTCAATAAAAAACATTCTACTATACCATTAAAGGCAACATGTGATACACTTAGGTTCTCCTGATAGGCTCCACAAATATCAAAATACTATCTAAAACTATAGGTAAAGTGATCTACGTTCAACTAACTCACCTGTTCATCACAATCTGATTGCAAGTAACCTCCTTTGGAACTAAGGGCGTGCCCTAGTGGATGTTCGTCATCTTCATTCAGACATTCACAGCCTGCCTTCGTTATAAATGATGAAAGATCCATCTGAAAGTTAAAAGTAATTATCAGTTACGCATATGCGGCATATACAAAAAACAACAAAAAAACAAACAAAACAATTAGACAAAATAAACATATATAAAGTCAACATATTTATTGACAATTATTATAAATGTTACATTTTCCAATGCTGCTGTTTTCAGCAGACTGTACTCAAAACACCGAGTGAAGGATTCGCAATCTTACATGTCCTTTTACAGGTGCTCCTTCCTCTTCGTCCGTTCCATACCATTTCTTAATTTTTTCTTCTAAGGCATTCTCATCTGCCCCTCTCATTGAATCAACTTTTTGTACAGTTGGAAAAAATAAGAAGGTGGGCATAGCAGAAACTCCATTACTTTGAGCAACATCCTACAATCAAATAAAAGCTTTCCTTTAACAAACGTACCACAAGCATTGTTTTTATAATTATGCGGTACTGTATGTCATTTGATGGGTCTGAAAACTCACAAATTTAACTTTCCAGTAAGATATATCAAGACCTGCAATTACTAATGCCTATAATGTATCATAGTAATAAGAATAATTATTAGAAACCGTAGTACAGTGGTCCTTAGTAGCTCAGTGGTTAGAGCGTACGACTTGAAAACAGGAGTTGTTTGCGTCGTAAGTTCGCGGCCCGGTCATGGCAGACACAGTGGTCGCCATAACCATTACGTCGTGCGTCTGCCACTGAGTTGCTGATTTCCACCGAGCACGTCGCCACCGTACAGTGTTACTACTAGACGGTAGCGACGCCAAGCGGAGGTTCGGAAGCCTCGTTAAAAGGCGTGTCCCGTGTAGAGGAGAGCCACACCTCTGCACGTAAAAGAACTCACCTAGTTTGAAAACTATAGCTAGTGTGATCCCCCCACACACCCGAGGCTCAGTTGGCTACCTAGCCTGCCTCTGGAGGTCCATGTACCAACACCACGTGGCCTCACCGTCCGATACACCTTAGAAGGTACTTAGGACATAAATAATGAAGTACATATAAATACTATACATACCGGACATTTGTCCACATCTACTTTCAAAAATAGAGCATTAGGATATTTTGATGACAGCAGTTCAAATTTGGGAGCAATTCTTTGACATGGACCGCACCTAAACATTAACGTAAAAAAAAGATTAACGTAATAATTACATATGTGGCCAACAAAATCTGCTTTCGAAAATCTATTCATACAGAAGCAAGAATATGTTACATGACTGCATTTCATTAATTAAACACATAAGAATACATTGATGATGCAACTTACTATATCCCCATGATATGACATTTATTTTACGGCAGATATATCTCAAACTATGTGAAGAGTAAGGGGAGTTTGGGGTATGTCCTCCACAAAAAATGGACATTTTATCTATTTTAGCTAAATTCTGAGTCACTCATTAGAACCCTGAATCCCTGATAATAATACATAAAACCTAACATTCGAGTAAGCTATACAGCATCAGAAATACTGGCTCTATCTTTTGTAAAAAATGGGTTGACCTGTCCTAATATTTTATGTCTTTTAAAAGTTAAACATAAAAGCTGAACAAATAGATTTTGAAAGAAGCAATGTGATGCCGTGATTCATCTAGAAACTTGCATATTTTGAAACCATGAGTCCGAGGGTCCTGGATAGATTGTTCTACACGTCTATAAAAAAAGTTCTGTACATACTTTTATCTAGACTGATGTCAGAGGGGAAATGTGCAAATGAAAGTTATTCAGATCATGCAGTTTTAAACAATTCACATTGACACATTGAAGATATATTGAACCTCGATCCAGGTTGATATTGATCCCTGATAATTTCAAATGATGTCAAAATTCCTATGATCTTTGATGCATAAAGGTTTAAAACCACATGATTGGATTAACACTCGTTCACGGATTTCCATTTGCTTCCATATAAGCGATAAAACTTGACACGGTATGACACTTGAATAGAAAATCATGTTACTATCCATCAGATTCAGATCTAAACAAGTGAACGGATAACTGTGAATGAATGTTATTCGATTATGCCGGTTTTAAACATTTCACATTGATACACTGAAGATATATTGAACATCTACCTTGAATGGTGTCAAACATTGTTGGTGTCAAATACATTACATTATGTAATGATTTCGATGCTGTTTGAAATCTCATTATCGGAATTAACATTCATTCACGGATTTCAGTTCCGCTGTCTACCAGTCACTGTAAACCTCTATATCATTCCTGCCAGCCAAGAGTGCAAGTATTGCATACTTTATTAACACTGACTTACATTCTAGATAGATCTAGACCATCCCAGTTCTGTGGCAACATAATATATAATGCTAAAGAAGTAAGTGATGTGCCCCTGGTTTTGCTGGGTGATCTAGACTAGATCTATGAGTCCCAGGACTTAAATTTTAATCATTAATCCTGGGTCTAAATATATAATTCTAAACTCTAATTTTTTATTAGGCAGAAATAGAACTTTTACATGAAGAGTAAGATGAACGATAACACCTTTAAGCAAAGGTACAACAATACACCCATAGTTTGACAAAAAGGAAAGCTTTGTTTTGCTTAAAAAATAAGAATGACAAATCACAATAGAATTTTTTGCTTATATTATCGCTAATAAAAACCCTTACCAAACTGCGTAGAAATCAACAACAACAAGTTTAGCTCCAGCATTTGTTAATTCTGGTTGAAAATCTGCATCAGTTTCAATATTCTTTACAGCTCCAGCCATTGTGAATCTATTAATATAATGTTTTTTTCCTTAAAAATTTGTGTGTGGTTAAGTTGCCGGGTTGGTTTTGTTAGGTTTGTTACGGTAGACGACGAGACAACTGGGGTACTAGGACCGTAGGACACACCTGTTCGAAATGAGTGCAAGCAGTGGTGGGCTGTAATGATAAGGCCGGAGGTATCGATGTATACAGGATGTATTCATAGTACAGACTAGACGTGAAAAACAAGAAACAAACAAAATCACACACAACAACAACACATGAACAAAAACACATACTAGATGTGGTCTTTGGTGGTACAGTGGTCAGTGAGTACGATCTCAAAACGTGATTTGCCTGCGTCTCAAGTTAGCAGCGCCCTGCCATGGTAGGCTTAGTGTCGCCCAAACCAATACATCATACGTCTGCCACTGCACTGCTGATCTCCACCGACCGTGTCGCCACAGTACAGTATAAACTAGAAGGTGTCGACACCAAGCGTGAGGTTGGAAGCCTAGTTAAAAGGCATGCCCCGTGTAGAGGACAGTCACCCCTCTGCATATAAAATAACTCACCTAGTTTGAAAATAATAGCTAGTGTGATCCCTCCACTGCCCGAGGCTCAGTTGGTTACCTAATCTGCCTCTGGAGGTCAATAAAACACCACGTGGCCTCCCTCTGCTATAATCATCAGCAAGTTGATGGCTGCAGTATCCACACAAATAAACAAAGAAAACAAAACAAGAAAATATGCACACTTTAATATTGGTCAGTGGGACAAAATTATTGGATGATTGAAATGGAATCCTTGGTGTGTGTACTTTCAAGGGGGAAAAGTTTACTCAAATCAGCACAAGGGAAAATTTTCAAAATGGCCGCCAAAATGGCCGACATTATGACTTTTTTTAACTGTTAGAAAACTTTTGCAGATCTTCATATAATATTGATCAATACGTCATTCTAAATTATAATATTTAACATGCTGAGAATATTTAAGAGAATGAATTTGCATTTGGACATAATTCAAGATGGCATCCAAGATAGTGGACATGGCTATATACGCAAACTATATTATTACAAAGTATATTTAACTATATGAACCATCGAAAATGTGAAATTTTGTTAAAAATGTAATGACACATAGTTGTCTATTTCATATTGCCTTTAATTTTTGGGTCATTCAAAATGGCCACCAACGACAGATTTTTAAGAGTATTACAAAACTTACATGAATCAACGTCTATAGCAGTGTACAATACATCAGTTCACACTCAATTTACCATGCACAAATCACTTAAATCTTAAATGCTTTTAAAGTTTACACATTGACACTCTCCAATTGCAAGATGGTTGTGCGTGATTTTGAGGATTTGTTCAGTGCTGGAATATCCATAAATACTTATATATTTACATAATTTGTACACATTTGTTCAGAATTGTATTATGTTTATTTTTACCACCTAGTAATAGGATTATGGATTTATACGTTTAGAATGACTTCCAAACATATAGCTGTTGCCCACTTTGATTCAAAATAAATGCTCGGACGTGTTAATTTGAAAGATGTATTTCTATGATTTCTATACGTTGCAATTGTCGTATTTGTAAAATAATATGATTACTCTACAACATCACAAAGGGTACATATAAACGAAAATAGAACCCACAGAAAAAAATCAAATACAAGCTGAGTACAATGCACCGTTGTGTACAGTATTGAATGAATGAAGTAAACCAGTGTCGGCTGGAGTATTTTTCATTACATTAGTATGCTTGACACAAGAAAAATTTGGCCTTAAAATTTTGTACGAATTCTGATTTGACTTCATAGCCTACGAGCTTATTTGTGTGTATATAGTCTCAACTAATCCCAATGGGGGTGTGGGCATTTAAATGCACACTTCACATCATTATCTTTTATACACTGGACAAAAAGCATATATTTCCAATTCTAAACCAAATTTTTTTTTATTGAAACACTGGTAAACCAAGTTTGGATTTGAACAAAAACCAATATTGGATTTTCAACAAGCCACAACTCTTAATGACATTTGGTTCAGGCTCCTGCTTCATCCCATCTCCCTAGGGACCCTCCGTCCCGCCTCCTTGCAAAGCAGGCAAATGTTGTACTGTACATTGCAAACTTTATTTGCTTTTATTTTGAGAATGTAAAAAACATATTCGCTGATTAAAATCTGTCTTTTCTTCATATACAGTTTATGTGTTGTGAAACTGTTTCATAAACAGATATATACATGGTTTATTATCACATACAATTCCAAAGTGTACATGCATTTATTCATCCAGTAGAAACTTTTATTAAAATGATCTCTCCATCTAGAGTACCTCCGTAAAAAGGCCATTATTTTCTAAATTTCCACAGGGGTGGGGGTGGGGGTGGGGTAATCCCTGGACCCCCCTTAAATGTGCTGAGATTGACACAAACGCTCGCACCATCATTTTTACTGCAAAATTTAAAATTTTGCAGGGGAGAGACTATGCCCAATCAATACGTTTCTGTGCCCCTCACTTTTCTAATCCTTGCTACAGGCCTGCCATTTCCCTTCCAATTAATTCAGCCACTATAAAGAAATCACCTCTATAATAAGACAATTAAGTGTGGTCCCAAACCTTCATAAAGAGACCACCTTTCTATTGAGACCCCTTACCTAGATCCATAACCCTTGTTGCCATTGTGGTTGAGGACCTCCAGGAACACAGGTTGGTTCCAAACAGGTCAAGAAATAGGCGTGTACAGTTCACTGATCAAGTGCAGTGGCCATCCGCTGCGTTGCCATGGGTAGTCGCAGGTCGTCCCCGGGAACATCACCTTATCTGCACTCTCCCTGAATCTCCTTTAGATGACAAAGACTTCTGATTATCTGCTAACCAATCTGTGAAGTCGTACAACTTCCCCCTCTCCATTCCGGATTTCGCGGCAGGGGAATGGGGTGGTCGCGTAATCATCGTCCTCGGCCACTCTTGTAGTGGAATGGGGGAGTAGCGCCGTTTCCGTCTGCTTGCTTGTATCAGGTCTCGTGCATGATGTCGCCACGGGTTGCAGCTCGCGGTGAGCACGTCTGTGGCACTTACGGCTGCGTCTGGGCCCTCGCAGGCTCTCCTCGTGGACGTAGTCCCAACCAGGTGGCGTTTCCGAGAGCCTGGTGTAGTGGTGTAGCGGACACTCCCTGCAAAGTCGTAACTGCGTTTTTGAGAGCTCCCTTGCTCGCCTGACGACGTGACAGCTTCCCGCGAAAGAGTATAGCCAGCCTGTTTAGTTCGCAGCTGCGAGCTCCACTCGTGACTGACACCCCGCGCAAGGCTGTCACCGCTTCCCACCAAGATATAGCTGGGTTGTGGAAGGTCTCTTGTTCCCCTGGCGACTTGACGACCTCCCGCGCGAGGGCAGCCTGTCTGGCCCGCAACTGCGAGCCCTACTCGTGGCTAACACTTCTTACACGGCTGTAACGGCTTTGTACGGCTTCCTGACGGACGTGCTACTACTCAGGTTTCGTTCCCGCGAGCCTGGGCTACCTGACACTTTAATTTAAAAAATATAGAATATTTAATACAATGTAATATTCTATATTTTTAAATTTTTAAAAATTAAATTGAGAAGAACACTAGAGATGTCGAAACATGTTTAAATAAATTTGATTCTTCACTAAAAATAGGACTTTGTTTTTCGATTATAAGGCAGCAGAAGCAGAAAAAAACGCGACCACATGCCATATGTCACAAATATTGTCTACCAATAGATATTGATACGAGGAGTTTTCTTCATGAAGAAGTCATGGTAAAAATTAGATGTACCCTGCCCGATTGTGGATTCACAACTGAGGACGTTTCCGAAGCCCTTGCTATTGTGCTGTTGACAAACCTTGGTCCATGGCCTGATTCATCAAGGCCAGCCTGCACCACTTCCACTGACGACAGCCCATCCTCAACTCAAGCACCAAAACTTGAACGTCCACTCATAAATATTGTCGCATCAACTGAGGAATGGAATGTGTTCGTCCGTCGTTGGGATGTGTTCTGCAAGGGATCAGGAATTGATGATAGATCAGCACCGACCCTCCTCCTCTTCTATGGCCTCCGTCCCTCCATCTTCTCGAAGATTCGTGGCAGTCACCTTGACCACACGGGTCCCATTACCCTCTCCTTGCGGAGGTGGCAGCGGGGCCTGTTGTTGCACCACTGACGCGACTGGCGGACTGAGATGCACCGCATCAAGCTTCGCCTACCGGGGTTCTCCGTAATGTGGGCTGGCAATTGCTCGTCCCGTGGGTCAAGCAGCCTCTATCTTGCACTAATATATACTTGCCTGCAGATGATATAAACATATCTTTAATGGCGGAAGTTACTGCACATTGGTCAATTGTGCTATGCAGAGTGATGGGAAAATATTTCTGTCTGGCTTCTTCCTGTATTGACTGTATTATGAGCACAAATTAACTGTGTGAAACATATTCATGTACTAGAATCTAGATTCCCTCATGATCAACTTGGCGAGAACATTTTAAGTGTGATTCTGGGCAATATGCTATTTCATGGTGTTGGCGTGCGTGAAAACACGTATTTCGATAAACGATGGACCTAATAGAGAAAAGGTATTTTATTTTGGCGTATGCTAGGACTAATGATGAGGAGGAAGACACCAGTTAGGGGCCATAAACTAATCTGAGGGTTCGGGCCTGCAGCAAGTGCTTATATATACATAGTATTTGTTTTATTGTACTTAGTACTTAGCGCATACATAGGCAGATCCGGGGGCGGGGGGCGCAGGGGGCGCCCCCCCTTTTCCCATCAAGATACTTCATTTTCATATTATTTTTCATGAAATCCCGTAAGTGTGCCCCCTCTTTTCCTCAAGTGCGCCCCCTACCCTTTTCCGAAAACCTGGATATGCCTATGGCATATGCTTTTGACATTCATGATTTTTGGAAAAAATCAATATGGTCAGTATTAAAGATGACGGTCTGTAAACTTGTGAAAAGAGGGAAGGCATGACTTTTTTTTATATTAATCTGGAGAATTTAAAAAGGGCCTGTTATACATTAGCATACATCATTGTTTATTTGTATGTATGCTATACATTTGAAATGTTTTGATTACTGAACATTAGATAATATAATGTTTCATGTTCATGGTACAATGGAAAATATAACTTCCCTAAATTTAACCCTCATAGGGGATTCGAACCCACGACCTCCGTGCTGAAGATGATAACCCACCAATAAGTTGGGGGTTATATAGAGAACGGTAGAGCCGCTTAAATCTTTTAATAATGTGCTGTTTGTGATGATGGTACGAGTCTCATAAAAGGTACACGTTTGAATGCGTGGATGGACATGTCTGCCATGAACGACTGATTTCATGTCTACATCATAAATGTGAATCGTGTGAGAGAGCAGAACAATGCCTTTAGAAATGTATATTCTTAAATCGCTCTATTTCCAGTTGAAGTTTACCAGCTGAAGCAAGGTTTTTTAATTGGCACTGCTGCTCTTACAATAATTGCACTATGGACCTAAACATCATGAGAGAGGTGTGTGGTATGTATACTACTACGACTTACAAACACTATATAATACGCATTACTATTATTATATAGATAAAACTAGTAATGTGTATGGTATAGTGTTTATAAATCATTGTAGTATACTTGTACATACCACACACACCCGCCCATGATGCTGGGGCCCATGGATTGTATAACAAATCCCATATGATTTCTACTCGTTTACAAAATATCGCATAAAGATTTCTCCATTTTCAAGACAAAATAATTCAATCATATAGACACTTGATAACCTACCAAAACCCTTTTTCACTTATAAAAAGAAATTAATGTTTTGATGTTTAATTGAAGTCTTGTAAATGGTAAACTATCCGAAATTGACATTCATGAAATGTAATATGCCATTACAAGTGTTTGCTGCTCAGTCTACCAGCAACCGTCCCCTCCAAGATTTTCTGTCACGTGGGTTATTTTACCCATACCCATATGTCTTTCTGTCCCAGTCTTCCCTTGCCTCCCATTTCTCGTATCTCGAGCATTCTTACTTTATTTGATCCACCCGGACCTGCGCTCTGCTGTATGGTTGCCTTGTATCACATATTTCATGAATTGTACAGGAAGGTTCAGTATGTCTCTTGATGTTTTATTCACAAACTAAAAGTATGTGGAACGTTTTTCATGGTGTAAAAATATGTGAATGATGGTGATTCTGCAGGTTAAAATTGCACTTAAGACGGTTATGGAGAGTAAATGGGTGCATTATGTTTAGACCCACTCTTACGACTATAATCAGCTGTGAAAACATATAATATTATACTCTTAAATCATATTTCGTAATTTACTCTGGTTGGATAGACCAACTATATTCAATATCTTTTTAAAATGGAAGGTAACCTACATCAAATTCATACTTTTTTTAAACGTTTTTGATAAGACCTTTCCATACGATACAAAATTATTGATTTAAAAACATTTTGGAGCAGTATTTAATGGTAATAGTAAAATATTGTATTTAACTCTATGTAAATCATCTGTTCTCACATGCCAGGGGGCTACGCGTGAGAAGCCATTAACATTCCAAAGAAATTCCTCAGCCGGGGGGGCTATACGTGAGAAGTTATTAATCACGCCCGCCGAGCAGGTGGCGGCGGCGGCGCCGCTGCCGGATCGGGGCGAAGTCGCGCGAGTCGCGAGCGGTTCATAATACGGGCGCTTACAGCGCGGGTGGGGAAATCATGGTGGAATATCGCGTGACTAACGCCGCCTTGAAATCGGTGCTCGCTACCGGGACGCCTCGACCTCCCTCCCTAGCCAACGTTTTAACGAACGCCGTTTACGACCCCCCCGCCAGTTTAGCGCCTCCGCTTGAGGAGTAAAAAGATCGGGCGGTTCTATGTTACTTTTTCGCCAACGGCTACGCGGTGTGTCACGGTCCGCCACCAACCGCTTCGAGGCCCGCCGACGTTTTCGCCGCTACGCCCGCTGGTTCAAAAAAGCCGGCTACCCCGATTTGAGACTGACGGCGACGGGTCTCGTGGACGCTGTCGCTGGTGGCCAGCGTGGGACGCCGCTTGAACCTACCCCGACGCCCCGCGCCGTGACGGGATCCACCTACGAGCCCGAAGCCCATAATTATCTGATGCTCCGCACTCCCCCGCGCCCACTTCAACGCCTTCTCCACGGGTAAGGTGGTGGTGACGGGGTACGGAAATTTTCTCATATAACGCCGGACGCCGCCCTACGCTGATAGAGTTGTCCCTCGCTTAAACGATGGAGGACTACTTGGACACCGTATACCACTATTACGACCAACCCCGCGGCCTACGCTGGTATAAAGAAGCTGCGTGACGAGGCCAGGACGGCGGGTACGACGCTGGCCCCACGGGACGTGAAAAAGTGGGCCGCCAAGAATGAGGTGTACACGATGACCAAACCCCTGAGACGACGCTCGACAGACCTCACGCCCCATCCCCCCGGTCTCGACTACTTTTGGGAAGCCGATCTCGTGGACTTTAACACGGTCTCTAGCGACAACGACGGTTACAAATATATCCTTATCGCGCTGGACACCTTTAGCCGCCACGCCGCCCGCCCCCCTCAAAAAACTAAAACCCCCGAGAGACCTCCGCCGCCTTTTAAAACGATCGCCGAGGACGACGGACGCCGCCCCCAAGTTACAGCGCCCGCACCGACGCTGGCACGGAATTCCGCGGGCGAAGTTCGAGAAGTACCTCGAGACGTTGAACGCTCGTCACTACATAGCGCGATCCGACATCCACGCCGCCACGCCGAAAGCGCCTCATAAAGACCATTCGCACCAGACTTTACAGAGCCTTCCTCCACGCCCAGAAACACAGGTGGGTCGACATCTCGACAACGCCGTGACCGCCTACAACGCTTCGACGCATAGAATGACGGGCTACGCCCGCGCCGTGACGCCGGACAACGAAGGTCTGGTCGCCGTTAGCCAGGCGGATATACGGAGGAAAAACGAGAAAAAAAACCTCGCAAGACCCCCGCATCGGTACGAGATCGGGGGCGCCGCCCGCCCGTGGGCGCCCTGAGAAGAACGCTCGGCCGCCAGTACGATCAGAAATTTAGCGGAGAGCTCTTCAAGGTGGCCCAGCGCTATAGACGAGGCGCCAAAGCCGCCTACAAACTAAACGACTGGGACGGCGACGATTTATCACGGGCGCTTTCTACGAAGAGGAACTGCTGGCGGCGGCACCGCCCCGCGACGGGCGTTTCAAAGTGGATCGGGTCATAAAAACCAGAGGTCGCGGTCGCAACAAGGAGGCCTTCGATCCTGGCTGTACTACCGAAAAAGTTCAACTCGTGGATCCCCTACGACCGAAGTCGAGGCTCTTTGAGATGTACATATTCGCCGACGCTGCTACCTCACCGACCCCTAGAGGTCGTGGATATCCTTCCCAAAGCCGGGCCGCCCTCGGCGACGGCACGTGGTACCGCCCCTGATGGAGACGGCGCGCCCGCCGACCCGGCCGGACGCGCCCCGCCAGACTTATAAGCGCGACCGCGCCGGCTCGGCTATCTTAAACGATCGGACCACCAATCTTTTTGAGAATCGTAGACGCCCTCAGCCGCTGGAAGCGCCGAATACGCCAACCCCTACCCCGTAAAAGTCAACCAGCCCGCCCTCAACGCCATACGCTGCCTCGCTATCCTCCCCGGGCGACGAGGATTTTTATCTACGATCGAGGGATTCCGCCATGTTCTGGGCGCCTCTCTCGGGACGATGAGTAGCGCCGACAGACTGCGCGACGCCCCCCACGGTCGATGAGTGGGGACCGATCACTACCGTCGCATGGCGCAGGGGTCGATGATCGGTAAAAACGTCTACGTCGTGAAAACCAAGCGCGACGACGACGCTAGGAAGAGGAAGCCCGAGCATTCCATAAAAGCGGTGACGCAGGCCGCCGCGGTGTTGGAGCAAACGAAAGACGCGCTCGCAGAACAGAAAGCCGCAAAGAGAAAGCGAGCGAGACGTGTTGATACCAGCGAAGACGACCTATTCGCCTAACCATGGCCGCCTCCATTAGAGCCCACGACGAGTTCTTTTTTTTTTTCGCGCCCCCACCACCAACGCGGGGGTGGAGCGCGCGGAGGAGGTGGTCTTTAGACCCACGACTCAAATCACGACCACCAACTCGTGCCTGGAATTCTACATCCCGCCCAGCCCGAGGTACATCCGTCTGGACTCGGTGACCCTGGCCCTCCAGCTGCAGATCGTCGACCGCCGGGGCGATCCGGTGGGCGAGACGGAAAACGTGACCCTCACTAACCACCCCATAGCCTCTCTCTTCAGTAACCTGGAGGTACGCCTCAACGGCGTCGACTGCAACCCCCCCCGCCTGCTCTACAGCTACAAATCGTACCTGGACACCCTCACCGGGTACGGTAGGGACGCCAAAGACACCTGGTGCGAGGCTATGATGTTCTCGACCGAGAGGGACGACATGGACAACCCCCGGGTCTACGTCGATTCGTCAGACGACCAGCGGAAGCCTTCCAGCAACCCCAGCCTCAAATGGCGTAACGAGCGCACCGCGGGGGGTAAGGTCTGCGAGATAGAAGGTCGTCTGAACGCCGACATTTTCAACTGCAAGCGCTACATGATCAGCACGGTCGGCGTCGGCATACGTCTCTGGCAGAACAAGGACGGGTTCAGACTTATGGCCGAGGACGCGGAGAGTAAGGGCTACACGGTGCGATTCGTCGACTGCTCCCTCAAGGTCGAGATGGTGACCATCGCCAAGGACACGGTCATATCCCACGAGGCCATCCTGGAGAAACACGACGCCCTGTACCCCTACGAGTCGTCGGAGTACAAGGTGTACAGCATCGCCATGAACGACCTCACCTTCTGCGTGGACAACCTTTTCAACGGACGGGTTCCCAAGTCAGTCATGTGCGTCCTGGTGCCTAGCGACGCCGTCAACGGCGACTACGCCCTCAACCCCTACAACTTTCGTCACTACAACGTCAACTACGTGAACCTGTCCGTGGACGGAGTCCCCGTCCCCTCCTCCCGCCCCTGGAATCTGGACTTCGAGCGGGACCAGTACGTCGAGGCCTTCGTCAACATGTATAAGGCGACCGGTCGGTTCGGCAGGGACGCGGGAGCCGGCACGAATCTCGACGACTACAAGCGAGGCAACACGGTGTTCGGTTTTCCCGTGGCGGCGATGACCGGCCTGGCGACCCCTCCAGAGCGGGTCACGTATCTGCGTCTGGAGATGAAATTCGCCAAGTCTCTGCCTCACCAGGTCAGCGCGATCGTCATCGGTAAATTTGACGCGGTGCTCAGCGTCAAAAAGTCACGCCTCGTGCAGATCAACACCCCATAAGAGACGCGGTCCTCCCCCGCCGAAGTCGATAGTTATGAGCGTCCCCCTAAAATTTCACGCGCCGGCTCTCATCACGCTGTCGGGAGCCAGCGGATCGGGTAAAACGGCGTTCACCGACCGTCTCATTAGAAACGCCGATGCCCTCTTCGACCAGCCCGTAGCGGGCGTCATGTACTGCTACACGGCCGACCAGCCGGTCTTCGAGACGATGGCGAGAGAGATCCCCGGCATCGTATTCTACAAAGGCGTCCCCACGGTCGAGTCCGTCCGGGAGTGGGCCGGGGACGACGGCGCCCACAGGCTCCTGATACTCGACGACCTTCAAACCGCGGCCCTGGAATCCAAAGACGTGGCCGACATCGCGACCGTACACTCTCACCACAGCAACGTGTCGCGGCGCCACCGCCTACCAGAACCTCTTCGATCCGTAAATACGCCCGAACCATCGCCCTGCAGGCCCACTACATAGTCGTCATGAAGAACTTGAGAGACCAGACGCAGCTCTCGCACCTCTCGAGACAGATTTACCCGGGCAAACCTCAACTCCTGCCGAACCTCATGAAAGTCACGGCCAAGAGATACCAATACCCCTACATCCTCATCGACCTGAGCCCGCACTCCGACACGGACTATAGACTGAGAACCGACATCTTCCCCGGCGAGCTGACGCGTGTCTACGCCTTGAAGTCGTAAAAAGAACCGGCGAGGTGAGAGAGAGAGAGAGAGAGAGAGAGAATGGCTCTCACCACCCACGCGCGCTTTCTCAGAATGTTTCTGAAAGACAACCCGAGGGACAGCGGGCTTTGCGCTCAGAGACAGCGCGACGCTCTCCTGAAGCACGCTCATAAAGGCGAGATCAAGGCTCTGTGCGAGATAGCTCTGAACATTCTAGCTAAACGCCTCCCGGTACCCCCTCATTTAAAGCCTTACTTGCGCAAAAAGGTGACAGCTCTGAGACGTCTGTCTGAAAAGACCACCCCCGACCTCGAACGTAGAAAGCTACTGACGCGAACCTTGGCCGAAGCCCTCTGCGAAGCGGCGAGATCGCTCATAGAGTGATGGCTCTGAAGCACCTAGACGGGTTCGTCGTGGTTCCCGAGGAGATGTACGCTAAGCTGACCGAGAAGCGCGCCCACCGGACCCCGCCTCGGGACCTGTCGCCTTTGACGGCCGACGACGTCGTCGAGGCTCTTCCCGCGAGTCTTAGAGAGCGGGGTACGCGCCTGGTTCACCTCCTCCGCACTGTGATGGAGTGGAACCGACGCGGTGAGATCGTAAACCGCTATACGGACACACCGATCCCCGGCAGCAACGTGGTCAACGCCGTGCGATACCTCCTCGGCGATGAGAGAGTCGATGATCCCGCCAAACGCTACGTGACCGAGGTGGCTCACGACACCCACATACTACCAGTCATCGGGGAGGAGGAGGAGGAGGACCCCAACGATCTTTCCCCCCTCCTCCTAGAGAATGAAAAGACTGAAAATAAAAAAAAGAGTCCCGTAGAGAATAAAAAGACTGAAAAAAAAAAAAAAAAGAGAGAAAATAGAGAATAAAA
>CM032664.1:58633768-58649028 GCA_019095985.1 Streblospio benedicti | reverse complement strand
GATCTCATCTGTTTCAACCCGAGCAGCGCCGGGTAGACAGCTAATTTACAATATATTATTGATATTTCTTTATTGTGATGTTTTAATGTACAATGTTCTTACAAATAAAACATCTGAATCTAAATTTGAAATATCGTAGATTGTTAAGCACGCATAGAAATCAACGTACATTGAATTTTGTGCAGTGAAACCTAAATTAATGAATTTTTTAATTGTGAATTCTTAAAATTCTACGAATCTCGATAGTCACAAATATTCATCTTGACAAAAAACGTCAGCTGTAAATAGGTGTTGGGCGCCATGCAACAAACAAGGTTTAGCTTTTGCTGAATTGATAAGAATACATAATATTATTCGTGTTTTTGTTATCAGTAGACTTTATCTAATAATGTATGTTACACTGTTCGCTGTCATGTGGAATGCAATATAGATCTAGGACATGTCACATTGATTTTTCACCGATGCTTTCGCGCACGTGGCCAAGTTTGACCTTGGGTGTCTTACTATATGTAGTATTAGTACAGGTTTGCCATTTCTATGGGAAACCTTTTTAGACATCTCATATCAGTCAGGTATAGTGATGGGTCTAAGTTTTGGGAATTTAGTATAGCTATGCGTCTAAATTTTGCGATTTTTGGTATAGCTATGGATTTGAAATTAATTGTAGAGATATTGTTAGTGCAAGTTTCATTTTGTTTGATACTGATATATTTTTTGAATATTTTGTTGATAAAATGTTGACAGTATGTAGTTTCATTATTTAATAGGTATAGACATGGGTCACGTTTTCATCGTCAAGGTATAGACATGGGTCACTTTTTTAAGCCAATTTAGTATATCGATGGGTACCGTTTCGATATTCGAAATGGCATACCTGTACCCATTTTTGAAGAGGGACCCCCGCCCCCGAGAGTTTGACCCGAGTGATGCGTAGGTATTGAAACACTTCTGTGAAAGAGATTCATGTAGACAGGTGATTGTGAAAAGGGCCCATTACCTGAAAACGTTATAAACATGTTAATTGTCATGACACCTGGAAGTAACATTTGGCATACACAAATATACATGAAGCCCATTACAGTATTTTTGACCCAATGCCATGGCCATATTTTGCCACTTGACAATTTTGTTTGGTAATAATACACACAGTGCAGTTTTATCATCTTCTATGACACATAATTTGTGACAAAAATAAAAGACCATCACAGAAAATCAAAATTTATTATAGATATGATATCCCAGAGTTTCATAGGTCAATAATAATCCAGTCTCAATAAATTGCTTTAACTACATGTATGATTACATGGTGCTGAGAAAAATAAAAAAGAATGTATATACAGCTATAATGACATACATTGTATATGGTCTTTATCGATAAGTTATTTTTGTTATTGGCAATTCTGGAGCATTTTAACCAATGAAAATACAAATGACAAAAGGGGTTATCCACACAAGTATTGAATGATTTAATTTATTTAAGTTAAAGTTTGTCAACCCTCCTCTAATATATCTGTATCATAAAGATCTGACTGGTATTTAATAGTTTCCAATATTGTCACTTTACTTGGGTGTATCACATATACTCATTACTCACTGGATATTTTGTTGGAATTGAACATACTGTTACATAGATCCCTGTGTTCTATGAGCCAATCACTGTCACGTTTTGCAATGTTTTCAGGATGAAGAGAAAAGATGTTCTATTCTCTTTATTGGTAATGCTATTTCTATTTGGAAATGTTCATTGTGGTAAGTTTTGTATACAATATATAGTTCATATGTTGCCAGTGACAAAATTTAGTACTGGCCCTTCGGCCCGAGGCCAGTACAGCCTTGGAAGGGCCAGTAACTTTTCCTAAACATTGGTCCGGATGGCAAACATAAAGTTTAGTCTTATTTTGATCATATTCGTGGTATTTTATCTGAAAATTCATCTGCGCTGTGAATTTCTATACATTTAGTGCTTGATTTTTTATTCAGCAGTTTTTGTTTCGGCACACATTTTCAATGGTTTACTGGAGTCACATTTTATCACGACATGATTTTTTTTCTTCTGATGACACTTGTAAAAAATTCAAATAAGTATAATTTAACTTAATGTGGCTGTCTTTTTGCTTTGTCTAAAACCCTCTAAAATGGCCTCTGGAGACTGCTTAGATTAGAAAAAATCTGGGGCAGGGGCATGCTCCCTGAACCCCTTAGTGGTGTTTAGCGCTTTCACCACTCGCAGGGTCAGTAAGGTATCAGAAGGGCCAACGAAGACTGGGCTAGCGCTAGACCCATCTCAAATTTAGCCAATTGGCTAAACGACGACATATTTTTTTAGCCATTGATTTTTTTAGCCAATTGGCTAAAGAACTAAATTATTCTTTAGCCAATTGAATTTCTTTTTAGCCAAGCAAAAACCTATGTAAATTAATTAACGTGGTAATGATAACACAAACATCATTACTTTTATAGTTACTTTGACAATATTTCTACTTTAAATATCTTAATGACATCTATCAAATTGTGTTTAATTTTCCGACGTTTAATCCATGGATTTTGCAATAACAGAGATCGTTCTAAAATCCTAAAAACGTGTGCTCGCCAGTTGCTAGATGTGAAACTATATACCAATGCATCACAGAATCACGTTTTATTTACTCACAATGAAAGTGTCGACATGGCAGTCTATGGCACGATACTTTCACGTTACAAATGATAATATATAAATATGCAAAATATCGGTTTTATTCAAATAATTTCCTGCCATTTTCACCCTTATGGGCGCGCCCATCTTTGTTGTCAATGCGCGAACGTTGTTCCGAAATGTTGTCAACTAGAACGATGACGAATGGCGTTCTGACATTTTAGTCTCGATTTAGCAGACGTTTTTTATGAATTTTTCTTGAATAAAAATGATTCCCCACATTGCCGAAAGAGTAAGCAAAATCTCTCGCCCATCCTTAAAATCTCTCGCCCATGCCAATAAAACAAACTGACGCGCGAGCCCAGGAGATTTCAAAACACTGGCCCGTCTGGCAGTTTGGGCTACTCCCCAATTTTTGTTACTGTCAGTTACGGGTATATGTTACACAGCACAAAAGGTGTCTCATCTTAGGTTAGTAATGTCAAGTGCGCTAATTACTAATGTTTGTAAAGTTTGCTCAATTTTGTACACTTTTTCATAAAATTTTGTAAAAGTTTTTTTTCAGTTTATTTGAATCCTAATAATTATTTTACCATAGATATAATGAATAATTTAACAGTACATTGTAGATTGGTATGATGGGATTACGCCGGAACTGCAAAATAACAAGGAACAACAAAACGTGTTGCATGAGGGTAATTAGATCAAAAGTGCTCAGAGAGCACAGTGTCGCTAGAACAACATTGACCCATGGGCAATAAAGATCATTACCTTGAAATCAAAGCATCAAAAAGTCTTATTTGATGTGTTATTCGCCCTCCATCTATGTTCTAGGCATTCGTTTGCAAGTGCTTTCTAAAGAGGGCTGAAGTAAATATTTATTGACGATGAGTCGCCATTAACATAGTGATGCTGTGCTCTATCACGCTGAGCACTTTTAATACAATATAACATATTATTACATATAATGTGTTTCTATTTTGCACTAACCTGTTTATATTTCAATTTCAATATTTAATTATTTTTTAGTTTTACAATTAATCAAGTCGAAGTGTTAAAAGTTAACTAAGATATTATAGAAATTTTGAGTAAAAGTACACAATTATGTAATCAGACACAAATAATCTTATAGTGTGATTGTGCTGTACATGTGTGTGCTGAATAACACTGGTTTCATCATTCATATTGATTTTATTGATTTGCAGCAGCCCATTATGTTGGCTAAAGTGCATTGTATGCTAGCAAGGATAGTGTATTGATGGGATAGTACTGCAGCTGACGTGATTAATGGTGATTTCGGCAAAACAGATCACGTGACACGCACACTTGTATTTAGCACAAGAAACATTCGTCCTTATAAGCGCACCTGCCCCATTAAGCGCACACGCTGTTTATACAGATTAATTATTATACAAATCTTGCTCTTTTTTGGCAAAGATTTCACTTCCAGTGCCATATTGTAAGACTATAACAAGCCGGTATTGTTCCGTATTGGGACTACCACATAACCATCCGGGCGCGTTGTGTTATCATGCTCTGTGGGGTCAAAGGGGTGCGCTTATCAATTTTTCGGTTTTCTTGCTGAAATTTGTTTTTTGTAAGTGCACTGTGCTCTTATTAGAATGAATACGGTATGCCTACATGGCGAATAGACGGGCAATGGTGGGCTGCAAATCGGTGTAACCTGGGGGGGGGGGGGAATAAACGAGGGCATGAGAGATACTTCTTTTTTTTCATTTTCCTAATCCCCTGACTACTGAGCAACGTGAGAGGTTAATGTTCATTTCTTTGGTGTATGTTGATATGTTAAAATTCAAGGTAATTTTTGTCACATCTCACAAAAAGCTGACTAGACATTGACAATGTCGCTAAGTTGAAATATCAAAAATTGTGTACACTAGCATGACACTAACACTGTGTTAGCATTTTTTCTTTCCCGCAACCTAGTTATTCACTTGATGTGGCATGGTGATTCATTTTGATGATGCCAACAGCAGTTGGCGAAACTGTCAATGAAGGTAAAAATAGTGTTGTGAAAAAAAAGAAATGTGAACCAAAAATATCTATACAACAGTCTATACAACATATGCTGTCCATAACACTAGATAGCATAAACACATTGCACCATTTGATTGGATGTTTAGTACATAGAGAAGACCAAAATGCAGCTGCCGTATGTTGCAGGAGTGTGTGCGAGGGAGGAACCATGTCAGAATGGGGGCTCATGCAAAGACTCCGATGACCTGCAGACTTTTAGCTGCATCTGTAAACTTGATTTCTTAGGCAATCTCTGCCAGTTTCCCAAACTAGGTAAGATACAGATATTGCATATAAGTTTTGTACCAAGACTTGTTGATTCTAGCTGCTATTTAACTTGTTCAATTCAATGCTGTGTGACCGAAATTCTTGTAAGTGGTTACTTGTGTAAACTTTCTATACCTGACACGTTTCAAGCAGCCAGTGATAACAGGTATTACACACCGGACTAATGGCAATAGGGATGCCATGATAAACCAGTATATCGAAATATCGTGTATAAAAATTGCTTTTAAAACATTGCGTACATATACGGTTTAGCTAGGTTTGTGACGAGGGTAAAGCGAGTTACGGTCTTTGGTTCCGCACAATGCTTCATGTATAGTTTATTTGAAAAGGAGCCTCATGTGCTTGAAAACGTTTAAAAGTCTTAATTGATACATTTGCTTGAAACAAAATTGTCTCTTTTTAATGGTCACACCAGCAAACAAAACCAAAAACCACAATGAGTCCCTGTGCTGTATGCCACATACATGGGATATTTAACATGAATGTGTACTGTAAGTTGTTAAACGTTATGTTCCTGGGTAACTTGTGAGACTGTGTATACTGCAGAGTAATGACTATCCTTAATTTCCAATGTCTTTATTGTTCACTTATATTCTTCATTCATACATCAATCACATACAAACATATATATAACAGACAATAATAAACAGACAATAGCTACATCAGCCTATCATAATGAAAGTGCCGTGTACTCTATACCTCGGACATAGTGACAATAGTACTAGACGCATATGTACTGGTGCCTGGTGATGATATACACAGACACCAGACATGCTGACATGCCTGTCTGCATGTTCACCTTGAACCATATGATCACAGAATGTGACTTATATACATGCTTCATGGCTAAGTATGTTTCACCTTAATCTACATATAACTGAGGCTAACAACATGTCATATCACTGGGCACAAGTGTATACAACTGTACGAGGTGCACTATCTATCGAACCGCGTAACATAAGTGTGGAAAGGTTCTGCTGAAAATCAAAAGAGCTGCTAAGGATCATATTTCTATGTCAACAATGAAAAACTCCGAATGTGAACTACGTCTTGACAGTGAGCTGTAAAATGCGATATTCTTATGTGGCATCAAGATGGTTAATTTACTGCTAAAATATCTTGAATTTTAATTTTTGTAAGATTATGACATGATTGCATTAAATATTTTTTTGCGCTTACACTAAACAAGGAGGCAACATTACATCAGAAACTTCATTAATTGAATTCTTTGAACAATATTCATTAAACTACCTTGGCCATTAAGCAATGGAAAAAAAGGTTTTGAAATAATGTTTTTCTATTTTTCTTCCAGAAAGTTATCCAGAATTGCTTCAAGAGACGTACGACGAGGATGAAGATTACGATTACGGTGAGTAATTCTTACTTTGGTATGGATTTATCAGACGTCTTCACGAGTGATACACATTTTGCTATAATTATTGATGTCTTTGTACCTATGCGCACTGCCAAAATGAACCCTGAAAATTATTGTGGGTTTAGTCTAGTTTTTGTTATTTTTTTACACTTAAGGTTTCTTGGTCCATAGCTTCAAAAATTGTCAACATATCCTTTGTTTATTCATGCAGATCTATTTTACACTGATCTTGTCTGCATAAGTTGTGATATTTGCTCGATTGGGACATTTATTTTTCTTTAATGATATTATCACCTCACTCGGTCTAATCTGCCCTGAAGAAATGGAACGTAACTATTTGGCCCGACAAACACATTTCTTATTTGTTAAATTTACAAGTTGAGCAGCAGCAGTTTTTGTCTGTTCGCTGTGTTATGTTGAATAATTCCTAAAACGACGACGAAAGTTGAAAATATTAGGTTATAAATATACCCATATTCTACCACTTATATCTATCATTAATTGTCAGTTCCAAACCTTCTCCACCGTCTTGCAAAGCCTTATTGTAATTTTTCTAAGCTACTGTACATATAATTTATCAACATCTATTCTAAACCATTTTATCATTTATTAATCAATGTTCATGTTTAAAAATGTGTTTGAATGTATATCTGAAGAGGGTGCTTGAGCACCGAAAACGTTTATAAACTAATATTTTCAACTTTCATCTTCGTTTTTGGAATTATTCAACATAACAGCAGAGAACAGACAATTATAGTAATCATGAACACATTTTTGACTGACATTTGTACACAAAACTTAACAGGCAGAATGCTGGGGTGATAACTGTTAAAGGCCTACCACTTATAAATGGCCCCCTCAATCTCTTATAAAAGCATTTAATGATTAATGTGCGAGTCTGTCTCGATTTCATAATGCATTATAACGCGGCTGCATTGTCTGAAGTGTATAAAAATCATGCATCGTTTGAAACAAGAACGCTAAGTCTTACCATTGTTATTAACGGTCTTATCTATATTAAACATCCACCTCTATTAACTGCCCGGCTGTTGTGGAAGATTTACAGTACTTCCAGAGTTGCCAAGTATTCTGAAATTTCCGAATCATTCCGAAATATGAATCTGATTCTGAACATTCCGATCGGAATCGAGAAATTCCGAAATTCAGTAGAAATAACCAAATATTTTAAAGAATTGTACTTTTTCCCTTAAAATACTGATGTTTTTGCTCGCATATGGGCGCAGCCATTATCGAGTGTACTCGATTGAACTGCGCATCGTGTGGACATGCTTTAACCGGCACTCAAAAATGCACTCGATTTAAATGACGTGTCTCAATCCGAATATGCCATGCCAAAGAAATATGTGGCGCATTACTTTAGTAACAGAAGCCACAGTGGTTTAGTGATTCGAATGCGCCACTCGGCTGTTGTCGGCTGTTTCCGTGATTGACAAGCGAGACAATATGGTGGATATAACACAATTTGAAAAGTAGTCTTGCTGTTTTTCATTAATTACATCGTTATTTGCAGGTGTCAGTGATTTATATTCAGTGATTAATCCTCTATGCGCGGGAACGACGCATTAGTGTTGTACTTGCCAGACTTTCTGAGTTATAGCACTTTTTGCACATGCCAAGTGCTATTCCGAATCTATAGTCTATTTGACAAAGTATAATTTTGGGTGTCCATGGACTCGGATGCCCGCCTCTTGCACCAGGGAGTTTTTGGGTATCCTACATTTTTTTGAAAATGTGATGTATTTTTCTGCATTCTGGTAAGTAATTGACAGCTAAATTGGGTACTTGAAAGACTTAGTTTTTTTTTAAATGTCCAACAAGAATCATTTCATGACTTACAAAACTGTGTACTAGGTAATGTAGGTAAAATAAAATGGGTCAAATTAAAAAACAACACATTTTCATTGAGTTTTCCTTACTTGGATCATTTTTACACAATCTGCTGGACGACCATCCAAACCTTTAATTGTATTTATTTTTAATCAACGCCAGTGATAATGCTGGTCCAATAATGGGAGGAATAACGCAAGTAAGTCCAAACCTTTATCATACGATAACATACAGCACGTAGACACTATGAGTGCAGAACCATGAATGATGAATGAAACAGGAGTACAAATACAATACAGTACAATACCTATTAAGAAGAAAATGTAGTACTATTATACAGCATATTTATACATAGCAAAAGAATGCATCACCAGTATGTATGAAGATATTGACACACATTACATTATTCCCAATAACACACACATAATCACATGTAACATAATCACATGTAATCCTTTGGCAATCACATAATCCTCTGGCGCAAATATGTTGAAACCAAGTTAATTACACTTTTATATGCATGTTTACTTTCCATGGACCATTCTAAACACAGAACAGTGTTATAAAATAGTCTTATTTAAATATAAGTCAAAAATACACATTAGACGTAGAGATTCAGATATTTTGACCCAAATTCAGAACTTTTGGACTCGGGATTCAGAAATTTCAAAATTTGAGGTTGGCAACTCTGCAATTCCCATTTGTGCCTACTATATCCATACTCTCTGTAATATTAAGACTTAATTTTTTTTGCCCACCTTTAGAATATGCTAGATATGTGGACGAAATGGGTCATAGGATTACCATCTGTGGCACTATCTGCTATGCTCTTGTCCTGGGGATTATCATCATGAAGTGTCGGCACAAAGCCCCCGAGAGCCTTCATAGGGTTTTCATAACAATGTCAGATGTCAGAAGAGGGGGTTAATACTTTTATGATTGACGTGTTGGGTGTCACTTCGACACATGGTAAGCCAATAGGTACTATAGTTACCAAGTCCTTTATATGCAGTGAGCACACATTCTTCAAAGACCACCTTAACCCATAGTCTACCGCCGGTTTCATTGGTTTGACAGAAAAATACACACTCACGAACAAACCCGATTCGACAGCTTTAGGTTCAAGACAATAACTTTTCTGGAGCCTTCGTTAAGCAGATAATTGTGTTGGGTGGTGTTGGGTGTAGGGTGTTGGCTTTTTATTAGATAGATACGAACACCTGATAATATAATAAAAAAGGTTTTATTACAACATCCACCATGAAATTCTCACACACAAATGCCATTAAAAGTTACCTTAACAAAATAATTATTTAAAGATAAAATAAATTTCACTAACCTGATAATATAATAAAAAAGGTTTTATTACAACATCCACCATGAAATTCTCACACACAAATGCGCTGAGATCTAATCATGGCTGCTTATATATCAGGTCAGTGACCCTGAACATTACATTATATGAATATCATAATAACCAGACCATAACATATGATACTGTTACATCCGTCCCCCTCAAATATAAGAAAATGTAATCACATTTTCTAAAGAGAGCACAAAATAATATTCAAAAACCATACGTCACTTGTCATGTCATAATTATAAAAAGACATTTATAGTGTTATTTATATTATTTATATCATTATTGAAAATTAAAAACAATGTCAGTGGCTTGATAATTTTAAAATAACTCATGACATAGATGAGAAATGAACCAATGACATACTAAAATCATAACTATCCGTCATGAAACACGATGACACTCCCAAGAAACACAATGCAACGACCAAAAAATCAACACACAACCACTTTAAACTGAAAAAGCTATAGACATATTTATCATGAATCAAAATCATATCATTTAAACGTCCAGATCATATCATTGATCACTAAATTTATGTTATTATGCAACACCAAATTGATATAAAATACAAAAATGAGTGACACCTATAAAAGATATCACCAGAACAAAGAGATGACAGGGCCATAAGGTGTAAAATAGACAATGCTTTCACTTGCCACTCAATTTTCTGTACTATATAATACACATATTCAAAATCATAAATCAATGTTCGGAATTCATAAGTCATAGACAAAAACAGGTCGTCATCAAAATGCACATAGTTCGTATCACAATCCACTTCATTAACACTTATCCCACCATGTTCTCGTGATGCAGGCATGTCATCATTACTGTCCTGCACAAGAACATTATCAAAGTCATCACCAATATTTTCGAAACACACATCTTCATTCTTAGCCTTCTGCACTTTGCTTTGCACTACATCACGTTTTACGTTATTCTTCCACACAATTCCTTTCTTTTTCAAGAGTCTTTCTGCCACACGTCTTCCTTCCTCCACAAGAATTGCATTGTAAAACTGCAAAAAATCCGGTGCACAGTTCAACCATTTAAGAACGTTTGTAAGAATGCCATAATCATGACACCCATGAAAAAATACCTGTAACAACAGTACTTTTTGCTGATCCCATGTTCTATGTGTACTAATAGTAATGCTATTCACGGATTTAAAAACTCTCAAAAAGTACGCTGATGGCCTTTCTGACGGTGCTTGAACTATGTGTTTCAGACTGACTAGTAAAACGTCATCATAATCTATATCAGTCATTTTACTTATTTACACATATATACAAACTGTAATTGACATTGTAGAATGATCAGTTCCAACAGACAAATAATTACAAAATCACTATTTACAACAATATTTGTATCAAAAACATTTGACACAGTTTCATTTCCAACCCGGGATTTAACACAAAGTAATCCTCTTCACAGCACTAGTAATGTCACTGGACTTCACTGCTGCTACTTAAATCACATTTTACATATTCACCAATACAGTTTTCAAAGTACTGTCTAAGACTTTGCTGCACTTCACAATTTTCCAATGTAGCTTTTTGAAACCTTTATATACAAGACTTCACTACTAGCAACTTCTTAAACTAACATGTTCACATTTCCAAAAGTAAATGTCTCTGCTGCTATTTATCATACTTCTTCCAGCCTTAAAAAGTCTTTAATTCAAACTTTTACTGGGTATTAACTTTCACAGATTCACATATCCACTTGACATGCAATGCAGTGGTCGACGCCCTTTTCCCCTCCAGCAGAACTTGCCCCTGGATGCTGACTGGAGACGAGCCCCCAAATGTAGCCGGTCGGCATTTATAGTTCACAACTGGTCAATAGCCAGGGCAGATAATTGTGTTGGGTGGTGTTGGGTGTAGGGTGTTGGCTTTTTATTAGATAGATACGAACACCTGATAATATAATAAAAAAGGTTTTATTACAACATACACCATGAAATTCTCACACACAACTGCCATTAAAAGTTACCTTAACAAAATAATTATTTAAAGATAAAATAAATTTCACTAACCTGATAATATAATAAAAAAGGTTTTATTACAACATACACCATGAAATTCTCACACACAACTGCGCTGAAATCTAATCATGGCTGCTTATATATCAGGTCAGTGACCTAATTACATACCAAATATGGCAAGTGAACATTACCATATTCATATGTCATATATATCATACATGTAAGCAGATCATAACATATGATACTGTTACAATTGTACAATAATATTTTTGCTCGTGGCTATCAAAAACGCATTAGCAGAACAAAAAAATATGTCGGAACACTTACATTCAAGGATATCCAATACGTTACAGGCTTTAATTTCACATGTTTGATGTTCGAAATGTCCAAAAACATGACAGGGTTGACATTCTATACTTCGGCCTTGAATATTGAGTTATAAACGGTGCTAGTAGACCTGTACTGCGGTACATTGTTAGAAAATCGGTTTATGTGGTATCCGGTGCAATAATTCGTGTTGAATAAATCCTTATAATGGTGATAATTAATTATTTGTGAAAATATACATTTCAATTGTTCCTAAATTACCACTCCATTTTGATATCCCATAATATCAAAGTGACGTCGCTTCTCATTGGTCGTATATGTAAACAGGTGCACGAAGTAGCCTTTATCACTTTATACTATCTTAAACCCCGATAACGGAGCAGAGCGATGTAGACTAGCTTCTTAACTAGCCTTTTCGTAACAGATGAAGTGCGTTCTTGTGGTAATATTGCAAGATTTTGAAGCTGTTTACTTGTGGGCTTTTCCCAATGACGTCATTTAGAATACTTATGCCTCGTTCTCATCAATGAAATGAGTAGGCGATTCCCTTCAAAATGGTATACAATATGTGGGGTCAATTTTCATAAAAATTGTGAATATTTGGCGATGTAAATTAGTCGCATCAAATGGATTGCCGATGCGCAAAAAAATGTTTTTCCAAATGATAGTAAAATTATATCAATATCTTGCTTATTTGCCACACAATTTACATCGGTATGTAAAGTAAATCGGCTTAAGCTTGACATGCTAGATTTTCACACGAGTATGGGCAATCGTTCTGTATGAAAAGTTGCTTGATAGATTTTATGCAAAATAAACTGATAGACCACAATTTGACAAAGTATAATTTTGGGTGTCCATGGACTCAGATACCCGCCTCTTGCACCGGGGAGTTCGGGGGTATCTTACATTTTTTTGAAAATGTGATGTATTTTTCTTCTATCCGGTAAATAATTTACAGCTAAATTGGTACTTGAAAGACTTAGTTTTTTTAAACGTCCAACAAGAATCATTTCATGACTTACAAAAATGTGTACTAGGTAATTTAGGTAAAATAAAATGGTTCAAATTGAAAAAGAACACATTTTCATTGATTTTTCCTTACTTGGATCATTTTTATGCGAATTGTTGGACGACCATTCAAACGTTTGTATTTATTTTTAATCATATATGTTGAAACCAAGTTTAATTAAAATTTTATATACATGTTTACTTTCCATTGACCATTCTAAACACAGAACAGTGTTATAAAATAGTGTTATTTAAATATAATATAAGTCAAAAATAAGTCGTAAAGATTCAGACATTTTGACCCAAATTCAGAAATTTTGGACTCGAGATTCAGACATTTCAAAATATGAGGTTGGCAACTGTAATTCCCATTTGTGCCAATCGCAAAGTGCCAAAAACAAACCGTCACATTTCTCTTGAATCTGACCACTTAAAATAAGACTGAATTGGGAAAATGTCTACTATATCCATACTATCTGTAATATTAAGTGAACAATCATAAATGATGATATTGAAGGGGGGGGATGTTGTCCAAAAAGGTGGGGCGGTCGTCCAACTTTCCTGATTCCCTTTGGGGAGGTCGCTGAACTTTTTTATCACGCTACGGTATGTTTTTTTTTAAATATTTTCTTTTAGCAATGCTATGACTATATAGAGGACTTTTTCTTTAGCGGAGAGTGGGGGGGCTACTCAACTTTTTAAAATGTTGATGCAGGGGGGGGGTGTCGGTTAACTTTTTCTTTGCACCCCCAAAAATGGACGACCCCCCAAGTATCATTATTTATAATCGTTCCCTAAGACTTATTTTTTTTGTCCACCTTTAGAATATGATAAAGATGTGGACGAAATGAGTGATTGGATTCTCATCTGTGGCACTATCTGCTATGCTCTTGTCCTGTGGATTATCTTCATGCTTTGTCAGTACAAAGGCCTCGAGAACATACATAGGGTTGCCATAACAATCTGGGCGCTCAGAAGAGGGGGTTAATACTTTTATGATTGACGTGTTGGGTGTCACTTTGACACATGGTAAGCCAATAGGTACTAAAGTTACCAAGTCCTTTACATACAGTGTGCACACTTTCAGCAAACACCACCTTAACCCATAGTCTACCGCCGATTTCATTGGTTTGGCAGAAAAATACGCGCCCCCACGAACAAACCCAATTCAACAGTTTTAGGTTCAAGACAATAACTTTTCTGGAGCCTTCGTTAACCGTTACATTTTTACATAAATATACACGTGTGTTCAGAATCGTATCGGCATTCTTATTTTCAGCAATTGGTAATGATATTATGGTCGCATTTCTCTAGAATATTCTCCAAACATTGAGCTGGTCTGCCCCTCGATTGAAAACTACTGTTGAATGCTGTCATTTTAAAAGTTGTGATTTTGGCACTTCCAGTCATTGTACAAAAATACTATTGCTCGTCGCTATCAAAAACGCTTTAGCAGAACAAAACAATATAAGAGAACACTTACATTCAAGGATATCCAATACGTTACAGGCTTCTAAAGTTTAATTTCATATATTTGATGTTCGAAATGTCCAAAAACATGACCGGGTTGACATTCTCTACTTCGGCCTTGAATATTGAGTTATAAACGGTGGTAGTAGACCTGTACTGCAGTACATTGTTAGAAAATCGGTTTATGTGGTATCTGCTGCATGAACTTGTGTTCAATAACTCATTGTAACGAAGAATTATTTGTAAAAATGTTATACATTTTGATTCTTCCTTACCACGCCATTTTAATATCCTACAATTTCAAAGTGACGTCGCTTCTCATTGGTGGTACATATAAACAGGTGCACGCAGTAGCCTTTATCTTACTTACTTGATACTTGTATTGTAGCTTCCTCTTCTATTAGGAGAACCCTGGTTTGCCAGGTAGCACTTAATTAAATTTAGACGGTATATATGTATTATTAAAACGATGAACGGTAAATACAATATAATATAATTGTTATGAGTGGTTTTACTCTAAGACATAAGGAAGTAGAAAGACCATGGAGATGGCTTGAATACTATTTATTATCTGATCACTACAATCAACTACACAGAGTTATATCCTCTTTCCTCTAGACTAATATGGCTCTCGACATCTAACAATGATAAGCCTTGCAGCAGTGGTTAGACTAAGCCAAGCTTATGAGTCTGATATAGACTCATAAGCTATACCGTACATGACATAATATAATACGACAATATATAATATAATACGATACATTGGAAAAGGGTGGGAGAATGTCGAAAAAATGTAGTATTTCGAATTTTGAGAAAATACAAAAACATGAATTTACGCTTACTTGTTATGACCTACCTTGCATTTTACTCTATTTAATGCCCACTTATACATTGACCCCCTCCCGTCATGCACAGACTGCCT
>CM032664.1:58619779-58633668 GCA_019095985.1 Streblospio benedicti | reverse complement strand
AAAGTGTCTTAATCGTAAGTTTAACCTCTTGTCTATAACATATCAAAATATTAATGTTTTTGATCGGTGCGCATGGTCCGAAAAAGGCAGACATTTTGTAACTTTGATCATTTCTAACAGCTCCCTCCATTTAAACACATTATAAGAAAGTTGACCTGAATAACTTCCGGTACTAGTCGCATGAATAACAAACTTAATCGGCGTGGACACATTTTGTTAGTACTAGATAGCTCTTTAAAAACGTTTTTTCATGTAGGATGGCATTTCAGAATATTAAGATTCGAGTGCGCAAGCATCGTATTTTGGGAACAAACTTGAGCTAAAATGTACATTTTGCGAGAGATAACAAGCCGAGCGCACCTGCCACTTAAATGACTAAGTAAAAAAAGGCTGAACTTCAAAGAGATAGAGCACTCTGCTGGTCGGCGCCCTGCTTGCTTATTTGTACACAACTAACGTAAAATTCATTGGAGAAAACTAAATTATCTTTAAAATATCGCATTAAACATGGTGTATATTTGTTAGACTTACGTTTTGATTAGCGTTGAACGCATGCGTTTACATGGAGATAGACGTAATCTTCAACCCTACGACGGATGTGCCCATAATTTGAGTGATGCTCATAATATGAATGAGATGTCTAAAGTTTATCCGCTTTAGTTTGACATGCTAGATTTTCACTAACCTCATACAATCAGTCTATCTTATGCTCAGCTGAGCTCTGCATATGATAAATCCAGCTAGACTGATTAGCTAGCGGTGTTTTTTGGGTGTCCGAGACTAGATTTTCACGTGAGTATGCATGGGCAGTCGTTCTGTATGAAAAGTTGGTTTATAGAGAGGGCGATTTTCCCATGTAAATGTCGGAGTGAATTCCGATGTGGTAGACTGTGGGTTAATTCCATGTATCTCATTCATAAATATAACTTTTTATATTAAATTACACTTATAATGCAATTAATTTCCCACGGATCCGCCATTTTTATGATAAAATTGTGGGTTTATGTGGCGTTCGGAACGAACTCGTATTTTGGTAAACACGAGTTCACGAGTTGTGAAAACCGTTCGATACATGTTTATCTCGTGTTTACCACTGGTGAACTGGGAGCTGAAGGGATCACTACGAGATGGTCGTGCGCATGCGCACTGACTGACAAAACGGCGGCGCCGATAACTTCTATTATCGCAGACAGTTTCAGAAATATATTCATAACAACAGGCTAAAAGTCTCCCAAATTAATGAGATTGATAGATAAATATTAAGCAATTCGTTTAAGTCTGGGGTTGTGTACTCTGCATGCAATTTTTTACAGAGATATATTTCCCAGTTCTTATGTAGTATCGAATAGTCACAGCTCGTAGCTATGACTTGTCAACTCGAAAGTACCAGTTCACGAGTTGTTCCGAATGCACCATTAGATTAGTTTTGTTATTTTCTTACACTTAAGGTTTCTTGGTCCATAGCTTTGTTTATTCATGCAGATCTATTTTACACTGATCTTGTCTGCATAAGTTTTGATATTTGCTCAATTGGGACATATATTTTTCTTTAATGATATTATCACTTCACTCTGTCCAATCGGCCTTGAAGAAATGGAACATAACTATTTGGCCCGACAAACACATTTCTTATTTGTTAAATTTACAATTTGAGCAGCAGCAGTTTTTCTCATGATCATTATAATTGTCTGTTCTCTGTGTTATGTTGAATAATTCCAATCAAAGGAATGAGACTCCTGAAAAGCCGAACTTGAGAATGTTATGCAGCAATAACGGCTGCGAGTGCATAGTGACCATGGTGGCAATGACTTGATAAATTGTGACTTTATTTATGCGGTTGTAGTGGCGTATTAATTTTGATCGGCTACAATGTAATTGGCGGTGCCCCAGCTCATTAACATCAGCGATTGTTGGCTGCTTCAGTTTCATTGATAAATTCAAATTGGGCACTAATTTCAGCGTGTATGAATATGCTTATAGTAAAGATAGTAATGGTGGATAGGGAACAGAATGAAACGCCTACGACGACTAAAAAGCTCGAGTCTTCTGCAAAGCTTGGCTTTAAAAACGAAGACGAAAGTTGAAAATAGTTTATAAACGTTTTCGGTGCTCAAGCACCCTCTTCAGATATACAGTCAAACAAATCTTTAAACATGAACATTGATTAATAAAAGATAAAATGGTTTAGCATAGATGTTGATAAATTATATGTACAATAGCTTAGAAAAATTACAATAAGGCTTTATAAGATGGTGGAGAAGGCTTGGAACTGACAATTAATGACAGATATAAATGGTAGAATATGGGTATAGGTATTTTACGACATATTTCTATATAGTATGATAAAACTGTTTAAAACAATGCACTCATTAACTATCAATTTATCAACGTCTGTTCTAAACCATTTTATCATTTATCAATCAATGTTCATGTTTAAAAATGTGTTTGACTGTATATCTGAAGAGGGTGCTTGAACACTGAAAACGTTTATAAACTAATATTTTCAACTTTCATCTTCGTTTTTGGAATTATTCAACATAACAGCCGAGAATCGGGAAAATGTCTACTATATGCATACTATCTGTAATATTGAGACTTAATTTATTTTTTTTGCCCACCTTTAGAATATGTTAAAGATATCAATTACATGGCTAACTGGGTGCTAATTTGTGGCTCCATCTGCTATGCTCTTGTGTGTTGGATCATCCTCATGCAGTGTAAGAAAAAAGCGCTGGACAAAGCCTACCCGGAGAAAAAGAACCTCCTCATGGTGGCGTGCATTGTGCAGGAAGGCAAGCAAAACACCTTCAAAATCTTGGAGTTTGACGAGTCGAGTTCCGAAGAAGAACTGGTGAAGAACATTAACATGAGCAACATCAACACAAACTTGAGCAATGTGAACTCTACCTCACCTCTCACTTCACAGTGTCCCCAAAAATCCAAAAGTTCCCGAAACGCCACCAACATTCTGCCGTTCTATCGACCCACTGTTTCTCAAAGCGTCACTACTCTGTTGCCATCAGGGAATTTCTTCGAAACGAAGAACACCGCCACATCAGAGGCACCAAGAGGCACAAGAAAACAGACGAAGCAGGATCAACCACTGCCAATTATTTACTACACGGAAAAGTACAATGCACAGAACCCATTCATCGTTGAATTAGCTCCATTCGTGAAGCAATCAAACGTCAGTGGCATATGGAAACCCCACCCTTCCAAGATTTATAGTTTGCAGGGCTGCTGCAATATTCCCAGCCGTGTCAGGGACGATGACCTGGAAGAAATACTAGAGCTTCCAAATAGTTCCGGTTCACCAATGAGTCCAAATGAAACGTTCTGGTTACGAGTTACTGGTCTGGACGATCCATCCAGCTTGAACATCAAGCTTTGCTTCGATTATAGGAAATATGTTTAAAAAATAATTTTGAATTATTAATTAAAGTGTACCTGCAGCCATCATTTTAGTTGTTCTTATATGACAATACTGTTAGTGATATAAAACGGTTTCGATTCCCCCTCATAAAAATGCAAACATATCACTGATATCCAATGAAATGGAGAATATTCCAGAACTGTTGTCTAGTTTGTTTCATGGTTCATTGAGGGTAAACGAGACATCAATATCGTACGCCATTTTGAAACAAAATCCAGGCCACTGGTAACTGAATAAATATAATAATAGCATTTTCCCTTATATGTGGTGAGTACTAGTCCATTCCATGATAAATGGCAATCTGTTGATAGATAAATGGCAAAGAATATGTTAACAATTGTGACTGTGGCATATATTCCATTACTAGAAGATCAGCTTTCGGGACGCCCCCGCCCCCGGTGGTCTTTGTATATCATGTTTACACTAGATCGAGGTCTACATACTTTATAAAATATTCTTCAAAGTAAATCATATAGATAAAGTAATGAAAGTATGATTTCATACATAGTTTTGTTTCTTTTCATCTATCATTCTATTTCATTTTATTATAGGGTGCATATGTGTTGTATTTACTTAAAAGGCATACATTGTTTATTCTAGTTCATTATCCATTTGGCATTGTAAATTGCCGATTCCCCTTTTAGGGTAGGACAGTCATTTGGGTTTAATATATTAATTATAACATTATACAACTGATTTTGTCTAAGTTTAAAGTTGAGCGAACTATATATATTTAGTATATCACCCATTGTAAATTGCCACTTCTCCGTGTACATTTTCAAATTTGTATCATCACTTTGAAATGGCTTAGCCAGTGATGATGGTGAGTAAATTATGTATGATGAGTAAATGATAGATTATGTTGCAAGTACAAATGACACACAACTTGATCTCTCATATTTATTGACCAGTTATAAAGTTGAGCAAAGAGAAAATTGTAATTAGGAATTTAAGTTACAAATTATAAAATTAAAACATTATGTGGTTATGCAAAATTACAGAAAATTTTAGATTAAAATCCAAACTATATAAAGTAAATTTGTGTTATCCATAATATACAGTTGTTGAACAAATAAGCACCATAAAAGTCATATATAGTATATACATAATTATAGAGTAAATCACAATCAACAATGCATTATTTTACACACTGTTTCATGCTTTTGCAATCAGCAGAAATAATAACATTATTTTGACATGTACATTACACTGTAAATTAATTCTTAATTATCATTAGAACATATCATCAAAGCTTGAACAGTGCACGGAGACTCCTAAGTGATACAGAGTAAATGATGTATATATTGTATCATGCTAAGTTTTACTAATGTACTGACGGCAAGTTCATGGAGTAACACTTTTAGTGCATGGGCCAGTGCAAAAGAGGGCGGAAAAGATTTCACATACCATTGCTTAGAATCTCAGCTTTCCAATGGTGTGTGATAGCAATGCGAAACTCACAGCTTAACATGAGTAAATTCCACTCAAGCATAACCACTATACAGTGTGCCTCATTGTTACTTCAAATGTAGACTGGCATTGCAAATGTCATCAATAAAGTTGTTGCTCAATTTTGAGCTTATCATAAAGTGTTATCTATGTTACCATATATCATTGTGAAGCTAAGGTAGTGCCCTTTATTATGATATAACTTATTTCTTTATACTTTGAATTTAGACATGACTTGTGTAGTTAATAAAGTGAAGAGTATTGTTTGGGTGCTACTGTCAAAAAAGCACTGACATTACCCTTCAATTTTGTTGATATCATTTACTTTGGAGGTTATAAATTGAATATTTTGATACATATTTTCACACCTGAACAACATTGTGCCTTCTAGGATTACGAAAATGCCTAACACATCCCTGTATGTGGAATATAAATATAGAATATGTGTAGTTGAAAATGTGTACCACGACCCTTCAAAGGGTCCACATTTCACTGATGTGAGTTTCATATTTTTAGTTATTGAATCACATACTGTGCATTGTTGGAAAAATATAGTACTTTCCATCATGTGAAGCACTGATGCTTATTCTGTTTGCATGATGTATAAATTTCAATGTCATTCAATCCGTAGCATATGGGAAGGTTTATCCAGACGATGCACATAATCTTTCGTCAGCAATTGAATTGATGCATGACTTGTGTGATGACTTAACACCTACAAATTTTGAAGAATACCAACATTACCATCTGTGTCTTCTGTTCTCATGACAGTTTATTTGAAGATTACAAAAATATCTTTACAGCCAAAGCAATTTAGCCCAATTTTGGCTCTCGTATCTAGATTTGGTAGATATTCTTCGGCAACTTGTGCGTGCCACTAGAGAAAAAACTGGCAAATGCATTTGTCTGCAGTTCAAAGCATGATTCCTTGGTGCTTTACATATGACAAGCTCAATTATGCAAAGTATTTGAGTTCATATTATGCTGATATGATTAGGTTGCCTGACACACACCCTTCTGTTCATACGTTTCTGGAAAATGGTGGTTTTGCAGTTCAGATGTCTGCTTCAAACCCATTTGGATCAATCCTATGTAGATCAAGCCATGGAAGAAACCATCAACAAAGACACACAGACTCCAGGTGGTACTAAGGGGTTTAGTTTGAAGCCAGGGGCTGTCCAAAAATATTACTTAAATGCAGAGTACAGATCTCTCTTTCTTGGGAAGTTGAGAGACATGGTTGGTTTATCTGCAAACAATACCACGTTTCACCATAATGATCTGTCACACTCAAGAATTCAAAAAGAAAAATTGCAGGTCGACACCGTGGTTAACAAATAACAAAATAGTTGGGTAAATCCCGTTGAAGATGTGCTTGATAAAATTGTTTGCCTTTCTACATCTGCTTCTGCTAACAAAGACATTGTTGGTGATCTTTTGGCTGCAGAAGATAAAGGAAAGGAGGCTTATGAAACCTTCAAAAGAGAGCGCATTGAGGGAGATAAAACTTCCATTTAAAGATGACAAAACTTGATCTGAAAACATTTTCCCACCTGTCCAAAGAACGAGAGATAATTTTGAAGGTAGACCGAAATCTCTTTTCAAGTATCATAATTTGTGCAAAAAGTAGAGCCATGAGTATGGGAGATGTGTTTTGTCACCCACTTGGTCCTTTGCCATGGGCATTGGCAAAACCAGAAGGACTCCTGTACAAAACAGTGAAAGCTGCCCTTGGCCAAAAAGTCGTAAATAGTGTTCCTCCTTCAGAACAACTTCCTGTGCCTCGTGCAACAATCATTGATGGGATGGCTATTGTGAACAAATTAAAATGTGACAAGCAAACGTTTCAATCAATTTCCGATAGTATACTTGAAAGGGTTCTTCATGATGGCTCAGAAAGTAAAAGAATAGATATTGTATTTGATGTTATTGTTTATAGAGATGTTTCTATCAAGCAATTTGAAAGGAAGACCAGAGTAGGAAATGAGAAGATTGTAACATATTCTAATTTACAAAGTGACAGCGGAGTTTTAAAGTGGAATTTATTTTTACTTGGCAGTCAAAATAAAGCATGTTTAGTAGACTTTGTTTTTGAACAATGCAAAGAGGAGCGATGCAGCATAAAGTTGTCAGGTGGCCTTATCCTGTATGTTACTTCTGGAAAAAACATAATCTGGTGTATAAAAATCACGTCAGACGAATGGGAAAATGTGGAAGCATACACATGACTAGTCACTCAGGTGATAAGAGAAGGGAGTTGGGGGAGTCTGTAAAGAAAGTGCTTCAGGGACACAATGCATCCTGCATTGATCACAGCATGCCAACAAACGAAGTCGGTAGGGTGCTTGTCTGATTAAGGCTGGCACGATGGTGAAGCTAAATATAGCGACAGGTGTCAGACAGTGTGGTTGCGCAACGCAGCATATAGGCGAAGTTGAAGTATGTGTCCTTCGTCAAGGAGGATTGGCGTAATGGTAGCGCACCCGACTATGACATAAGACCGGTCTGAATCATAGCCGGGAGGTCGTGAGTTCGAATCCACGATCTTCCAAATCACCTTTACAAGCAACACTGACTTTCGTTTCAAATGTCGTATTTATTCCATCAATTGGCAAATTTGTTGTTTGGAATTGTAAAATATTTATAAAGACAGGGGCCATTTATGCTAGATAGAAAAGTACAATCAATATTCTGGTTTTAATGTTAGTTATTTGAATTACAAATAATGGCTGTCAAGTTTTAAAGTGGTTTAGTAATAAATGCATCTTATAGGATCATAGATGACACATGTATGGATAATTGTGAATAAATTCATGCAGGATAGTGTAAGTATAGTGCAGCAGCAGCAGCAGGAGAGACATTTCGCCCCGGCCACCACCACCACCAGGCCGTGGACTGGGGGCGTACGGCGGCCTGCACAGCTCCAGCCCACTGTGCTACCAGTGCCAGGGCGGGGAGGCGGGCGGCCGCGTGCTGCCCGTGTCCACGGTATGACTGCTGCCACAACGACTGCCGCGCTGCTGACGCCGGCTCTGACCCGTCTGCTGTGTCCTTACTACACACGCTGCACCTCGTACAATGTCGTCACCACTAGGCGTGCACTGTTCCCCCCAAAGAGTGATGAAACTGCTGCCTACTGCTTCGGCTATGCAGATGGCTATGAGCAGCCGTTATCGACCGCCCACTTTTGCGATGGTCAGGCCCAATGTCTGTACGGCTTTGACGAACTACCAGCCATCTGCAACCAGTCGTTCTTTATTCCGGGCTCACTAAGGTGTGTTCGTGAAAAGACGATGGCGCACATGGCTTCTTATTGACAGGCTATGCTCAGTGTACTACATCATATGATGACATAATACATGCAGATTTTAACAATAATCTGACATCACAAGACTGTATGACATTGCCAAGAGGCTTTTCGGTGAGCTGTTCAGGCATTGAATCGGTCCCCAAATTGAATCCAATGACCAAGTCTCTTCACGTCAAGAACGCTACTGCTGACTTTGAACTCCAAACCACACCCTTTGCACGTCAATTATTTTTACTGGTGCTGACATTTGTTGATTCTCATATTTCGAAATTTTCAGATGATTTTCAAGTAGGGTTAGATTCTTTGACAACACTTTCACTTAACAACTGCTCTTTGACACAAATGAATGTTACGATCGAATTAAAACATCTCTCATTTATTGGTGTAAGTCACAACCCACTAAGTGTTGTTAAGTTTGCAAAGAACTTGCCCAGGCTGCAAATTTTGGACATATCTACATATGTAGCATGTTTATCCGGCTTGCAGTTCATTGCAAACCTGAAATACTTACAGGCAGGAAACTCTAGCCTCACCTCAACTTGCTTGATTGAACAACATTAGTCAGTTGATTGCATTAAAGAGAGCCGTTTTGGTAGATACCAAAATAGTTTTGTCACAGTTGGAGTTGGGTATTCCCCAGTGGATTAATGTGCTGAACAATCTACTCGTCACTTATGCTACTTGGCGCCTGCCAGTGTCAGGTGCATTGCCAAACATGACTTTAAATCTGCACTTGTTGGGTGCCACAGACGTACTATGTAAACATGTGGCTCCACATGGCTATAGTATCGATAACTGTGTGCAATGTGCTGCGTCTGCACTGGGAAATCAAACATAGGCGTGGAACACGCTCTAACTTGCAGCGCACTCAAATTGCAGCAGACTTGATGATGCTCTTGTACTTGCTCACCATCATCACCTCTAACCACTTTCACTACGACGACGAAGAGTACTTTGCAATAGCATGGCAGAACTCAGTCTGGTGCAGCATAGCTGGCATCACACACAGTTTCGCCACTGTTCTTTCTAGAACGTCCTTATTCGCTATCAGCACTTACAGAATCCTGAAAGAACACAGGATCACGGTACATTTTCCTGTTGCATTACGTAAATTCTACATGGTTACGAGTTTGCTCTGGGGCGCTGTGTGCCTTCTCTCTTTGGTCCCATTCCTGCTGGGTCAAAATCACCATCTGGAGCATCAAACCTGTATCTAAGGGGGCGGCTCCCTCTTCGTTGTTGTCTATACTATTCTGGTGCACATGGTGGTTGCCCTGGGTGTGTTGATGAACTACGTGTCCCTCATTGTCCGAGTCAGACGCTCTATGATGGCTACGAGGGCTGTCTTCAAGACGAGGTGAGTGGTCGGACGGCTGTGTGTGTTGACGGTCACCACGTCACTGGTCTCCATGGTGACCGCCCTCCTGATTGCCATGGCTCATTCCAACAGGGAGCTTTATGCCTATTACGGCCTGGTGGCGTTGGCATTTGGGACGCTTATGTCATTTGTCAATCCCGTGGTGAACACGATGTCGACGGAGCCATTTCTGCGGTACATCAATTTAAATTTCATCATTGACATTGGCCGTCAGATTGCTGGTATGATGATGAGGTGTTTGAAGAAACAAATGGGTGTATAAACCACAAGGAAATGGATGATAATTTGGTACAGTTGGCAAACAAAAACGGTGGCAACATGAGAAACGTGAATATTACTAGTTAAAAGAACAATACCACCGAAAACACAGTTTATTTAATACCTGCAAGAACCTCATCTTACAAACTCTTTCCATCATAATACATCCTATGGATATTATATAAATATACCAGTGTAGACATAGCGATAACCGCATGTGTGTAGAAAAATAAAACTTTGGTAAAAAAATATGCTCCCGTGCAATTACTTAAGTTTCAGTTACCTATCATATATCAAGTTTGTAGAAGTGAAATCTGAGATGTAGTGGCTTAAACCAAAATGTGCAAATCTGAAGATACAGCTCAGCAATGGTACTTGTAGTTGTGACACCTCATGATCATGAGTCTGTAATCAAATTTATTTTATTATATCTTATTTTATCATTCTTTTTCGTGTAATTTCATTGGTTATCATGCTCCACAAGTATCCGAAGAGGGGTGATACTATGGTTATCATGCTTGTACTCAGCAGGACTACATTTTCAAAATTTTTAAAACAGTGTTGTAATTGTTTTTAAAAAGAATGATAAATACAAAACCGGGTTTGTTGTGTAACATGAATTATTTTATCAGGTTTCGTTCTCGTGGCGCATCAGGCTCGCTGTGATACGCCCCAAGAACTCACCTGATAACATAATTCATATTACAAACTCATCCGGCTTTGTCTATATATATTTTTATTTTATCTATGTAAACTATATTCAGGTGTTGAATGCATGTATACAATTAATGTAAGTATTTACTGTAAATAAAACCATGATTATGATTCGGATTGTTACATCGACTGATAGACATTATGTGACCAATATTTTTATTCAATCGCTTTATTATAACTGAACATATTTACAGGAATAAGAATACTTGATAGTATGTACTATGGTATGATATGCATTACATTATAGTCTGCACAAACATTGCAACATGTAACATTGCAACATGCCCCTTTGAAAATAGGCTTTAGAGCACTCTACTATACATGCTAATTTTGACATATATAAAATAATTTTAAACATGTTAAATATATACAATCCAAGTAAAATACATATAAAATATAATGCACTATGAATTTTTACTAATCACTTCTTGCATTTTAAATGGTAAATAATTGTTGCCTCACAAAAATATATTAAATGTCTAGTTTACGCAACTACTTGAAGTATCAAAGTCATTTTTGCATGCCGTACATGTATCTATCTGGTGGTCTTGATAGTCTGCCAGAACGTGTCCTTATTTCCATGTCGCGAGGATTTGTTCTTATTGGTGATGGCGGTCCCACCTTCGTTTCTGGTGATAATTCACAACTGGGTAAAAGCACTTCTTCCTCTTTTGATGGCAGCATTTGAGAGGATCCCTTACTTGAGTCATGTGATGGAATGTCATAATCATCAGTCTCAACAGTAGGTAGAGGATTTTTTTCTTTCTGTTGGTCTCTACTCTTATTTGCTGGTATTTGTGGTTGGATACGTGGCTTGAGGTCATGTATATTACGACGAATTCTACGTGTAGATTCTTTGTTTATGACCCAATAGGAATCTGGTTGTGTATCTTTGGATTCAATTTGACCTGCTTTCCATTCGGGCGATCCATCTTCAGTAAACCATATTGGCTGGTCAACAAAATATTCTTCTTTAATACTAGGTGTGTGTAAATGAGCTGCTCTTCTTTCTGAGAGTTTGACTTTTTTGTGTATCACTAAGCATAGTTGGCTCAAACATCATTCCTAATGAGGTGTTAATTCTCCTGTTATAGAATAACTCTGCCGGAGAAGGAATGTCATTGCTGATGGGGGTGTCTAAATAAGCAAGAACAGCATTTGTGACTTCAAGGTCGGATTTTGATTTATTCAGTATCTGTCTGAGAGTTTGTATTGCACGTTCTGCTCGGCCATTCCCTTCATGATAATGAGGACTGGACGTTGTATGATCAATTTCTAGATCAACACAAAAGTTTCGAAATTTCTCTGATGTGAAGCACGCCGCATTGTCAGATATAATTCTCTGAGCTAGACCAAACTTTCTGAAGTTGTTGTTGAATACTTTGATGATTGCATCCGAAGTCTGAGATATCACAGCATCAATGGTCAGGAAACCAGAATAATAATCAACAGTGACAAGAGCAGACTTATTTTTGAACTCAAACAAATCAACACCGATTATCTCCATTGGACGGGATGCTGATACCTGTCTTTCTGGTACTCTGTGCTTCTTATTAGCGTGAATTTGACATTCATTGCACCTATGGATAACAGCACTAATATCATCCTGAAGCTTTGGCCAATACACCGTGCGGCGAGCACGCTGAAGTGTTGCAGTAAGGCCTTGGTGTCCCTCATGAAGTCTCTTCAAGGTTTCCCTTTGTAGCGCTGCAGGAACAACAACGCGGCTTCCTTTCATTATGAGTCCATCTAACATGGTCAACTCATCTCTAAAACACCAGTATGGATGTATAATCTTTGGTACATCTTGCATGCTATCGGGCCATCCTTGAACAATTAACTCTTTAAGTGCTTTAAGTGTGGCATCTTGTTTTGTCTCAAATTGTAGCGACTTGAGTTTTACGGACCCGATTGCAAGGACTTGTGCAATTGTAATGTCAAGGTTCTTTATAGCAGGATCAGTCTCTGGAGTAAGAAGCCTTGAAAGCGTGTCAGCCACGAGAACCCTGTTTGCACCTACATATTTTACTTGTAGGTCATATATTCTCAATCTAAGTAACATTCTCTGTAGCCTGGTCTGTGTGTATTGTTACAGTTTGTCCATAGATATAGATGTGCAACTTTTCACAGGCATAAAGAACTGCGAGTAACTCCCTTTCTATATTTGAATAATCTGACTCCGCTTTTGTGAGGGACTTACTGATGAACTTAACAGGCTTGCCATTTTGTAATAATACAGCACCAAGACCTTTCAATGATGCATCAGTTTCTATCACACTTGGTTGAGTAGGATCAAAGTGTACAAGCCTTACAGCACTTGCAATAGCCTTGACTATGTCAACTCGGACTCGGGACACGAACCCAAGGTTGTGAGACCAGAATGATACCATCATCCCAAGCAGCGGGCTGTTAAAGGTTACGGACGAACTTTTGTCTGTAACCCCAGCCTATACTTGGTCAATTATCATCTAAACCCAGAGGTCGTGGGTTCGAAGAATGACGGAAATTTTGGGAGGTTCAATTTCTTCAGAAATTGAACAAGAAATTGAACAAGAAATTGAAGAAATTGAACCTCCCAAAATTTCCGTCCAGGTGGGATCTAAAACCCACGAACCTCTGGGTTTAGATGATAATTCCCACCTATGTAGGCTGGGGTTGGGGAGGACAATTTCTTCAGCTGCCCCTTTTGACACAAGAAATTGGGATGATCATTCTGGTCTCACAACCTTGAAGCAATCATTGAACAAACACTTTTTAAGATTACTTTATTGGATTGTAAATATCCTAAAATAAGTCTTACACCAACATTTGCACCATTTAAAAACACATACAGTTTGTGAATCAATGAAGTTCATTTACACATTTGACAGTAAGTGGAATTGCACGCGTTATAAATCCTACAAAAACTTTTCTCATGAAAATCTACTTCGTTTTCTATCTTCCCAAATGTATTTGTGGTAGGAATACGCTGGGTAGAAAGAAAATGGAAGATAAGTGAAGATATAAAATGAAGTATATAAAGTTTACAAGCACTAAGAAACAAATATATAGAAAATCCAATTGGTTTTAATTCTACGTCCCACTTTTGCCCTGACACCAATTTTAATCCACTACCCCTAGGCTAATAATTTTTGCTAATGTACTTATTTTGAAAATTATTAGAAATGATTGAAAGTAAAAGTATAGTGCTGCATGATGCAAAAAAAGTTTTATACTTATAATTAACTTCTCAACTCTACAAACATATGCACACACATAGAAATTTCATCATTTTCAAACTTCAAATTTATAAATATACTCATTTTGATTTTGATTAGTAAAGCCAAATTAAAATGTGAAAGACAAAA
>CM032664.1:58577217-58619679 GCA_019095985.1 Streblospio benedicti | reverse complement strand
TTTTCTCTTTGTTTCCAAAAAGGTTCTTGACTTCTAGTTTGGGCGGTATATCTACTACAATCTTTTTCGTTTCTCTCCCAGGGTTGTCAAAATGGGTGATGGCATCTGCATATTTAGCTTCAATGGTGAGATAGTTTTTCTGTGGCTTGTAATAAGTATGATCTTGATGTTCAGTTGGTATAGCTGGTGATTCTTTTTAGATCTGTGGTTTGTAGAAGGTGTTCGATGGATATGACTGGTGATGATAACAGTGAATTGCGACTTTATAAGCAACCATTTCCATTTTCATGCATGTGCTGTGAGACTGTGGATGGAGTAACTGAACTGTATTTATTTACCTGTGTGTCCCGAGGTGTCCAGATAAGCGGACCTGTACTGTGCTTATTTCCATGCGTGCGCTGTGAGGCCGAGATGGAGTGGCGCTTCATCGGCGCGGCGAGCGACCTGCGCGCCGGCCCCCACTGCCACCGGCTCTACAGCACCGCCGCCGGCACCAAAGTGTTCCACCTGGCGCTCGTCCAGGCTCCGCGGGGCAGGTTCTATGCCCCTAGAGGCGTGGTGCTCACACATCGGTGAGGCTACAGCAGCAAAATCAGGGGGTTGAATACAATGATCACTTCACAACACATGCAAACGCTTGCCCTGTCTTATTTATATGTTAAGACTTTATTATTACAAATGAAGCGGTTTAAATACAGTAGAACCTCCCTATTAGGACCTCCTTTGCGACCAGTGTTAGGTGGTCTCAATAGAGAAGTGGTCTCTGTACAGAGGTTCATTTTGGTAGCTTTATGGAGGTTTGGCACTGAAAAAGTGGTCTTATTGTAGAGGTGGTCTCAATGGAGAGGTGGTCTTAATTGGAGGTTTTACTGTACAATGTTCACTTCACATCACATACAAACACTTGCCCTGTCTTATTAGACATTTTGCATAAGGGATGGTGCAATATTTACCAGTCAGGGGGGACCGGTGCATTTGGTAGGGGGGACAGGTACTTTTTCAAGGTGCAAAGTAGGGGGGGGGATGATTTTTCATTCTCGTTGGGCATGGAACATGTTTTTTTCAGCTGCTAAAATCTACCTACGTGGCGAATCGGTTCAAAATTAATCATGGGAATATATTCATGGGAGGGACGGACTTTTTTTTTATGAATAGAGGTCATGGGACATCAGTTTTTTTTCATCACATCAGCAGGGGGACAGAGACCTTTTTTCAAACAAGTTTTCGATACGCACCCGGTCCCCCGCCTGTTAAATATTGCACCGTCCTAAAGGGATTAAAAAGTTGTACACTTTGCACTTTTGGTGTTCTACCAATCAGAGTCCCCAGAAAAGTGACACATGTTTATTAAGTGTGTCTAATCAAAGTTATAATAAGGGTCAACATTTAAATGAAACTCCTCCTAGCCATGTTTGGCATTACTATGAATAAATGGTTCACAATACAGTTCATGGTAGACTGATGCGTTAAGACATCAGTGGGTTTTTATCTTGTCAAATCCTGATTATGGTATTCTCTAGAAATGTAAACTCATCTATTGTTATAAATGTCTTCTACCATAACAAATATTTTAAACCGTCTCTGTCAGGCGGTCTTTTTCAAGCTGACATCACAGGATGACGTCACATCCTGTATGAGTTTATCAAAATCACAATGTACTGGACTGGTAAAAATATTGAGTTACTTGTCCTATGGACAGTATTCTCAGTCACCCCAGACATCAATTTCAATGGAATTTACACAGGAGTTTGTTGATTTTGACTAAATCTTAGTTATGATCGTATATTTTCAGGATACCTGTCCTATGACAGTATGATTTTTTACCAATTTCATGTACATGTATCTGTGGCCCTGTAGATAGGGTATAATCATATATAATCACATGTACTGCTACTGCTACTACTACATCATCTGCGGGTGTCCCAGTTTCTGGGGTAGGCAACAATGACCAACAATGACCAAGTTTGGATTATGAACGAATTAAGAACAAACAAAAAAGGCTATTATAAAAATATACCAAATGGCATTTTATGCATTAATGCCCCCCCAAATGATGTGGTTATGGTCCATTTACTGATATTCCCATAGTGGTTATACCATGAAGGAGGTGAACTGTACTTTAACCAACAAGCCTTTTAATCCTCTCAGGCAAATAGAGTAACTGTTATAGAAAACCCACAGTTTTATACAGACTAAATAATATTAATCTCTTTGATGATAACTGGTGTCTTGGAGGAAAAAAATGGTATTAGACAATGTTTTATTGTGCCCTTTTTTACTTACATCATAATATAATTGGTGACTATCCACTATAATAACAGGTTCATTACTTATGTTGCACTGTATCTGAAACCACTTGAGAAAAGTGCAAAAAAAGGATTAGAAAAGTCTACTAATTAATATTTATGTTTAGGACATTTGATGCTGTGTGATTGGTTAGAGCCCATAAAGTGCATATATTGCGAGCATTTTTCCTGTACAACAGCGAAGTATGGACTATCACTCAAGACCATAACCACAAAATAGATGTATTCCAAAGATCTCTTTTACATGGTATACTAAACATCAAATGGAGTAGAAGACTATCAAACAAAAAGCTATATCAAATCGCTCAAACTGAGCCCTGGAGCATAACAATCAAACGCAGACGACTTAGTTTCCTAGGTCATGTAATGCGCCTGGACCCTGAAACACCAGCACGAAAAGCACTGCATGAGTTTCTGCGACCAGTGAAGAGACCACAAGGACGTCCGACCAAAACATGGATGGAATGTATCAAAAATGATCTGAAAGACTTTAACATCGCAGTAGACTATAAAAAGCCACAAGAAACCATCAGCACACTAATAGATTTGACCCATGACGGAGACATTTGGCACACAAAGGTCATGTACATTGTGCCGCGCAGTCAATAGTCTGCCAATAGCGACGGGCACGTCCGGAGAGCAGAGAATTCACTGTTATAGTACTAGCGACTTTATATATATATATATATATAATATATATATATATATATATATATATATATATATATATATATATATATATATATATATATATATATATATATATATATCATTTACCTGCATATGTCACACTATATCCTTTCAAATTTATATGCATACAACATCGCTACTGTAGAGCAGGCGTGCTAATCACAATGATTGTAGCGTTCACCCTCGCTTGACCTGTACCTATTTAACGTTGTAGCCATGGAGCAGTGTGCAACCTGTTAGAGAGGCCAGGTTTGGTCAACACCCACCATCAGACCTGACCTATTGTCCGAACCAGCGACCTTCTGGTCACGGGTCTAACTCCTTATCCACTCGGCCAAGGAAGCACAAATTAATAAATACAGTACAGGTCCACATATCCGGACACCTCGGGACATTGATGAGATGTTCAAGAATCGAGCATTCCCTGATATCACGGTGGTAACCGTGATAATCTCATATTTTTTGACCAGTTATCAAGTTGAGCAAATAAAAATTGTACCATAAAAAAAAATATAAGTTTACAAATTATAGAAAATTAAAATGTTATCCAAAAAAGTAATTTTGTGTTTTTTGCAAACAAATTACCATAAAAAACTTTATTATTAATATCCAAAATAAGTGTTTCAATTGCAATCAGCAGTTATCCATAATCTACAGTTGTCATGAACATGTCAAAGTGACCAGAAAAAGTCATATAAATGATGTATATATTGTATCATGCTTTGTAAATCACAATCAACAATTCATTATTTCATCAAAAACGCAAAAATGGTTCATGAAATCTTATGCAATCAGCACTAAATACCACTACATTTAATTTTTTTGACATTAGTTTGTTACTGTGAAAATAATAAAATTCTTAAGACATTGAGAACACATCAAAAAATTTTAAACAACAAGCCTAAATTTGGGATTAGTTCCTGTGATATAGAAATGCAGTATATATTGTATCATGCTAGTTTTACTAATGTGCTGACGGCAAGTTCATGGCGTAACACTCTTCATCAAGTGTTCAAAAAATGGTACTTGAACAAATATAACCATGATGCACTATTTTTTTCCACCACTGACAGGTTCAGTGAAAATTCAGAAATGATGAAATCTTTATAAAAATTAAAGTAGCTACCATGGAACCTATAGCTTTTTTTCAGACACTTCATGAGAGACCAAGTAAACATTTTACCAAGTTGTGAACCTAGAATTTGGGTCATGGTTCAAGTTATTGTTATTGAAGAATGTAACAAAACAAAACTAAATGTCTATAAACTGTTGCATACACAATGCTGTGCTCTCAGTACTTTTTTATTTGATAGCAATGACGTGTGCAAAGGTTGTAGGCAACTCCTATCAATGTTGGGTAAAAAGAAAGTCATGTGTCAAGCTATAAATGCCGAAATTGACACCAATGACCTTCTGGAGAAAATATTCCATTAAGCAATGAAGCCAAAATGAAAATTCAGAAATGATGGGCAATCTGTATAAAGAGCAGTGTATCAAATTTGGAGCTTATGGTTCAAACCGTATTGGAAACTATTGAAGAAAATGATCTAAAATTGCCGTCTGGAAATCACACTTAAATTGACAAAGTGTCAAAAATTAAATCAATGTGATGCCCTCTTGGCATGTAAGCATTGTACCAAGTTTGAATGTGTCCATCAAAGCAATATTTAAGATACTGCAGAAAATGTCCAAAATTGACAATAAATGGCTCCGTGGAAACCACAATTTAATTGGCAGAGTGCCCAAAATCAAATCACTTCGGTGTCGCCTCATAACTCATAGTTGTGTAAAGTTTGAACAAAATCAGTTCATTGGTAAACTCTCTAGCTTGTCCAGAGACATATATATATATATATACATACATACATACTGACATACTGACATACAAACGAAGTGATCACAAGGCTTTTCAACTGCTGGAGGGCGCAAAATACCTAATCTAACTTTGCTGTTCTAATCATGGGAGCTAATCCTCAATTTTAGAATGGTCAAAATGTTTGACGCTATCTCCATATTCAGTGAACAATCCGACAATTACGCAAAAATCTACATGCAATACCGCTACCATTAGACATTGTGTTAAATTTGATGACAAAAAGAATTCATTGGAAGATACATACCAATTTTGCAAATTCGCACTTTTTAAAAACATGTGAAATAGGGCTAATACGGTTAGCATTACCTTTTACTCAAGTCAATGTCCGTGGGCATAAATGTAAAATTGCCAAGATTAAGTTTACCAATTAAAGTGTGGAAAAGTGAAATCCTTTTTGTGTATTGTGTGGACCATTTCCGACAATAATTGACACGATCATCTATCATCTTTATCTCACTACATGCATGGCACTGGTGAGGTTAAGTGCCAAGTTGTCTTTGAATGCAAATGTTTGTTCTGTTGAATACAACTGTTTCAAAGTAGTAATTGTTCATGAGTTAATAACGTTGTTCTAAGCGGCCGCCGTGTTCTGTGAACACTTCTGATCTAGTTTTTGTAATGTGTTTGGTTCATAAAATTGTCCATGAAGATAACATTTAATTTACTTATTTAATTCAGTTTTAAGACTAAATTCCATATAAAGATAATAGAAACAATGAAAAATACCATGTCTTCTCAGTGAAATCAGTTAAGGGGGGACCATTAACTTTATAATGGAAAATATCAAAGACATGCCACTGAAGACAAAGAGACAAGGGTAGAACATGATTAACATGAAGCAATCATTGAACAAACACTTTTTAAGATTACTTTATTGGATTGTAAATATCCTAAAATAAGTCTTACACCAACATTTGCACCATTTAAAAACACATACAGTTTGTGAATCAATGAAGTTCATTTACACATTTGACAGTAAGTGGAATTGCACGCGTTATAAATCCTACAAAAACTTTTCTCATGAAAATCTACTTCGTTTTCTATCTTCCCAAATGTATTTGTGGTAGGAATACGCTGGGTAGAAAGAAAATGGAAGATAAGTGAAGATATAAAATGAAGTATATAAAGTTTACAAGCACTAAGAAACAAATATATAGAAAATCCAATTGGTTTTAATTCTACGTCCCACTTTTGCCCTGACACCAATTTTAATCCACTACCCCTAGGCTAATAATTTTTGCTAATGTACTTATTTTGAAAATTATTAGAAATGATTGAAAGTAAAAGTAAAGTGTTGAATCATTTATAATAATTTTCATAATAAATATTTATTAAATTTCAGAATAAACGATTACAATATTCAATTCTACTCTCACTGTTCTGCCATGCAAGCTCCTGCCACTGTATTGATATAGCTGAATAGAAATCTTCCATTTTACTATATCAAGTGGCCCAGACGGGACTCGAACTCACGACCCCAAGGTTGTGAGACCAGAATGATACCATATAATTACAATAATAAATAAACAAAATAATTGTCAGGATAAGTTTTAAAACTTTCTACAAGCGAAAAAGCAGTGGAATAAGATTAGTGCCCGGACCCTTCATCCTACATACAGACAACAGGACACACTACTTTCTGTACATTCAATACCATATTTTCTGTTTCTGGAAGTTACTCCAATTACGTGTATTTACTAGAAATTATTGACTGCACATTCATATTTTTGGATTTCCACGATTTGTCTTTAAAAAATACAAATGAAATTCGCAAAATTAAAATCTAGATTCGCTGAGCAATTTCAGTATTTTCTTTATTTTAAGTTTTACTTCTGCCTTTAGAGGATAAAATGGAAATCCCACTCAATACAGGAATTCCAGTGTTTTCGGAAATTTCTTCTAATACTTGTAGGAAAGCTGTGGGTATTTCTCTTCCTGCATTAACAGTATATTCTGGACATTACGTGTATGCAGCGAATAACGACTGATGCCCACGGAAATGTCTACAATATCTGTCGTCCTACATATGCATATGGTACTGCATAGGGATGAAGAACAGTGGGAGACGAACACAGAAACACAAACAAATACTTGTGAAGCACTATGCAATTGGCAAGATATAAACCGTACCCAAAGTTCACTTGTCTCAGGTACACAGTTTCTCACAATTTTTATAGAAATGATTTTTCAAAAGAAACTTTGCATAAAGACAGCAGTGCTATGAATACGCAAACATTTTACCATTTGATGTCAGAAAAGTTTCTGAGTAGTGTTATTGAATGCACCATTTTGATTTATTTTAACTCTATATTTATGACAGAAACGTGACGTTCTACTTGTTTGAAACAGGTGCAAGTATTCGAGTCAGAATAGTTCCTTGTAAGGATAGAAAGCACGGTAAAAAATTCATAAATACAAAATTCAATTTAATGAGAAGTGAAAATACTATCAGGTACTTGCCATCAAACTAATACACAAAGCTCTATTTTTGCAGAAACTAGAGTTAACATAAAAAGAACATAATCACAATACACTAATACTGATATCATCTCTCCTCAAGATTATGAACACGAAAAACACTTAACAATAAAAACTCTCCACATTCAAACACTGATAATGCAACAAAGTAACAAAATATAATTGATCTCAAAAGTCTATAACAATTTGATATACAAATCTACATAGGTATACATATGCGAAAAAATTAGAAAATCTTCAGTGTAAAATTACAAAAAGAGTATAAATAATCTAGCTAAATTGAAGCATCAAATAATGATGTCAACATTGTTAAAAAGTCTTCATATACCAAATGGCAATCAATAGGATAATCCCTCATAAGTAATCTGGTTACATTTAGTACTCAGGTCCTCTTTGTTAAGGGCAAATTAAAACATTTATGCATATTTTTTGGGGTATAATTCAATTTTCATTTCCTCTTTGTCTTTCTTACCAAATTATTGAAAGATTTCAAAAGAAATACAAATAATAGCAAATATGAGTTTCAATACAATATACTCTTCCGATAATAATTCATTTTTTACAGACAGCCCTATTGTATTGAAAAAAAACGTGTTTAAATTTGTAATGATTTAAATCTTTCTAGAAATTAATTATTTGGAATCTAAGACAAAGAGAAATTAAAACAATTAAACAAAAAAATTTGTATCCACACAATTTGAATGTAGAGATATATCGTATTGGAATATAATAAATAACAGAATTATTCTAAAAATTATTTAGAAAGCAAACATGTGGATATCATAATGGTTTTGAAATTTCATGCACGCCTACACAAACTCATTTTACACATTATCCAGATTCCTAAACCAAAATCATAAGGATGCTGTTTAAAAATTATGATAGACAAAAGGATATTTCAATCATACATACAAAGTTCATCTTTTGACAACACAATAAATCTCACATTGTTGACAGTTTCTGGGGTGACAGAACATATTTTGATAATTTGTATCGATGTCACAGCTTATTTTCATATCAGTATTTAAATATTCTATATAAAAACCATTTGACTTATCCGTACAAAATATTAACAGAATTAATGTCGGACAATTTTACTAACTGATGAATGCCAGAAATAATATGAATATACATAAATATGAAATCTAACAGTGTTGTTTATATATTTAAAGAATATTTGAATTTACAGTGGCACACTTAAATTATTTTTTGTAAAATATTACACCTGATTTTAAATACAGATATTTAAGTAGTCTATACATGCATTAACAAATGAATAATACATATTATATAACAATATATATATTAAAATTTTTTCGCTTTACCTTAAAACCATTAACACTCATGATTACGTCATTTTTACTTACGTGATTGGCAGAAACAATCTAAATGATTATGAAATTTTGCATCACAAGTGTTATTTAAAATATTTTATCAATACCAATATCATTTACTAATCCCAAAGTAGCATTAATAGAATTTAATATTATTACTTAAATATTTTGCTGATATACTAGATACCAGGATGCCTGTAGAAATTTACCCCTTGCCATCCTTTGAGTAAGTCAAACTATACATTTTCGATGTTAATTTAAAAAAAAAAGTTTCAGCAAAATGTATAAAATACTTTTCCTTTACTTTTTGGTGGGAACAAATAATTACGCATCAAAAAACACATATTCGATGTTGTTTCAAAACTTGTATTTTTTCAAATATACTGCTGGGATACATGTTTGTAGTCAGCATAATGACCTTTGTCACTGTGAGGCGTTATAACAGGTTTGACAGCAAATGATTTTGCCTTCAGTTTTGTTCTTCCTGGTGCATGGATGTCTGCTGTTTCCACATACAGGTTAAAGACTCTGGCGTGTGGAGGTGCACTAACAGCAGAATAGGCCATTGCCTAAAATATTTTATTACAATTTACTTTTCTATGTAATCTCGTTTTCTTTGCGTAACTTTGTGTTGGTGGTCATTATTGCCTTCCACGTAAAGTTTAAGCAAATAATATTTTAACTATATGGTTTGCGAACAAATAGTTGCGTGTCCAAAAAACACACTTTTCTCCGCTTAAAATTTGTGGCCTTGAAAAACTTAGCGTTTCCTTTCGGTAAGGGCCCTGGCAATGGGATACACATCTTCTGGTCTGAAACATCGCACAGTTTATGATAATGACCCTGGGTTACGGTAAAAGTGCCATTTAGGCTTTCAAAAGTTACCCAAATGTAACTTCTAGTCACAAAATCATAAAGATTCTGCATTGAATAAGTCACGTAGATTCTACGTGAATAAATCACATGATTTATCCTTTCAAAAGTTACCCAAATATGCGCGTCATTTCGACGTAGCAAAATCATGTAGATTCAACGTGATTTCCACGTAAATTGCTCACTGGGCTAAGCCAGGCGTTGGGATTAACAGCTGCCCGCCTAAGTGAAAGTTGTGTCTGTCATTTTCTAAAGTACTTGTCCGAATGAGCAAATACTAGACTACAATTTATCTCCAGCATATACAAAAAAAAGAAACCGTAAAGTTCTGCGGCTATATTGTAGTTAATGAAAACAAGCAGCCTCATAATATTCAATAATCACATCATCAATCATTGATATAAGACATTCTATAAACTGTAAACAAGTAGTAGTCCTAGATCAGCCCCCTTTTAGGTCAATCAATTTTAAAATTAGTAATACAGATTCATTGTACATCCATTCTTATAAAACATGCTGGCAAGTTGGATGAGTATGCGGGCAAGTAAAAAAAAATGTCACTTGCCGGATGGGGTGAGTGAAATTAAAAGTTAATGTAAAGCCCAAATATCACTGTAACCAATCACTCTAGCACCTGTCTGCTCGGATCCCGCGGCTTCCTGCTGTGACGTCATCGACCGAACACCGACCACACTGGCAGTCTCTGTCACCGCAGTCTGGTGGTCAGCAACAACAGCCTTCAACCTGCAAGTGAGAGAGCATCGAGGATAGTTGGGGGTCAAATTTTACGACCATTTCCTCGGTGAAAGGCGTAAGACGGCATTTAGAAGTTCTCATTTATTCCATTCTTGATTGTATTATTGATATTAGTGAACTGGTTTTTGCTCACACAGAAGAACCGAGTCTACAATGAGCAGGCGTTGAGGGAAATGGATGCTTTTTATTCATTTTTAAAATTGCATTGATTATAATCCCATTGTATGTATTGGAGTTTTAGTTTCGATTCAAAAACTTCCCACGGAACCATTTCAGTGTTTTGCTTTAAGCATTTCGGGCCAGGAGAATATGGACTCAAGCATTTCACTGTCTGAAGATTCCAGATACTGAGTTCTACTGTACTAGTCCAGCAGCTGGGGTGGATTCCGTGTGCAAATCTTGTCCAGAGAATTTCTTTTCATTTTCATGTTCAGAACAGGTTTGGTCAATAAAATCACGAAGGAAGACTTTTCCTACCCCGACACTGAGGGAGGAATTCAAAATGGCTGTCAAAGTTTCAGTAATTTTTGAAGGAATCGATAATACTGCTTCAAATCACCATTATACAAATGCACCATGTAAATCTTCGATTTTACAATTCAAAGTAGGTTTTCATGGGAGAGTTGGTAATTACAACAGCAATAGAAAGCAGTAACAATTTAAATATTTCAAGATGGCCATCAAAATGTGTGAAAATTTGGATAAACAGCACCTATTGAGGCTATATTGTTTATCATATTTCAAAATTCTATCACAGGTTTGATCTTGTAATGTGATTTTCTGAAAAGATACTATGCATTGAACAAAAATAACTTGGATTGAAGTGAATTACCCTTCTTACTATGGAGAAATCCCTGATGGCGTCCGTAACCTAAATCAAGGAAATCTCAATAAGTGCTAATTTGTCAATCTCATACCATTGAGATGAATGATTCTGATGCTTAAGGAGGCTTTCTGGAGATAAAAAATTTCTCAAAATGTTCTTGTTTTTTATTTTAGTATAAAAGTACATTCATTTCCCTTTTCAAAAATGTACAACACTTAAGAGATTTCGGGAATAGAATTTAGTTTATGGACCATACAAAAGATCATGTATACAATTTCTTTTGAATAACAGGCAAAATTAACATTGACTGAAATTTTTCTTTTCTTTTGAATGAATGTACTTTTATGCTAAAATAAAAAACAAGACCATTTTGAGAATTTTTTTGATCTCCAAATTTTTTTATCTCCAGATAGTCTCCTAAAACTAAAATATGGTATTTCAATAATATTATTATTTTTTAACTGACTATTTCTCCAAGCACCGTACTTGTAGTTTTAGGGCTCAGACCAGCAAATGAAAGCTCGATGGTAAGATGTATAAACAATATATAACTAGGCCCCCTCTGCTTTACTTAGTTTTGAGTGTTGGTAGAAAATTTTGTTTTTCTTCACTTGAGTATTCAATTTCCAGCTGCCAAAGAGATAAATTATATGAGCATAACCACCTATCCAGAGCTCCAGCAGCCATTGATGAGTCTTAATCCATGAAATCCTCTCTAATCTAGGTTTCAGATTTCAGGTTCATACAACCACCCATCTATCAAGATTATTTTAGGTCACACTCCAAGTAGTAATTATGAATGGGCTACAGTGGCGATAAATCATATCACACCGTGAAAAATATGGCATGATTATTAAAATGGGCGGGGCTATATAGTAGAAAATTGCCAATCAAATCAATCTTTCATTGACACATTTCTGCTTTACCTCAATCTTTATCTTTATTGGTGCCTTTAGTACCTTTTTCTCCGCATACCAATCCGTGAACCATTGATGAAGTATTGTTCTGAGCATGATATCGTGGCTAGTTTCTAAATTTTAATACACAAAACAAGAAGGGTTTCAATATCAAGTTATTTAATGCCATTTTGAAATATGATAAATTTTTAAGGTAGAGTGTCAATAGGTTATCACATGTTTTTACCCAAATTTTCTGTAATCTGTAACCATTGAGATGAATGATTCTGATGTTTAAACTTAGGGTTATCTTATTATTTTAGCTTGTGTGCAATAGAGTAAACACGTAGTGTCACCTGGTGAGCATGGCGTCCCGCGCCTGCATGTACAGCACCTGCTGCTCTTCCAGGAAGCTCCGGTCGCTGAGGGCACGGTCGCCGAGGGAACAGTCACCGAGGGCGCCGTTACCGAGGTATCGCCGAGGGAACCATTACCATGGAGACGGCTCAGCAGGGGAAGCTCACGCAGCTGGCTGGAGGGCCTCCTGTCCGTAAATAGGGTGGTTAATTATATTCTCTCTCTCTTCTTGCAATAGAAGAAAGAGAGAGAGAGAATATAATTGTATCCACAAGCAAAGTTGGGAAAAACACATGAAAAAGGGCGGTTAATGGAACTTGATACACTATAGTTTGTCTCTTAATCATTTACACCATAAAGATAGCAGATTTTGAGCTTTGTGGATGAATCGTCTTTAGACCATGAGATAGATTGGATGTGACTGAATTTTGACCCATTTAGGACACATTACGTAAGTGATATGCAAACGTTATGTACGTATAACGTAACAGTTTTGACATACAGCACTGTATTTCCCAAAATTAGGCAGAATAATACACAAAAACACAACGTAGCTACTTGTATATTAGAATTTGGACAATCAAGCTATGATTTCTAACTACCCTTGCTAATTATGCTTCAAAGGATGTCACTTTTATAGAAATCCATTTTGTTCAAAGGAAATTATGAGGAAAAAGGTGAGTTTGGATAATTAAAGCTACAAACTCTAGTTGCTGGAGTGGAACTCAAACTTGAAAAGTGAAAAAAATATTTAAAAATTTGATTATATGTTGACAGTTAGATCTTCTATTGATTGTTGCCAGCACAATTTCTTAGTCTCTGGTCAGATAATAGGTTGAGGTCTTTCTGTTTTCAATTTTTTTTTTGGCGCCATTAGTTTCTCGAGATGGAAGTAAAAACATTACCCAGGTACTTGCATAGCAAAATGGCATGGAAACTGTGACAATTTCCGATTCTAAATGTATTTAAGAATTTTGGGCCACATGATACACTACTTGTGCTTTCAACAGTATTTTTGAAGAACAATTGAGCGAGTAATTTTATATAATTTTTATCAATGGGTCATAAGGCAGCTTTTAATCTGACAAAATATAATTTTTGATACGTTTACAGCATATTATCAAAAGTTGAATCACGAGGTTATGAGAACGTTAAGCTTTTATTTCATTCTAATTACAAATTTTCATTACTTTGCCTATCAACTTGTTTTAGAACAGTCATATGTCCCAATGCAGATTTGTAAATGATAGTATTAAAATCAACATACTTCAATATACATTCTTTTAAATTGAAAGAAGATTGCTAGTCTACTTTTGTAAAAAAACAAACATTTTTCACATTCGGTAGCGCTTATGGATTTGCCACAATTGCAATTACAAAGGCATAAATCGGTGAGAGTGCCATTGTCAAAAGCAAAACTTCTGCTAGTACCAGATTTTTGAAGAGATGCCATATTTGAAAAAGCAAGATACATAAAAAATATATAAAAATTAAATCTTCATTAAATCATTACATTTTCATATTCAGAGCTATCAAAATACAACAATACAAAATATTCACACAAATAAATCTAAAAAAAAGGACGATCTATCGTAGAGATTGATTCAACACTACCATGGTCTCAGGTTCATAAACAAGTTCTAATTATATCATGTGTATGTTACTCAGCTCCAGTTTTTCATTTCTTGGAGATTCTGCTCAAGCAATAATAGCTCATTCGACAGGTCTTGAGAGCTCTTTGAATAGTGGTTTCAGAATATTTTTTGAGCCTTTGGTTTTTGAATTATAAACAATATTCGCATGATAGTAAAAAACTGCCAATTTTGGACTAAAATATTTTTAAAGAGTTTCGGATTGATTGATAAGAAAATTGGAAGGGGATGAAGAGCTCATTTATAACAGTATTTAATTCTATAGTATCTACCAGTATTTATGATACACACCACATTTATAAATGTATGTAACTTGATATTTCTTAACCCTCCTGTGCTGCCTTATAGTAAATGTAATTACAAAATAAAATCAGCAACGAAGAATTGCATTTCGAGTTTTATGTCTAAGACAATAATTTTTCTGGAGCGACCATAAATGCTTATTTCTTTACAGAAATTGACACGTGTATTCAAAATCCCATCGAATTTATGACTTTTAACATGTAATAACAAGATTATGAGTTTATTTGCCTATAATGTCTCCCTAAAAATGGACCATCGGCACTCGCGAATCAAAATGAATGGTGAAAGATGTGATTTTGAAAGACCCAATTCTACGAGCAATTATGATATATAGCACATTATAAATGTATGTAACTTGATTCTTTAAATACATGAAGTCCTAGTCATAACATAGTTGAGCAAGGAGAAAATTTATCTCGTAACCATAAGTTGAAAATCCTAAAAGAATTTAGACATTTTATGCAATTATAAAATGAGCTAATAAGTTCAAAATAATTTCATGAAAAGAGCATATTTTTCACAACTCAAAGGCAAATTACAAACTACTGTAAAACTAGAAATGTTTGTGCACGATTTAATTTGCAAATTTCGTGGGTAGGTGCAAAAACGCAAACTTGAATATTCGGCAAACATAAATAGCCTATGTAAATTAGGTCCAAAATGGACCAAAATCGCAAAATTAAATAATCACAAAATAATCTATAGATGAAAATCGCAAAATTTAATAGCCACGAAATATTCTAGTTTTAGAGTAATCTCTTTGTAACAACTATGATGTTAATTGAATGTATGTTTAGATCATCCTGGGTTTCTTTATTCATGATTTAAAGAATTTGATGGATACCAATAGAAACCAATACCATGTGATTTTGGCGAGACTTTTCGTTGTTTTGCAACAACATCTTCGGGCAGAATGAAGATTCTCAAAGTCTCGCCAAATGACATGGTATTGGTTTCTATTGGTATCCATCAAATTCTTTAAACTATGACCTTACTTATTGTTACACGTGACTGACCTGTCCCCTGGCTGGCTGAGGTCCCCCCGTGAGCTGTATCTGGGCGGAGGCTCCCGGTCAATAGACGTCACCGACACAGCACCACACAGCTGCGGGGTCGACCTGAAAGTCAAACCATTTACAAAACACCCGCAGAAAATGCTTCATTTATTATCAAATCCCAAAATGAGGTGGAAATATACCTATTTTGAGATGTGAGAATGGCCCTTGATTTTTTATGAGAAATGAGAATGGGAGTCAATTTTCTTGGAGGATTGTGAGAAATTGTGAAACTGTGAAATGAGAATAGTTAGAAAATTAGTGAGAATGACCATGGATTTTTGCTGAGATTTGAGAATGGGGTAGTGTATATTCCCCCCTCCAAAATACTATGACAAACGACGTACACCACTTTCGTCTTGCACTGGTATTTTCAAATAGCAGGATTAATCACCAGTGATGATAAGGTTAAGGGATTGAATACAGGCACTCTTTTTCAAGCACACATTTAGTTGAGAGTATGACATTCAAAATATATATATATTCTAATTTTTACTCCCGGGGGCGGGGGGCACTAGCATCTGTTTTGGGTAGATATCCTCCATGTTGATCTCAAAATGGGAGCTTAATTATTTTTGTAAAATGAGGGGTCTTTAATATGCTTAATGCCAAAATAAGGGATATTTTTTTCCCTAACACCCTGACAAACATGTGGGTCTTTGCTTTGGGATTTAGAGAAATTAGGGGGTCTTTGGGGTTTGGCTCCCAAGACATAAGCGGGCTTAGATATCTTATGATGTCAAAATTGGGGGTCTTTCTGCTACGCATATATACCTAACCCGCCCCCGGGTTTGTACTCAACCAGTTGAAATACAACACCAGCTGACAGGTTGTGAAACGTCAACTGGTTGAGTACAAATCAAATTATATAGGTTTTGAATAACGCTATGTACAGTAGAACCTCCAACTGAGACCACCTCTATAATAAGACCACTTTTCACATCCCAAACATTCATAAAGCTACCAAAAGGAACCTCTGTACAGAGACCACCTCTCTATTGACACCACCTAACACTGGCCCCAAGGATGGCCAGCCTAATAGAGACGTTCTACTGTACATTGACTTGGCACCCGCGGCACCTGTACAGCGGTGGTGCGCATCCCGGTGGCTCGCCCGCCCCGAATCTCATCTCGCCCCGCGCCGCTGGGACGTCACTACGCGTCTCGTCGTCGCGGAAACCCGGTTTCGATGGCGAGATCGTTGAGACTGGCGTGGGACATGTATCTGAAGGCAGAACAGAGAGAGTGTGTACTTTAGTTCACTGAACCCACTTCAAAATAGAACTGGGTGTCTGCAGCTTTTGAGGGAGCCAAAATAAGACGTTTTTAACGCATTTCAGTAACTTTTTGGAAGGACTAGCGCTGCTGGGAAACTGAATTGTGAGCAAACTTTTGTTACGTAATTTGTAGGGACATATTAGGTTATGAAATATAGTTTTAGCAGGATTAGCTTTGCATAGTGGAAGAGTCCTCAGTTTGTAAGTGGCAAATAGTGACCTCTGGACTGCACTATGATATAGAGCATCCATTATTGTACAGATATTTGTGCTGTTACCGTGGCGGTTGTTGTCGTAGCAACGCCTCGCGAGGCAGGATGTAGGGAAGTCGCCCGCCACCCGCAACCTGAAACATCACACAGCATCTTACAAACTGCAACTAACACTGTTCAGAAATCACAGAGCACACCAGTGGGGGATGTTACTGTATAAAATAATATATGGTCATAGGTAATTATGTCTGCATGAATTACCAAGTGCTGCTGTTTATGGGTATATATGATTTGGAGGCTGTAAGCTGTGTTAATAATAAAGGTGTCAGCCACCATGACATTTTAATGTGGACTTTGTATTTTCTCAGGGGATTGTGTGTTCCAACCATTGGTGTTGAATTAGTAAACAAGCCTTTATCAGCCACTATACCTTATTCTGTGTGCTGGTGATAAAGCAGAGCTGCAAAAGGCTCGTATTTGGCTAGATCTAGGTGAATAATTCGGTGCTTAATTTACGCATAGGTAAACGTCTGTTTTGGTCCAGTGATACAAACAGTAGTACAAACAACTGACCGCGCCTGACCGCGGTTGACCAGACTGACTGCGGTCACTGAGTATCAGATGTCAAGCAAATTGACCTCTGAAATGTTTCACCTAAGAGAAGATTAACATAATTTATGTGACCTGTGTTAAATACTGCAAACTGATTGGTTGACACCCGCCACACCCATCTGATACTCAGCTGTGATTGGTCACTTGACATAATTTAGATTCATCACCGGCCTGTGATGATTATAGATTAACACTGTTAATTAATGGTCAGAATAGTGATATGTCAGAGGTCGTCTGTTCAGGACATCTGATACTCAGAGTGACCATGGTTGACCAAACTGATCACAGTTGCACGTATTGATGAGTAAAAACTTGTGGAGGACGAGTAAAATGCTATAGCAGCTCGTCCATTTTAAGATTAGCATTCTGGTTAATTTGGAATAGAAGGAGGACAAGTACATTTTTTGCAGGACGAGTAGATATTTGAGGGTTACTCGTCCTGCTGACGAGTAACACTTTTCCACCTAAACCTCACCCTGTGACTGACAGCCGTAATGGCTAAATCTAGGTAAATAACTGACCGCGGTTGACCTCAATGACCGAACTGACCCTGTCTGACGACTCACCTGGCTGTGATGATTATAGATTAACAGCCTGTGATTGGTCAGAATAGTCCCGTGTCAGAGGTCTATTCAGGACATCTGATACTCAAATAAGTGTAAACGTATATGTAAATGTGGTGGTTTATAGTCCTGATCCCAGTCTGGCTCTTATGACTTTACAATTTACACCAGGTCATTGGCACATTGAATGATGATCAATTGATCATTTCTCGCATGCTTGCATCGGCAGCACATTCAGCGCACAATGCTAATCACTCACACAATCACTCACTCTTCCAACCCAATGACCTGTACCTAATCAACGTGTAGGTACCACGGAGCAGTGTGCAACAGTTTACGCATAAGTTTGCTCAACACCCACCATCAGACCCGACCGGGAATCGAACCCACGACCTTCTGGTCATGAGTCCAACTCCCTATACACTTGGCCACAGAAGCACTCAAAGTGACTGCGGTTGACCAGACTGACCACTCACCTCTCTGACGGCCTGCAGTACGTCCCTCTCCGCGGCCCGGGCCACCGACTTCCGGCGGTAGTGGAAGGAAAACACGACGGCGACGACGCCAAAAACAACGCAGACGACAGCCACAAACGTCACGCCCACGATCGCGCCAATAGGCAGCGAGGCTGAAACAGAGACCGAGGCTAGTGACGCTGAAATAACCTCGTGTCTTAGTCAGAAAATGGGTACGGACGTGCCTCGGACAGGTTGAAAACGGCACCCACCAATATACCTATTTTTGAGAAAAGTTGACCCACAATATACCAATATCTGAGAAAAAAGTGACACACCAATATATCAAACTCAGATTCTCAATTTTCGTTGGTAACAGAAGGGAGGGGGCTCAATTTTGATTCAAAGTGAGAGGGAGGGCACTCAATTCTCAAACTGAGAAGGTAATATTTTACACACTTTTGTTGCGAATTGATGCATTCCTGCAATAAACATGCTTTTGGATTTAACCGTATTGTAATGTTAACAAGCCAAATAGATCGCTAAATATGTATTTATTGGCCATTATCAGCAAATGATTCATTGCTATACAATTTAAACAGTTTTCAGGGAATCTGTCCAATATCAAACTTTATAACAAGTAATGTTCATATGGGTAGGGCATTCAATTTCACTGTAATGAGTTAGGGAGAGCCCTCAATTTTTTATCTCGTCAATACCAAATAACCGCTCCCCCCTGTAGAATTAATGATGGTCGCTCCCTTAGTGTCACTAAAACAACGATGACTGAGGTTAGTGAAAGGACGTGCTGGTCTCTGCCTGAGAAAACTGTGCAGTGTCACTGTGTGTCTTATTTGTTAGGGCACGTACCGTCTGAACTCGGGGGGTGGGGGCCAGGCAAAAAAAATTCAATACTCAAATTTGATGAAAAAAAATAAAGCAATTGCAGATCACTTTAAAAAAACAATAATGACCTTCCTAGATGTCAGAAAATAAGAAAATAAACTGTAAAATCGAATGTACCTGGTATGCAGCATAAGGTCTCATTTTATACACAACACTATTGTATTCACTGCCTTTATTTCCAAAACTCAAAACACCTCAAAACAATATATAAAACTAGTTTTCGAGATCCTTAGTCTCCTTTTCAATAACAACTAATGAAATTAAATTAATGAACTTACATATCAATATCTATGTCAAATTTACACTAATCCTCTCAAGTATTTCACATTATTAAATTTCTATTTAAGTTAGTTTAAGAGCTCCTACTATGTTTTGTTTTTAAACCTTATTGTGTAAATGTTTCAATTATAATGAATCTAACAATATAGTTTTAGTTTAAAGAAGATAGATTTATATAGAGTGTTAAATACACTTTGAGTTTTGGAAATAAGTTTTGGAAATAAAGGCAGTGAATAGAATAATGTTGTGTATAAAATAAGAAAATAAAGTCTTCATCCCTAAGAAAAAAATCATGGCAAAAATTGGAAAAAAAATAAAAAATAAAATACCCTGCTTGAGCTCGCTGCACTTGCAGCAGCAATGTCAATAGATCTCATAAGATATCAAATTTGGTAAAGATATACAAAAGCGTAATTGACTGAATTGAACAATGTGTAAAGTTTAATATTTCATTTATGACTACTGTTTCAATCCACAGTGTTTTTTCGTGGTGCTTCAATGATATAGATGAGACTGGGAGTTTTTGGTCAAGATTTTGAAAGGAGAACACCGCAAGATTTGTTTCAATAAAATCTCTAAATACAAAAAAGGAGATTCATTCTTTAATTGTGATAAGTATAGTGACCTTAAGAGTTAAATTTTCCCCAGAGCCTAGGTCCGACCATTCTTTAAAATACCCATGAAACAAGCAGTCAGTGATTTCAATTATTAAAATGACCCCGGGCTCTTGGACTATAACGAGATGTCTTATAACAATGGCCGTCTACATAAAGTCGTGCTGTTGTCTGGTGTTGTATCGTGAGGCGTGAAATCTGGTGAGTCGTGATACGGAGCATGAGTCATACACAGACACAGTCAATAGTCACCAATATCATGATCCGGTGACAGGCTGAGAGTCGTGATCCACAAACACTGCAGCATGACTCAGCTGACACTCATTGAATTCATAAATACAAGATCATAGACGCTTGTGATTATAGGAAATCAGTCAATAGAGGTGTACATATGGACAAACACCATTTAGAATCTTTGCCCATGTGCATTAGGGTATTTATTTGGACAACGAAATCAAGCAGGTTTTATGCATATTCTGCCAACAGTCTACATCAAGAACACCTGCATTCACCATGTTATTTAACTTTAAAGCGTAGATGTCTTATAGAACAGACTTCAAAATCTTTTCGTACGTGCAAACCAGTAATTCTTTTCACAAAAGCTACATTGAAAATTGGGGATAATATCTTTACAGCAACACAAAAAACCAAGCGGGACATTTCTATGGCGGGTTCTCAACATAAATACTAAAGAGTACAACCTCCAAAAAAGGACCACATCTATAAAAGAAACATTTCCATTTGGTGCTAAACCTTAATTTTCTTTTTAACTACATAAAAAGAACCTCTCTTGCGGTTAATCTAGGTGTGCATCCTGACTGTAGCACTTATTTTTTTGTCCACAGGACTCATGGAATTAAAACATGCATTCCATGGGATACCGTATACGACCATCTAAGCGCCCAGGGCTGTTTAATTTAAATTTTCTTAAACTGGAGGGTGGGCTGTTACACGAGAGTGCAGTTACTACATATAATTCTGAACGACATTAAGGAAAGAGGGGGGAGGGCTGCTACACGAGGGTGGGTACTTGGATGGTCGTATACGGTATATTCAGTTTGCAATCACAATGATCAAAGGCTTTAATTTATGCAGAAAATAGTTTTCACTTTATGTGGTGTCTGCAGGTTGAAAATGTTTGAAAAAAAAACATTAGTAAAGGTATTTTAGTTGCTTTATATCAGTAACAATTCCTTTCTTTTGAATGTTGGGACCCATTGTACCATCGTTCTAAATACACGAGTCCTATGCCTCACTGTTACCAGTTTCTACATTGATCAGCACTCTTCATTCAAACGACTGGAGGCCGGGCTCTGGGAATGTCTTAATAGACAGTTTCTACTGTACTACACTAAACTGATATCAAGTCTCCGCTGTAACCGAAAATAGGTCGATCCAAGGGGGAGATAACTATGTATGGCCACGATCAACAGAACCACGTGTAAGTGAGAGTAAAATGTTGGGGTAGAAGGATCTTATCAGCAACATGACTAGTCAAAATTTACATAACACATGCTTGTGTGTTGCATAAAGACGCGTTTGACCCACTTTTGTCACTGAAGTTTGGTGTCAACGGAGCAACCTTTAACGCAGACTGACTTTCTTAAGGCTGGTTTCCTTTATCGGTGGCCTTTAGGAGATGCCTTGTGACCTAGTTTCATGTCTTTGAAATGGAAAAGAGCCTATTGGTTCAAAACTAGTTTAATTCAATAAGAGCAAATCTTGTCAAATTTTGATTATCTTCATGCATTTTGGCATTGCATGGTAAAAAAGATATACAATATAATGTTTAAACATTCATCAATTGCAATCCACCATCATGACCTAGAGACCGTATACACAACAGCACGTGTCACACCGACCCAAATACGGTGGCATTAATAGAGAGCCTTGATGAGATTCCATTCACCAAGATTTTTTTTCCTAAATCACCAGTCAAAAATATAATGTTTAATATTTAATCTGCATTAACAGGGGTGTGCCTTTATTGGGGGTGTGCGCAAATAAGATCGAATACCGTGCACTCACCGGTGCGCGCAGCTGCGGTACAGCCTCGATCATCTGAGCACCCAGGGGGAGCTGAAAAACAACATTGAATGAAAAAAGTTGCCGACGTGCAGCATTTAAAGCTTCATCAATTGAAATCCACCACCATGGCCTAGAGACCGTATACACAACAGCACGTCTTACACAGACACTAATACGCTGGTGTTAACGAGACTTGCTGGAGACAAATAAATTCTTAAAATGTGCTTGTTTTTTATTTTAGTATAAAAGTACAAGCATTTCCCTTTTTAAAAATGTACAACACTTTAAGGGTTTCGGGAATAGATTTTGGTTTATAGACCATACAAAAGATCATGTATACAATTTTGGTACAGTCAAAATTAACATTGACTGAATTTTTCTTTGTATTTGTATGATCTTTTGTATGGTCCATAAACCAAATTCCATTCCTGCAACCTTTAAAGTGTTATACATTTTTAAAAAGTGAAATTAATGTACTTTTATACTAAAATAAAAAACAAGAACATTTTAAGAAATTTTTTTCCTCCAAATTCTTTTATCTCCAGAAAGTCTCCTTAATAGATGTTTATGTGCTGCCCACCCACACACGCGGGGGGAGCTGAAACAGACATGCACAAAACACAACGTCGTGGCCATGAAAAAGTAGGAGCTTGTAGTGAAGGGCCACAGGGTGAGGATTCGCCACTCGTCCGCGCGTATTGACCAGTAAAAACTAGTGGAGGACGAGTAGAATGTTTTAGCAAACACGTACTTTTGACGAGTAGCAATTCTGGTTAATTTGGCATACAAATATGGAGTTTGTGCAAGGAGGACGAGTACATTTTTTTGCAGGACGAGTTGATATTTGAGGGTTACTTGTCCTGCTGACAAGTAGCACTTTTACACCTAATCCTCTCCCTGTGTAGGTCATATAGCAAAAATATGATGTGTGATTTGCCTTAAATCTTGAGTGTGAATGGTGAACTGCTTGTATTTAAGTGTGTGAAATGTGATGGAACCTATTCAGTTACAATTCCTGGGGATTCGTAAAATACAATGAAATGTATTGGTGACTCCTGATTTAGGAAAAAAATGTTGATGAATGGATTTTCATCAAGGCTATATACCCCCCCTCTTGTAGTGGAGGGGAGGTCCAAGAATAGGGAAAAAATCTTACTTCTCCATAGGACTGGTATCCTGAAATATATACCCGTCCTAACTAAGATTTACACGTCCAAATCAACAAATTCAATTGAAAGTGATGACTGGGGCTATAACAGAGAATACTCGTCCATAGGACAAGTAACTTAAGATTTTTACCTATCCTGTCAAAACAGATATCCGTCTGTGACGATAGGACAGGTACTTATCTGTGGTGCTGGGAGGGCCTTGTGCCACAAAAAATAACGTCACGTGCATTGAACGAAAAAAGTTGCCAACTTGAACATCAGGTCTGTAGGAAGGGTGGTAATACCAGGCCATGGACTGACCAAAAATCTGTGTGAAAAAAACAATAATGCAACAATTCATTCATGCCCTGACCAATCATTTGCGAAAAAATAAAAATCCGTGATTATAGACCACAATTTTTAATAGGCCTTACCAATCTCATTTTGCCTCCTACAGGTCTGAACCTGGATCATTTGAATCTTTATACCCTACGGGCAAAAAAAAACCTACATGTTGATTTTTTTCTATCATCAAACGGGGTCAGCTGGAAGCACTTGTTGGTCAACTGCTCAGTTAAAATGGCTTTTTAAAATTGAACTAGCAGTTTACAAAAAGTTAAAGTACTGAATAATACAGAATACTATAGATAATACCAAACCTAATTTATACTCAGCGAGCATGAGCGAGAAATCGGAATTTTGCGCCATTTTGGAGAATACTGGACGCACACTGTTAGTAATATAATAATAGAGGGAATCAACCAAACCACTTTGAATGGCGTGCCTCAGTCAATGTGTGCAATTTGGCATTCTCACTTAAATGTGTAACAGAAAAACTATTTTCCATAGCAAAATTGGCTATAAATTTCATTACAAATACATTTTTATGCAAGGTTCTAGCGCACAGTGAGTGGCATATGTCCAATTTATTGCAGGCAACGGCGGGACTTTTTAAAACAGCAAACCATCTTTTGTTTTACCATGAATCCATAAAGCTTGGTATTTTGAGAGGGTATGAAGAACATGGCTTTTTCTTATGTTCACCCAGTCAGAAACATACATTGAAAAAGAAAACCTCTCTTTTAAGGACACTTGTCTTCTGTGGACATTTTTCACTTCTGTAGTTAGACAGGTTCCCCGTTACACAGTGGCACAACACAGTATTTGTGGAGACTTCCTGGTAGACACAGTTTGCAGGCACAAACTTCCTCCTTCTACTAATATCACTTAACAATCAAAATATACCTTGATCTAACTTCCCGGTGTATGTCTAATATGATGAATATTGTATAAGAATGTCAATTTTATTCATTGAGACTGATGTTTGACATGAATAAAACATCTGTTAGAATTTTTACAATTTTCGGATTCAATTCACGCAGCAGATGTCAGACGAGAATAATGACTGTGAGAAGAACTGCTTCTGCTCAACTCTTGAATTTAACTAATCAATCAAAATATACGCTGGAATGTTTGTACGAATAGGTCAAAAATGACACTTGTCCATAGGACAGGTATCCTGATAAATATAGCCGTCCTATCTCAGATTTACACGTCCAAATCAATAAACTCCATGTTAATTCAATTGAAACTGATGTCTGGGTTGACTGAGAATACTCGTCCATAGGACAAGTAACTCAAAACTTTTACCCGTCCTGACAACACAAATACCCGTCTCGGACGATAGGACGCGACGTAAGCCTGGTACAAACTTTACTGTCACATGCTTTATAAAAATCTCAATGGAGATTTCTAACGCAGTAAAAATCAAGTTTGTATTGAGATATAAGCAAAAACCAGCCGTGTTAGTTTTATCCATCGAGGCTGATTTATGTTTGCCATGCGTAAGACATTTGTGACCACACTGGTCATTGCAGTCATTGCTACCTTCTAATCAAAGTATACAAAATATAAGAATCCGCTGATCTAATATATCCATTTTGCGATTTAACTAAGTTCTTAATAGTCATTTGGAGACCAATCCATTTTCATTTAAAGACTAATACTGACTACATTGAAAATCAGAAATGATTCCATTTGGTCACATTTACGGAATCTTTTTCCCTCATAAGGAATCAGCCAACACAAACATTATGTGACTCATTAGGCCCTAGTTGGCTCACATCTGATGCCAGATGAGCAGTGAGTCCCTGCCAAAAACACGGATCTGCTCAACCGGACCTCATCATGGAGCACTTGTACAATAGGACCACCTGTATACAGTAGAACCTCCAATTGAGACCACCTCTATAAGGAGAACACTTTTCATGGCCCCAAACCTTCATAAAACTAGCAAAACGATTATCTGTACAGAGACCACCCCTCTATTCAGACCACCTCTATAAGGTGATCCTAATGGAGAGGTTCTACTGTAATAGGAGCACCTCTACAATGGGTGTATCTCTATAATAGGACCACCTCTACAAAAAGAGCACCTCTATAGTAGGATCACCAGTCTTAGGACCACGTGCGTAACAGGACCACCTTTATTATAGGCTATGTATAATGGGGTCATTTGTGAAAGACACCATTAGCGGTAATGGGAAGGTCTGTGTAACAACAAAACCCTCTGTGACCAGACCACCTCAGAACTAAGCCTTCACCGAGTAGCGACTGAGTCATCAATAGACGATCTCTCATCAATGAGCTGCTCATCCATCAAATGCTGCTGCATGATTCCAACATGGCGCTCAATGATCTCAGCTAACTGCTGCCAATGAGTGAAGGACACAGCCGTGAATTGTGTTCACACACCCGTAAATCCAGAATCAAAATTAGAACTTTTACTTAAATTAAACCATGCAACAGCTAGTGCATGCATGTTGCCTCATAAGCGTTTCAATCATAATAAGTGTGACAATCGAAAAGAGAAATATTAAGTCATTTTAATACTACTTCAAGTAAAATAAGCCTTTTTAATAGCTATTATTTTCTCCCAACACAAAATGTTGAGTCTGTGTCACGAGTGGTCATTTAGTCATGAATGGACCTGCGACTCATGAGCCAATCACAGCTATTACCTCACCAGAATATTTTGTGATTATTTAATTTTGCGATTTCGGTCCATCCTGGACCTACTTTACATGGGCTATTAATGTTTGCGGACTATTTAAGTTTGCGTTTTTGCACCTACCCACAAAGTTCGCAAATTAAATTGTGCCCAAACATTTCTAGTTTTACAGTATAACAAGCTAGACGCGGGTTGAGTGGGCGGAGAGAGCCAAAATTATGACGTAACAACACTGTATGAAAACAACTTGTAAAATGTATAATATCTACTGGTCCTGCTAAAAATGTACTTGTCCTCCTTCTACAAACTCTATACCTGTACATGCCAACTTGTAGAATTGCTACTCGTCAAAAGGACAAGTTACTAAAACTTCTTACTCGTCCTCTACAAGTTTTTACCAGTTAATACGAGCGGCCGAGTGGCTAATCCTGACCCTGAATGTCTTATTTTTGTCGTGGGCGGAAATGATGAAAGAAATAACGATCCATTTTCTTACAAGTTACGAGTAGCATTTTACCACCTAATCCTGACCCTGATATTTTAAGAGATTTTTAAAGAAGTGAATTGCGACTATAAATAAGCACATTTCCATGTACCTGTGGGCGTGTGTTGTGGCTGGGGTTCGGTGGGACAGTCAGCCTCGTCGGAGCCGTCTGGGCACTCAGCGACCCCGTTACAGTAGGCGGTGACCTTGACACAGACCCCGCCGCTCCCACACGCAAACTCCCACGCGTCGCACGCTGAAACACACCAACGCAACGCAGTCAGCGGAAACGAAGGATGAAGAACGGAAAGTTTATACACGGTAAAGGAAAAGGTATATATGATAAGGTTGGGTTGGGTTTATATGCGCAGCAATTAGACCTCGATTGTGAGATGACATTTAAAATAGCTAAGACCCCGTATTTCTTGACAGCCAAACCGCAAAGACCACCTAATTTCTACATATTATACTAATTAGCATTTTGAACTCACCGTGGATGATACCTTCCCAAATGAGATTCTAGTGCCCCCCCACCCTCGAAGATTGATGTATGTCATATTTAACATCAATAAAGGGTTTTTTCTAAGATTTAAGGAAATATGTTATTTTCTGTGTAATTGACAATTTTTTTAAAACATCAATGTGTCACCACATATGACGAAAGTACATACGCTCAGCTTTCCAATAATATACAATAGGTGGGTGTTTTCTCAAATTTATATAAGAGGTGAAATTTGAGAATGAAGTGGACAACTAGTGTCAATTTTTAGCAGGCGTTTTTCTAGCTGAAATTAATTTTTTCCAATATATGCAGGGTGCATACCCCCCATGGTGCCCCCCTGGGCTACACCCCCAGCCCAGCGTCCTACCCTAAATATTACAGGCTCAATCAACTTATTCATTGGAAATCACTTGATAATAAAGAATCGTCACGTTTCCAGTAGTTCATTTTATGTATGCTGAATGCCTTTAACTTATATAAAGAGAAGTTCCTTTAATAATCATTAATAATGAATTCAATCAAGCGAGCCCTGTAGCCTTGAACACAAGGGCCTGTACGCTAAACAAGGGCCCAGGAACATACGGTTTGTATAAGGCTGTAGTAGATTTACGACCAAATAGATTTTCCTTAAATAACCCAGTTAGGTCTATCTTGTCTAAGTCAATAGGGCGCGAGATGTGGTTAAAATCTATTAAGCACAGATTATTTACATTCCGGGAGTCATGGCCTTGTCCTTGATAGTCATTTCCTTATATGGATCTGGCATCAGTATGGTCAAATATTTATTTCACCACCGAGTCCACTCACCGTAAGCTACGTGTATCCAGAGAGCTGCCGTGGCCACGAGGATCCAGCCGCACGCCGCCCCGACCATGGTTAGCAGGAGGCTTTAAAGCAAGGCGAGAAAATATGTTCCTCACTCCATGTCCATGACAGATGTAAACATCGGCGTGATCGGGTCACGGCAGCAGCTCATGAATATTCAGCAGCAGACGACAGCGCCGCGCTGCGGCGGATGTGGCGGTGGGGACGTTGTGATAATTGGCTCTGTTTTTTCATCATTTCTGATTTTATTATTGATACAGTGTAATGAATGAAAGAGAAACCACACACAAACGTTTGGCGACTAAAATCTACATTGTATTTGTTTGCATAGCGGGCTATTGATGCACTGCCAATATATAAATAAACAAAACACACGCCCCTTTAAATGTATAACAGCATTATAACTAAATAGAATGAATTTTTGTATTAGCTGTGTATTATTTAGCTTATTTCTTTTATACCTATTGGTTTGTGTTGTAACCATCCTCAGAAACATGCATTTGTAACAAAACATTTTGTTTAAGGGCGGGAAGGTGCGAAAAATGTTTTACATATACATGTTATCACCGGCTTCCAGAAGACAATGTTCTGTTGATTAGGCACATAGCATATGGTTTCATTTCTTTTTGTTTCTAATTTACTGCTAGATATCCAAACATAAACCGTCAAAAGATATTTTTTTTATTAATTTAAATTTCGAGTACATATACTTTGGATATTTGACAATGTGTATATGTACTTGAAATTTAGATTAATAAACAAAATCTTTTGCGCTAAATAAATAAATAGATAATAAAGATTTAAATGAAGATGGATTAATAGCCATAACCAGGGAGGATTACAGATAGGTCTAGGGTTACAAAAACACATAAATTGGCCGTTAATATATACTGTATAATATTGTATGTGATGCGATTGCTCTAGTTCTACTTCTAGTTTATTAATTCACAAATAAGCCAGCCCCATGGGGACTGGCTGTCCTCCTCTGATGAGGCAATACGTGAATGATGGAGGGTGTGGTGCGTGTTCTGCCTATGGGTATGTGCGAACGTAATCGCCAAGCGCTCGCAACTGTGAAAGGGGCTTTACACTTTGAAACAAACACCCACACTTATAGTAAAACCGTCTGCTAATCACTTGGAGAGACGGACACAACAAAAATCTGCGGCACATGACGTCCGCCTGTGCATTTCTGCTGTTGGTTTCAAGACTTCCTTGTTAGACAATAAAAATTCCAGATAAAACATGGATATGTTTCTCTTCCCCAAATACGTCTGTACATGTATATGTTAAAGAAGAAATAAAAATCCCAATTAAAGAGCGTGGATATATTTCTCTTCCCCAAATACGCCTGTTAAAGAAGAAAGTAATTCAAAACATTTACATGATTGCTGATCCAAGATCCATGTTGATATCTTTTGCCATTGTGGATCCAGCGTCAGTCCCCTCTCCGGATTAGCTGTTTGTTTACAATGGACGATCGATAAATACAACTCACAGGTAGGAAAGAAAGCGTCTGCGTGTCATTGGATCAATCGATTCTCTAAAATTGTGTGGTAATGTAGGATACACTTGTTATGTTCGTGTACACAGTATACAACTTCTTATGAACGGCGCATATATGTACTATTTGATTGTCATATCCATGCACAGATCAACAGTAATCTTTGAGTAAAGAATATTACACTTGAAGCAGGAAGTTTATGGATATAGTTCAACAGTAGTTTTTCGTGTATTTTCAGACGTAATAGAGTTGACAACGTAGAAAACAATCGTATGTTTTCTAAAATCCTCCAAATATGAGCAGCTACCCAGGTAACGTATTACCAGAGTATATTACAGTTTATGGCATATGTATGTGTAATATTCACATGTATAGTGTTATAATACATTGTTCTTACATATAATATATACTGAAAGTCTGAAATTTAAACGTATCTAAATATGAACAGCTGTATATTTCTTTTTCCCAATTTTGCTTATGAATTCAATTTTAGTGGCAAACCCCATAGCGACGTACGGGAGCCGTACGTCAACTTCGTGCCAATTGCTCAAATGCATTTTACATAAGATAAAACCCACAGTGAAATTCTACCGCACCACAGCGGATGGCTGATTTCTCGATGGCCTTGGGGGGTGGGGGGGGGGGGGCAATTGACACGAACGAGCCGTACGGCGTCGTATGGATTGCTTTAGTGACTTTTCTATTGGGTTAAAACCCATACTGACGCATTGGTATGATATATAGCCTTACGGCAAACAAATCACCTTAGCACAACTTTAATTAATTCTTTACTAGTTATGCGTTTATCAAGTTAATTGAATGCCGTGTTTCAAACAACTCTACCTCTCTTACAATGATATTGTCTGCTTCAATTTAAACTCAGATAACCATCACATACGACAAGGTTTCTACGTTTATAGTTACGTTCATGGTGTTTACTGTTTTCAGAGACTGCCTTTTTCTTGTCGTTAATCATGACAATAATAACACTAATATCCATAATATTTATATAAGATAGGTGATAATCAGTTCCAGCCATACACCATGATATCTCTACTGCTGTTGTTGTGTCCGTTTGCAGGTTTTGACCCGTCGTACCCGCCCCCGAACCCGCATGACCCAGCCTACCCCCCGCCCGGTAGCCAGGGGCAGTGGGCGTCCCCTCCCCCACCCTACAGTCAGCCCGGGGTGAGCCGCTTCATTCAGCATTCACTGCTTTATAGCACGAGTCTTTGTTGATTTTATGTCTCCAATTGTCTTTTCCCACCTTCTTCAAATCTTAATTTTGTTCACTTATCATTTACTTTACATCTATTTAATGTAGACTTTAATTTAGAATTTTTAGAATTTATTTTCAAATATTTTCACCATTTATTTTTACATGGCCTCATCGGGTATCAATCTAAACTTATAACAATAAAGTGTACAGTCGCATTCAATAAAAGCAATAGATGTTTTGGTTGACCTGGATTATATTAATTTAAGGATATCAATCATATACAGTTGGCCTAAGAACTAAAAAACCAAAAAAAAAAAAAAAAAAAAAAACAAAAACAATGCGTATTCTAAATACACGGCGTCTATATTACAGTAAAACCTCCCTATCAGGACTACCGTGTGGACCAGAGTCAGGTGGTCTTATTACAGAGGTGCTCTCTATACAAAGGCTCATTTTTGTAGATTTATGAAGGTTGGGGGTGAAAAGTGGTGAAAAGTGGTCTTCGCCTCAATAGAGAGGTGATCTTAATAATAATAATATAGAGGGACTTATAGTGCCAATATCCATACGCTCATTGACACTTTACAATAAAAGATACAAGCATGTTTGTTAATTGGCGGTTTCACTGTACTTGTCGACTGAGTTAGTTCCCAATACAGTATGTTTTTTTACCACAATGCAGAGCCAGCCTATGGTCTACAACCACGCAACAGGACTGACGCCGTATCCCGGACCCACGGGACCACCGCCCCCAACCCAACAACACCCCAACCACAAACACGCACAGCCGACTCCACAATACAACCGACCCCCGCCCCCCTCGAACCAGGGCCACGAGCGAACACCCCCGGACGAGGAGGAGGGGGCAGGGCGGGGCAGGAAGACGGGCTTGTCGATGTTCAACAAGGACTGGGCCGGCACGTCTTTCTCGGAGAAGGCGATTAGGAAAGCTTTTATAAGAAAGGTGAGTTGCCTTTTGTCAGCTACAAAAAGGCTTGCTTTCATATTTCTTTTGATGAGTATTTTGGGTTTCCGTTCAATGCTTTTCAGATTGGAGAGAAAGGTCTAATGTTACCATGTCATTTCTAAAAAGTCACATGTTTGTGTTTGTTTTTTGCTGTTTTTTAAAAGTTTTAGACAGCGCCGAGAATTTGCGCACATAGCAAACTGTGTTTGACAGTTAAACATTTACAAACTCTGTTTCTATGTTTTTATTATTTACAGGTTTACTTGATATTGTTGTCTCAGCTTGCAATCACGATTGGCGTAATATGTCTTTTTATTTTCCAGTAAGTGATACATTTTTACTTCAATCTTAAAGAAAATATAGTTTGCATAAAAAATGGTTCAGTGATCCATCTAAATTGATATAGTTTATGTCATCTTTATTGCATATTTCTAGAATTAAATGTATACTCTGTGTTTAAATTTTACAGTCAGCCGACTAAACAATTTGTCCAACAGCACTCATATATCTACTACATTTCATAGTAAGTATATTTTTAATTAGTAATTTATTCTTTCAACTGTTGATACTACAATAAAAGACTTAAGCAGAGAATAAATGATAAAGTAAAAGTAACCGTGACATGAGCATGTGAAAACAATGTCCACACTGACTCATAAAACAGGCACCCAGTAAAACCCAGGGGTATACATTTGTATACAATTGCCACAGAACTGGGGTGAAAAAAGGACGCCTGTCATGTTGGGGATCGTTCACAAATGACGGCACCTCATTTTAGCATTTTTAACCCCCTCCTACCCCTTGTCACCTTTCGTCATCTTTGCAGCATCCCCCCCTCCTTCCAGGTAAGTGACGTCATCTTTGCCCCTCCCCTCCCACCGCGACATAGTTTCATGATGACTTTTAACATTGATTTAACTGTACCTTTATATAGATACATTCTAATATATATGTCCATAATTTAGACATAATTTTACAAATATATTTAGTATATAAAGCAAACATGACAATGCGATTTCATTTAGTTGATGTATCACAACTCACTTAACATGACAGAATGTAAGTTCAAATACAGTTAATTAACTAAACTTTTTTTCTTTCAAAAGGTGACATCACCGAAATGCTAGACCCCCCGCCCCTGTCAATTTTCGTCATCATTTACCACCCCCTCCCCCTTTCTGCTGGGTGACGTCATTTGTGAACAACTCTTGCCTACTCACTACATACCATTTACTTTGCTTCAATGTGTACACAGGACTTTAGTTCATCTGTATCATGCTGTATATCTTTTGTTCCAGCGCTATTTTCTTTGTGATGTTCATTGTGCTGTACTGCTGTCACTCAGTGAGAAGAAAGGTTCCAGCAAACTATATTTGTCTCTTCATTTTCGTAAGTAATTATCCGCTTTTACTATAGATAATTGTGCCAAAATAAATACATTTTTCTGTTGGATGCATGTTTTGTTTTAAGCTGTGGTTTATTCTACCGCACAAACACAGAATCTCTCCATTAAAAGATTTTTCTACTCTTTTTGTAGACTTTAGCTTTGTCATACATGGCAGGCTCCATCAGCAGGTGAGTTCTTACTATCTATGAAGTATGAATGATGATTGTAAACTTATTTGAGAAATGCCTTAAAGAGATGCGGAATTTGGAATATAAACCCATAAAAAGAACAGGCGACGGAGCAAAAGAGTGGCGTGGAATTTCTAAAATTGTTGACTGTTAGGAAAATTACAGAAAAAAACACACAGTTGACTATATAGTAGACAAGAAATGGCAATGATTGTGATCTGCACGTTAAAAAGGGTCAAATATTGTATGGTGTGTAAGTTTTGACTATACTACTACGTGATTATGCATTGTGCATTTCAGTTACCATGACACCAACATCGTTCTCATCTGCATGGCCATGACTGCGGTGGTGGTCATCTGCATCACTCTATTCGTCATGCAGAATAAGGTACTTTCTCAAAGCTAGCCTATCGCAAGGCCTTTAAATGATCTGACATAGACCTAGAGGCTGTCACAATTGCACTTGGTCTTCTTCTTGGCACTTGATAGATGGTTTACATGGGCGTTTTTTTGTAATAATAGAGGAAACAACTATTAGATATAATAAGGTCTTTTGAAAGACTACTCAAAATATATTATTACATTAGATTTTCAATCAGACTATATTAGTCAAGGAAGCTTTAAGGTTAGATATTTCTAAAGCGGCACTTTGTGCTCTACACAAGCAAGTTCGGTGCTAGACCATTTGAAATCAAACTGCGCTTTTGCGGTGTAAACTGAGCTTTAGTGGTGTAGACTGGGCTTATACTCAGCAACTAACACCGTATGTGATGTATGACGTAATGACATGTGACGTAATGAAGTGTGACGTAGCATAACATAGTCTAAGTCTAGACTCGACCAGCCAGCCTCGTTGCGCGAGACTAAGTCTAACGGTTCTAGTCTCGCGCAACACAGACAAACATTGACACTATATGATTCCAGTCTCACTTTGCGAGCCGCCACGTGGCCCCGTTAAAGCGAGACTGGCTGGTCGAGTCTAAGAGCGTACGTGTGACACAGTGTAACGCACAGCGTACGTGTGACGTGTTTCTGCAGATCGACTTCACGGGCGGCTGCTGCACGGCGGTGCTCATCGTGCTCGTCATCGTGCTCGTGCTCACCTTCATCGCCACCATGGTCGTCTGGGCGCTCGTCCCCGGGCAGTGGGTAAGTGGGGGGGGGGGGGGATCTCCATTTTTATTCAATCACATGGGAGATTGTTTGTGTGAAATAGATAGCAATCAGCAAACTTGTGGTTGCGGCCACCCACCCCCTCCTTTACGAAAAAAAAAACCACCAACCATATAAGATCTGCCCATGTTTATTGACAGGTCCAGCCTTTTTTTAAAGGTAAGCCAAATATTGCAGGCCAAATGTGTTCAAATACGAATTATTGCTGTCTTATACAAGTTCAACAATAGTTTCTAAACAAGGATAATAATCAGTTCATACACTGAGCTTTCGACAGCATCCGCCATCTTGATCACAGTGGTTGACGTCATTCGTCGTCACTGGGACCTCGGGAAATCCCTGGGTTGCGCACCCCCGACGATGGCGATGCTGTCGAAAGCTCAGTGTATGAACTGATTATTATCCTTGTTTAGAAACTATTGTTGAACTTGTATATTTCATATCCAGGATAAATGAATTTCCATCAAAAGATATTGCAAGCTTAGTTATGTTTTTAATATTTTGTTTTGCAAATTATTATTTGGGGTCCAAATAGATGTTGTGTTTTTTGTGCATGGTATTGTTATTTAATTAGATTATTTAAAATTTCAGTGGTTGCAAGTACTCCTGGGTGGAATCGCGGCACTTGTGATGTGTTTGGTACGTACAATTCATGAACAACCTACACCCGACACGCAGAAAAAGTTGCTGTGTATAAAACTAAAACCAGAAGAATTCTTAATATAAAAAACTGTATCCGTGTGAAATATGAAGCTCTACAATGAGCAGTTCAATGGTATAAAATGCTTAGAATAGACACATGGTTTACAAAATATACTAGTAGGAATGAATACAATACTAGACGTCATGCAGAATGACACGTGAGACAGTACTGCAGCTTTGTAATATATCATTGTTGCATTCATTCTAGTATCCTGCTCAAAGCCCCTGTTCTCTCATTCCAGTGTTTCACACACTACCTAAGACCCTGTTAATTGCATTAGACCATCACTCCATCCGTCCGGTTCATTACCCCTCTACAGGTCGCATCGTTTAAGCTAGGATGCTCAAATTTGGCATGTCGGTTGGAAATGGTGACCACAATAACTACCCATTTCACACGTTCCCAAACCGTCCCTATTTGGGTCAAATATTGATTTTTGACCATTATGGTCCATTTAAAACACTCTTATTACTACTGAATGCACAATTACAGATCAGTATTCTATCAGCTGCAAAATAGACTACTTGGTGGTATTTTCTATTTGCTGCTATACGATCAATAATAGCATGACGAAGTCAATATATAGACAGTGGCATTCCACTGTTTTCCAGTACTCTACATGGACCCAAATGGTCCAAATGGTCCTAAATAGACCTTTAACTGGTCCGTCTACCTGGGGACGCTTTTCAGTTGTCATTTATGTGCATTATATTAGATGTCATTCATGTGCATCTGTTATATTAGATGACATTTATCAATTTTACTCTCACTGTTACGTTCTTGCAAGCAAGCTCCTACCACTGTATTGATATAGCTGAAGACACATCTTCCATTTGACTTGCTTGCAAGAACAATGAGAGTAAAATTGAATTCACAAGCAAACCTGGGGAAAATATATATACATAGATATCATTTATGTACATTAGACATCGACCATTTGATCTCAGGGGGTGGGGTGGGGGGGGCAGCAAAAATATTGAAAAAAATAACGCAAGGCTGAAAATTGGTGAAAGAAATAATAAGTTTTCATTTGGCTAGAAAAAAAATTGTCAAATATGCCTTTAAACAGCTTTATACAGCTTAAAAAATAATTGAGGTTCAGTAATCTAAGAAAAAAAATAATTAGATGTCAAATTTAATGAAAAATAATAATTGAAGCTGTGGTGAAACTAGCTGGGCCCCCCCTGAGATCAAATGGTCGATGTCTTATATTAGATGTCATTTATTTGCATTACGTTAGATGTCATTTCTGTGCCTGCTATCAGATGCTGGCCATAGACACCCAGATGATCATGGGCGGCGGGCGGAACAAGCTGAGCCCTGAGGAGTACGTTGTGGCCGCCCTCGACCTGTACATCGATATCGTCTACCTGTTCCTCGCTTTGCTCTGCATGATGGGGGGCGTGGGCAAGTAACGCGTGGACCACCGGCTTTCTAAAGGACTATACTGCAATTGGATTCGCCACATTGCAACTATTGACCACTCTGAGTATGAGACGTCCTGAACAGACGACCTCTGACACATGACTGTTCTCATTAAAAATTCTGACCAATCACAGGCCGTTAATCTATAATCATCACTGGTCGGTGATGAATATAAATGAGGTCAAGTGACCAATCACAGCTAAGTATCAGATGGGCTTCAAACAATCAGGTTGCAGTATTTAAACAGGTCACATAAATTATGTTAATCCACTCTCATGTGAAGCATTTCAGAGGTCAATTTGCTTGACATCTGATACTCAGAGTGCTATTAAGGGGCTCGAAAAGGGATAACAGTGACTGATCTAGAACTCCTGGAAAGGGTTTGTACGCCACATAGCGCAACCCACGTGATCCGGTGATCCGGGACAGTCAGTATGATGGAAATATAGGCTGGAAGGGGACGTTATGGAATATACTCTCTTTGCTGTGTCTTCTTGAGATTTGGCTGTTAAATTGCGCTTGTATTTAGATGAATGTGTTGACTATTTTGCAGACTATTGTCCCTTTTTTTCTTCTGTTCAATGTTTTGGTGATCATTAGCGATCACTGTATTATCTCACATACAACATATTTGTTATTATACGCAAGCGATATAGATTTGTGTCATACTAACATTTTGCCAATGACGCTGGCCATTGAGCCATTGAGTCACATAGCCATGATTGTTTTACTGGGTGCCTTCTACAAAGTTGAAGTTGAAAGTAGTACATGTTCACTCTAAATACAGTACACAGCATTGCTCAAAAAAGGTTTTGGCACTTAAGTGAGCCCTTGATGTTCAGGGTGTACACATGGTTTGTAAACAACTTGCTGTGACACAAGGGCATGTGCATGGGCAGCATTGTATATAACTATACTAATCTGCTGGCGTCAATGTACGTTTTATTTTGTGTTGCTTTTGAAATATTGGTTTACCGTTTGTATTGATATATCATAAGGGAACGATCATAAATAATGTTACCGGGGGGGGGGGGGTCGTCCATTATTTTGGGCTCAAAGGAAAAGTTAACCCCCCCCCCATCAACATCTTAAAACGTTGAGTGACCCCCCACCCACACACACACTAAAGAAAAAGTCCTCTATAGAGACATTGCATTGCTAAAAGAAAACATTTGAAAAAATATACCGTAGCGTGATAAAAGTGTTCAGCGACCCCCCCAAAAAAAAGGAATCAGAAAAGTTGGACGCCCCCCCACCTTTTTGGACGCCCCCCCCCCCCCCGTATCATCATTTATGATCGCTCCCTAAGTAGATTAGCCATTCACTAGCAACGGAACAATGAACCATTTACACTGGCAGATCAAGGTTTTTGTATAATAAAGGGGGCGGGGTGGGATGCATTTAATTTTTGTGTATGCTTGATTGCTGGCAACCCTGCCAAAAAGTATTTTCATGGGGAAATGGTGTGCGTGCGCAACCTGGATCTGCCTATACTAGAACGATTGTTATAACATGTACCCATAACCAGAAAACAGCAAGCTATTATGATAATTATGTTGTTTTGTATAAAATTAGTTGAATCTATATCTATATGATTATATAAAAATTATTGACACAATGTGTGCGTCTTAGCAAGAGTTTTGAAGCATATATTCAGTATAGATTTATAGAACAATATTAAACCCAAATGTTTAGAACAGGGTCGACCGGTCGCAATTAGGGACCACTCAGTATTTATGACAGGGTGGGGTAGGAGGGTTTTAGGGCGGGCCATGAACTCTTGTCGCAATGTTTGCAGGGGGAGGGCTGTCAATTTTTCACACACTCTTTTGAGGGAGGAGGGCTGTCATTTATTTCACAGAAAATTCACCCCTATTTAGAGATTCTGTACTAAAATTTACTAAGAGGGGGTGGGGGTGGCATAAATTGTTATCACATGAAATTGAGAAATTGAGAATGGGTTACCAATTTTTTCACAGAGAGTTGAGGGAGCTATTTAATTTTTTTCACAACATTTTTGGAAAATCCTCCTATGCCACTCTGTCATAAATACTGAATGGTCATTTAGCGTCCTGGGTTGGAATTTCATGAGCTGCATGATGATGGGCTGTATGTGTGTGTGACACCATGGCGGCAGAATGTCCCCTACACACCATGATTGCAGAAAAAATAGCTTCTAATTTGCCTCATATTATTGATTAAAACTAGATTAGACCTGTCATTGTAGATATAATTGATAAACAAAAATTGTACCTTGCGCAACTGTGATAAATAAAAGGCATTTATGTATTTGATATGTGTGTGTGTTAGATTTCAAACATTTTAAGGAGAGCACTACACTAACTGCATGGGGAATACAATTCATTTACTTTATAATAATCAATCTAAGTCAGTTATATTTGAAAAGATTGAAGAAAACCACTTTATGTTATAAAACTGAAGTCAGATGAGGATGTTGTGTTAGTATTTTAATATTTGCTGCGCCCGATAGTTCGCGCTGCCCATTATTTTAGTTTGTACGGTTGTCACATTATGTAAGAGGTGCAAAACAGTTTGAAAATACACACTCAAAGTAAACGTTAAAAAAAATACCACATACATAGCAGTGATGGATCCACGGGGCGGTGCTTGAAATTTTTGTTTCGCGTGGCAGGGATCCGCGGCCGGAGATTTTGATGACTCAAAGGGGTAGTTACAAAAAGATAACAACATAAGAACAATTTCAAAATGCAAATTAAACATGACATATATTTCTCATCAGAATTTGAGAGAATATGGGTGGGGCTTGAGAGTATATGTCAGCAGGGGCAGATCCAGCATTTTGTGTTAGGGAGGGCGCAGCTGTGGTAAGGGGTCTGCTTAAGGCCCCCAGTGGGTCCACTACCAGGGCAGAGCCCAGATGGAGGGAGCAGGGGGGCAAAGCCCCCGGGAGCTAGAGTGCATATGGTGTTTTAAAAGGTGTCTAGAGGGGTGTTCACTAACAATGATAAGAAACAATTCATCTACTTTAATATTCTATTTCTTCGAATCTAACTATGAACACTGGGTGTTGATTATCAGTTGTCCGAGAGCCATCCACTTTTTGGGGGTTGTGTTGCTACAATGATGTTGCCTTCATTCAAATGTTGTTTTTTGTTTCTTTTTTTAATTAAATTTATTTTTATTTATCTTTTTTATTTTTTTAGGGGGGCGGGCGCATGTCCCCCACACACACCCTTAAATCTGCCCCTGGTCGGGGGGTAAGCTTGAGAGATGGCGGCCGTGAGAGTATTGAGGGGGGTGAGTATATGGCTTGGGGGAGGGCTTGACTTGAAAGAATATGGGCTTGTGAGCATACGCCTGAGGGCTTGTGAGAGTATGTGGAGGAGGGGGTGCAGCTTAGCCAGAGAAAGGGCGGGCTTGGGGAGCTTTTGAGTATATGGCTGGGGGCGGGCTTGATTTGAGAGAATGAGTCGGGTTTGGGGGGGGGGGCTTGTGGGGGAAGGGGTAACTTGAGAGAATGGGGGGCTTGTGAGTATATGGCAGGGAGTGGGCTTGAGAGATGGCGGCGGCTTGTGTGAGTATGGTGGGTGGGGAGCTTGAGACAGGGTGAGAGTTTGAGAGAATGAGGGAAGTGGGGGCCTTGTGGCTGACGGGGGGGTGGTGGCTTGGCTTGACTGGTGGTAGGAGCTTGAGAGGGTGGGGGAGAGCTTATGGCAGTGGGGCGGGGAGACTTATGAATATATATACATATAAGAATGCATCATCCATTAATAATCCTATACAAATAATATATTACAAATACCCGCCAGAAAATGGAGGTAAGCTCACTTACATTTTGAGGAAAATATACCCGAGATTTCAGGTCCAAAAGGAATGCTCAGTATTTCAAATGTTCCTTGCAGGCTGCGAAAATGAAATTGAAGTAGGAGCCGCTTGTTTATAAAAGTGTGTTTTTAAAAGAATTCTTTTGGCTGCAATTTTCAATAACTTTCACGTGAGTTTGAAATACAATATGTAATGCAATATAATATAGAACAAAGTGAAATTATGATGTTAAAGAATCAAAAGGAATCTCTGAAGTAGGACTGAATAGTTGTAATTTTGTTTATTATAGAGTCGTCAATTTCCATTTATGTTTTCGATATTACATTTGTAACTTAGTACGTTTTTTTTCTTCTTTCAAGTTAGATAAATGGTCACATATGTGCAATTAAGCACTGCAATGGGCTACAATGGACATTTCCCGGCAATAAAGCAATTTTATACATTTAATCATTTTGAACACAATGCATTTGCTAGGGCTTTGATCCAAAAGCAATTGCATCAATTTATTTGATCTTCTTTTGAAAGCTGCTTTGAATATCTTTTTAATTATTAGAATGAAAGAAGGTTATACACACATATTAACCTGTAGACATACCCGGATATTTGTTCTGTCATTTCAGTTAATAACCACCGAACAATTCATTATTTTGTGTGTAAGTAAAGACAGTACTCAAATACATAGGAAATTGACGACATTGTTTGAGACCCATCTTTATCTATTCCAGCTCATTACTTATTGGAAATAGGCCCTTATTATATTGAAGACTGTGTGAATGGGAAAGGCGTGAAAACCACGTTGTTTGAGACCTTGATCTTGGATTCTTTGAGATTATGTAGTACAAAATAGCACTTAAAGACAAGTATTGAAGAATATCAGTATAAAAACATTATTGCCTAATATATTCAATACAAATATTATATGAGACTTATTCGCTAAAATTTCTTGAACAACATGCTAAGATCATTATCGTCTGCTACTGTATTTTATGAGTCACCTGGGTGCGCTACTTCGGCCAAAGAGAAATATGATGTGTCTTTTTTACTCAAATGGTTATATCAATACCTGAAAGAGACTTTACTTTCATTTACTTATGATGCCTGTTTGTTCCATTAGGCAAGGTATGACACCTTTTGGGGGGCTCGAAGAAAAAGTTAACCCCCCCCCCCTAAACATATTAAAAAGTTGCGTGAATCTCTGTCTATTACTAGAGATCTTATGAAATGGATTAGGATTATAACTCGAAAAGTATTTGAGATATCAAAATAATTTTTATTGCACTACACTCGTGAGACAAAGAACGTCTATTACACTTAAAATGAACAAAATCCATGACCTCTGATTTTTGTGGATTCTTCTGTGATCGGCGGTCAAGCTGGCACTATACTCGTCAGGAGACAAAGAACGTCTAACACACTTAAAATGAACAGCTGAAGACATACAGCTTCCATTTGGAAAGGGAAGCTGTGTCTTAAGCTGTATCAATACAGTGGTAGTAGGAGCTTGCTTGCAAGAACAGTGAGAGTAAAATTGAATTCACAAGCAAACTTGGGAAAAATGTAAAACATACACTTGTTCATAGGTGAGAGTAGAATTGTCTATCGATTAAATGTAGGCATTGTATGCTGACGTGTGTGGCTGCTGCTGCGGTGTTTCAGGCTAATAAACGAATTATTATGTATTTTTCAACAAAACGTATTATCTAATTATGTTTCATATAAAATTAAATGATGTAACTGACATCCATTTGTATGTCTCAAAACTGAATTTAATA